>CM055840.1:11060000-11660000 GCA_029490765.1 Euthynnus affinis | reverse complement strand
CAGGCGAGAACACACAGACACACAGCTAAATTTGTGTTGCCACCCACCAGCAAACTGGCACCAGCTCTTCTCATGCATACTCACACACATTCTCACACATGCATACACACTTTTGTCACAGTCATTTGTATGCAAAGTGGCTGGCTGTGATGGGTTGCTATGGTTGCTGTTACCAGGTTATGTGACAAGAAGCAACAAGTTGCTTTACGTCTTATTTGTGCCAATGTAAAGGTGTCAGTACAAGGACATATAGAACTGACGAGGTAATAACACAACACAAATCCACACACAACAAGATCAACAATAATAGGAAGACAGTTGCACAGACAGGAAATACTTTAAAGTTTCACTTAAAGGTATAAAAAGTGTTAAAATCACCTTAAATCCTCCACTTAACAGCAGTTAGACAAGAAGAATTTTAGGTTTGTGTTAGTCAGTCAGTATAGGCCATGAACATGGCGCCATGAAGGTAGCAATCATGCTAGCCGCTGTGGAAAAAAAGCACACATACACACTAACACAGTATTGTGAGAGGGGAGGAAAACATTTGATAGCCAGCCAACATGAAGGGCTCAGCTCTGTAATTGCCTCCATGAGATTCGTTAGTATGCATGTGTATGTGTTTGAGGCAAAGTGCAGTTATGGGGATGCTCTCTGTGTGTTTGTGTGTATGTCTGGAGCAGATAACACTGACAGCTTAAGGTCATGAGGAAGGGAAGGGCACATCTGAAGACAGCGTATCTTTGATCTCAACACAAGGAATGTGTGATGGTGTGTATGAACCGCTGTGTGCCGTACACAGAGGAGATAGATGGCGGAGTCAGCATGCTGTGTGTGTGGGTGTGTTTATGTGGTTCAGCATGCATGTGTGTGCATGTTTAATGCATGAACATTTTTTGTATTACATGTTTGTGTGTGTGAGAGAGAGAGAAAAAAGAGAGACTTGCCATCTTTTCTCCAAGCTTTTCTCAGCTTTTAGGAAGATTCCTCTGTGTATGTGTGTGTGCATACATGTGTGTGCACAGGTGTCAAGATATGGTGTAGAAGATGCCTAATAGGGTGAAGTCACAAGGTTACAGCCTCCCTTGTATCATGCTATCTTATATTTTCTACTTTCTGCATTCGCAATTAATACCAACAGTTAAGTTTTCCCAATGTGAAATCTAATGAAACAGATAATGGATGGACTAGAAGTCATTGTTAGTATTTCAAATACCTCGCAATATGATATTAGGACTTCTATACATGTTATAATCACATATTACAAATCTAAAACTGTGGATTGGTGTGGATAATGGAAAGCAATCAACATGGTGTCTCTGGACAGTCTCCTAATGGAGCATTTGACTAATTGACTGAATCTATCCGTGAACTGTCTTGGCCCCCTCAGCTTCTCCGTCACTCCTTAATTGGCAATTGTTCTGTTATTAGTTCTCCAGGGCAGAACCATCTGCCAGCTCCAACAGGTGAGTTTTGAGAGGCTCATGTGTTTGTCTGCATCTGTTTGATGGTCTGTGTATATATTATCTGCATTTGTCTCAGTACAGTACTGTATGTGTCATGTACATATGTCTTCTTTTTCAGGATTATGCTTTTTACAAATTGCATTTGAAACATCAATTGCAGATATATTTTCTGTACTGCCACACTTATACATTTCCCCTCGACAAAAATAGGCAGGGGACTGAAGTGGGCAAATGGGAAAGGAAGGAAAAAGGAAGGAGCTGCAGAAGGAGAGGAGAGGGACCTGTATCATTCATCAGCAGTGCAACAGTGCATGAACCGTGCTGGCTACGGTATTATTTTAACTCTCCCTCTCATTTACCTTATTATCTCCTTATCTATGCGCATCATTATGGAGGATGTAGCCTGTGTGATGAATAGCCTTTTTGATTAAAGATGCATGGTTCCTTTTGTTTAACATATGGAGCTGGTCTTGTGTGTGCTGCTGCACACAGCATGATAATAATGTATAGTAATAGTGTTATCTTTAACCTTGTGGAGTAATTATTTGGAGACTCTGGTTTTCTTAAACATGTTTTGCTTATTTCCGATGATTCATTCCCCTAATTAAGCTATAAACAATTTACTACTATTTACCTTGCAATTTTGATAGCATCTTAAATTGTCTTATTTATAGTTTATCAGATATTTGTTCCAGGGTAATATATTTAGCTACCTGGGCTTAGTTAATGTTACTTACCTGGTGTACTACATTCTTAATTAAGGTTGAAATTAAAGCAGATGAAAAGTCAAAGTGCTGCCTTGTTAGTGTTAAAAACATTGAAAAATGTGATCAGAATGAGAATCTGGATACAGTAAAATAATCTGGCAGCGGCAGCCATATTGATGCCACATGTTCTGTCCTCATCACCAGGAAATTCCTGAGTCTGTCTCTCGAACTTCCTGCAAGGGCTTTGTAGTCTCACATAAAACAATTTCCAGCCTTTGATTCAACTTTTTCTCACCACATGATGACAGTTCTTAGGAATTCCTTTGTGGTACCCATTACTTCTCGCTGTACTCTTTTATATTCATGACACTTTTCTTACACCTTTCTGTACAGTACAGTATCAACTGAGTGAAGACATTCAAGGTAACAAGAATATGTGGCAGGATTTATTAAAAAGAATGTTTATGCTTAAGCAGAGAGGTTGATCAACCTTCAGTCATGGCCTATGCTTAATATTACTGTACATATTACATTTGCTGTAGCCAAATGAAAAGTATCTTGGCTGGACATCTTGAAATTGGATGTTATTCAGAGAGCAATGTGCTCGCTGAAAATATGGATCAACTGAATAAGAGAGTGAGTGTATCTAAAAACATCATTTGTAGACATATGATTTTAATGTGATTTTACTCAGTTTACCTTCCAGTGAGGAATGGGAACGTGTTGATCTCTGACTCGGCAAGTTGTTACCTTTTGAGAAAGGGAAGCATCCCCAGTACGCTTACGCTAGGTAAGTTAAACTGAGGCAACTATACTACTTTGTTAAGGTTGATGAAAGATCACTTTCATGGTTAAAGGGAACCAATACTGACTTTTGGTAGGAGGAGCAATATGAACCCACATCTTCACATCCTAACTTGTTCCTTTCCTGGAAAACGTCACATAACCTGATTTGGCTCTGAATGCAAACACTGGTTGTTTTTAATTTGTTTGAACTAATTACCAATGCTGTCATTTTTCAGGACATAGTAACAATATCTATGTGGCAAAACTGGTTAATGTTCTACCATGCATAGTTCCAGTTGATGCAATAAGAGTGCAAGCGTAAATTCAAAGTATTATTTAAAGAAAGAACATGCTCCTGACCCTCAAAGGATGTCAGACAACTTTAATAACTGATGTAACACGAGCCATTACAACACATGGATGCCATTTTGATGAGCCTGGGATAAATAGAGGCTAACATTGTCTATTTAGCAAAGCACTTTACTTAGCCTCTTCCCATCTGAGTCAGTTTGGAACTGTAACATGCATGCTGTGTTTCTGACAGGCTACAGATGATGTGTTGGAGAGGGGCTGTGCTCACTAGCCTGACTGTAATGAGTGCTAGCCGCTAATTAGCTTGTTGCTAGATGCCAGATACGGCTGGAGCTAAAGCCCCGCCACTGGAGCAGTGCAGCAAGGAGAGGAGAGAGCTACTCTAATGAGCTCTCAGTGGTGTGTTTACTGTTAACCAAAGTCATGGCTTTACTCTCGGTGTGTCTCTCCCTTCATGCGGTGCTCGCACACACATACACACACTGTTGGATTTCAACAGTCGTGCACACACAAATCTATATTCATAACTCATGTGTGCAAATGCATATACACACAAACACAGGCAGGCAGGCAGGCACGCACGCACAAAAAAGCACCTCACTGATTCAATCCTCGGTGTTTGCCAGTGATGTGGGCCTAATTAATGTGGCTACGCTGCAACTCTTCATCATATCTGTAACAAGCAATCTCCAGTCAGACATGATAGGCTTGATGTATGACGCATTAGTTAGCTGTGGCTACTCCACAGCAAAACAAGAAGAGAGCGCTTGGCTTCTGGTCAATAGGAATCTATTCCCATATCAGTTACATTTTCTTTTTTCTTCATTTGTCCATTTAAAGGAGCTGGGCTTCTTAACAAGGGCAGATAGACTGCTTTAAAGGACAGAGACTCAGCTTTGTTTACTTATTTCTTTAAGATTGATCACCACAAGGATTGAGGGATACCAGTGTCACCATCAGGCAAGCAATTGCTTTCTATGTGTGTGAGAAAGTGTACATGTGCATCTACTGACTGCTCTGTGGGCCAGTCACCTAGCAGAAGAAAAAACACATGCGCATGCACATCATGTAGAGAAAGTATGAGTCAGTGCGTGTTTGCTTCTACCTTGAGTCATTGGCAGCAGCAGGTAGAGGACATTTGCACAGCAGTGACTGGAGTGTGAGCGAGTGCCTACGATGTGGTCCCCCTACGGTTCATTAAGAATACAGACCTGACAGAGCAAACTCATTCAGGATGGATGAGCTTAACACATACACACATACACACACAAATGCACAACACATACACCCGCCATGACTATTGAACTTTTTTATATTTTGCTGTCAAGAGAGCTTCTAATGAAAAACAAGTACTTTGAATCTCTCTGCTGAGGCTATTTGTAAAGGCTGCCGTTTGGCTGCAAAGGGCAGACAGTTTGTATGTGCAGCTACAGTTAGTGTCACTCATCGCACCATCTTGGATGTACAGTAGGGGTTATTTTAGGACTTTGACTTCAAGCATTTGGAACAAAGTATTTTCGAAGTATGATACATAGGCACACACCAAAATTTGCAGGTTAATAATGTTTTGCTCAGTCCAACAATCTCCAACAGTAAGCACTCCAAAAGCACTTGGTGGTTTTCTTAATTGGAGTAAAGTATGAGAGATACACAATTACCAGATTGCAGCTGAAAAAACACAATTTCTTGGCCATGAATACATTTAACAGGATTTCAAACAGGGTTTTTAAAAGCACTCATGTGCATGATATATAGACTTCAGACAGGGAAAGTGTCACTGTGATATCAGTGCAACAGCATTAATTAACAGCAGTGTGTCATCCTGTCTGAAATAATCAGATTCAAAGTCCAAGTAAAAGTGTAACAGAAAGTAAAGCATGCATCACATACATCATTACACTTAAAATTATATACAGTAGAAACATAGGAGGGATCGAAATGGTTTAATGGCCCTCTACATATTCACAAGTTTTAAAGTAACCAGTTTCCTGCAGTGTATTTAAACACTTTCTCCAATTTCCTGCAATAACTCATTTTCTCCAAGGAACCAGTACAGTTGGCACCATACCTTTGTATTGGAGTTTTAGCACATTAAAACTGCAGTGTGACATTGTCTTACTTTGACGCTTTGATGTATTTCTTGTTAAAACAGGATGTTGCAAAAAATTTATATGTATATTAAAAAAAAATCTTAATGCCAGTTTTATTCAGTAATACCATCAACCTCTAATGTTGTTCAAAAAGTCACATCATAGCACTAGATGACATTTTCCTCCATTACCATGAATACGGTCACTGTAGTTTATTTTGGGGGAATCCCACATACACCATCCTGCTGCTGGAAATATTCAGTAGTATATTAATGTGTATTAATTTATGGCTGAAAATAGTCCCCAACAAATACACAACATAGTGCTGGGTTATGCTAGAAAAGAACTGGCTCATCTGATGTGTTATCTGACTACATTGGAAGGCAAGATCATTTATAGCTGTTATGAACAGCCACACTCGAATGAGTGAAAAGGGGGAGATGTGATAATGATTAAATATGGGAATAACAGTGCACATTTATAGACAGGCTCTCCTGGAAGGCTTTCATAGTGTTGGAATACAATACAATACAATACACATACTGTGCCAGAAATAGAAGTGCCATGAATGAAAAAAAAAGTGAATTGCGAAAGAAGTCAAAACCCTGCTTACTTTCTCACATCTGTACACCGAGCCAATCACTATATTAAGTGGGTGTGAATGTTGGATTGTTGAGTTCAGAAGGTTACAGAAATTGTTGGACAAAACCCCTCCAATTTGTATTGACAAGCAGTAGCTTTTTAAAGCTTTACACCTTCAGTAGGAACAAAAGGGCTTAAGGTTATGTGAAAAAGACAGGATAGGGAAGTCAGAAATATATATATAATATATAAAAGATGCAGTAACACATTGTTGTCAAAAAGAAAAAATATAGAAAAACACCAGAGTTATCCTTTAATAAACACTCAAAACACACACATAGACCATCAGTGTCTCCTACGATACCTTTCAGATGTTTAAAGGCCAAAGTAGTTTCACCTTTGCCTCCTCTCCAAAGTCTTTCACATTTTTGTCCTTTATTGATGTACGCTGGCCTTCACATTTGTTTCCTTCCTGTGGTGTCCCCGGGTAAGTTGGGACAGATAACGGTCCTCAGTTATTCATGGGGCTGTCGAACACAGTGACTGGTGACTTCCACGGGTCGCCACAGGAAATGAAAACGGTCGGTGACTTTCATGGAGCAGGTGGATTCAAGCAGGCAAAACAGGAAAGATTAGAAAATCCAAATCTTGTCCAATCAAAAGTAGAATCATTTTCCTTGTGACATCAATGGCATTCCATCAAACTCTTGATGTAATATTTAGCAGCATAATATCTTCTGTAAAACTTTATCTGATTATCTCCAGTTATATAATAACATTGTGACATTGCAGAACTAATCCTGCAATTGCAGGTTAGGGAGCCACCAGTGATGTAAGCTTGTGAGAAAGGTCAGGGGCTGCGGTGGCGTCTGAGAGCTTTTGCTTCTTGCTGTTCTGTTCAATAGCTTTTCCCTGCATGGCTCCAGGTCTATGCCCAGCCACACTCCCCATGGCTGTATGAATGGCAGGCCCCACTTTCTGAGGCAACAGTCTACGCCTCTATGTGATGCCCAGATTACTCTGTGTACGACAGTGTGTGAGGTGAATGTGAATATGTGTATGTATGTCCCCTTCATAACTCTGAGTGGTGCTTGCTGGCATCAGTGTGCAGGTGGTGTAATGAAGCCTCACAGTGTGAGACTGTGAATATATGTTTATGTTTTTAAATGCCTCAATTCTCAAACATGTATATATATGATGATTCTCACATTATGGCTCACCGAGTCTGTGCTTGTGAAATATCCTGCCTGCTGTAAAAATTACAGTTTCTTGTGTGGATTTGATGCTTCATGTGTTTTAAATTCTGCATGCACATGTGTTTGGGTGTGAGTGTTTGTGTGTGTTCCTCTCCGGCTCAGTGTGTATCCTGCTCTACAGCTGGCAGTGTAAGACCTGCTGCGCTTCCAGCCAGGTGTGCGTGTGCACATGTATTTGTATCTGTATATTTGTGTGTGTGAGAGAGAAACAGACAGACAGGACTCTCCTATGGGTTCCATGCTGTCACTGAGGAAAGCCGATTATGGGACATGCCAGGGTGTCAGGAACACCCCCCACCGACATTATACACACTCACAGCTTTCCACTCATCTGTATGGATGCAACTGCAAAGCTCTGTCTCTTCTGTTTCCTCCTGCCATCTGGAGACCGGGCCAAGTGTTTCCTCCTCAGCTTGATATGAAATTAGACAGTTGTTCCTCTCTTATTTTTTTAGCCTGGTTTTACCAATGTTTGTTGGGTTTTTTTTTTCAAAAGAGAACTTAACAGGATGGCCTGATGATAGACTGAAACTGGGTTAACTAAAATGATAAGGATTTGACTTTTTATTTGATAAAAAGATTGAAACATTGAGGTTACACTACATGATCAGTCTGATTATGACCCTATCCAACACACATAGGGCATATGAATGAGAATGAATGTGAGACATGAAGATTTGTAATTTTTACCATCTTAGAGCAAGACAATGGTTTCTGTCCCAAATGATAATATCTCTACAAGCATTGCATTGATTGCCATTGGATTATCTCAGAAATGATTGGGTGGATTACTATGAAATTTGGTACAAATATTTATGGTGCCCAGCGAATGACTCCTTATGATTTTGATGATCCTTTGAATTTTCACCCAGCACCAACAGTAGGTCAAAGTTGTCACTTATCCAGTGAAATATCCCTACACCTACTGGATGGATCGGTATAAACATTTTTTTTTACAGACATTCATGGTTCTTGGATGATGAATTCCAATGACTTTGGTGATCTCTTGATTTTTCGCATGCCATCAGCAGTTTGACATTTGTGAATGAAAATACTGGATGGATTGCCATGAAATTTGGCACAGGCATTTATGTTCCCCAGGAGATGAATTGTAGCTGTAGACTCTTAAGGCAGCAGACTATTTCATCAGAATTGCCTGACCCCATTCCCCCACACCCTTCTGATGTTGAAATTGAGGGTAACTGCATCCAGGTATGGACTGACCATCGGACATACTGGGATTTTCCCTGGTGGGTCTGTGGGACAGCAAGTGCATGCCATTTTTCTTTTTTTTTCATCTCTCATTGGATATCAGCAATCACGTCCAACTAACTGTATAATTTGTTTATATACTAATACTATTGTTCAGTGAAAATATTTTGTCTTTTTTGCTCTTGTGTTAATTGCCACTCTCTTCTACAGACCTTTGAGTAACAGTTTCATTGAGTATTTATTTTCAGGTATGGTTTTGTCAGTGTCAAATGAAATGGAGTGGGATATCTTGGGGAAATTACATAAAAAAAATACTTTTTTGGGCTAATATAGTCTTGCCAAAATGATTGGTATGAATGAGATGCCTATAAATTTGAGTCAACTTTTAAATGAGTGCTTATAAGAACACAAAACATTTTAACATTTTTCAATCTTTAGCATAAAATATAGGACATTACCAATCATAATTTATACAGCCTTTTTTTCTCATCATCATTTTAATCCGTCACCCACTCATAATCACCCCCCTCCTCATGTCTAGTCCAGCTAGGTTCAAGTTGAGTCCATGACCACTGATATAACCATCACCAGTGGAAGAGAGAGACAGGAAGGAATAATTTTAGCACAACTATTAACTACTTGACCTTCCCTTTTTTGACCAATTAGTTGAGCTTTACAATCATGTATTATAATCAGCAATCATTCCTTGAGTGTGGGTAGGGGTAAGCGCTTCGCTGGGGTCATCAGTTGGGCACTCTCCTTCCTTGGTGTTTCATTGATAGGCCCATGCAACAGAACTTCAAAAGGATCAGTTCAGTCCAAGTTTCTTCTGCCAATGATTCAGTCCTTTTATATGGACTGTGCACACCCCTACATTTTTACCTCTCCCGCTGGCTGATGGTCATCTTGTTGTCCAGTTCATACCATTTCTTTTAAGCCAGAGTCAGTTGCTGCCTTGCTCAGTACCCTGTCCCTCAGACTCTTGTCCCTTTCAGCAGCCTGGTGGTTAACCTGGCCACAAAACCCCTACAGCCGACTTCCACAGGGAGCACCTGTGTTCTCCAGCCCTTTTGTTCTGCTTCAGCTGGTAGATGGGAGTACTTCAGCTTTTTGCATTCGTACACTTCACCAACTACATCCTCCCATGACACTATCAGTTCTATGATGAACAGGGCTTTTGTTGAGGCTGTCCACAGGATCAGATCTGGCCTAAGAATGGTTGTAATGATTTCCAGTGGGAAGGTTAGCTTCTGGTCTAGATTGACCTTCCTCTTCCAATCCCAGGCTGTATGCAGTAGACTTGATTCTTTTCTTGCTGTTCATCTCTTTGGTACCTTTCCTGCTGGCACAAAGGCTGTGGTGTTTGAGAAGCCAGGGGTCATTGTTGTTAGTCTTCCTTTCTTCCAGCACTACTGCCAGATGCTGAAGGACCTGGTTGTACCTCTAAGTGTAGTGTCCTTGGGGGAGGCCAGTCTTGTAGGTGATAAAGTACACTCATGTTGTCTTACTCATGACTCAATGGTTGGTGTTCAGTCATCTGTGATGGGCCTGTCTGAGCAAAAATCCAGGCTAATTTTTAATCCCAGTCCAGCCTATGTTTTATCTGACAATGTTTGTGATATTCTGAAACTGATAATCTAACATTAATACTCTCTTCACACAGTGATTGGCCATTAAAGTGGAGGTAAGAAAGTAAGTGAGTCTATGTGATGCTCATATTCCTATGATTGACTGGGATTTAACATGTAGTCTGACATTTCTCTTTGTCAACTCATGGCAAGAATGAAACCATGATCACCTAATCTGACATAGTGGCCATCCTGAAATGCATAAATGTGCTGTAATCTGATTCCTCTCCACTTTATGCTCTTGCTTTGATGAACTTAACAGATTCCTTTTGGTACCTGAAAGACTGGAGATTAAGTTGCTTTATTGAGTTAAATTAAGTTGATTTTTTATATGTAGATGCACCTCACTTTATTAAAAGTTAGCCTCTGCCCACTTTTTAGAGCAAGGAATAAGAAGGCAGTTTGAGTTTGTTATTCTCCAGTTTATTATATATGCACCTCAAACAACTGAAATAAGGTTTCTCATGAAACATGAAACATTGCTAGTTCTTCCCACGATTTCCCCCTGACAAGTTTGTCATCAAACAGTTGTGACAGCAATATCAAAAGTAATTATATCGAACATCAGAAAGTTAAAAGAAGCTAAAAGGAGATGAGCAAACTAATTGCAAATATTATGAAGTGTCTGTCTTTTTTCATAGTACTAATTGACTCCTCTTATTGAGCGTGTTTCCCTTTGAGGTCACAGCGATTGAAACTGTGAACTCCTTTGTGTCAAACCTGTATATGTGTTTATCAGTCATCTAATGCTTTTCTAATGGAGCTTTGTATTCTTCAAAATGATGGCAAGGAACAAACAGATCTGAGCTGTGCCAAAAATCTGTTCCATAAGGTGACCACGCAAACACATCACAGACAAAGATACACACATACGTGAGTGCATCACTCTCATTACTGATGCAGTGCAGCCCACTGTCAGCTGTGTTGCCAGGGACATTTGGTGGTGGAGAAAGTGACCAGGCTCCCATGAGTATCCAGTCCACCCGGGGCTCTTCAGTACCCGCTAATTATTCTTCACACCTAATCTGAGAAGGAGAAGGAGGAGAGACAGATGAGAGAGGAAGAACAGAGAAAGATTTAAGGAGAGAGAGAAAGAGAAGGAGGAGTGATTGGCAACCAGTGGGACTTGTGCTTTCTTACAGGAACAATGAATCACATGTAGCCACCACCTGTCTTGTGTTGTCCCTTCTGTTGCTCTCAGCATTGCCGACAGGACGACTGTGTTTGTACAGTATCGAGCCAGCCGGGTTAGTGTTGGCTAGAATGCCTTTCACTGGGCATTAAGCATTAATAACAGATTGGACAGCCATTGGCAGAACAATGTCTGTATTTTCTGTGTCTGTATTTACTTCTTCTGTTATTATCAGACTTTTTGCAGAAGCTTTATCTACTTATGTTAAGTTCCCTGGCAACGTTTTTTTTCACTGCAACTCCTACATCTCTTGTAATCTTTGTGCTACTCTTGACTACAGTAGCTATTCATAAGTCATGTGTAATACATCATATAATAATATCATTACCCATAGAAGTACAAATAAGGGAACCTTTGTGCCAGCACTGCTTTCAAGTGAGGGACCAGACAAGTGCTGATTCACAAAAATGTTTGGTTGCATGTTTGGCCCACAAAGATCAGGAGAGAACCTCCTCTAGAGCATGCTTTCGGGAGCCCAGTGTATAGGTGTTCAGTACATGACCAAACAAATATTTAACAAAAAATCCTAAAGCTGGACTGAATATATAAAATCATCTGTTTCACTGACCAAATCACTTTTTGGAATAGGAGCTCACTTTGTTGATGTCTTAAACGCACAATATGTAATTTCTGCTGCTAGATGTCTCTCAATCAAAACAATAACAAAAGACAGAGTGTGATGATGATGTGAAGAAGCGTGGGATCATGGGAGTTGTTGTCTTCATGATTCAACAACCAGCTTCTCCAGAATAGGATTACTTCAGTGTTCATTGTTCAGGATATTTTTAGCGGGAGACAAATTATCCACACATGTCTCCTTCACTCCAGAATGAACAGATCTGGTGATTAAAACAGGTAAAAACTGAATAAAGCAGTTTCACATTAAAAATCAGCGTTTCTCTGATGCTGTGGGTAGACACAGGATGTCCAGTTGGGGCTGTGAGCTGACCTGCTGTTAACATTTGCTTAGTTTGCTTCTCTAATAACTTAAGATCCAGATGTTCAGCAGGTTTTTACTGCAAGCTGCATTATCTGCAGAAGTCTCTTACTCTCCCAAAACAAACAAGTAAAACTGGTCAAAACAGTGAGTAAAACAGTTTCACGTTAAAAGTCAATGTTTCTGCGTTTCTCTGTTCAGCAAGAAGAGGATGTTCGGGAGGGGCTGCTTACTGAGCTGCTGCTAACGTTTGCTCAGCTTGTTTCTCTGATAACTTCAGATCCAGACGTCCAATGACTAAAATCCTTCATCCAGTTAAAAGACACAGCTAAAACCCAACATGACCAAAAAGCTTATCATAAAAATGTGGCTTAAAACTGAATAATAGTCAATATATGACAGTTTCTGGTGGGCAACCACAACACACCGATATTGTATGCGTATACACTTTGGTAGAGACAATTGTAGTGGACAACCACAATGCTAATGTGTGCATCTTGTGTCTGTATACTCTTTGGTGGAGGTGGTATGACATCACTGACAGGCAACCAAATGAAACAGACCATTATCTTGATTAAAATTACTGATTTCTCTGGGTTTGAAAATTATTGGAAACATTTGGGAAAATGTAAGGTCCAGTTGTTTTTAGACATTTTAATGCAGAATAGTTACATATTAAAGCTTTAAGATGTCAGTACGCTTCAAACACAGTGCTTGTTGGATCATTAAACAGTGTCCCCTCCCTTCCCCAATACCTTTCTATTGTCACAAGTTTTTGTAACTTTCAGAAACCGACATAATGACAATGATTGGCCGTGTAGACGGAGGTAAGAAAGTATTAACTTCTCTCTCAAACTCCCTTTTTTTCATTTTTCACACAACTACTTCCATTGCTTTTTGTGTGTGCAACTGAGTGCAACACCATGAATGACTTTGAGGAGAGACTGTCCAAAGGGACATCGTTATCCCATTTGTACTATTAATGGAATCTCACCTCTCACTGTGATAGCAGGCTTTTTGCCCCACCATCCAGAGCAGCCATTTTAAACAGGTATGAACATTTTTCCCTCTGTGGTCATACTTTGTATGGACTTGTCCATTTCAAAAACATCCTATCCTTAAAAGCAGTGTTGTCAGCTCATGTGTGATATACCATATGTTACTTATTGGATAAAAGCTTACTGAAAAGTTGTGAAACCGTTCTGACTGCCATGAGCAGACAGTTGGTTGCAGAAATATTAACCTTATAAAAAAAACTGATATAAAACAGACTAAAGACAATAACAAGCAGCTCCTTAATGTCCAATCAAGGTTTGTGTCCTGTTCAGTGAGTATACCTGATGTGTCTTTGAATGGTGAAGCAATCAGTTTAAGAAAATGGAAAAAAGGCATGCTCAGAAATGCCTGTTCTCCACCATTCTAACTATTCTTGCTGAAATGACCAAAACGAAGTACTGAAGTGATTAGAAATTTCAACCACTTCCCTGGTGTGGGAGTGTGGCCTGGAAGTGACGCTCACAGCTTGAAAAAAAAAGATGGGCTCTTAACATTTTTGTTGTAACGGTGTTGCCAGCAATAACAATAGTCTGTTTTGAGCCTTGAGTTGTGATTTCTGAACAGTTGTATTATTAGCGTGTTTTTGATACCTCTTAACATGTGTGTGTGTATTTGTCTGGTCAAACAGCCTTTTTATCTTTATCTATCTCTGATGTCTCAGAAATGGCATTGACTCATTACATAAAGCAGCCTGTCACCCGGCACATTGAAGGAAATGTCAAGTGTGTTTTTGAATGTCAGGATGCTTAAATCCCTACTCACGACATATTTGAATGTCATTAGTTTGATGTTGTTATTATCAGTAGCTTTAGCACCTTTGAGTGGCGCAGTATTAAAATATTTACTCTGTTTTCACCTCAGAAAATAAGATGAGAGAATATGGATGAGAAATTTACAAAGTTACACCATCACCACCCAGCAGCCTGTATCATTGGGTGGTTGATTGGGATGTCATATTTTTGTCAATTCTCATAACCGCTTAATTTCTGATTTGTTTTCAGGCAAACAGAGTCATGCAGCCGTGATGTCTCTCCCTCTATTCCTCTGTGTGTCGGTCTTTGTCACTCCGCTCAACCTTGGGTAACATCCTGAGGCATCGGGGAGATTTGGCCAAGGTGAAAATTCCTTTTGGAAAATCCCACCATCCCAGCAGCATATGGACTCATGCTTACACTCCACCTCTCCCATCATCCCTCATTCCATCCCATCCTCAATCAAACTCCACACCCCTCCTACCTCCACCCTGTGACTCTTGAGGAGGGCTCAAAGCACGACTGTAATTACAATCAAACACACACCCTTTGCTCTGACACATGCTGCCCTAGCCCAAGCGCCAAAATCCCTGCACAGGCATCTCCATTCATTTTCCTGCTGCCTGAGATTGATCTCCTCCTGCAGCATATTAAAAACTCAAAGACTTGCTCACATCCACCCGTGCCTGATTCTACCTCCATCTAGTGGGCTGGCAGGATTGAGCAGAGATGTGAGGTTTAAGGCAGCTGGAGACAACAGAGAGGGTGGTTGGTGGTTCAGGATGGGTCGTTCCAGTATTAATTAAAGTGGAGCAGGTTCTATAATCTGTGGACATTAGCTAGCACTGATGCTGCTGCAAGCTGCTGTAGACTATGGTTGGTGTATATGAACAGCTGATGTCTGTATGATGCTGGCTGTGCACGGCGGCATGATGTTGATATAACTGACAGCATGAGATACAGTACTGTAATGTATGAGGAACTGGCGGTTATTCTCAACACAAATGTGAATGAATATGATTAGATTTATGGTGAAAATTTGAATAACTTGACAAATTGATAGTAAATTGATAGCAGGCTAATGCCTCTCTCCCCAAGCTCAGGAATAAATCAGAAGTCATTTGGATTCCTAATGCAGCCAGATGGTATGTATTTAAGTCACTGTGTTCTACCATCTGATGCTGATTGTAAGCCTGTTTTACTGCACATGTGAACTGTATGACTGTGCACGGGTGTGTCTGTCTCTTGTGTTTGACTAAAAGAGAGAAAGTGACAACTACAGTAAGTTTCACTTTGAGAGCCTCTCTACAGTATACTTCTAAAGTATACTTCATGCACAAGATGTAGTTTATCTCAGGCTAGCAGGAGCATGCTGCAAGAATTCACAAAAATATTCTGGTTTCTTATCCATATTCTTCTTTTTTTCTTTCATATCTAAGGTAGCAACTATACAACCTGGCACACACAGGTTTCTGATGTACAGCACATTGTGAAAACATAAGGTAGCAGTATACACAGTACATAAATCCAATCTAGCACACACCACATTGCTCCATCCAGTGCTGAAGCCATTCACTACTGTACACAGACCTCTGTTTTTTTTTTTTTTTACAAGGTGAAGAAAAACGCTGTGGTTTATGCTGACCCAGGTCTGATCAGAAATGATGTATAGCAGGCACAGCTAGCAGAGAACTATAATCGCCTGCCCCAGGCTTTTAATACTGTTTCTCCCTTTCAATTCGGAGGTCAATTACTGGCAGGTTAAAGACATCATTAAACTGGTGTTTCCTGAAATGCCTCTTGCTCCCTGTCAAAATAACTTATGATGCATTGACAGGATTGATTTTAAATGGAGACCAACAGCGTGCCCAGAAAGCCTCTACATAGGCATCTATTTTCATTATGCATCATGTTGCGTCTCCAACAAATCTTTCTCTCTCCTTGGACCGAACACTGGTGATTTATCATTGTGGCTTTTTTCCCCTGTTTTCTTTCATACATTTTTCACAATCCGGAGGCTCATTGGTGGACTAGGCTGGAATTCAGCTGGCATAGAATCTTTGATTTAGATGGTTTCCTGCCCAATTATCTGTTGGTTGTGTGTGTGTGTGTGTGTGTGTGTGTGTGTGTGTGTGTGTGCACTTGAATTTGTCTCTGCGTGTGTCTTTCTGTGTGTCCGTGTGTGTTTATCTTTGTCTGTGTGTAAAAATTAGCCAAGCTATCAGAGGCCTATCTGTATGTGGACCCTACTCTGCAGTGGTGACAATAGATTACACTGATGGACTGACCCATAATCGGTCCATCTCCACTGGGTCAGCCATGATGAGCTGTGTGTGGACATCATGCTTATGAAAGGTTGCCTGTGCAGGTGTCATATTTCCTCCTCTATTTGCTGCCTCCTGCATGTAAACCAGACTGGGCTGCAGAGGAAAATTTGTATTCTATATATTTTTTTTCATTTAATGATGGCACCCATTAAATTGGCATTGTCAGAATACTTTTATCCATCCATGTAGATGGTGAACTTGTTTCCATACATCCAGTCAAATGATCTCATTTTAAATCATATTTGCATAAAGCAGTAACGTCACTGTTCCATCACAGGCAGAGCAGACGGCCGGCTAACAGCCAGACAGCTGCCGGCTACAAAACACAGAGCCACAGGCTGTGAACAACAACCCACTTTAGCTTTCCTGCTAAAATCTCCTTCTTATCTAACATACAAGCATGAACACACATCTTATCCTGTACTTTAATTTGTAGTACAGGTGACCACACAAGCATTCACCTGGGAAAAGTGCACTGCTAACACCAGGCTAGATAGCTAATTAGCTTCTCACATGTAGCACATTAAATAGTATGTAAATGTACCTGCAAATGTTACTTTGGTCTGGCTCAGCCTGCCAGCTGCCATCAATCAAACACAGGCACAGAAAGCAATGGCAAGTTTCTAATATCTCCCCAGAGATCTTTTTTTTTTCATAATAAAAAAATTGACAATGAATCTAAAATAACACTGACAATATTTTTGACTGCAAAAAGGAATGACAAAATGTGATTTCAGTTAGACATAAAATTACTGTTACTTGAGACCATATTTTTAGTATGCTTGGTTAAGCCCTGATGCACCGGACCCCCTCGAGCCATTTCACATTATCCATCCAAGGCTCTGATTTGGCCTTCCTATGATAAAATTAGATACACCTGAAGCAATTTGGTTTCAAACTTGTGATGGAAAAAAGGTTCAAATAAAGGTATCAAACACCAAGAGTTATACAATTTCATCCCAAGAGCTGTTTGTTTAAACCCAAAGCAGTTAGTAGTTGATAATAGAGAAAGCGCTTTTTGGTATTAATTTAAATGTATCACATTTGTAGAAAGAAAAGGGATCATTAGGATTAATATCTGAGTGGGACTTTGGTATTGAAAATTGAGTTTTCTTTTTTATTTATGCGGGACAGATGGAACCAGCCCTCATTAAAAATGGCCATGCATAGCAGTGCATGCTGGGAGCTGTTCCGATGGCAACCATTGATCCTTGACACCGGCGATATAGAAAAGAGCTTAATGAATTCACAGAACAAAGTGACTGAGATTAGAGAGCAAGAGAGAGAGAGAAACAGAGAGACAGTAAGAGACAGATAAAAATGGGAGAGAGAGGGAGTCAGGGAGGTTTAGGGGAGCAGAAAGGATGGGGCTATTAAAGACAGGGATGAAATGGTATTGTTCCCCTTTTCCTTCTGGGAGTTTTTGTGTCTTTGTGAAGCTATGCCAGATTGCTGATCCCAACCGTGTGCTATGGGGGCGAGTATGTGTGTGTGTGTATTTGTGTGTATGTGGAAAAGACAGCAAGAGAGAAAGGGAGGGAGAGAAAGTCTATGTTAAAATGTGAGATGCAGAAATTTTGAAGGGAGAATAATTCCTCTTTTTGTGTGTGTCAGAGGACAACCTTAATTATAATTGCATAGCAGCTCAAAGCAGGAACTCGAGCCAAGCCCAAGCCAAGCCATGCTGAACTAGACTAAACCAAGCTTGGACCTATTCCGCTCAACATGCTTTGCGCTTTAAGCCCTGGCTAATTGGGCCAAAGGCAAGCAAAAGCCCCTTCCCAGCTGTGACGGGCACTGGACTGGGAAAAGACAGGGATAGAGAAAGGGAGAAGAGTGCAAGTGAGAGACAGAGGGAGATTAGTTTTTCCCTCCATCCATTTACATGAGCCCCCATTGGATCAATACCATTTTGTATTCCACCTTTTTTTGACTTTCTCTCCATTCTGTATGCACAACCTTTTTTTTATTGGCTCAGCTGGTAGGGAACCCCAGATGTTGCATTCGCCCGGTTGCTCTCTCAGAGTTAAAAGCGATGTCTAGAGACAACAACCAGGCAATCAACAACCAGGCAATCTGGCAAACTAAATAGGAGGGTGATGTGGAGGGGCCTGCACTGGTTATTGCAGTGTGTATTTCTGCCAGTCTGTCAATTTAAAGATAGGAATTGGATGTCTCAAGTCCACTTACCAGCTGTTTTTAGCAGCAGGGGGCCCCCTAGCCTTGCCACAGGGATGGCAGAATATCGGATGCAAAATAATTGCATGTCTGCCCTGCAGTACCATGGATTTCATCATCTTGTTGGCCTCTTTTGGCTCTTTTTTATCTTCTTTTTGACCCTGATTTGTGATCTTTGTGTTCTTTCTATAGCTAGCCATTCATATAGTATGTAGCGCTACCATATGCAATATTTACATTGCTATTAAATGAGGTTTGTGTTTATCAGGGAGAGAGTTTATTGCGTCATAGAATGGTTTCTAAGAGAGAGAGAGAGAGAAAACATAACACTCAGATAGTGAATATAAGAAGAAGCAGTGTTGTTACAGCTGATTGCATGATCTGTGTGTATGGTATATGTGTGTGTGTGTGTGTGTGTGTGTGTGTGTGGCTGTGGGGGGAAGGTTGTGCCCTCAAGGCTAATCTTCAGCATGCAGACAGATAGGCCGACAAACACACACCAGACACACACACACACATGCACATGCACATATGTATTCACTGCAGGCCCCCTGCATCTCACTGGCTGAGTGACAGCATGACTACTGCATGCAGTCTCTCCATTATTCAACAGCATTAGAGGGAAAGAGGAGCGAGCACAGATGAGAAGTAACAGAAAGAGAGAGAGAGAGGAGGAGAATAGGCTGTTTGTGCTCACACATGATGTTGGATGCCAGAGACTGTTTTCAAAATAATGGAGGAATCTGTCTATGTAGGCTGAAGATCCCATTTGCTTTGCAAAAAAAAGAGGGAGAGAGGGAGCATTACAATAGAGAGTAGACAATGATAAAGAGGAAGAGGAAAATAGACAGACAGAACAAAGCAATTTACAAAGAGGAGTAGTATCAGTCACAAATTACAAAGCATGCGGATATTAGGATCAGGAAGGTCTGGTATGAATTAAAAAAAGAAGCATCAGTTGAACATGTGCGTGTAACTTAATTTGCCACTAAACAAAATTCTCCAATTATTCATCCTCATGTGTCTCTGGAGAGTTTGAGTTATCTCTGACCTCAACTCAGGATATTTTTCGGATAGGAGAAGAGACCTGAAGACATTGTGTATGATGAGAAAAGGCTCTGTATCAGTTTCATCTGATATCCTGTCTCAAATGAAGGATAAGCTGGGGTGATATCCTCCTCTGTTGCTGATCTGGATGATTAAAAGGTTGTTTTTATGGGCTGCCTCTAGATAAACCTTTGCATTTCCACCTTAGGGGTAACATTGCCTGTGTCTTCAGAACCCCTAATCTTGGTTTCTTTGCTAAGAGTTAAGAAAAGGGGAGGGAAAGATGGAAAGGTTTGGCAGGTCAGACAGAAGCTTCATTCTGGCAATTTTTAGAGCTGCTGTTTAGATATCTGTAACAGTATTTGCCTTTAATTAAGACTCATTCTCTCTACTTTTTAAGTATTGTTACTGATTAGCACACAGGTGAAAAATCCTTCTACACAAGTAGGAGTGATGGTGCCTGAGAGTGTATGATACTTTGACATCTATCCTTCAATTCTCCCATGCAAGACCACAATGCTGGGCCTCCCTCCAGTGTTCAGGAGTTTTGGCAAGCTGCTTGGCGTTCCCAGAGTAACCCAGGACTCACCTGAGCTGCAGCTAACACACAACCAGACACTACTTTGATGGTGTGGAAACCAGATAAGGACTTCAAAAATATGTTATCAGTGCATGCTGCATCTGTTGGTTGTCGATCAGAGGATTTGAAAACAGATTAGTGGCAGGTAAAGGTGCCAATGCAGCCTGGAAGCATCATAATTGCTATAAGGATTCGTGCATTTTTCTGCTTTCACCATTTAAGAGTCATCAATCTTTTAAGACAGGTATGTAGTATGTAGGTACATTTTGTTTCACCCTGGATTAGGGTAAATAATCATGCTTATTCTTACAGTATAGATTGCCAACTATTTGCATTGCTTGTTCTGGCCACCAGATTACACAATGTAAAACCTACAGTAAAGTATGAGTGTGTATTTCAAGTTCTAGGTTTTTAAATACAAATTGTGTGTATGTCACACTTTTACTGATAAAAAAACATGCCATACAGTTTTAGGGTTTTTTAAATGTATTTTACAGCCAAATTAACCTGCAATGGGGCCTTGGGGCAGAAATAGGCCAACCTTTGCACTTTTTGTAACCATGCATTCATTTAGGAATATGGAACATACAAGCACAAAAAACAAGATAATGGAGGTCTCGAAACAAGATTTTGGCACTGACCCCTAAGAGAGAGCTTCAAGATCACGACCAATCTTAAAGCCCTTATCATGTCAGTTGAGACTGTGTACTGTATATTATATCAAAATATAACTTAAGTTAGCACAAACTAGTTGACACACAGTAAGCCTAAGGAATCTGGGTTTACCACAACAGCTTAATGCTTTGGTAATCCAGGCAGCCATTTGTTTCCATTCATTACTGTGCCCTATGAAAATCACTTAGGCTGCATTACATATAAATGTAATGTAATACCAATATAACTTTCATTAAATTTCCATCACAGTGAACATCAAGTCTGCATTACTTTCATCAATCTTACATTATCACTGGATGCATGTATGTTTGAAGAGTCAGCTAATTTAATTTTCTTGAATGCTAGCAAAATGACAATGACAGATGTCACATTTCAAAAACACAGCAGCTTGGTTGGTACAATAGTTATTTGTGATATTATTCTGAATTTGTGCAGTCAATGCCACTAAAACATGTATAACGAGTAAAGAGTCATACCTACATACTAATAACATGCATACTCAGATAGACATACGGTTCTCACACTCTGATATCTAAGTATATAAAATCAGTCTCACTTATGGTGAGAAGTTTTCTTGGTTTTCTTGTAGAAAGACTTTTCCCCTTGAATATATTTTCCCCCATCATCATTCACTGTATTATCATCATTATTCTCCCATTTAGCTCTATAAAACTACCGCAAACCATTTCTGCAGAACAATGTTAGCCTAAAATAGGCTTTTGTGTCCCTGAAAGGCCAGACTGTAATTGTGTATAATTGAGAACACTGTACACAATACATTTGTGTGATTTCATATTAGTCCCCTTGAATACTCAAAGCTCCAAGTCTGAGTGGTTTAGATTGGATCGCAACAATAAGCCCTACTCTATAGCGCTGTAATTATGCGAATGCAATGCATGTTTCAATCAAATCGTGTACATAAAGCACACTCATAATGATTTGAATTAATCACAAGGCATTTAAGAAACTTACCACAAATGATTGAGTGCAGTGAAGAACAGTCTGGGTGATGTTATGAGGAATAGTGTTGCTAGTATAATCAAAGAAACAAAACAATGTAGCAAAATTGGTTAACAAGCAATACATCTATCTCTTCTGCCTGATTGCACCATATTTCTTATCTAATGAAAACTCAGATGCATTAGAATATAAGTGGTCAAACTTTGTTGTTGCCAGTGGCACAACAATATCTTACTGCTTTGACTTGCATTTATTCCACAGAATTACACAGCAACACAAAATATCAAGCCTTAGATCCATTTTAAGTCTTTGTTGCCAACAAGCTGATATAGCTTGCTCTTTATCCAGAGTCTTTAGGAAAGGTGGCAACATACACAACAACCACATATACCAAACGTTGAGCACAGCCACGCACAAGCTGTTCCGTCAAGACTACCAAGCTGTTGTCACGACGCAGAGTGAAAAAGCCGTTCCCTCAGAGGAAAACACGCTATTCACCTGTGTCTACTGAAGCTGCAGTGAGGAGTCTTGATCCAGAAGCCCAGTGTGTGGCTGAAGCTAATAGGGCTGCCCACTGGGACCTCACCAACAAAGCTAATGCTAATAGATAAGCATTAATATTCATTTATGTTTATACTGTTATTTATGTCTGTGTTAATGGTGGAGGATACCAGCTGTTCAGCTGGCCAGTCATGATGTAGATTGTATAATTGATAAAATATAGATGAGCAATACTACATAGGCTTTTCAAGGTGCTGTGGGACTCTGTGTGTGTGTGTGTGTTTGTGTGTGTGTAAACTACATCTGACTATCTATCTACAGCCATAATATGCAGTATATGGGGATAAATAAGAACAATATGCCATGAAATGACTTAAAAATAACTTTAAGTCTGCATTCAGTATTTTTTGTCCACTTGGCAGCAGCCGAAACAAGCTGTAAACACAATATTGACTATTATCACAATATTATCACATTTTAAAATGTTATGGGGAACATGATAGCAAATAGTTGCTTTCTTACACATCTAGAAGATACAGAACATAAGCATTCATTTGGAGTTGTGTTTCTGTTCATGTCCACACTCTCTTTTCAGTTTTGTTTTGCTTTCCACCAACTCTTGAGGGTAATATCTGGCTCTTTAGCTCCTTTATATTCCATTATGTTCCGCAGCTTGTTACTAACTTTGTCTGTATATCATTTAGAGCTAGGTGGTTGCATGCAGCAAGTTTATCTGAGCTTTTTTTTGTTGAAAACAGCTGTCTGCTGTACCTTGAGATCAATAAAGTTGCATGCTGTAAAATCAAAACAATGAGCTGAACAGGCTAAAATGCCCCATACAGCATAGATCTAAGGTGAACTGTCTGATAATTATTTGTGATTTTACCACTATGAGTGACCCCTTTCACTTACACAAAGCCATATGATCCATGTTGGTATTCAAATATTGATTATAGTAGCTTTAACTAAATTCAATTTTATTAAAACATTGCAACAAAACACTACGACAAAGGTGGGTCATTGGGTATAAATGCTTGACAGTACTTATCAAGCCATTTGTCAAACCGTTGTATACTTCAAATGTCCATCATGTCCCTGTCCGCCCGTTTTCACTCCCAACTTGTCACATACCGAAACTTGGTCAGGACCTCTTGGCATCACTTTTTAACACACTGAATACCTCTTTAGCATCATTTGTCAACATGCTGGGTAGTCTGGTAGACTTCTACAGAACTCCCACAATGTCTGAAATAGACACCATAAGACCAATGACATCTATGTAAGGTGACAAATTTCCATATTCAGAGGTGGTGGGTGGGGTGGATGGCTAGATGGCAAAACTGGACTTTGCAGCAGGGGACCACTGTTCACTTTGTATTTCCAACCTTGGTTTTTGACCATGAGTCAGCACAGTTTTAATTCCAGGGCGGACAGTTTTTAACCCAAACCATGATCTTTCCCTAACCCTAACCAAGTGGTTTTTGTGCCTAAACCTAACCAGACCTTAACCATAACACTTCCACACCATAAAACACAATTATTTTTAACAGTGACTGCCATAATACTGCACATTGAAAAATGACACTAAAGGGGTACCCAGTGTGTTAAAAAGTAACGCCAAGGGGTCCTGACCAAACTTCAGTATGTGATGAGTTGTTAGAAAGTGGGTAACTCCCATTCTGAAAAGTGAAGCCAATACAGAAGTGCCTTAAACCTGCATTGTGTCTAATGGCCTGCTCCACCTTCTTGCCCAAATATGGTCACTTCTGGCTCCAAAAATCAAGGATGACAATGTTCAAATCCAAAAACTTGAGGCTTCAGAACAGCAGTCCACAAACCAATGGATGAAGTCACAATGACTTTGTCCATATTTTTTTAGTCTATGGTTGGTAGTGAGAATGTGTTGGTCCTTGTTGGTTAGATTCAAATTGTGACTGCTGTTGCTGTTTGCCAACTCACTTTGTCTGTTTGTCAAGTCTTGTCATGGATTTTGAGATGATAAATTATTTTGCAGTTTCTTTGACAAATTCACGACCCCTGTGAAGCCCCAACCTTGGGTTCCCTGCGAGATTCCTCTCTGGAAAACATCCACTGAGAACAGATTGAGCCTGGCAGCTGATAGCTGGTGTAATCAGCAAACTATTGGGAGTGGTAAGTGGAAGATTAGGATGTGTTTCTCATAACCCCTGTACCTTCTAAAAACTATATGAAGTAGATATGTAATTAAGCGTGATTCTGTAAATGCATGACCTATGTCTTATGTCTAGATTCATTCAAATGACAATGTAGGTTGACTAATAGGAAAAAATAGACAATGTTTCCAAACCAGGGGCCATAGTTTTCCTTGCTGCACAAGAATTTACTGCAATAGGACTAGAGCCTGCTTGAAATTTTGAGCTTTGCCAGATCACTTCTAACAATGCGAGCTTTGCTAAGCTACAGCACTCATGGATTCTGCTGAAATGCCCACATGGTTTGGCTGCTTTGGGTTTCTGTTAGTTGTTGATTGTTACCTTAAAAATCTATCGGAAAGCTCTCTTTTACAGCTTACAAGCCCTGTTATGCTGTTTTACCTGTGAATAAGCCCCTTGAAAGCCCTAGTTATTGTAAAACCTTTTTTCATGAGGTGTTTACATTATATTATCTGAGCAAACTCCATTGAGGTTTTAATGTCACAAGAAAATATCAGGAGGAGAAAACATTTTAAAAGTCTGACCCTTAGTGAGAAATTTAAGGAGTGAATCCACCATTCCTTCCTGGCTATCTTATCTCGAGTTTCCCCTCTAACTAGATGTGGTGTCACCTTAAATCCAACTGTCAATTTCAGTTTTTGTATATTGTAGGCAGCATTGGTTCATCATAATCATCTAATCAAATTCTGTGTTGCAGGGCATGATTTCTTCCAAGAGCAAATCAGTTCAAATTGTCAGCTTGTAGAAAATTTTCAGTTCCTATAGTTAGCACCACCTGTCAAACTTTTTTCTCCCTGTTGTCTTGATAACATTATGAAAAGTGGTACAAAGTGAAAAGTCAAACCTCTGAGACATTTATATTGCCTAACCAACCCCTGAAAGAATTATGTAATGAACAAATTTTATATTGAAAACAACTCCTGCTCAGTGTCGAGTGATTTTAAGATTAAAAATGCAATAATGAGTTTTGTGATAACCATCCCTTTGTCTCCACAGAATGCATGCCTGTCTTTGACACATTTTTCCTCATGAAAGGCACAGCAATGCCATTTCAAACATGACTCCTTCCTTACCTGAAATGGATGCTATGATTGGATGACACACAAATCTGGTGTCCCAACCCCTGATGTGTAATTTATGGAAAAAGCAGGAACCCTTTATGCGCTCAGGTGTCTCACTGTGTGTACTAATCAAAAGATATGCAGTGACAGAATAGAGCAGGAAGAAGCACTTGATGTTTTGTCAGTTGGAGTGGCACTGGGAGACGCAGGAATGCTGTACGATTCATCATTTAGGTGCTTTTATCAAAGAGAAAATACACTGGTGCTCCAGAGAGAGAGCAAGCTACAGAGAGAGCCAGAAATACAGCAAGTGTGTCTGCGTGTGTGTGTGTGTGTGTATGTGTGTTATGTAAGCACCATTTTTGAAAGATCCACAGGGAGTCAAAGTTAGGGAAGTTTTTTCTTTGAGCGTGATGCAGTGAAAGATAGGTTAATGGGTGTTTCAACAACACTTTTACTGAGCTGTGGTTTCTGTGATGGCCAGACACTGATGTGTTCATCAATGCCCTTATGAGTCGATCACTATAGCAAAAAGCAATGATAACTCATTGATTTTCTTTGGTACATGAATCAAGGACAATCAACTTGGTGCTTTTGCTTTTATTTAAGATGGAATGTTTCCAGTTGCTGGGAGAAAATGGAAAATAAGATGAGAGAAAGTAAGAGATATCTGAGTGTCAAATTAATCTGCACAGAGAGTTCAGAGTTCAGAATTTGCATTTGGATTCTTCTAATTTTTGCTTGAATGTAAATCAGGACATTAATATTGAATTTCATAACTTAACATTTGCCAGTATGTACCAAAATTTGTAAATGTGTGTCCGTATTGAGGTTAGATTTAGATTAACTAAGTTAACTAAGTTTTAATGCCCTGGTCAGCTATTTGTGGGCACTGATTTGTTTTTACAAATTTCTGTATGTATTTCAACTCTAGGTATAAGAAAATGTATACACTTGATATCTTCTTCTTCTTCTACTACTTCTTCTTCTTCTTTCAGCTGTTTCCATTAGGATTTGCCACAGTGGATCATGTGTTTTCATTTCTTCCTGTCCTCTGCATCTTTCTCTGTCATGCTAACTACCTGCAACTCCCTTAAAATATGTATAAACTTCCTCTTTGGCCTTCCTCTTTCCCTCTGGCCTGGTAGCTCAATTGTCAGCATCCTTCTCCAAATATAAACAGCATTTATCCTCTCCAAACCACCTCAATCTCGCCTCTCTCACTTTGTCTCCAAACTGTCCAACCTGAACTGTCCCTCTAATATACTATATGCTATATACTATATATATATATATTCCTAATCCTGTCCATCCCCATCACTCCCAATGAGAATCTTAGCATCTTCAACTCTGCCACCTCCAGGTCTGCCTCCTGTCTTTTAATCAATGCCATCACCTCGTAACCATACAACATAGCTGGTCTCACTACCCTTGTGTAAACCTTCCCTTTCACTCTTGCTGGTACAGATCACTCCTGACACTCTTCTCCACACACTCCACCCTACCTGCACTCTCCTCTTCACCTCTCTTCCACACTCCCCATTACTTGAAGTATTTAAACTCATCTAACTTTGCCACCTGTACTCCATGTATCCTCACCATTCTGCTGATGACTTTCATTCCTTTTTTCTACAGTGCATATCCTCACCTGTCCAGGCTCTCCTCAACCCGCTCCCTACACTCACTACAGATCACAATGTCATCCATGAACATCAGAGTCCATGGAAACTCCTGCCTGATCTCATCCGTCAAGCTGTCCATCACCATTTCAAATAAGAAATGACTCAGAGTCTTTGATGTAATCCCACCTGCACCTTGAACCCATCCGTCACTCCAACCGCACGCTGCTGTCACATCACACCTCATACATATACTGTACCACTCATGCTACATACTTCTCTGCCACTCCCAACTTCCTCATACAAAACTACACTTACTCTCTCAGCAATGTGTCATATGCTTTCTCTAGATCCACAAAGACACAATGCAATTCCTTCTGACTGTCTCTATACTCTCTATACAAACATTGCATCTGTAGTGCTCATGAAATCATACTACAAGTCACTAATCATCATTTGTCTTTATCTAGCCACTACTCTTTCCCATAACTTCAACATGAAGCCACAGCATGAAGTTATGGGTTCAACTGTATACCACTTCAGTTACTACAGCTCTGCACATCACCCTTATTCTTGAAAATCAGTACCAGTACACTTCTTCTCCACTCTTCAGGCATCCTCTCACTCTCCAAGATTGTGTTAAACAATCTCCTAAACATCTCCATTTTTCCACATGTAAGTCACCAACCACCTTTCCACTCTTCATCCTCTTCATAGCTGCCCTGACTTCATTCTTGCTAATCTACCACACTTCCTGATTCACTCACCTCACACTATCCAACTCTACTCGGTAGTCAGCACATTTCCATCTCTATCCTTCATCACCCTAACCTGCTGCACACCTTCCCAGCTCAGTCCCTCTGTCTAGCCAATTGGTATAAGTCCTTTTTTCCTTCCTTAGGCTGCATTCACACCAAATCCGGCGGTGCGGCGAAAACGCTAGTCGTCCCATTCATTTTGAATGGGGGTAGTGCCATTTTCGCCACTGCGGTGCCGCACCGGACTGCAGCCGGAAAAGTTGAGCCGGAGTCAACTTTTGGAAAACCGCAACCCAACGTCACGCTGCGGTGGCCAATCATGTAGGTCGTGATTAGACCGGAAGACGAAAGACCCGAAAGACATTGTTTATTTAGCATGTAGCATTGTAGCATTTCAGCGTTCCACTTTGGACCGAGGATGGTTGATTTATATTACTTTATTACAAAGATGATGCCGCTGTGAGTAATTTCACAACTTCATATGAGAGCTTCTTCTTTTTCTTTGTCTTTTTCGTTTTTCGATGGTGGTTGGCAAACTACTTTCATGCACATTACCGCCACCTTCTGGACCGAGAGCCACACACCCACAAATCCACACTGACCTGCGGCGATCCGCCGGATTTGGTGTGAATGCAGCCTTAGTGTCAAACCTCTTATACAACTTGCCATATGCCTTTTCCTTAGCCCTCACCACCTCTCTCTTTGTCTCACACCCCATCTCCTTGTACTACTGTCAACTTTTTTCATCTCTCTGGCAATCTCACTTCTTCTTCACCACTTGCAGTAGTTATCCAGCCATCCAGCAATTTCATTACCACCCAGTGCCTGCCTTAACTCCTCCCTTAACTCCAAACAACAGCCTTCCTCCTTCAACTTCCACAATTTGATCCTTAGCTCTGCCTTCACTTTCTTCCTCTTCTTGGTCTGCAAAGTACAGACCACAGTCCAATGCTGCCTAACTATGTTTTCCAATGCCATCACCTTGCAGTCTCCAATTTTTTTCAGATTGCACCTCCTGCATAAGACATAGCCCACCTGTGTGCACCTTCCTCCACTCTTATACATTACTGTGTGCTCCTCCCTCTTCTTGAAATATGTATTCACCACAGCCATTTCCACCCTTTTCACAAAATCCACCACCATCTGTACTTCCACATTCCTCTCCTTGATACTATACCTACCCACCCCATCACCTCTGTTCCCTTTACCAATATGCCAACTGAAGTCTGTTCCAATCACCACTCTCTCCTCCTTGGGTACACTTTCCACTTCATTCAATTCATTCCAGATTCTTCTTTTTCTTCTCTATCTCACACCGAACTTGCAGGACATATATGTTGACAACATTCATCATCACACCCTCAATTTCCAGCTTCATACTCATCACTCTCTTCGCCACACTTGTGACATACTCTTCCTTCAGGATTACCCCTAGCCCATTTCTCCTCCCATCCACACCATGGTAGAACAGTTTGAACCTGCCTCCGATGCTCTTGGCCTTACACCCCTTCCACCCGATCTCTTGCACACACAGTATATCTATTGTCCTCTCCATCATATAAGCCAACGGTCTCACTTTATCAGTCATAGTGCTGACATTCAAAGTTCTGACTCTCACCTCCACAGTCTTACCTGTCCTCCTCTCCTGCTGCCCCCGACATGCCTTCCCACTCTCCTTCTCCTTCGTTCAACAGTAGCATAGTATCCACTGGCATCCTGGTGGTCAACAGTACTGTTGGTGGCCGTTGGTAACCTGGGCCTGATGCAGTATGGAAATCTGATTTATCATTTACATATTTGATTTGCCATAGGTTTTACATCAGATGACTTTCCTGATGCAATCCTCCTCATTTATTCAAGCTTGGGACCGGCACTAAGAATGCACTGGCTTGTGCATCCCCAGTGGCTGGCTTAAAAGTTATACATTAAATGTGAAAGTCATAATTTCACTTCAATTTTCTCCTAAAATTGGCATGACAAACCAAAAAGATGCCATGTGTGAAATGGCCAAATGCTACTAGAAATATTTTTCCATAGCCTAAAAATGTTAAGTATAGTCACAGCAAGAAACAGGTAGTCATTTCAGTGCCAATAATCTGACATTGAATTACTTCGGTGGAAAGGTAATGGTGTTACATTCAGAGTCATGGGTGGATGGAGTAATTTAACCTCAATTTCGGCTGTGTCTCAGGAGGTAGAGCAGGTTGTCCACTAATCAGAAAGTTGGTGGTTCTATCTGTGATTCCTTCTGTCCACATGTCGAAGTGTCCTTGGGCAAGATACTGAACCCTTCATTGCTCCAACCAGCACCCTGCATGGTAGCTTGCATCCATCAGTGTGTGACTGTGTGTGTGTGTGTGTGTGAATAGGTGAATGAGCAGCAGATTCATTTTAAAGTGCTTTGGATGAAAGTGCTATATAAATGCAGCCATTTACCAAATGCAGCCAATTTGGATGACCAAGGCTTTATTCCAGATTTGTGTGAATTAGTTTTCTACAGTGATTCAAGTCTTCCTAGTGATAGTGTTTCACTACTGACAGTAAAGTTTGATTGCAATCTTAATTAAAAGGTTTTACCTGTGTCATCATGATTGTTAATGTTATGCTATTGTTAATCAAATAACACATTCACATTTGGGGAAGATGCCCACCCAAATTGGACAACAGCTGCCACACTTATACAGCTGCCACCAAATATACTGAACTCTTGGGACAAACTTTATCGGGTCTGGAAGAAACTCAAACTCATCTGCATTCTTCAAACTCCATGTCACAACAGTTTCCAACTTCCCCAACGCAGCTACCAGCAGACAACTCTATTACTAATCCACCAACCTAGACTTTTAAATTATAGTGCCTCACTCAGAGACATACCTGGGGGACAGTCTTGACTTGAGTTTGACTTAAGCCTGCTAAGGGATACAGTATTTACCCTTGCAGACACAAACAGATGAGCTCATGCTGAAATATTTAATTATGAATGTGGATGTGAATCTTTCAGTTTGTTCAAGTTTTCTTAATACCAGCTTCTCTGGAATCAATGCACCTAATAAATAGCAGCTTACAGAGCTTGACCTCAAGGTCTAAGCTGATGAGTGCATTTGTCTGAGTGAGAAGGCAGACAATAGGAAAAGCTAATCTTGCTATCATCATCAGTGCATAGAATCAGTGAGAGAGGCAGAGAGGGACAGAGGAAATGAAGAAAGAAGACCATAGGCATTTTGTTCATTATTTACCTCAAGTCGAAATAAAGAAAGAGAGATGAATGCTGCTATGGTAGAGTGACCATAGATAATACAACCTCTTCTTTTCAGTCATGTCAGCAGCAATCTACTAGAAAGACAGCTGTTTTCATTGTGAAGATAATGAAATCAATGCAGTATATCCTTAGTAAATGTTCAAATGAAAATTGGCTGTATCTCCAGTCTCTCTTTAAGGCGCTCCGATTGTAATTTGTTTGAAGATGGGCCAAAAATCTAATTCAGCCAAAAGCGGCAGAGAGTCTCTAATCTAGGTGGATCATTTCCCCAAAGCAGCATACTAATGTCATGAAGTTTCAGCTTTAACACTTGGTTTTCACTACAGGTTTAGTAGGGTTTGTGTTAACTAAACTTACCTAAACCAAACTACAAATGGGAATTCTGAAGACATGGTCCAAATGCTCAACTTAAACAGGTGAAAAGTCCATTTTGAAAAAATTCAAAATGTCTGTTGAGGTAATTATTGCAACTCTTGTGGGAGATGACAAAGTCATTGCCAGCATATGGAAGGAGACAAAACAAGACAATTCTGGTGTTCTCTTTTAGACCTAATGTTTTCTTTCTATTCTAAAGTCTCATTTAACTCAGTTGAGATTACATAGAATCCTTAGCTTCCTCTCATTTCCCTTCATGTTCTGCTCAGATATGAAATAGAAAACCAATTAGATTTTTGAAGAAAAGGATACATAGAAGAAGCAACATGCAATGCTGATATGACAACTGAAAAAATCACACTGACAGTAGCTTGATAATTTATTGGATAGTGCAGTTCTCTTGAGACTTTTGCATGGATTCATGCTTGTGTATGTAAGTCTCCACTCTTTCAAGCTGGTCAAATCAGAATTTTGTTAACAGTGGAGCAAATAAGTAATGTTAAAGAGGTCGCACACTGTGACGAACACACAGGATCATCATCCAACTCTGAAGCTCTATGGAACATTTTGGCATCTTTTAACTCACTGGTTCATCACACATTCTCAATGCTCTGATCAGTGTTGTTTTCAGATGCAACAGCAGTTGTTTTCAATGAATATTTTCTAAAACCCCACTGTACACTACCTGCCCAACAGCTAAAGAGCCAGATATTTCCCACTGGAGTTGGTGGATAGCAAAAAAGAGCTGAAAGGAAAGTGAATATTGGAATTAGATTTATCAAGTGGCCAGATAGAGAACTCCATATGAATATTAATGTTGGTTCATGTCAGCTGGATGTGTAAATAGTCAAATGTTTGCAAACATGTTCACCATATCAACTTAATAGGTGATAATATGTTAATGTTAATGTTGTGTTTACAGCTTGTTGTGCTGCCCCAAGTGGCACTGTTGTGTCTCCTTCAACATAACAAGTCTATGATATTTTTTGACTTTCACCATGATGTCAGTGAAAGCAATGCATTATATTCTGATCCTTAAATTATCATTTCTGCTTCAAATTCAAACATTTTCATCAAATAATCTTGTTGTCTCTTAATTCACCCTCTTGTGGTTATAAGCACCTTCAGTGACATTTTGACATAAATCAAATGTTGATTACATAAGTATGATTAAGTTACTGCTCTGGAGCTTTGGCTTTGATGTTAATGGTTAAAATAGCTACCTTAAGTTATTCACAGGGTTATGATAATGACTATCTATGATATTTGACAGCAGCATTTGGCTATAACTAAATCATATAAACATACTTGTAAACAAACAAGGGACCAGTCAGAGCCAATGAGACAACACAGACAGATTATTCAAGGTTAGCTGCCAAGAACAAAACATTTACATTACAGGTTTCATTAAAAAGGCTGCTGCTGCGACAGGCAGGTTAAGTTGTCCTGGCCTGTTAGATTCTCCACCATATTATTTGTGCAAGCAGCAGAAAAATCTGACTTGGATTGCCATTGGAAAGATTTTCTATTCCCGTCCAGATCTGTCTCGCTTTACTCCCAGAGATTTGAAGTTGTTATGCATGTTCTCCCTCCAATCATTGAAGTGAATATGTATTTCCAACCTGTCAGCTTAAGTCCCTAGCCATCACTGCAGACTTCCTATTCTAATGTCAGCCTTTAGAAATGCCCTACATCTGCCCTCAAGTACTTCTTACACTCAGTCAGCCATTCCCCCACCTCCTCTGTGGCTCATTCATCTGTGTGAGTAATCAAGTGTTTGCGCAGGAATGACTTTTGTGATTGGGATGAATTTTGAAAGATAAATCAATTTTCAAAGTTTAATATTTAAAAGAAGAGAGAGCGTAGGGCGTTGTTGAATAATGCATTTGGTTATTTAGAGTTAGACAGAGGGAGTCTGGACAGGCTCCAAGCCGGAGGATACGAAAGCTCCAAAACAGTCCGCTAATGAAAAGGAGACATATTCCTCTGCCCTCTCGTTTGAATTTCATAACTCTGAAATCTGCCTTGTTGCTTTTAGCACATGCAATCTCTCTTTCTTTCTCTTTCTCTTAACACACACTCATGCACACACACACACACACACAAGACATTTGCCTTTAAAACAGGCTCATATTCCCAGTGCACCTGACTCACTCTCATTTCAAGCATCTTCTCTTGGGAAAGTCATTTTTCGAAATGCACTGTGCACCTCTGAAAACATGACTTCAAAGCAGCATTTAGAGCTCAGTTACCAAATGAATATCCCAACAAGTCCTCCAAATTAAACAACTGTGTTTTTAATTGGTCTCTAGATTGCAAGTCATGGGTAAAGGAAACCAGCCGTGTCCATGAAGAAGATGAGAAAGGAAGTCTAACTTTTTTATTGACCTATCCAATTATTCTGACCTCCTTTCCCTGTGGATGTTGTGGCTCTTTAACAGCGTCACACTATTTGCTCCTGATGCACATAATAATTCCTCAAGGTGCTCTGTCACTTAAGCATACTATATGTCGTTCTTGGCTATGCACTGGAACAACTCATGCTTTCTTGGGAGGACAGTTTTGAATATCCATAGGGTTTTCTCACGTTTGACCTTTATCACTGGTGGGCTCAGGATTATTTTTTAATACTAGCACTTTTTTTTTACCTGCAATTATTTTAAGACAGAGAAGTACAAAATCACAGACCCTCTGGATAAGATTAAATCACTGACCAACACAGGTAATATAGACTTCCCCTAGAGAAATAAATCCTGATCGAATGTGGCATTAAAGGTTTTCTTTCATTTGTTCAAAGTTGAGGCATGTTCCCAGGTTTTTCTAATCATATTCCAAGCTAAACTGGTATCTGCTGGGTCACAAAGTAAATAAACGTGTAATAAAGTCATGAGAACTTGTTAAAAGAATAATAAGTAAAAAGTAAATAATTACATTTTCCATAACTTTTTTATAACTTGCCTGACACTGCAGTGGAATATAATGTGCAAATTCATACAAAAAGATGTATTCATGCAGTATTGTGAAGTTGGAGGAAACAGTACATTAGATGGAACAGAGACTATTATAGTATAATTGTCATATTTGTAAAGCTCCTCGTCTCTCTGAAGAGCATGTTGTCATGTGAATAGAGCTTGGTTTTGTTTCTCAGCATGTATCTCTCTTCTCATTTCTGTCCTTTCACTTTATCTCTGTTTGCTGATCCCACTGTGCAATCAGATATGCAATTGTTACTATTTCTTTAGACAAAAAATGTTTTGAATGAAGGCATTTGCTGAAGCTGAGTCCCCAGGAAATTAAGCGACTGTGGTTTAAAGGTGCAATGTGTAGAATTTAGTGGCATCTAGTGGAATAGACTTGGCAGAAATGGAATATAATATTAATAAGTAAGTTTTAATCAGTGTATAATCCCATGAAAATAAAAATTCTTGTGTTTTTGTTATCTTAGCATGAGTCCTTTACATCTACAGACGGAGCAAGTCCTCCACCATGTTTCTATAGTAGCCCAGAATGGACAAACCCTAGCTCTAGAAGGGCCTTTTATGTTTTTTGTGAGTTTTGCAGCCACCGCAGGTTCTTCTCCCCTTCTCCTTGGAAGGGGAGGGGAAGGAGAAGGGGTATTCATTGGTTTGAAATCTGCAATCTCACTGCTTGCTGCCACTAAACCTTACACACTGAACCTTTAATTGCTTGTCCTCTGCTCTAGCAACTACACTTGTCTTTTCCTTTTAATTCATCTTCCCCTCCCTTTTAATACAGACAGAGAACAGAGGCACAAAATGCAATTTAATAGGTTTGATTCACCATGATATTATTTGCCCAGTGTTCTTGTCTATGTGTTCTTGGGCAAGGGTACAATTTGTATAGCTAAGATAAATCCACAGTGTCCTGTTAGCTCAGTTTCTGTGCGATCACCCAATTTGAACTTTATGTTGTGTTGGTCTCTTTGTGTTGACCTGTGGGCCTGGTTAAGCTACAGTGTGTGAAAAATCAATACAAGCCCTGGGAAAGTCTTTAGGGAAAATATTGCAGTCTTGGGAGAGAAAGTGATAAAAAAATTAGGAAACAGAACTCAGTTGGTAGGTAGTTTGGTCTGTGTGCACAAAACATATACAGTTTTTGTTATAGCTTCAGTTCAATACTGTCATCATTCAATATGTCTTGAATAAGAGAATCAGATTTGATAGATTGCCTTTGTCTTTGTCTTATACCTCACTTGTGTGAGTGGAGAATTGTGTACACCTCATCAGTGAACTTCATTTGAGCAAACAGGTTGAAAGGTCTTGAGTAGTTGTAATCTTCACCTCATTTTGGGAGTTATTTTTTTTCAACAGAAAACTTTAATTTTAGACTTGTTTTTAGGCTCAGTGCTAAACACCACTGATGGGTCTTGTGCTCAAGGTCACTTTTTTCGAACAGCTACTAGCAGTCATAGGGTCTTAGGGCCCAGTCACACCAGTATTTATAGACAGCAAAACTTCACACCAAATTCAATTAATGTGAATGGAATCACTGTGGAAAGTGGATTTCCTCACAGCAGGGAATATAAGTTCAGCTCAAGTTCAGCTCTGTGGGATGGTCTAACCAGAGTGATTTTTTTGAAGAGGCAGTCAAAAATGTGTGGCCAAACTTGAGTAATATGGTGTTTTAGCTAATGTCTTGACTGATGAAAGAAAAATCCCCGTGGTGTAGCTTGCACTCAGTCATGATGCTATGATGCTGTGTGTTGAGAAGATGGGGAAACTGTAAACGTGTTTTCAACCACTTGTTTTCATGTGCATTTTAATTTGCACATTAAAGAAGAAAAATTAAATGAAGACAATGTATCTCCAAGTTTTCTAAGTTTGGCTGAGGTGGAGAAGTTACTGATAAAAAAAACAATATAACAAAGTAAAATGGAAACAGACCTAATAAATCATGATGTATTTGAAGAGTGTAATTTAAATGACTTAAACATCAGACAAGCTTTTTCTCCACTGAACAGGTGAAAAATAGTGCTAGACAAAAACATCAGATCTGTTGAGATGCAAACATAAATTCTATATTTCCATCATATATGTTTAAGCACTATTCTTCTGGTTTAATGGCACCCAACAGGAGAATTCGTACCACCAGTCTCTTGACTTCGTGCCACATTGTAAATTTCTCAAAGAACTCCAGTATTAAGTTGTAATATGTAGCACAACGAGCTAGCAAAGCTCTGTAAATAGTGTGATCTAAAAAAATGTGATCGCTATTATCACTCATTGGAACCGTTTCTAAACACACTATGGCAACCATTGTCTTCACAGCAAAAAAACATGTCACCTATTTCAGCAGTGTGACTCATTGACGTGTTTTTAATAGTTTTTGGACATCAAAGAGCAGAACTTTTGCATACCTGCAGATCGACAGGTGCGTCAGAGAAGACCATGGGCTGACAATAATAGAGCAAAGAACTCCCGCACACTGTCTTCTGTGCTTGCAATTAGAGGAGATTTATTGGGAATAATGTTTCAGTAGACAGACCTTCATCAGGTCTGTGACCTTCATCAAATCACCTAATGAAGGTCTGTGTACCAAAACGTCATTCCCAATAAATCTCCTCTAATTGCAAATACAGATGTCAGTGTGCAGGAGTTCTTTGTTTTAATCGTTTTTGGACAACAATGGAGGTCTACAGCACAGAGGAATATGTTATATCAAGCTTTGGATCAATTCATTGTTGGTTTCACTCTGCACATGGGATTTGCTGTCAATCACAAAAAAATATAGAAAATTGCCAGCTTTATCCTTTCAGTGGTCTTTGTTTTGAGCTCATACAGCCCTAGCTAGGGTCTGGTACAGCTCTAGAGGGAGGACGTGGCGGAAATATTAAGATCATTTATTCGAGTCAGAGTAATACCAGAATATAAAAATACTCAGTTACAAGTACAATGTGTCCTCTGTGATTATCAAACCTCTATAGCTTCCAGGTTCTTCACTGTGTCAGATAGATCTGTGTCTGTGTTTTTCACGTCTCTCTGTGTGTAGCAGGTTGCTGTAGACTGCAGACAGTGAAAACACATAGAGATTCCTCTCCTCCCAGCTTGACTGATCAGAAGCTCCCTGGTGGTTGCCGCTAGATAAAGTGAAGAGGAGGATATAAGGGAGTGGGAGTTAGGCTGGCTGCCGATGGATTAGCAGCCATGTTTACATAGTGGCTGATTTAGTCTGCTGGAGCTGCCCAAGAATGATTTATTGATACTGGGGGAGATGGTGAGAGTATTATAGAGTGTGATGTAGAGGATATAAAGAGACATACAGAGTGGGAAGGGAAAGTTAGATCTATCTAAGTGTATGAGATATCATGCAAAAGAGCTTGCATGTTTTCATACTGTGGTTATATGTATGTATATTATCTAGATTTTAAAGTCAGAGGACAGATGTGCACATTTCTTGGTGCATGTAAGCCAAAGGAGGCAGCTCCTTGCTCTTCTGCAGCAGGAGACAGAGGGGCAACAGAGGAGGTGACTGGAAGCAGTCAACCCAGATCTGTCATACATACACTGCATTACCCATCATTCAGTGCACCTCCGGGGTGAACGGAGCAGAAAAGGATGATGAGGGAGGATGAATGGAGCAAAAGAAGGTGCACACACCTCTCAGGGCCTCATCCTGCCACTCTGACTTCTGACGACTGACCTCATTGTGTGGTGACAGGCTTTTAAAGCATGTCAGACAGAGAATCTGAGAAAAGTGGGGGATGTGATGTAAGCCGCTCCGCTACTGGGGGAATGTGAAGTGCAGCAAAAAGTTGACTTTAAAAGAATGCTGAATAGAGAGATGATCTTGGGCTCTGTGCTTCAAAAACTTACCATTGAACTTGTCCCTCAGAAGCAAAATGTGGGCCAATAACTACAAACATTTCTATGATGAAATCACTTTAAAGATTGCTCCCAAACAATAATATGCTTTAGCCGGTGTTTCTGGCCTTTATGTGGTTTAATTTGGAAACTTGGCGCTAATGTTAAAAAAAAATATTACAGTAGAAGGTGACACAGCATTAGACAGTATTGAGAGTTCCACTATATGTGGCCGAGACAAACTCTATTGAGGCCCACTTTCAGGCCTATACTAAAATGTTGTGCACTCCAGTTGTAAACAAATTAACATAACATATTGCACCAGCTTCTGAGGAATTTGCTCAATATGTGCAACGTGTCCTAAGTTACAAATGACCTTTCTAAAAATGACCAAAAATGTAGAAACATCTGGTGCAGACTTAAGCAACCACCTTAAACTCAGAGGCAATGAAGGTGCAGTGTTCATGCACCTTCCTTTGTTAACTTTGTTAACGATCTCAAAAAACAATGTTTTATCTTCCTTGTACGTGACAAAATGTTCATCTTTTTATGTGAAGTCATGGATTTGTCAGAGATGTTGAAACTCAACTATATATGGTAATATAAGGAAGAGGTGGCAAGCCTTAAAAAGAAGAGTTGAGTTATAGCAGGGGGCAGATAAAGGAAGACCCAGGACTCCGAGGGAGAAGATCCTTTAGATCATAGAACGTAGAGATTTTGGGGACTACGTTCGATACCTAGGTCAGATGTAGAGGACAGCCGTCCGTCAGTGCTTTATCCACACCAGCGGGGGGTATTGGTTATCTGTGGGACAGAGGCCATTTTCAACAGCCAATGGAGATTATATTGTCAAATGATGCCACACTTAATTTATAGTAACTACAAGTTCTTTAAACGGTTTCTTTAAAGGAGAATGTCACTCATTTTAAGAATTTGCATGTTTGAATGAATAAGGTATTGAAGGAGGTGTTACTTGTCCTGATTATGACACAAAAGCCAAGCTGGAACTTTAACATTAATGTATTCTTCTTATTTGTTAGGTATTCATGGTCTCTGTTGTATTGTATTATGAATCATTCAACCATATAGTTGATTTACCTTGAAGAAAATGTTGGATTGAAGCAACACTGACTTAAAAAACACATAATTTCTGAGCTCTAGCACAATTTGAAGCTAGAACACTCTTGGAGTTTTGTTTTGGCTTTGCTGTGGTTTTAAAGAGTTTTAGGCTCTCCAAGTTATACATTTACAAAATAATGATTTTTGTTATCGAACCGTCCTGGAACTGAAAGGTAATGCTTGTGAATTTTTCAAATGAGTGATCTTCTCTCTCAGCCGATGTTTGAATGTTAATCAGAATTTTTATTTGAGAAAATAACATACAAAACTGGTATAGTGTGGGACAAAAAGTGATTAATAAGAGATAGGTGAAAGAAAATAACAGATCAGACACTGATCCTGTAATTATGTAGCCAGTGTAATTTATTTTTCTGAAGGTGAAACTGTGAGTTATTTTTGTCACATGCTGATACTGCATCATTTTAGCACCTAGGTGACAGACAGACAGACAGACAGACAGACAGACAGACACACACACACACACACACACACACACACGCGCGCGCACACACAAAAAGGGCACCTGAATACATTAGCATTATCCTAAAAGATGTCTATGATGTATATGTGCACTGCCAACATTTTCCTACTTCTTTTTTCCCCATTTTTCTGTCTGGTCTTGAAAGATACAGGAGAGGAAGTAAAAGAGGGAGGGATGCTGGACAGATGGAAAGGAGGAAGGAGTAAGAAGCATGCACAGGAGATGAAGGCCGGTTTTAAGCTGGAGCCCTCTGCATCAACACCACCAATTTATTCCAGGCTCAACACACATCTATTGGGCGACTGGACATACTGTATATAGCCTTTGCTCCATTGCTGCTGTGTATCTCCTGCTGATTGATATGTTAAAACATATTGCTGCTAAAAGCTCACAGGCAGAACATTAATTACCTTTAACGGACTAGTGCTCACTTTACACCTGTTGTTAGCATGTAGTGTGCTATATGGGTTGTGTTTAGTTTGGATGTAGCTGGCATTCAAGTCTGATCTAATTGTGAAACCAAAACACAGATTTTTTCTGATTTTCTGAAGTCATTTTCTGATGTGGTATTTAAATCCTTGTAACAGCTCATTCTTAAGAGTTTCTTATTAAAAAAAAAAAAAAAAACTGTTTCGTAATCTTTCTCACTTTATTTTTGTACCAATTTAATGTATTAAATTAAGTTATAGAATTGCCATTAAATACATTACATGTATTTATATTTTATATTTATATATAAATAATTCATGGAATTCAGCCATTTCTAATTTGATTGTTTACACCTGCTTTTCTTAATGTGAAATGTCAAAGAGGCCTATTTTTTGTGCTATGGTTTGCCATTACTGTGCAATATGTGTAAATATATACAAAAACATATTAAGGAAATTATGCAAATTGCACTGCATCCCACTGCTATCTGCTAATGGTGGCTAATAGCATTTTGTTGCTGAGCATGAGAGTGGCTATCTTGAGTATAAACAGGCTATTTTTGTGTCAAGTCTTAATTTAAAATTTTTCATTTTAAGTCATTTATATTTGGATTAAAAGGCTTTCCCTGCATTATCATTTGATATATGAAAATATGATTTCAGAAAAACAGAAACAGTAAAAGATTCTTTAAGCTCAAGTTGTTTATTGCCCTTTTAACCAAATTAAAAACTTTAAAAAGGTATAATATGTAATTATTCCACATTAAAATGTGTAAAAACAACTAGACCTATGTTATATATGTTGTTGAGTTGTGTACTCACATTATTCTAAATGTTTCCAACAATTTTCAAACCTATAGAAATCTGTAATTTAATAAAAGTAATGGACCATTTCATTTGGTCGCATGTCAATGGTGTCATACCTCCTCTACTTAAGAGTAAACATGCAGGAGATACATAGGGCGGTGCTGGGTTTGTCAGCTACAATAGTGTCTACCAAAGAGTAACTTACACACATACAAGATAATACATCAGTGTTATGGTTGTTCAACAGAAACTGTTATAAATTATTCAGTTTTAAGCCACATTTTAATGATAAATTTATGTTTTAAACTGTATCTTTTAGCCGGAAGAAGGCTTTTAGTCATTGTTATCAAGTTATCAGAGAAACAAACATTAGCAACAGCTTGGCTAACAGCTCCTCCAGAAAACATACAGTGGCAGAAATATTGATTTTCTTTAGGTGAAACAGCTTAAAGTTGTATTTTTTAACTATTTTAATCTGCGTGTACGTTTGATTTTGGAGAAGAGGGGACTTCTGCGGATAATTCGCCCCCCGGTAGAAACCGGACAAACATCTGGATCTTATGTTAGAAGAGAAATAAGACAAACAAGTGTTAGCAGCAGTGCAGCTAACAGCTGTCTGGTGGTCACCAAACATCGTCGGTTTTTAAGGTAATTTTAATCTGCGTGTATGTTTGTTTGTGGAGAGGAGGAGACCCCTGTGGATAATTCGGCTCCCGGGAGAAACCGGACGAACGTTTGCATCCAAAGTTATAAGAGAAATAAACCGAGCAAGTGTTAGCAGCAGCTCAGCTAACAGCCCGTATCTGATGTCCGTGCGTTGCCGTACATCATCGGAGAAACGCCGATCTTTTAGATGAAACTGCTTTATTCATTGTTTTTACCTGTAATCACAGGGTCCGTTTATTCTGGAGAGGAGACCTCTGCGGAATTCGGCTCCTGGTAAAAACATTCTGAACCATGAGCACCGAAGTAATCGTATCCCGGTGAAGCTGATTAACGACGAAGACTACAACTCCCATGATCCCTTGCTACTTCACACCGTCATCACACTCCGTCTTTTGTTATTGTTTTGATGTAAGCACATATTTTACTGTATAATTTCTGTCATGAAATGAAAAAAGTTAACAAGGTAAAAAAAAAAAAAGGTTGTGGGTTTGATCACAGTTCTTCACAATTAGCACAGTTATATAGGTCTGGGTCATACCGTATTAGGCTAGCTTATAGTACAAAGCCTGAATGAGGGGCGTAGCAGCATATTGTACTATCAAAAGTAAATGTAAAGGCAAAATTATCTTCCAACAGCTGCACAATTACAGCATTTCAAATATTTAACACATGTAGAAGAAAATATATAAAATTGTGGTTTCCAAAGCAGATCAGTTTGAATTCATGTTTTCCCTATTTTTGCTGAGTACAATCTTAAAGACCTCAAACACAAACAATGTGTGAACTGTCTCTTGCTAGTTTGGTACAGAATGGTGACAGCATCTCTTTCAGCTGTACAATAGAGTTAGCGGGAAATAAATCATTCCTATAAAACACAAATGCACATGTCATGTTTGCTATAACAGCTCATTTCAAAAACACACAGCTTTACTCACATTTATCATCTTCAACAGCACCTGGGGCGTTTTGTTGTTGCTGCGCATTTCAGCTGGCTCCAGCACCAACCTCCCTCTCACACCCCTTTTAGCAAATTAGACCGTTTAATTAGGAAAAGCTCATTTGTATCAAATCATTTACATGGTGCAACCAGCCTTTGCCAGGATATTCTAATTGATTATTGTTGCCTGAGGTGCCATTGGGGTGTGTGGATGTGCCTGTGTGTGTGTGTGTATTCATGAAAATTAGTTAATAACTTTGTGGTAATGATGTATGGAGGGAAACTTTATCAGTGCGGTGCTATGATCGTGCATCCATGTGCAACAATGTAATAGAAGTCTATTCACTCTTATATCCACTCGTCTGTAATAATAAACCAGTATTTTCATAGCTACTTTGTGGCAAATATTTGCAGTAATTCTTGTAAAAAGCTGCCCTTTCTGTTGTTCATTTTTCTTTTATTTCCAGAAGTGATTGAACACATCTCTTCTCTCTGCTCTGAAGTGCCTCTTAGCACTCTCTTGTGGTGACACACTCCATTCAATCACTTCTGCAGGCACCACCCATCAACAGGAAACAAAGTTCCTTGATTTCATAGTTCCCTTTCATAGAGCTCCATTTCGAAATAAAAGCCTTTCTATAGTCCCTCCAAAATGCTTTCCCATTAAGGAAAGAGCAAGCCTACTTCCCCATTGAGACTAATAAATGACCCATTGATGAGACTGCTCTTTGACCCTTTTTACAAAGCTGAGTGAACAAGGGAGAGCCGAGTGCGTGAAGGTTTGAAGGATACAGGATAAAGAACAGAGAAAAAGCGACGACAGATTATTAGAATTCGTCTAGTAGTGCAATGAACGGCCTTTCAGCTGCAAGTTCTTCTTTCTATTCAGCAGCTGCACAATAAAGAGACATTAAATTATAACCAAATGGTTACCATGGCACCCCATGTGAGTAAATGTTTCAAATCTTTCTCCTCTTTCTTTGCATCTCTGAGGCTTTTTTAGGAGCATCCTAATAATTATAGTCAGACAGGAAGAGAACAGTTCAAAGGTGTCAGTAATAAAAGGAGCAAAGATAACTTTTTCCTGCAAAAACAGCAGGAATGGAGCTGGAGACAGAAGTATGGAGAGCAGGAGATACGGAGAGAATGAAGCAGCTGTCTGGATATAGATGGAGTTCTGGTTGCATGTACTTAACTATCACTGTACAAAACCAAAAAAATTACAATTAGATCAACTGACACATGCACACACCAATATCACACAATGTGTATACTTCAAATGTGCTGTAAAAATAGAGCAATATGTTCAGATTTCTTATTATTAACATTTAAGATGGAAATGATGTACAGAGCACTTCTAAATAACTGTTACTGTTATTTTAAAGACATTCCTATGAAGAAAGAGGAGCATTATGATTGATGATGATTATTATATTATATTATATTATATTATATTATATTATATTATATTATATTATATTATATTATATTATATTATATTATATTATATTATAATTAGATTAAACAGAATTTAGACTGCAAAATAAATAACTGATTATTGTACCCCTGCTATCTAGAGTCAGTAAGTTATTAGCCTAGCTTAGAATAAAGACTGGCAGTAGGGGAAACTCCAGCTACAGTTTAAAAATCTGCCTATACCAGCACCTCTAAAGCTCACTAAATAACACATTATATCTCATTTATTTAATCTGTACACAAACAAAATGAGAATTACAAGATGTGGTTTTACAGCAGCCCAGAGCAGCAACAAATTAGATACAGCGTATCAAAAAACACCCAGAAAACATGTTTAAAACCTATATGTATACATTAGACTCTCTCAGCCTCTCTCAGTTCTCATGTTAGTAATCAGGCCTTATGTAAGAACCAAACATATGAATATATTACTAAATGATGCACTTAAAAGTGAAGCTAAATAACATTCACCAAATTTCTTGTAGCCTTCTTAGAATTTTCTGATGGGTATGAAAAAAATTCATGAGTGGTCCACAGGGGAAAAAACATTCATTTGACTGAATTCAATGAATTTGGAGTTAGAGTGAAATTTAGTGTGAAATTCTTCTGCTTGACAATTTTTGTAAATAAAACTTGCACACAAATGGAGCAAAACAGTTAACTTTATATGGCAGTTTGGCATCAAAAAATCAAACAAACGTGCAACTCCTAATGAACAGGTGGTATTTATTGAGTTGAAACAAACAATTTATGACAAGTTAAAAGAGTTTGATGAATCTATCTTGGACCACTTCTTCAAGCAAACCTCACAGACAAAAATAGGAAAGATTCAGGATAACAATATGAAAATACTCATGAATCCCAGTATTTTGCTCACTGAAACTTATATAAGCAACAACTACGACATGTAAAATATCTGAATGTTTCTGTATTGATAATATGATAATATGGAAATACATGAAATATCTCAAATGTTATTGTATGCAATTTCAGGTTTTGACAGGTATTAACAAGTATAAATGAGTAAAATGACCATAAATATTTAAGTGAATTCAGTATATATATATATATATATATATATATATATATATATATATATATATATAATAAGTATAAGTGCAATGTAATTCAGGTTACTGGAGCTCTCAGCCCAAATACGTAAAGAGTAAATAAACTGTTAGACCACTGGACAGTGCTGGTCTAAAGCACAAAAATTAATAAAACACAACCGTAAGCATATAGGACCCCTGAAATGCATTGAAATATTCTTACATATAATTCTTATGTGTTTTTTGTGCCAAGTGTCTGTTGTTGAAAATCTCTGAAACTTTTCAGAAAGGTACAGGTGACATCACTGTAGGCAACCAATCACTTCAGGCAACCAATCATATATTAGATGAGACAGGACTTCTCACCCTGGTAACCAAGAAAATGGAGGAGAAGCTTGTTGTTATGCTGTTTAGTCAACCCTCTGTTAACGTAACGTTACGTTAGCTACCTAGCTAATGTAAATATGCTTCCTTTTATATAATGTCATACATATTGTCCCATAGAAATTGTCAAGATATGTTGTCATGTCACAGAACACATGCACAGCTTTTTTTCTCTCACCACACAAGTGCTACATCACAGCAGTCCCCAGCACCCTGCCAGCACTTTCCTGCCAGAGAAAAACACTATATGGACACATGCCCAGGCTGCTGCTGCATTGACTCCTTAAAGCAAAATGACAAGAGAACCACAGAGAACCAGCAAGAGCCATAAACTGTAAAAAAGTGTGGACATAGTCACCATGATGTCAGCCATTGGTTTGTGGCCTGCTGTTTTGAAACCTTGAGTTTAGTGATTTGACTGTCACCATCTTGGATTTTTGGAACTAGAAGTGAACAAGACTGTTTTTTAGGCAACCAAAATGTTACAGTGATCTTTCATGAACTGAAATCAACATTGTCCTGACTTGTCAATCACAAGGTAGCCACGCCCTAAATTGAGATTGAAACCATAAACTCATTAGGAAAGATAAAAGGTAAAATATCAAGAGAGAATGGGTCATTTTCTCATAGACTTCCATTCAATTAAACTTCTTTTTGCAACTAGTGGAGTTGCCCTCTAGTGGTCATTAGGAAGAACGCAGGTTTTAAAGCACTTCCACATTGACTTCACTTTTCAGACCAGCAGACACCCACTTGAGCACAAAACATCCTGCTGGCACCTAATGATGTTGTTGGGTATTGCACCAAAATAACAAGTCCACAAAGACTGAATAAAAGTCTATCAAAACTTATAATAAATCACCAGCAATAGCTGGAATACATATACTTATTGACCCCAGAAATACATAAAACATTAACCAACAGTGTGACCACATCTTTTGTGTGCATCACATTTGTATTAAGCTGTTGTGTGTTTTTAGACCACGGGAACTGATTCTAGGCCCGGGGACAAGGAATAATTCCACAACTCTTCCAACAAATCAGGGAGATGACAACTCAACCAATTTCACTCTGCCTCTGGACAGTCGGATTTACATGCAAACAAACAAACAGAAAATATTTGAAAATGTATGAATATTATAGTCTGAAACTGCATTGTACAGTTAAGAGAAGTGGCCTATTAGGCAAGGCCTAAATGTCATTTAGTGCAGGGAAAGGGAAAGAATGGAGAGAAAAAGACAGCGTTTTCATTCTCATTATCCTTTTTTGCCCACTACTGCACCTGACAAATCCTTGAGCAAGCCAAAAAATGTGTGTGGGTGTGTGTTTGTGTATATGTGTGTGTAGGGAGGGGGTGTGTGATACTGTGGATCTCATAAAGAGATGCCATGTCACATCATATGGACTAACATCTTATGATCTGCTAGGGTTTGGCCAAATTGACTCATCCATCAACAACACACAGCCAGGTGGTGCAGAAACAAAATGTGAGCAAGGGAAAGAAGGAAAAAGAGACCAAACAAGAAAAAATGGAGACAGTTTGAGGAACCATTGAATTTATAAATACAAAGTTCAAAATTAAACATTAAAAACAAAAATATGATATGACTTTTGAACTTTTTAAATGTGGTTTCAATGTGTGTCGACAGTTTTTGATGCAGATGTTACACATACACAGCCTTACCTCCACAAAGCTCTAGAAATTAGCTTTATTTTCTTTTTTTCTCTCAGAAACCCTGCTGTGAATCAAATTTAGCTCATCTATGACAGAACCAACAGGCTCATTTTCTGTTGTGTACGTTTGATCAAATTATTTGGACCAGAGACGGATGGAACAAAGCACTTCTTCCTGTCTCTGATGTATCTCTTGTTGTCTCAAATGCCAGAGTCAGTGTGTGGACAAATCCAGTTTTTTTTCCCTCTGTGATCGAACCCAGACACATCTGTAGTCAGATCAGTGAGAAGGAGACTGTGGGTAGGGAGAGGTGTTTGAGGTTCCTCTCTCTTTTTTGGTAATGAATTGGGTAAAGATGAAGGGAATGTGGACAGAGATAACAGCATTGTTTTTAAGGTTTTTTGAAAACAGATGTGAGAAAATATTGGGTTCAAATTGTCAAACATCAGTAATGAAAGCATGTTGACTCATAATGTAAACACAAAGTTTATTAGCCTCAATATCAAAGGCAGAACAAGCTTTCTGATAACTTCTGTTGCAATGTTTTAAGCTAGCAAATCAGAATATTGCTAGAAATTAGAACAATTAAATACATTATCTCGCTAAGAAGTTTAGACACATACTCTATATTATTGAGTGATGGAATGAGGAATAAGTACCCTGCACATCAGCAACCCTCTGTTACCATGAAGGTTCCCCCAACACTATTGCCCAAAGCCCTTTTAACCCAACTCCATTAAAATAACAAACTCAGTTAAACTACTAACTATTTTTTTAAACTTGCCGTCAAAGAAAAACACCATAGGTTGTAATATCAGTCACCTAAAAATGGCATATAGTTACATTTGAGTGACAGATACCATCTAGTGCTTGTAGTAATTGTGAGCCTGAGCAGTTGCACAGTTCAGATAACATATATACTGAATATGTTGACAAATTTCCTCAATTGGAAGCTGCTGATAGGGGCAATAGATTAAAGACACTCCTATGTGTCGATCTGGAGTGCACATGGACAAATTTAGTCATTTAATTCAGAGGACATCTTGGATTTTTTGGCCACTTGGGATCAGCTGACAACAAGCTGTAAGCATAACACTGACATATATGATCACCCTATGAAGTTGATATGGCCTATGGCTTATTTACATATCCAGCAGACACAGAGAAAAATTAGAAATCACTAATCAGTAATGTTTGTACTCACCTAATAAATATAAGTCCAATATTCACTCTAGATTTAGCCCTGGATTTGGTCTCCATCAGCTGCTAAGGGAAATATCTGGTTCTTTATCTGCAAAATGCTTCACTCTGCTCACCAGCAAGTTGCTTACTTTTTCTGTCATTTGTTGCTGGGCAGGTAATGTGCAGTGGGCTTTTGGAGGTTTTTCACTGAAAACAGCTGCCTGCCAATGGCGGGAAATGAAGTCGATGAGAGCATTGGAGTGAAAAGTTGTGAGCCAAAATAATGTGTTAAAAGACACTAAAATACTTAGTAGAATTGCTTTATCTTTTTGTGTGGGTTTGTCACTATTAGCAATCCCTTTCACATGACAAATAGCCATTTAAAACCTTCAAACCACTATTAATACAATTCAAAAGCTATAGAAGCAGAAATCATTCAGTTTGGTACAAAATATGTATGCATACACATACATGTGCGAGTTACATGGTTGTCATGGTTGTGTTTAAGTCAGGGTATATAAATGACTAGTAACAGAATAACCCAAATCAAAACTGTGCTTTTATGAAAATCCCAAGCAAAAATAGCAATGAAACAGAAATCTTAAAGAGGGAAGAAATCCATTAAATTCTATGTAGAAGCACCGGTTCAGTGAGGAGAGAACAAAGCAGGTGCTACCACTATGCAATGTACTGTAGTGTCAAGCACCGTCATACAACAGGTCAGGCAGATGTTGAACTAATAGGCAGCCTCCCTATCCAACATGCTACCTTCAGAGCACATAGTTATCAGCAGAAGGATTTCCAATAGAAACTGCTCAAAGATCTTCTGCCCGACTATCCCCACACCAAGGTTGCTGTCAGTGATGAGGCGAGTGGGGAGATAAGAGGAGCTAACTGACCAGATAATCAGGAGGACTTAGTTTTCCGCATTTCCCCCTCCTGCACTGCTGCAGCCGGGCCTTTGGAGATCAGCAGAGCAGACAACCTGAGCTCTCAGGTTAGGAGAGGAGGGAGGAGGAAGTCAATATCTTTGACTGCCCCGGGATCCCCCAAAGAGGCTGAGCAGAAAAGAACAATGAAAATAGACTCACAGATAATAAGAAACCTGCAGAGGCACCTACAAATGCACACTGCAAGCATAAAATGACACACACAATTGATCAATCAGTCAAACTACAGTATTGTATCTGATCACATACCTGTCAAAAATATCTGTTATAAACCATATGTCCTCCTTTACATGCTGTCAGAACATATATATATACACTTCTTTTCTCTATTCATTTCTTGTCACTGTTTATCTGTACCATACCATATAGTTTCCAGCTGAAAAGAAAGCTCTTTTCTTTTTGAGAAATGAGGATAGAAAGAGAGGCATATAGAGAAAAATCCATAAGCCTCTTCTCTGTCTCTGATCCCCTTTCTCAACTAAGGCATTATTTTCGAGAAGCACTGGCTTCAAGCGGCTCCTGAGCCTCAATCGTGTGGTACTCAAACATGCAACAGGTGTGCTTTGTCTTCCAATCTTTTCTCTCTCTCTGTCTGTCTTTCTCATGCACTGACAGCAGTACAGGTGATTCTCTCCTCATTGTCATTCGGCAGTCAGCCGTGTATGAAGGTCAATACTTTGAAGGAGGTCATGAGAGGAACAAGCCAATCAGAGGGAAGAGATGAGACGAAAGTGTGATTGACTGGCTTGGGGGTGAGGGGGTGGTCGGGGGAGTGGGGGAAGAGGGCGCCAAACGGAATATGCATACCCAATGAGGAATCAGGAGATGAAAGGGTCGTGTTGCTACGGCAACACACATGCCGTTGTGGAATATCGGTGTGGCTTCATTGATATGAGGGCTACAGGGTTTTAGACCACAGGGGTTTGAGTGAGGTTGGAGGGAGTGATCACACACATTTGTATGTGTATGTATGTGTGTGTGTGTGTGTGTGTGTGTTCATACATGTGTGCTTGCACGTTTGCTAACAAGCTGCTATATACTGACTTGAAATGCAATCAGTTTCACTCCAACCTCCTTGCTCTACATAATGTGAACCCAAATGTAAAGCTTCATGAGACATTTATAGTTTCTGTTTTCCTCAAACTGTGTGTCTAGATTTTGTTTGGCAAAACAATATCTGGTTTATTTTGAAGCTCATAAGACATAAATCTCATGATATGACATAGCATTGAAATTTATGAAAACATCACAGATGACACAGTTTCACTTTTATCAAACCATCCCCAGCGACTGACCTGAGGGCTGAACACAATGTGTTTAGCAGTCTTGAGTCTGCTAAATAATTGGTCAGATTATCAGAATTGAGTTGTCATTTCCTTGATGCTCCAAGGGTCGCAGCCCTTTAGCTGATAAAAAAGCACAGATAGCGCTGATCAAGCATGTATATAAAACTTACTGTAAATCCCACATGGTTTACAGCTGATAAGGAAATGATATATTTGTTTGGCTTTTTGCTGAGGCAATTTTTCAATTTGCTGGCACACTAGTATCATATATGTGCTGTATGAGAAGATAAAACCACCTGTCATAGAAATTTATTATACTGACTGTATGGTATAAGATAACCTTGGTAGACTGGTTCCATGTATGATACAGAAAATGGTCATTTCATTAAAATGTTACGCATCTTAAGGGTCTTTTGAATGATCTTGGATGCTCGCAAAATTACATTTTTCAATCTGTTTCAATTTTGTGTTTCTAGCCTTGTTAAAAATACCACAACATCAACAGAACTGTTAACAAAAGCCTGGTCACCACTAATATAGATGGACAAAGGGCAGAGAGGTAGAGTGGAAGACTTCTGACTGCCAGGAGACAGAAACAGAGAGATATTAGAAAAATACATGAGTTATCCTCCCTGCAAGGCCATATGGAGAAAAGGCCTTGTCGTAGTCCTCCTCCTCCACGTCTCCTCTCCTCTCTCCCTCTCTCATTTATTTCAATTTGTCATGCTTTACTTTTCCCTTAAGAGAGCACGCTTGCTGGTGAGCGGCCGCATATAGGCCGCGAAATTGTGTCTGCGCCTAGGCTGTAATGAAACATTTAGATGCAGGGGAGAGTGATGGTTGCGCATTAATACAAGTGGTGGTGTTGCCAATGCAAGCCTGCAATGCTCCAAGCAGCCGGCTCAGCTTGCCACTCCAAACAGCATGGTGGTGAGAGATGTCCTGTCTCTCAAGTCTACGCTCTTATTTTATTTTGCCCCAGAAAGGGTCAAGGGGTGTCCAGTGGAGCGTGAAGGCTGAGTGCATTTGTTGACATCTGATGAGGTGATAATGGCACTGTGGAATGAAGGTCCTGCGCTCACATCAATACAAGTTAAAAGAATGATGATATTAGTAATAGTGTAATAATGTACAAGACCATCGTATTGTTGATATGAGCTGATGGAAATGGTTGATTGGATTGAACAATTTTTTTTTTGCACAGCAGCCCTGCATACAAAATATATGTAAAATGACATTTTGTAAAGTGTAAGAACACATTAGGCAACTCCTCCAGATTCTATACTTTCTGTACATCTCTTTATATGGACTGTAGATATATCCATCCATGTAAAATATAACATACATGGTATATAATATATAAATTATCATAATTGTTTATGCAGTCATTGTAGCAACTGTTAATGAAATACAAAACACATTATCAAGAGCAGATGTGTAGTTATTCTATTTTTATCCACTGTGAAGAATATGAAAATAAATGTGCCACTAAGTGTTTCTCACTGGAGGTTAATTAACCTCTGCAAGTCCCAGCTGTTTAAAATCCATCTACGAACCAAATCCTTATATAGTCAACACTCCACCACATGTTGCTGCATACCATATGCTGTTAGCTTTGTAGGTGTTAAAATTTTAAAGCAATGCATAATTTTGCTTCAAATGCATTAGCATAAACCTGCTAAGGGGCTAACCCTTGCCTTAGGTTGCTCACTAAAGAAAAGCAATAGACACAGCTTGCACTTACTTATGTATGAGTGCTGTACACAGATTTTGCTTTATGCAAATAGTTCCTCTCATCTTGCTCAGATCAATTGAAACAGCACCCTTAATATGTGAATTTAAAAATGATTAACATGCATATCACATTATATGAGAAATGTATTATATATGAAACATTTGTTGACATAGCACAGCCTTAATTTGCTCATCTTTGAGAAGCAAATGCAAGCTTTAAGCAAGTAAAATTATTTCAATGCACCTGTTTTCTTTGGTGACCATAAAACATTGTTTTTTTATTCCAGAAGCATGCAGCAGCTACAAAACCATTAAAATTCACCATATTTAAATGCAGATGCATTTTGACCACATATTCACACAGCGCTCCCTTTGATATAATGCCAGATTTTCCACATTGCAATTCTCCATTCAACATTTCTGAAATAAAATAAAACCAAAGGAATATCCAGTGAAGTTGACAGCTTCCCTCTTTTTTTATCCAATGCTGGCTGTGGCTTCAGGCACACATTCTCTTCATTACATGCATAGCTCCAATGAGACTTTGTACTTTTTCAAAAGACTGATCTTTTGCTGTGTGTGTGTGTGTGTGTGTGTGTGTGTGTGTGTGTGTGTGTGTGTGTGTGTGTGTGTGTGTTTCAGAACCTGGTTAAGGGTCTGACATTGTAAGACAGGGAGAATACTCTTGTGTTATTGAGAGATCAAAGGAAGGCATGTCATTGTGAGATCTTACATCTCTTTGCTGTTGGGGCCAATAGGCAGACTGAAACCGTGGTCTGTTGAATGCTAGCTTGTCGAGAGATTGTGTGTTTTGTATGTGTGAGAGACACACAGATGCACTTAAAGGAGGAAGAATCATCTATGGGTTCCTTCAACAAGCAAACTTTTCATTGCTCTGTTTTAAATTTCCTCCATCTGGTTCACAAAAATAACTTTCACCCAAACAGCTGTCTCTTGTTTATTTAAAGCAAACAGACAAATAATTCAAAATGGGGGAAAATGTGTGTGACATTTGAGTGAGGTAATCATTACTATCTGGTTTTCTTGTGGTATGTAAGAACAATAGTGATACTGTTCAGAAGATGCTTAACAAATAATTGAGGTTTGTTGCATTTGATCTAAAAAAAACAAAACAAACCCAAACACATAGCTCCAAGAGAACACATGGAAGAAATTATGTATGTGTTAATTGCAATCAGCATTAATTCATCACTCCTGGGAATGGAGGCTGTAGCAGTTAAGGACAAGCACCAGTACAAACACAGTCTGTGGGTCACAGGGGGAGTATCTTGATGAGAGGATGGTGTGAAAGCAAAATCAGCAAGGAGGACAAAAAGTGAGAGACTGAAGCTGAGTTAGCCTTTGATAAAAGACACCAGAAATTAGCTTGTCAGATATTCCTCATTTAACATGACTAATGTCTGCAAAGTGAGACCACCCTGTATGATCATCGCTTGTGTCAGTGCCATAACCTCAAGCAATAGCATAACTTGTGCTCTATTCTGTAGGCTTATACATTAGCCTCATAGGTTCCCAGAACCAATTTTTAAATGACTCAAATCTTCCCCAGTCAGTCCATTCATTTGCACTATGCAAGCAGCACGACAGACTTATGACATAACCATCATGGCTAATGTAATTAGTCTATAGTTATAAAAAGAAAGGCGGTAATGAATTGTTTAATTCTGGAGCGAGAGTAATCCGTTTTCCTGCTTAAAACTTCTATTATCTCATTGTAACACATCCTCTTTGAGAGGAGATGTTGGACTTGCTTGTTGGACATTGTAAGTGTATGTAGTGCACAATGAGATGATGGAAAAATCCTGCATTAACACATGAACGCGCAGTGGTAACAACAGTTACACAATCATGCACATGCACACAAGCTAGGAGCATCATAACTCCATGTCCTGTTGGCCCTGTCAGTCTGATCTCCCCCTCAGGCGATGAGGTGAGCAGAGGTGGAAGGACTCTGGGTGGGAGTGCCTCAGGTCTTTTACCGAGGGGCCCATATAGACTCTCCTGTCTGCTGGAGGGTGAAATGAGCCCAGGTAGAGCATACTGAGCAGTGGCTGGTGTAGCGAGACCAGATAGAAGGCTCTTCCACCTTTAGCCCTCCTGCATGTTTTCCAGCTGATAAATTGCATATCTGGTCTGGGAGTGTGGAGCAGGGACGGTCCGTCAGTTTTTTGAGTTGAGGCACTCAGCTTGTGAGTGTGTAGGATGGCGGTGATGCTATTGGTTGCTGGGGGGGGTGTCAGCTCAAAATTCACTGATTCACTTGCAGTTGATGTTTGCTTGACTGGTCATGAGTGGCTCAAAATCAATCAATCAATGAAGCTCAATAGGGCACCAGGAATGAAACACACCCTAACCACTAAGATAAGCTTTTCTTCTGACTGTGTATCAGTATCATTCGACATATATGGTGTACTACTGTAAGCTACACAGCACAGGCATTTTTTGATGGTAAATGTAATCTCAAAGTTAATATAGCTTTGCTAGAATTGTGGAGTCCTCATGTTGAGGCTACTTTATACAGCACAACAAACTGTAAAACCTAGCACTGTTTAACAACCCAATGCATCACTCTCCCTAAGAGCAAAAACCAACAACTTTCATCAGATTGATTTAGATGCAAATAGTGTACTCACACATGGTGGAAAATGACACTTGTTTCCTATTTTCTTACCCCCCCACTACCCCCCACCCGTGCACTGCTTTGCAAATTAAGTGGAGTGTTTGTGACAGCTTGATGCTGGCGGAAGGAACAGCAAGCAGAGCTTTGGATTGCAAATGTTCCCTGAGGGGGCCGGCCCTGGTTTGATATACTTAATAAACTTCAAATCCGACAGGCTGGCAGAGGCAGCACGCTGCTGCTTATTTCTCTCCCTTCCCACAGTGAGATATGGGGCCCTGTGGAAATGGGAATGGGGAAAGTTTAGACACTTTTCTGGAAAGGCTCAGCAAAGAAAGGTGTGTGTGTGTGTGTGGTGTGTGTGTGTGTGTGTGTGTGTGTGTGTGTGTGTGTGTGTGTGTCTGCTTGTTATGGAAAACTGAACAATATATTGAAGAGGTGCCATAGCGGTTCTATCAAATAAAGAAGTATCAACAGGGGGTGTACACAATGATATAAAAACCTTCATAACGCAATGCAACTCAGTACAATAGCTCTGCAAAAATACTACCTTCATGAGGCTTATCATGTTTTAAATCTCTTGAGACTTTGTAAGAGAGGAGCTGATTCAACTTTATGGTATTTTTGACATTTGTCAGATGGCATATTGTGTAGGTGTTCTTGTTATTGTGCCCACCAACTGCATATACCTATTTTTGTGTGAAGGTTTATACAGTATGTTTTTAGGATAGACTGATACACGTTGTGCTTTAGGTAATAGTACCCACAACAATACAGAGTGACACTGATTGTTTGGAAATTGAAAAGGTGAAATGTATATGCATATATATAATACATCTTTCAATATTCAAGATATTGTAAAATGCTGTGCAAGCAAACTTATTTTGTTAGGATTTCACATGTTTACTGTTTAAAATTTACATTCAAATGTTCTGTTGGTATGGCACAGCTTCAGCAGGCTGGTCCATAGCGGTCTCAATAACTTAAGCGTTATGACATTTTATATTAATATTCATGGTCTCCAGAGAGTAAATCATGGTTTGGGGACCTTTGGCCTTTCCACTGGCATCATAATCAGGCTAAAATTTTCACTTGTACACAAGAAATATTCAAATCTAATGTGCAGATTGCTACAACATATCATTCTTTTCTCCAGTGCCACTGTCAGGCTAAAATGTTGACTAGGAACACAAGGGGCTGCATATTATCACCGTAACTCTCTGTGCAAAATCCTTTACTTCGGCAATGCCTGGATATGGTACAATGTGTGGAGAATGAATATTGTTCAGTAACAACCAGTTAACCATTCACCAATTTACTACCAGTAAGTGTGTATGCAGTAGGCTTGGGTTTGTTGCACTGATGGATCATGACTCTCACTATTTTCAAACAATTGTGTGTACATTAGGTATTTTCTGAATTATATCCCAGTATGGAAATTAAAAGCAAAGTCAAGGGATATCAGTCTGGCCCACTCCTTGAACATGTAAAAATTTACCAGCAAAAAGTGCCATAGTATAATCCAGCAACATCTCTCATGAGTTCCTTTTAATCCTTCCCTAGTAAATTAAAGTGAGAAATTGAATTAGAAGCTTTTCTTGTCCAATAATACAGATTTAGAACAAAGTAACTGATAGAGAGCAAATACGGCAGTCTCCTCTATTCTGACATATTCTCACAAGTCTAATCTCTCACGTACATGCTGTGTTTGATGTCCAATTAACTAGAATGCACACAACTGAATATCCCATTTAAACCCCATTATCTAGACAAGGGAAATGCTCACAGCTACCTCCGAGTTTCCTGTCAAAATGCCCATGATCTGCATTTCCAATGGTGCCAGCTATTTCCAGACTTAAAGAAGAGATAAGGGAGAGTGGTGAGGAAAGAAAATAATACTGGCAGTTATGGATTTCCATTGAAATGAATATAATGTTTACATATATATTCCAGGCAGCCCAAATTAAAGTAAATGAACACAAATCATTTTGATGATAACGATAATGGATGTTGTGTGAGACCCTCATAAGAGCTGTTTTTGTTCCCATGGCAGCCATATTGAGTTGACATTAAGCTCAAGATGGGACATTCTACAAAACATAAAAAAGCTTGATGCAAAGTGAAATTCACAACCACTTGATTATTCTAGCTATATTTTTTGTTAAACACTGAGGCCCAACACGCTGTCATATGTCATTTACCAGTGTGTACTTGTAGCAGATTGATGTAAATGGACACCTAATACTTGTCTTCAACAAATGTGTTGAAGATTGATCAGATAGTTATTAAATTATCCAGGAATAACTACTATTGACTTCATGGGGGAAATTTGCAAGCCTTAAGAGTTCAGTATGCTTGAACTGAACTTGATTGTACAACATGTTGTCAGACTACATTTAAGCATTTAAGGCACCAGTGATTTATACCCACTCTGAATGGCCACATTAAAAGACAAAAAAAAAAAAAGCGCCTGCTGCCACAGCCTCCTCCTGGCTGCCTCCTTGAGCTCTCTCCAAGAACACTTGTGTCTTTTGCTTTTCTTTGAACTCTAGATGCAAAGAAACATATAAATAGGGATATGGGCAGTCTCTCCTGGAAGACATTCATGATGTTACACTTGGATTGTTTGAAGAATGAAAAAAGTTTAGACAACAATGACAAGCAATATTAAGTAAGGTCTTCATTCTCTGGCTAGTTAGCTCTCAGCAAGCTAGGCTAGATTCCAGTATCAAGCTACAAATATTGTATTGCAATATATTAAAATCTATTTATGTCTTTTTTTTCCTTTTTTACATCTGAGGTTTATTAAATCTATCTCCAAATCCAAGCATTTTCATGATGTGCAGTTTGCAACCAAAGACAGTTCATCCCTGAAAGGCATGGTTGGGGCACCAGAAGTATAATTATGGCAAAATGAATGGGGGTTTAGTTTAAACAATTGTCAATCATTATTTCTTATCCTGTGATGTGACATGTTGTGTCTTGCTAAACCAACAGGGCTACTCCCTGTTGTTTAACCTGAATGCTACAGAGGCTATGTTCTAAAAGATATGTAGTCTGAAACTTACAAGGCCCTACTTGTTAAATGAAAGTGAGAATATTTGGACATTGTACCTTCCGGAAACCCTGAAAATGAAATGTAATCACATTTAAATTACATTTAGCCCATTATCCCTGTCCTAGCCCTTTCTCACTATATTTAGTGCACAATAAAATTATATAAATTGGCTGTCAGTTTCCTGGTCTGAGTGTGACAGAGGTTCAAACAGGCAGTGACAGTCATCAACATCTGCTCTAGTCTTTGGTGTTAGTGGTTCAATGATCACATTTTACTGTGGACCAGGTGTGACTCCTGACTAGCTTGGAATAAGCTTTACCTTGGGAATCACTTGTTGTTCCTTTCCAATATCCCTCCTCTACTGACTGTGTAACAGAGATTCATCCCTGAGAAGACTCAAATGAGGAGTACGCCATTATTTACATGTTCTGAAAGGCATCAATACCCTACAATTTAAGTGTCCATGTGGCAAGTTTTCTAAAATTCATACCGTGTAATCACCATCCCTAGTTTGATTCTGGCTTGGGACCTTTGTTGCATGCCATTCTCATGTTCTTTCCTAATGTTGTAAGTATTTACTGTTGTTTGTTTAAAAAGGACAAAAATGTCAAAAAATAATCTTTAAAAATGCGTTTTGTAATATGACAAGCATGCACACATTTTGCGATTAGTTAAGGCCAACAAGACACTGACTGGTGGCTCTCTTTATGTATCCTTACACAGTAAGCGAAAAATGGCCATGAATGTGGATAACATTATCTACTTTATGATTAGAATCTTTGAAAACAGAATTTCAAACAAGCCAGTGACCTTTCTGCTTAATGCTGCAGAGCCACTGCAGTGAGAATGTGTCTGAAGTCCGGGTGACGTGAGCCTGGTAATTGTGAACCTCTCTCCCCTTTCTCCGCTGGCTGTTGTGATGGGAGCCAGCAAGCGTGTGCTGAGGTTGTGAGAAGCCCTACCATTCCCTCTAATAAGCTCCTGTGGGACCTGCAGGAACACTGCCGCAAGTACACGCAAACCGTCTGCAAAGTGAGAGCACCAGCTACTTTTGGGGGGTTTGGAGGGGGCGCACTGTGTGAACATTCACAGTTATAGAATAATGACCTAATATCGCGCTCTGCTCCTTGACAGGTTATTGCCAAACACAGTGAGGTTACAATAAGATGTCAGATTCAATGATGGCATGGTGCTCAGTGCTGCAGTAATGTATCCTTGCACGAGAGCTGGACTTATGAGATTATGTATGCATGTGTGTGATGTAAGGATATTAGGAAAGACATTTATCTAATAATTATAATAATAATGAATTTAATTTGTACTGCACTTTTCATTCATAGTGAAACAGTATTGATAACATAGAACACAAAACATAAAGAAAAAAGCAATAAGAGTTAAAATGAAAGAGCCTTCCTGAATAGAAAGGTTTTTAGGCCTATTTAAAAGAGTCTAGGGTCTGTGGTGCCCTCAGATAGTTAGAATGGCTGTTCCACAAGCATGGTGCAGCAGAACAGAGGATTCAATCCTCCATATATGTTTGTGTTTTTGCACTCTCATAAGCATCCTGGCAGCACTGTTCTGAATGTACTGGAGCTTCTGGATGCTCCTGCCAGGGAGGGCATGACAGGGTTAGAGAGGGGCAGAGATTGGAGATGTTTTTGAGATGGTAGAAAGAGGTTTTGCATAGATGTCTGATATGGTCATTGAAAGTCAGCTGATGGTCAAACTTAACACCCAGATTAGTGACTGAGGGGGAAGGGGGGATATCCTGCTGTCAAAGGTGGGATGAGGTATGTGGGGTGACTGAATCTGGTGTGGATTACCAATAAGGAGAGCTGCAGTTATGCTGCTGTTAACTAGAGGAAATTTGTGCTCATCCAGGCCTTTATCTCCTTAAGACAGGTGCTGAGGCATGAAAATGCTACAGAAGGGCTTAGGACAGTTTTGTTGTACAGCTGGGTATCATCAACATAGCAGATATGGGATAGGACATCCCATATCTGCTGATGACACATCCAAGAGGGAGCATGTAGAGGGTAAACAGGATGGGGCTGAGAACTGAGCCTTGCGGAACACCACAGGTGACAGGGAGTGATCTAGACCTGTATCCTCCCATTGAGACATTCAGTCCTACTGGAAAGCTAGGACTCATACCACTTAAGTGCAGAGTCTGACAGTCCAGTGGTGGTGTGGAGGTGCTCTAAGAGGATAGTGTGATCCACAGTGTTAAATGTCAAATGCAGTGCACAGGTCGTCCCAGTACTGTTTACTGAACAAAAATCTGACTGAAATTTTTCAAATAGATTATTGTGTTAAAGGTGGTCCTGAAGCTGAAAAAACCACCTTCTCTAACATCTTGGACAGGAAAGGAAGGTTGAAGATAGGTTTGTAGCTGGCAAGAACTTTTGGGTCCAGGATAGGCTTCTTGTGGAGGGGGTGGATGACTGTGACCTTGAGGGCAGATGGAGGACTACTGTATTGAAGGGACAGGATGACAGTTTGTGTGGTCAGGGGGCTGAGAATTAGGATGTCTGATTTGAGCAGAGCTATGGGAATGGGGTCCAGTGCACAAAGGCATGGTTTCATATTCCTGAGGATTTCATCACTGTGACTCTGCCTGACACCAATAACATGGAGTAGAGATGGCAAACTCCCAGACAGAGGGTCAATGACTAGAGGAGGCAGAGAGGAAGTGTTGACCTTGGCTCTGTCAATGAAGTCAATGAAACTGTTACATCACTCTTCTGTAGCCTCAACTAGGGAAGATTGTGGCTTCAGGAGATGAGTTATGGTGGAAAAAAAGATGTTTAGCGTTGTCAGAATTGATATTGGCTTGGAGTAGAACTGTGACTGAGAATCTTTAAGGGACTTTGAGTAAGTCCTTTGAAGTTCATGGAAAGTCAGTTTATGGACAGCGAGCCCAGAGCATCTGAAGCATTGTTCCAGGACACATCCAGCTGTTTTTATTTTCTTGCAGGTCATGAGTGAACCAAGGAGCAGAGCAACCTCTCTCAGTGGCTAAGATTAAGGGTATACATTGTTAAATTACCAGAGAGGTTGACAGAGCTGCCCACTTCCTCAGCATCTTCATTGATGTCTGATTCTGCATTGTTTACTCTGCAGATACGTATACAGATCTGCAGATACAGATCTGTATATTGAAGATATTTGTGTAAAATATGATGGGGACTATCGAAGGAATATTGTATTGATTCAAAAAAAGATTTCTTTAAACTCTTTTCCTAGAAACATGATTTATTAGTGATACATGACAGTATCAAGCTCATGCAGAGAAAAGGAAGAGGACAAGTGAGATTTACTGAGGTGCTGCCTCTTCTCTTATGCATTCAAATTGTGCAAGTTCCTGCTAAGTTGATTTCTTCAAAATGAGGTTTCTGCTTACCCCTGTCTGTTGACACACAGATCTCCACAACAGCTTGTATGCAGTATCCAACCAAGGCACTCAAACAAAATGTCATCAGGTGCTGAAGATGGCGGCATGGGGGTGTCAGTGTAATTAATTTTCTGGGAGCTTTGGTGACTGAGCCGCAGAGCCTCTTCCTTTCATTTTCTATCAGGTCCAAGGATCTCCCCCTTATAGCTTGTGGTTCTGCTGCAGGGGTCTCCAGTCTTATCTGTAGCCCCGTCTTATCTCTAACTTGTCCCTGCAACCTGACTGCAGGAAGATTAGCTCTGTACCTCTTGTCATTTTCTGATTTTTCCCTCACTGTCGACAGAAAGGAGCCCAACGTAAACCGAGATTAAGCTGGTTCTTTGGGGGTTCTAACCATGTTTTTCTGTAGGTCCTCTAAAGCTGCTGGCAGTTAGGAGAGAGGTCAAACTGGTTTAGTTTAAGCCTTCACTTTTTCAGAGTAATTAAACAAAGAAGAGAAGTTAGAAATTCCACTTGCAAAGATACAGTACTTCTTCAACAACATCTACAGATACCATGCAGTACATCTTCTCTCTTCTGTTGAAGCTTAGACCCTCACTAATGTATATTTCATAGGGATTCCTTATGTCAGGCTCTAATAAAATACAACTCAGGAAAATGAGTTATGTTTAAAGCTCAGTTACAGTCGTATAGTAGATCTGGGTCAGTTGCTGGCTCTAAGCTGTCACAGCAAAAGGGCTGAAAGCAGGAAGTTGAAGGCTGTGATGATGAGACCTTAAGGGAGAAATCACAAGCTCAGCCAATTAGCTGCTGAAAGGCTAGTGTTGAACTTTGACCCTGTCTGCTGCACTTTTATTCTACAGAGAGATCTCATTTTGTTCATTAAGCCCGGTGTGGTATAGGCTCTCCTGTCTACAGCTTAGAATTACACAAGCATCAGAGGCAGGGCAAGACCACAAATGGTCCAATTACAACTGTACTTCAGCATTTTGACATTTAGAAGAAAGAGAGAAGAAGAGCTCTTCTGAGATATTGTAGAATAAATAATATAATTGTAATTCCTCTTATAGAGAAATAAAAATCCAAACCTTGTTACTTTTTCACCTCCTTTTCACCATCTGCACCCTAATAATTTTGGTATTGACATGTGTATTCTATTATTTTGATTCTATAAAGCATATGGGGTCTTCCAGTATCTGAAAAGGGAATGGTTTGCCAAGGCTTTACCAAAACGTAAACTCCAAAGACATAAAGAAATGTTTATATTTAAACATAATTCAGCTGTTGCTGTTAGTCAGCTCTATTTTAATGGTAGCCTTTTTTCGGGGATATTATTGTGAATATGTGTCTATTGCAAAAAATAAAATAAAACCCCAGAGCTGTCTGCCCCTTTTTCTCCCACAAAAGAAAAAAAAAAACTAAAACTAAAAACTAATCAAAGCATTACTTACTGCTGTAACTGTCGGTGTTTCATAAATAAACATGCTGAAGCAAATTCCAGTACATTAAGCTGCAGCTTGAAGTTTTAATTATCTCCATTCCCCAAAATGCACTTTAAGAATCTCTCAGTTGATTGTTTCTTTCTATGGAAAACCGTATGAAACACAAGAGTAGTGCAATACATTACGTGTGAGAGGTCCTTTTCTCTAGTATTTCACTCTGACAGTTCAGATGCAGAGATATAATAAACATATGGACATATGTAAGCTGTGTTAAACCCCTCCTCCTTTTTATGAATATTTTGTTTTATTCTACAGTAAATTACAGGAGAAAAAATATTCTGTGATTAAATTAAAGTTTTAGGCAGTAATTAAGCCCCTTTCCCTGAGTTACTGTTGCTACGCCTGTCAAGCTTTGTATTTTCACACATAATGTGGTTTACAGTGATAATGGTGGCAGGTTTAGAAATTTGCAGTAATTTGAGTGCAATGGGTCTTCAGTTTCATACAATAGCAAACGAAATCAGACTTCTCATTTCTTGTCAACTGAAAGTGACTGAGGCAGATTTTCTGAGCTTAGCATGAGCTAATGCTAACACTAAATCTGTGAGTTTTGTCCAGCTGACTTGTTTTACAATAAGAAGCCAGTGTCTTGAATATGATTGGGATGGCTACATACCTTATATAAAACATTAGGCTAAAGTCCCATATCCCAGGCAAAGTCAGCATTCTCACAGCTGATGACTGGAAGACAAGGAAGAAAAAGAATTGTTCTTGTATTGCAGGATAGAACTGGTTAATATTGTTAATAATGTAATTAAAATGTGATTTGTAACATAACTTTTGAATGCTTTTAAAAGCATTCTATAGAAATACATACTTTGACAAGATAAGATAATCTTTCTGTTCATTTTCAAAGAGTATGCTTCCACATTGAGAGATGTTTTCAGATATAACATAATAACATCATGTAAAGTTCACTGATATTGAAGTATTTTTCAGATTTGTTTTCTGTTTCATTAGCTGGTCTATAATGATGAAATTGTCTCCCATCTACAAATATATAACTCCATTGTGCTTGATTTGGCATTTTACATCTCAGATATGCAGCAAAGTCATACTTGTTTGTACAGCAAGCAGCTCTGTGTTTGTGTGTGCATGTACTGAGCACACAAGGATATGCACATAATCCTGTCATCAGTATTTAAATTGGGACTGTCTTGCGTCATTTCAAAATACTTGACCATCTGCAGGCCTTTCTCTCCACCCTCAGAGGGACTGCATGGCAGTGGCTAACAGTCAGCCCACTGTTTGCACAGGAACACAGTCTGAAATCTGTCATGGCCTCTGTTTATATTTAGGCACTGCAATGGTGTCTCACAACGCTGACAAGTGATGGTTTACAAATCTGTGGGCATGAATTCCTAATTTGAGGTCATGGTTTATAAATCATGCACACAGACTTCTAAACCGAGAGCACAGATATACACATTGGGCTCCATACCTTCCAGTGCCAACCAGCCAAGGTGATGCAAAGTTTTGGGTAGAAATCAGGTTGGTCAATGGTCTTTCATAACACGTACTGTATACACACTGAAAAAAGAGTATACTACACTTCAACTTTGTGCTTTGTTGTTGTTGTTCAGGTCTTTCCTGGGATTCCAGTAAATATGAAGGATATATATCAGCACATACATATACATACAAAGAATGCATGTATGTCTGAATATGAATGTTTGAATTCTCATTTACCCTATGTGTTTGTTTTTTTGTGTTTGGTATACTGATTATTATCATAATTGTGCCATGACATAACCCTCCAGCAGGAAGACATAAAAATAAAAAAAACTTAACCATACCCTAATCATACCTACATTTCCAATCTGTGTATCAAGTGTTTTGTAGTTATCACACTCTATTTTCTGTAAAACTACACATTAAGTACCTCAAGGATGATTTTATTGCAGCCAGATTAGTGAAGGGAATAAGGCGTTTACTGGACCAAAACAACTGTTGTGTGAACAGGTGGCACAGCTACCAGCGCTCACACCACAGTGTCTCATTCTGCCCACACCAAAACTAGGACGTACACACAAAACGGCTCACACACAATAGAAACTATCAAGATGAAGAAATCATTAACTTAAATTGCAGAAAGAAAATGATTGAGGGGCTTATAGATAGTGATGTGTAAAAATGGACTTTTTAACAATATCCAAATGCACTTGATTAGCTTTATTGTTGTGTTTCCATGGTGTTCAAAGCACATTGTCAAGGGTTTGTCTTATTTTATTACCACACTGGCTGAAGGTGCTTGTCTCTTGCTGTGCATTCAAACTCTTTTTGATAGTTTTAATAAATGCTTCATTGGAGTTGTTTGAAAAGAAAGTTGAGAGGGGACGCATCATCATAACATCATATTTCAGCCAAAACCTGATCAGAAATATGCGAGAGGACGACACGAGCAACCCCCGTTTCTAGGTGTGTTCAAACGATCTGACGTCAGTTCAATGGGGAAGTAGAGAGAACTTTAGAAATGGAGTGTCAGAGCAGACTGAAGGAGAAGGGTCTATCTGCAATCTTGCAGACCTACACAACACACCCACTATACTACATGACACAACCCTCCTGATGTTGTCACCATAACTGCATGTTACACAACACGCACCACTGACCACTAACCATTCCCCTCCTCATGCCTTAATCTAACCAAGTGGACATGTCATGTGTTAATGTGGGTTTGTCATGTAGATGCTGTAAGTCCGCAGACAGATCTGGTTTTTGACTTTCAGGGAGCATTTTTACATACGTTCACCTCAAGGTTTAGAACTTTGACTAAGTTTAACATAGACATCCAAGATTATAACAGTATTTAAATGACAAAAAATAACAAAAATGATATGCTCCCTTTTAACCAGTGTTTCAACTATCATAATGGTGTGTGCATGATGACAAAATGTTCATTCCCCCAAGGTTCAGGGACACATTATACAATTTCTGTGTGGTGAACTCATTAAGCTAAAAAAAGAGAAAACCATTTATCCCTTGCTGCCACAGACCCCCACCAAACAGAGAAGGCAGCTTTACAAATGTGGTTCTATTTTGAGACATAGAGAAGAGACAACTTTGGAGTGATTGACAAGTAACAGCTGGGAAGGAGGATAACACAAGCCTGGGATACAGTGTCACAGGAACACAGGTGTCAGTCACAACAGCTAATTAAAACAAAGCCAGCAGTGTTAATGAGAAATGATCAGTGACTGTGCTGCAGCTCTCATTTCTGTCAGTTTACCTTTGACAAACTTATCAGCAAAGAAAGACTTGGTGATCTCAAGAAAGTATGTAGACAAAGGAGAATAATTAATTGACTCTGAGAAGTACTTTTCCTCATGCTTGTGCTTGGATGTTAAAGCACACACAGTGAGTAATGTTGGATTAGCAGCGAGTATAACCAAATTTTATGGTTACAAATCTCACATTTGCAACATGAAGTCCTGATTTTAATTTGCCCACTCATTTATATTCATGTATTAAGCTTGGACAACAACAACAAAGAATGTGCTGAATAACTCCAAACAAAATCCTTTTTTGATATGAACGCTCTGGCACTGCACTCCACTCACTGAGCACCATTTCCCATACAGTGTAGGTTGCCTTTCATATAGGAAGAGAATAGTACAATCTCATTTTATAATACAAATTAAGCAATTATGGTGAAGTCATTAACAACTTTTCTGACTATTATGTATACAGGGGCGCTTTTTGGGAAGTGTTCGATCTGTAGAAACTATCATGGGTCACACGCCCACGTTCATACCACCTCAGTTCATTGAGAGGGATCAGAGAAGGCCTATCAGATACAGAATTTTTTTTCTCACATTGTACCTTTGATATTTACACAGTGTTTCTAAAAAACTATTCTCATACAATATGTTGTATACCTGACACTGCAACTTTGGCCGGAGTACAGGGTTGATTACTGATAACTTTTAGAGGATGTGAGTCTAGTCATTACCACAAGAACACTAACACTTGAGTCTGTTTGTTTCACTTCTCTGCTGTGGCAAAACTTGACACGACATTTGTAGGAAAAGCAACACAGTGGCTTTTAGTTAGAATGTAAGGAAATACAGCTTATGTGTTAGAAAAGGGAAGTTTTAGATGCACGCAGTTAGGCAATCCCAGCAATTAGTCAATTTATCTAAACCTGCATTTGTTGATTTTTTTGTCCACTTGAATAGCAGCGCAACAAGCTGTAACCAAACCACTGACGTACACTCATTGGCCACTTTATTAGGAACACCTGTGCCATCCAATGCAATCCAATACAACAGCTCTGCCATAAATTCTACGTTTATGAAGCTTATACATTTTCAATTTTTGTTGACATTGTCAGAAAGGTGATAATTCTACTTTATGTTAATTATTGAGGTCATAATGGGTGGTGGTGGTACATTTTATTGAAAAGTGGTCCTTATATTTTCCCCCCTCATTTATGTTAATGGAGTGGACAAAATATTATGAACACCATTCAATATAATGCACCCCAGTACAACATCACCACCACCTACTACGACCTCAATAATAAACATAAAGTAGATTTATCACCTTTCTGAAAATGTCAAGAAAAACTGAAAATGTAGAAGGTTTGTAAATGTAGAATTTATGGCAGAGCTGTTGTATTGGATTGCATTAGATTGCACAGGTGTTCCTACTGAAGTGGCTGGTGAGTGTATTATCACCTATATGGCGAATGCTGCCTATTCACACATCCAGCATAGATGGAAAAACATTAGCAATTATGTGTTTGTGTCTGGTCTCCATCAACTCCTGAGGGAAATATCTGTCTCTTTAGCTGCTAAAAGCTCAACTGTGTCAACCAGTAACTTTGTTTGTTGTTTGGTGACGCGCAGATAATGTACAGTGAGTTTATCAGAGCTTTGAAAACATCATACAGGAGAGTGAACTAAAATAATGATGTTGCAGCCTGTAAAACCAAAACAATGAGCTCAAAGATAATAAAAAAGCTCCATAATCCACATCATTAAACACGTTTTTAATTCAACACTCAGAATATTTTAATTTATATGTACAGATTGGGATTCACTCACTAGAAGATGATGGTTAGAACAATACTTCACACCGTGAGCCAGTAACTTGCAAACAAATGCGATGCTATGATGGGCACTTAGCAAACAAGTTGGCTACTAGCATACTGTTCTTTTAGCTGAGCTAATGTTAGCTAAGCAAACACAAAACATTACTGTTGCATGCTTGAAGCTCTAACCCTGCTGCTCTTAATGCCCAAGTGTGATCTGCAGTGAACTTAAAACTTCATTCTGAACTGTAGAACCAGACCCAGACTCTTCGGCATAATCTTCATTCATTCGACTGACCATGTCGTGTAAGTGCTTTCTGTCTCTTTCCAAGGCTTTATTTTCCTTTATTAGTCTTCTGAGCAGTTTGTTGCAGCAGAGACAGAACTGGGTTGAATTCTGCTGAGACTGGTCAATCTGGCACACCTCTTTTATTACAGAGCTGTTGAAGGGAAACTGATCTGTGTCTTTTTTTGAATAAACTGAAAGAAAACAGAAGTTGTGGGTTATGATTGCGAAAACTTCCACTGTAAATACTGTATGTTACAATTGTGATTGAAAAACTTATAGAAATAACTGACATATTTGACATATGCCATAGCATATTTTGCGTTTGTGAAACACAACTTACAGGCATAGTGCAAGGAGACATTGAGAACAGCTTGGATGACACATATCACTCCTAAAGTTAAAAGCCCAATTTTGAGAAGTCTTCTTTCTGTGGATGTCACACCCAAATAAACACAAACACACACACAGACACACACGCACACACAAAGTACAGGATTAAGACACTTTTATCTGACCAACTCCAAACTTTGACCACACTTTGACTTGTTTTCTAATATATCTGGCAAATAGTGAATTGAGGTTCTTAAAGGACAATGACATTGTTGACTGTTTCCTGATGCATCACCTTTCTGATATAAACATATTAAAATACAGATACAGTAAAGTGCCATGTTGAATATAACACTGACATCAAAGCTTAGAAAATGTATGTGATTTCAAACATCATCCAGTCTATACACAGTGAAACAACACTGATTGCTACATTATGGATATGTTCAATCTTACACTAGATCTATTCTTTTTTGCATTTCAGTATATTATTTTTTATTCTATTTACTTGTGATCTTACCTGATTGTTCAGTGTTACTACTGTTAGTTTCAGTTTGCTTCAATCCCCCAGGCTCATGTACGTTGACATAGTCAGACAGCTCCATCTCTGCCATGGTAGTCCTGTGAGAAGATCTGAATTCTCTGTGAATCCTCAACCAGTCTCTACACTGCAGTGCTGCAGATTTTGTGTCACATGTTCTTTTAAGGAAGGAAGTCATTGTGGTTAGGCTTTTTTTATTTAATCACTGATAATTCAGCACATAGGCCAAACAAGTCACTCCTTTGAATGCAATTTAACTTGAGCCAGTTAAAATGGCTTTTTTCTTTTAAATATTAGATGTTTATTATTGCATGTTTTTGACATGCATGCAAGCACATAATTTATGAAAGACTTAATACTGATATCTCAATTAGCTCTATTTGCTCATTTCCCACAAGCAGCAGGTCAAAGGATAATTACCAAGGTCGGGTAGTTGGTTATTGCAGTTTGTCCATCTGATCCAGAGTAAGATATCTCAATAAGTGCTCAGTAGATTGCCATGAAATTTTCTATGGATATCTATGGACCCAAGAGAATGATTTTGGTGACTCCTTGGCTTTTCATCTAAAGTCACCATCAGGTCAAAAAGGTCCACATTTACCCAAGAAATCAACAAAAATCCAATGGGCAGAATATCCTATTGTGTAATTAAAATAATACTATTTGTGCCACCTTCACAACAGACTTAACATTTTCTCAGACAACACCAAATAATCTAACTATTTTGTTTGTTCTACCACTTTTGTGATATCATGTGTAGTTAATATGGCAGCCTTTATGGGAGCTTTTATAGTTTTTTCTCAATTCATTACACACATTTTCTCAAAGTATGGTGCATTTTCTCACAACTCACATACAAAACCCCACAGATCTCTCACAGGGGAAACACCACAATAGATAAAATGTTCAAATATCACATATACACCCACTTGACGAGACAAGAAGCAGCTGAACTCTGATGTGCTCAGTGATAGTAGAGAACATGTTGTCATATTTTCAGAGCTACATTATATGAACAGAATAAATAAAGAAAATGTTCAAAACAACACTAAAACAAAAAATTTAATTTTTTTTTTCTGAAATTCATGCTTTTTCTTTTTCTTTTCTAGACATCATGGGCAACATTCTCCCTGGCAAAACAGCAGGGAAAGCATCACCTGGTATGATGAATCCAGCCCTGATGTGCGTCAGCACATGCTTCCATGCTCCCTCCATTGCCTGTATAAAAGGGACATGGACTCATGGGGACAGCATTAATAAACCTGCAACATAAATCTGTCTTTAAAGTCCTCAATAGGTGTAAGAAATGGAAAGCCTACCTTTCAGCCCTTTCATTTCTAAAGGCTTGATTGCGAATTGAAAAGCAACAGGTGTGGGGAATCAGTGGTGTTATTGGTGGCTTAAATGTAGTATTGTGAATGGCAGCATTTACCATGTGAAGACATAAGATTCTATCAGGGACTTTTGTGCCAAACAAGCCTTAGAATGGTTTTGACTATTGTGTCTGAAATACCAGTGAGGCAAACTGTAGGAGGGGTTTCATAATCATTCTGTTTATGTTAATTTATAACAACCATGGTTTCACAATGTTGGAAAATGTTTATCTCATAAACCTTTTCAAATCTGCAAAAATGTCACACACAATTTGGTCATATTATTGTATCATGAAAACACTGGTCTCTTTTATCGTAATCCAGCATCTAAAAAGAAGGAAAGACCTATTGTACTGTAGCAGTATTATGACAAAAATGGAACCATTTTTATTCCCTAAAAACAATAATCTGAGAGCTACATATTTAAGCATTTTCTCTAAATTTGCTCATGGTTCACAAAAAGCTGAGCTGAATCTTATATTGGTAAGTTACAGATATATCAAATGTGTTCAATGTTTCAGCACAGTACAGCACATGCAGAGCTAATTCACAATTTACTAATTGCAAACACAGAGTATAGTGCAGGAAATCACAAGAAAAATTGACAAAAGTGACAGCTGGCTGTTGAACATTTAGTGACCGGTATCAACTAACACAAGCAGGGTGTGATAAAAGTAGAATGCCTACATATGCAAAACAACTGTCGACCTTACAGTTAAGATGTAACCATGAACATGTGAATTGCATGTGTGATAAGGCTCATACATACACTGGTGCCTGTTCCGCTGACATTTATGTATGAACTCTGATCCACCCAATTTAATATTTTCCCTAGAGGTGAAATCCAGTTGAAGAAGATGTTAATATCTGTCACCTGCGCGGTTGCCACAGTCAAAGCAAAACTTTATCAGTTTAAATTAGAGCTTCAGTGTGCAAATGATGCAAATGCTGACAATACCACTCCCATATCCTAACAACCACAGGGGAAACATACATGATAGAGTTGTGGAGATGGGTGAAATTAATGGGTGTGTTCCGATGGTGAGGGGCTGTTTCGTGGTGCTGGGGTGGATTACAGGGTGCAACAGTGCATTCTAGTGACCAATAGGAGAATCACAGAAAGCATGTGCTCTGGTGGAAATATGTGGGGGTTTCATGGCCAGTGGGAATGATGAGAAATATTAACAAAACTGAAAAATGCTCCAAATGATCTTGACATGTAACAGCACAAAGACCTTTTCATTTCTGATAGTCCGGATTTAGATAAAGCTTGTTTGAGAGTGCCTTGTTCTTTAGTTGTGAGAATCATCATGAGATGAGGCATAACAGCTTTATGTTACTACTAGAGTTCTTAGCTAAACTGACAATGGCAGTGGTATATTCTGAAAGTGAAGCTCATGAAAAGAGACTATAATAACTACTGAGATGAGATTTGGGGTGTGTTGTTCAGAAGATATGAGTATATCATATATGATATATATACAGTATTTATAGTTGTGTCTATCCATGCAGAAAAAAACAATCCCAAAGTCAGAGGCAGAGGCACACACATACCTTCACACATGGTCACTGCACACATTCACCAGAAAACACTCGACCATTCATGCACACAGCCCCTCTCGCACTATTCCATATCATGCACCCCTGCACACACATTCACATTCAATCTCACGAATTCAGATGCACCCATGCAGGAAGGCACACACAAACACCCACCTGCATGCATACAGGTATTTTAGTGTCTGAGTGTGTATGCGCATGCACGTGCAAGAGCCCGGTTTCTGAAAACAATACATAAATCATAAAAAAAAACAATGGCAGCAGTCAGTGGTGTGCATGTGTGTGTATGTGGATGAACCCAGAAGTGTCTACGATATATGCAGTAATGGGCCAAAATGCTGTCAGGAAATATCAAAACACATTTTTAATTTCTTGGAGACTTATTTTTTTTTCAATATTAATGAGTTTAATTGCCTTTGAATTGTCACAGTTTATTTAAAGTGCTTTTAAAAGGTTTCTGCAAGTGTTGGTAAGGGCTCCATGATGCTACACTCCTTCTTGACAACCAGTCACATCCTTTTTAAACACTTTGTCACCTATTGTCAGTGTTGATTCTGAACACAGAGGCTTGCATGCTTGTCTATGATGAACTTGTGCAGGATGACCAAAGATTCATCTTTTGTGAAGGAAATGAGCCAGATGTGGCGTGTTGCTTCTCATTAGTGCCACGCAGCTCACTCTTTTCCATGTTAAAACAAATATCTGCCTTGACTGTGCGTGTGACAGCTGGAGATGAGTACTCAGTTAAGTGGAAGAAAATAAATCAAAGCACTCGCCATCTTTTTGTGATGATTTGTCTAATTCTTGTCTGGAATGTCCAGGGGAGGGGAGGGGGAGATGGAGAGGGAGCCGGAGAAGGAGGAGATGGTATGTGTGCGAGGAAAAGGGGGAACAGAGCAAGTCAGAGAGAGAGACAGAGAGAAAGTGTGTGTTTGGACCAGCTGCACAGCAAATCTGTTTATTCTGCACAATTTGGCATCAAACACAACAGACTGCTGAGTGCCTGCTACTGCTTGTGGTGCCCCATTAAAATGGAATTTATTGCTGCCTTAAGAGCAAGCCAGAATCACACATTTCCCCCTCTCCGCTCCTCCCCCCCTCTCTCTCATTTGCACTTTTTCCTTTTCCCCAGCAGTGGTGGTGGTAGTGGTGTGGGGTTTTCCCCCTCGACTTCTAGCAGCAGCTGTCAGACAAGTCGTCAGAATGGCTCATTACAGACCCGAATGGGCAGGTAGGGTAGGGAGAGAACACCGCCATGCCCACCTACCCATCAGCCGTCCCTGACACCACTGCCATCTCCCCTGTCACCTGAGAGAGTGGCGTTCAGACATCAAAATCCTGCTCTGTTTATCAATATGGTGGCAACCCATGCAACTACCACTCAGTATGCTGCACACCCTAACAGATGTTAAACCATTTTGGTGTTTCCTTGTCCTTCACTTCCTCCTCAGAGGCCAGTTATTTGGTTTAAAGGTGTGTCATCTAAACAAGAAGACGTTCTTGTCATCTGTAGGAAGCCTATATTATGGTATAAGATGGCCTAATGTTGCATCTCTGTTTCAGTTGCATCCAGATAACAATGACCCGTTTCCACAAACTGAAATAATTGTCACTGGCTAAGCTTTAGGACACACACAATCATCAGTATGACAACCTGTTACCCACTTAGTTTACACCTGTAACCAGGCTTTGAACTTCTGCTGTAAAGACAGCATGAACTCAGGTCCACATCCTGCTCCATAAATCTCTTCAGCCAATGATAAATTCATATTTAATGACCACGGCCATCGTCTGGGAAGGAGGAGCATTCTTTCATTATTGCCTCTTTCCCCTGCTGCTTGGTCGAGATAATTGATTTCTCTGTGGTAACAAGGTATCGACCACGCATGGTAGCCGGCTAAGACGGCGGTTCGATTCAAAGGAGGGGTGGAGTGGGAGCAGAGGGGGAAACGAAAAAAAGGAACGAGGGATGAAGCAAAAGAAGAGATAGACTGAGAGAGCAAGAGCATTAAAAGCCAACAAGCCATACAATTATTTGCTGTTTTAAGAAAAAACCTCACAGGCTTTAGGTGGGTGTAGATTGGACAATGACTCTTGTCTTGTTTTTCAGGGGCTTTATAGGCCCAGTGAAGAACATAGTTTTGTATTTTAGTTGTTCACCGGTATTGTATGTTTAATGCAGCAAATGGAAAGCATATTGATCACACAATCTGCCACATAATTCACTGAAAACAGTGTCAGAAACAAATCTGGAGGCCCACCTTTCAAGCACATACTTAGCCTGTTAAGGAAGCAGTATGTTAGTCCTGGTCCTCATGTTTATAAATGCACAGCATTACACTTTTGTTCCCTAAACCTGACTAAGTGCTCCTTCTCTCCAGCCCATTTTCATACAATTTCAAAAGCCAATCTGCATGATGCCTGGCCTAATACACCAGTAAATCTTCCAAACCAGCAAGCAGGTTCTACAACACAACAGGAACACAGAAATACCCTCAAGCAAGTGACAAAATACAGTATGTAAAACAGTGCATTTTCTGTAACAATGTACATTCACAAGTAGTCAAACACAAGACACGCAAGGACCATTTGTCTAGTGGTTAACACGGCTTTTTACTGTAACAAACATATTGATTAGATATATGATCAGATGGGTGGGTTTGACTGGCAGTTATTGAGTTGACATGTCTGAGGTGCTGACATTATTGGCCCTGACCTCAGGCAGGCAGACACCCACTACATGCTACACAGCTAGTGTACAGAACCTTTATTCAATCAGTCAATAACAGTAATAACTAAATCTAATGAATTGAGTAATGTATTGGTGATATTCAGCTTCCAGAGATGGTAATAGTACTGTTGTTTCCTCTGGCATCACTGCCTGCAGTTCACTGTATAAATAGAGGAATTAAATAGTGCTGTTGTTGTTGTGTGTTTACCAGCTTACATTGTAATTTATTTAAGAGCTCTTAATTGGACTAGTTACTCATTTGGTCCTCATGGTCTCACAGCAGAGTGGAGCTCCATCACTGCACACTGGGGCATGCTGGAATATGGAGCTACAGAGACACACTGTACACAGCCAGCTGTTTGATGTCTGCAGCCGCCGAGCGTATGCTGCACCGTACAGCATAAATAAACAGACAATCCCCAGATGAGAGGACAGATCGACACACAGGAGACCTTATTTCAGGCTAATGAACTATTAATGCTGATTTGAAATTCAAACCTTTTGGAGGGTCTTCTCTGCAGTCATTCAGCTATGCGTGTGTGTGTGTGTGAGAGAGAGAGAGAGAGAGAAAGAGAGAGACAGGGAGAGGAGGGGAGTGAGAATAAACTAAATTTTCTCCCCCAAACAGCAGGGCTTGGATCTCTAAGGTCCTGATGTGTTGCCGAAATTCTGTATTGAATGAGGCCATATAAAAATGTATGTCAATGGGTTCAGCCTAGCTTAGCGATCTGCACAGTAACTGTTAATGGAATAACTATAAGATGTATAAATGATCCTCGCTTTATTTCATAATAATGTTGGACCTCATCGCCTGCCCACTCAGCCCAATAGATTATGGAAATAGCTGTAATGACTATTGGAACAATGAGCCAAATTGCATTATCATTCAGTACCATGTCAGCCTTGGAATAACTAGCGCTGTGCTTTTTTTTTTGCTCTTTCACTGAAGATCTTGCATAACAATAGCCAACATTCAATTTACACCAGTTAAAATGAAGATGAAGAGTGTTAAACATAAATGAAGGTTTTAGGCTGTGAGAATGTTGCATTAATATACAAAATTAACATACTCACAGTTAATAGGGTAACACTAATCCATGCCCAGGTGTAAGATGGGTTTTTTAGGGGGTTGAATTGCTAGTAACAAAACCCACACAACCACTTGTATGTCTCACATGCTCTAGGGCCTCATTTCAGCAAGGTTCTTTGCCTCACATGCTTATCGCATCCATGAACAGCACCCACCAAGACAAAAGAACCAGTCTTTTGATGTTTTATTTTTAGCTCAACCATGGACTTCTGTTTGATCTTATTTGAGTCCAATATAAGTCTTATTTCAGTCCGGGAAATCTTTCGAGAAAGTAACTACATCAGTTAGACAATATTTCGTTACAGAAACAAAATCATAACATGAAATAAATGCACAAGAATGTATAAAATATATATAAAACAATGCAGCTGTACAGGAGTATTAAAATATAGAACTATGCTGATTTCTTACTGGCAAGGAAGACTTTGAAGCTGGCTTTGGCCTTAACGAATAAATACTGTGAATCAGCTTTTGTCAACATGAACATTACTCCCCTAAATAACAAATACTTGAACCGGTATCATCATGCTAAAATCTGGAGCTGAAAGTGATGACGGTGAGGAAATATTCTCAGAGGAAGAGTAGCTTCTTGTGCATTACTGATGAGTAAATGTACAGGAAGGGCATGGTGGTTACAAATACTTAAAACAAATGCAAATTGGTTTACACATGCATAAATTAAAGCTCCAGATGTTATTTTATGATGACCACACAGATCTCAAGTTTGTGAGGGAGAAAATATTGACTGAGCTGTCCTAGGTAAGAGGAATGATTTAATGTTTCTCTAATGATCTGTTGATATCAGTGTAAAGAGTGTCAGTAATACTGACTGGTTGTGTGCATAAAATACAGTAGATCCTCTTCATTGGTTAAGGCTTGCATATCAAAAGTGATGCAATAGCAGCCTCTAGTGGTGTACATTCCTGGGTAGAAAATAACATTTACTCAGATTGTCCCATAGTAACAGTGCAAAATATCATATTATTCCCCTTTCATTATCAGTGTTCATATTGTAGTATTGTTTAAGTATATAAATTGGCATGATTGGCATACATGTTACCACACAATCAACATAAATATAAAACAAAATGTTAAATCATGAAAACAAGATGTCAGTTTCAGGACAATGACAAGCCAACCAAGCCAAGACAAAGTGACACTGGCAAATAATACAACTTCTCTCCTCTTTTTTCCAATCTAGCTGTGTATTTCATGTATGCTGGTTCATCCTCGTTGCTGTGGTTACAACCACAGGTTTAAAGATGGAAAAACACCAGTTTATGAACATCACAGCTCAGTGTTAAACACAAAAGAAAAAAATCTTTGAATTGGTTTACTGGAGTGGTTGCTTGGTCATTAAAGCCTTGAAACCTGTAACAATCACATAGGTGTTACCACAGTTTTGGTATATAATAAGTCATTAGTAATCAAAGATACAAAAACAAACTTTAAAAATTTGTATGTGCAGGAATCTTTTCAAAGAAAAATATCTGGTTAGGAGGACTAATAGGCTTAAAACATTTGAATAAGAAAATCAGTGATAAAGTTGTTAGATGGTACAAATGCACAGTAGTTTTCCCCACATGATTGTGTTAATATATATTCTGTTATTGCAGTAAATAACAAAGCAGTACAATATGGGTGACCTTGTTTTCCCCACTTTGCCATTACTTCAGCTGTGGAGAAGCGAAGAAGTGGCCCTGGCGGTTAGAGGCAGCTGATGCTTTGCTCTTGGTCCCAAATCTATGGATGGAGGGTCAGAGGTAAGGGGGGGGGGGCGGGGGCAGAAGGAGGATTAAGCTTAGTGATGGTAACTTTAGCAAACATAATGTTATGCGTTATGTTAGCTCGGATCAGGCTAAGCTATGTATGAAATATGTGGCTTAAGTCTGATTTGTATGAGATGATAATGATGTGTGTGAGACAGTGAATGTGCTTACATTGTGGTGCTGGAGAGGGTCTGCTTCATACGCTGGGACAGCGAGCTGGAGGAAGGTGTTTTGGTCATCATCATCTGGTGCTCCGGAGTGGTCACTGGTCCCAATATGCTCACTGTAAATACATTTAAGATTAATACATTTTCAGTTTGAGACAGCAGACTGTTATTTGTTGACCAAATGCAAAACTCGTCATCTGGTGGACATTAGACTACAAACTACGTTTCCTCATTTTCAGTAGTGGTGCCTTCAAGGACAGAAAAATATGGGTCTCCTAAAACACTCTGTCTTCCATGCTATGCTAGCAATAGGGAAAAGCAGACACTGAAATATATATAAAAAAAATATCGTACAGTTGAATCAGACATAATAGAGTCTGGAAGGGAAAGTGACCACCAATGTGATGTTACCTGCTTGCCTGCTTTGGTGTTACTATTACAACTTACAACTTGTGAGGCTGAATACAGTGCTGTGGAATCAGACCCAACAGAGTGTGGAGGAGGAGCTTATGGCAGCTGTAACAGCCAAGAGAGATGTGCCTGCAGCTGGCTGCACCATCGACTGGTGCCCAGTGAGGATCATCACAGAGAATAGAGACAGACAGAAAACTCTCCGTTTTCTAACAGACTATTATAACCGACTTTGCCAACTCTAAATACAGAACAGCAGCAACTGTGTCACCTGCAATTTGCGGCTGCATCCAGCAGCACCGTGCAGCACTCTGTAAGTTTGCACTGATCCACATAACGTAGAGTCAGTCAGTCTGATTTGATGAAATGTGCAAAATGCATTCTGGTTGTTATAGGATTCCCCCTGAAGAGCAGTATAGGGAATCTACAGGCTTTTTCTCAGTTTTCTCTAGTTATAAAGGCACAAATCTAAAATATAACTGCACATGACTATACATAGGTGACCTAGTTTTAAGAAATCATCATTCACAGCAGTGGGGTTTTCCTTTAATCTCACACTATTCACTTTTAGAGGAACTTTTAAATCTTGTTTATTACATGAAAGGTACTGCATTCATATTTCAGTAAATTTACCTTTGTGATCTGGAGTATCAGTGTGGTAAGCATTGTCCATGCCTAGATTATCTGGATGGGCATACTGGCTCCAATAACTTCCTGGAATATTGAGCAAGCGCTCAATTACCTATAAACACAGAAAAAAATACATAATCAGTCGTCAAAAAGACTTTAACCTGTGGTCAAACTATCTCAAAGAAGGAAAAACACTGATGTCAAAGTTAACAAAAGCACACACAACCATACAAAACTGATTCAATTTTGTGCAACTTCATAAATACTGGACTAGTGTTCTGAACATAGACTTATTCTTAATTCTGTTTTACTTACCCTCGGTTGTCTGTTTGTGTCATGTAAGATGGTCATAGGGTCTGGGTCAGGAACAGCATGACCCACAATGGTAGGGCCAAACACCCTGGCTAGATTGGTCACATCCATCTTGGTATCCACACTCTGAGAGACCCTGGGAAAAGACAACAGTGGGAAAATTTCACACAGTCTTCTCAACAGTGAAAGCTGACCTGTACGACAGAGATGTAATGGATTACAACATGACTGCTCACTCTTGTCTCAAACATCTTTCTGTCTTACATCATTGATTTACAAGTAGTTGTCTACGCAACTCCGGCCTTATTGGTGGAAGGTAAAAGGAAGGTAAATTGGAGTAAACAGTGGAAACAACTAAATGCCAGTAATGACAAATACTTCTGCAGATGGATCATCAGGCAGGCCAGAGTGTCTCGGTTGGGTTGAGGCAGCTCACTGATGGTCTGGTACAACATTGCAAGACTGTTGCCGTCATCTCTGATTTCTACAAGAACATTAACATCAGTCATTTAATATACATGTAGATGGCTGCTCCGTCTATCCAATGCATCATTCAGTTGAATTCCTTGTTCTTAAAAGAATAATGTTACATAAATATTCAGACAAATAAAGACAAAAATGTTCTGTAAGTGATTCTACAAGTCTCAGAAACTAACCGGCTGCTTCCATGAAGGCTTTGTTAAGCTGGAAGGTGAGCAGTGGCTCTGGAAGGTTTCTGAGGAAGTCTTTGAGAACACCTGTAATGACGTTGATGTCTTCTACTTTGTTCAGAGGAGGCAAAGTCTTTCCTCTAATCAGTTTCTCCTTCAGCTCTTTCACTGAGCGCTCATGGCCAGAGATTCTGTACAGGCCAACCTGAGGCAAGGAAGAGATAAAAAGAAACTAAGTCTCATTGTTTGGTGCTGCGATACCTCTCTACTGAATGAAATAACTAATTAGAGAAATTATCTCTTGTAATCACTCAAGGGGATGAATCAGAGAAAAACATGAAGGTGACAAGTAAACAAGGACTTAAATAAAGCCTCTCACCTCATGTAACCCTCTGTGTTCAATCTCTTTAATACAGTAGATAACCAAAGCTGGGATCTTTGGGGAGGTGACCGGAGCAAAGTCAGCCAGGGTGGTCTGCAGACAGAATACAGATTTTATAGGTAACGTGACAGGAACAGGAAAAATAATGAAAAATTATGGAGTGGGAACATGCCATTAAGTACTAAGAAACATGTACCTCTGTGTTCCTCATGGGAGTGCTAACAGCCATAGGATTACAGGGCAGAGGACAGCGGTCACGACACTCTGGATGAGTCACAACCCTGCAATCCTGGCAACGAAGATACATCTTGCCAAACTTTGTCCTTCTTCCACATGGTACACAGAACTCAGATTTGATCACCTTAGTGAGAGGAGGAAAAGACCAGACAGTCACATAGAACCCAAGGTAACAAGATAACACTTTGACAAGCTGAACCAGCCTGTAGTAATGATGGAGGTGGAGATAAAGTCCTAAGTTAAAATGCAATACTGTCACAATGATAAGAATGTAGTCTTACTGTTTTGGGGACAAAGTGGTGTGTCTTTCCTCCTTTGTTATCTCTGGGGGTTCTGAGTTGGGCTGGGAAATCTGAGACTGGTGTGCTGGGAGTTTCACTGGTTGTCTCAGATTGGTTAGTAGAGGTTGTATCAGCCCACGCCAAAGCAGCTGTAGAAACAATCACATGTTGGTCAAATCCCAAAACCAGCGAGGATATTAAACACTATTATTACTTAAACTATACAGGGATTTTAAATTTATGAGAGCAATCTACTTGTAAGATCCCAAATACAGAACCAAAAAGAAGAAAAAAAATCTCACCACTCTTTCTTCTGCTGCGTGTCATGTACGGCACTGTCTCAATGGTGGAGACAGCCTCAACAGCACCACCATTTATAGGCACAGTGATGGTGGTTTTGGCCACTATAGACTCATTCATCTGAATTATATAAACAGATTTTTTAATGAGATTTTCAGCAAACTCATGTACATTTGAAGAGAAAACATGGATTCACAGACACAGAATGCTTTTTAAATGTTATTGTGCACAGCTAGCTGCAGAGGTCAGCATTACCCTATCTGATGTGCGTCCAGTGGAACGAGGTTTCTTCACCGCCTGTGGAGGAACCTCAGAGAGTTTTCTGGAGGAACGCTGTGGATTACAATTTAACTTTCAAGAACAAATACCAATACAAGCTTGTACTGATATATAGAAGATTGATAAAACTAAAACTGCCTTTACACTTAACCTGAAACATAATTATGTCATCATTAATGCAAGCAAAGAGGCATCCATTTAAAATGCGAGTAAAGGAATGACTCACTCGCTTCTGCCGTTTCCGCAGTCTCACAGTCTTCATTGCAGAGGAATCCCAGTCCTACAAGAAAGGAAGAAAATGAAACCATAGTACTCAAGACCAATTTATTATTAGTGTCTTTTAATGAAGACTGCAGGCCTACTACAATATACAATGCAGACATTTAAGGCAACATTCAAGTAAAATGAGTCAACATACTAGAGAGTCGTCTGTTTGATCATAGCTGATGTCTGACAGCAAGGAGGCCGATTCATCAATGGTAGTTAACCTGTAAGATAATGAAAGACAGTATTTAATCTTCCTGTCTGAAGTACACAGCTAGTTGGAGAACATCATGTTTTCTGAATTATACAAGCTTTAATGTAGGAACCTTTTTCTTACATACCAAATTGGATTCCCTACACTATTCACTATTCATTTATCTATAAAATGACAGTTTGTCATTTGTCTGTGCTCAAAATCTAGCCTTCAATCTAGTAATTTTTCAGATAAATTGAACAATGGTCTAGCCTAGCTGTTTCAGAACCAAATGAGGAGGGTCTCACTTTCGGCTGGAGTTGAGGTTGGGTTTAGCAGCCTGTGCTGCCTGTGAGTGGGCACTGAGGAAGGCCAGGGCGGAGCGCTGCTCTTCACTCAAGTGGACACTGCTACCGTTGTTGTCTGATATCAACAGGTCCCGGATCAGCTGTAGCTGCCGCTCCTTTTAGACGCACAAATCAGCAGGTTGAGAGGGACAGGTCCACAAATAAGAAAACATGGATGCAAAAAAATGTATTAATTAATTAGTGATAATGACCAATCACTAGTTACAAATTATTCACATTTGGAGACCTATGAGGTGACCTTTACCAAGGACATTATCTCAAGATTAACTTCTAGCTTCTTTCCTTTTTAAGCATCACATAAACAACCTTGCAAATAAACAAGATTTATTAAAAAAGTGTTGCACTAACCAGCTTCTCATGGACTGACTCAGCCTTCTGCCTCCGCCGGATCTCCACATCCACCTGGTTGCGAGCGTGCTTTAGCTTGACCTCCAGAGCTCCCCTCTCAGTCTCTACTTTAGCCAGCATCTCTTTACAGGAAACCAGCTCCTCACCGGCCCTCATCCACTTCTTACGGCAATCCTCAAAGTTCACTGCCATCTGGAGGAACTCTAGACAACAGAAGAAGAGATTGTTGTATTGCTGCTGTGCAGAATATACTATTTTTCTCTTTGATGGTCGCATGTATTATGTTTTCAAAATTCCATTAGTTTTCATTAGAATGGCAATGGTGCAAAATACCTTAAGATAAAGGACAAAAACACAAAGTGCTTTGTAAAATGAACAAAGGAGTGACACTGCTTTTTTGTTAGTTCAAATTGAAATGCCCTGCAATGTGGACTATTGGAATGGTAATTTCAACTGCACCCCATTTGTTATTTCAATCAACGTCTTATCCCTGGCCTGGTCAGCCTTTACATACTGAAGAGGTTCAATACTCAGTGCTGCTTCTGCATTCATAATCTGTGGTTAATAATTTATTGCATCAGCTAACGCATTTTCGGAAAGCAAACTGTAGAAACTAGACTGCAGAAGAAAAAGCTTGACTACACCACACATGTACCTAAACTCCCTTATGTTTCACTGGCAGGCTTTTGAAGAGGTGGCAAATACCAGAGCAAAGAGTGGAGATAACTTACGTGGTTCAATGCTCTCATTCAGACCGTCCATCTGGGCTCGCAGAGTCTGGAACTGGTTGTACAGGTTCACCACAGGCGACTCCATAGTGTCTCACTGCAGCAGAGTTAGATTAAGTTAGAAATTATGACAAGTGGGTAAGTAGGACGATAAAGCTAATGCTAGTTTTCTTTTATTAGCCTTTAATATTGTTGCTAGCCTTGACTGAGCAGTAACATTGCCATTATTGGTAGTGCGTAGTGGGTTAAACGAAGACATTAACCGACAGTACGTTACCAAAGAAAGATAAACAACGTAACTTCTGCTTCAGATGCTATTAACAGCTATGGCGGCAACGTAGTCTTCGCTGTATTCAAACTAACTAATTTAGACCTGTTACTGTAAGCGAAATTATTTTTACGCCAACACAAAGTTTCCTGCGCCAACGATTAAGCTAACCTTTCGGCATGTTTGCATTAACGTTAGCAAGTTTGTGTTAGCAACCTATCTTTACTTTAGTAAGAAGACAAAACAACAAACCTTGAACGCCAACTTTTAAGTTACCTGTGCAGTATATTTCTCGTGAGAGTGCGGCGGTCATGTAATGTAACAACGTCCAATATTAAAAGCAGATGTTAGTTTATTACCACCCCAGCGGCAGCAGAGCCACACCTGCCTGATAAAGTTAGCACATTCCTCTGGAAAGTTCAAAATCAGCGCCGGTTTTCTTCTTCTTCGTCAGCTGATCTGGCGGAGAGCAGGGACACTCTACCGCCCCCACACGCCCACAGCTGTAACTGCAAGAGAAGATTTCTTCTGGTTTCCAGCTGGAGCTACCGTGATGAATGTATGATTCGCTAGTGGGTTTATTAGCTGAGATAAACACATATTATATACAGGACGTACATATTATTATAGAGGACATGTGTACAACTTAAAACTGAACATAGTATTTTATAGTTTTAATATACAGTATAACTCATTAAGGTCAACTTCTTAAAATAACTTTATATCATCATTTCCTTTTTAATTTGACCCATTGATTGAGCTAGCATAGTCACGTCTTTTATTCACTACTCTTGCTGATTAAATTCGATTCATTATCAATTATGAACTGCTTTGTTGCCATTTCAAGACTCTGAAAGTTTCCCATACATTACATTGTGGAGGATATCCATTATACATTATATTGCCTATAATGACCAAGTGTATCTCTCCATGTACTGTATAGAAAGAAGACAGCTAAACATTTTGAATCTCAAAGCATTTCTGATGGCTTTTGACATGGTATCTGTCCTTTAGGTCACTTTGAAATGTCTGTCTGTAACACTAGTTGTGCCTAGTAACCCCATTAGTGGTATCAATTAATTAACCATACTTTGATATGAACAACATTTTTCTGCACAGTTAAAAAATGAAAGATGAAAGGGAGATTTGCTTGAGGTGATTCAGTCAGGTATCTGTCCTGCCTGCTCTCCTTTCATTGTATGAAAGTATTCAATGCAGTATGCTGAAATTGTGTGTGAAGTCATAAAATCCTTCGAAACAGTCAGTGGCTGTGTCCTGTTGTCATGGGCTTGGCACATAGGATGCACACAACAGCATCATTAATCAGCTATGGATGGCATATCTGGGTGTAGCAGCAGCAGCTCTACTGAGCAACATTTAATGAGGGTAACACACACACACTAAATCAATTGCAAACAATTTACATTTGTGGGTCCACAACACATTCAAATTTTTAAATAACTCAGCAATAAACTATAAATGATTTGTGTGTGTGTGTGTGTATGTATGATTTAGTACTACACTTGCCTCCATATGACTGTACAAGTGTGTGTGTCCTCTGAAGTACTACAGGTCCATTAAAGTTGATTTGAGATCATAGGATCTGTCAGTCAATATCTGCTCTTTGTCTTTATCAGTTATTCATCTGTATATGTACATTTCCTCCAGTCCTGGATCATTTAACTGCCAGAATTCTCTTTTTTACACCAATCACTGCCTGTACTTTGCAAAAGTGAGTGGACTATTTCTGCTGTCTGCAAGTGTAAACTGGCATCGACCAAGCACTGAACTAAGAGAGAAAAAAAGGATAATAATAATAATAATAATGCAGGGCAATTTGTTTCAGGAAACCTTTTTTCATTCACCACAATATTGTAAAGTAAAGTGTATGTTTATAATATAAGGCAATTGGGTCTCAATTTGTTATTTATTGGATAAGACAACATACTGTAGAAGGCGTGTTACCACTTTGTTGAGTTTATTCACATAGGCAACATAAGTCAACATACAGCCCCACCAATTTACAAAGTATTGCACACCAGCTACTTGCACTGTAATGCAGTTATTTTCATTTACAAGCAGTTTTTAAGACAAAGTGTTTACCTGAATAATGAGTTCAAAGATTTTTTTTAGCTGTCTGTCTAAAAGGAGCATGGATACTGCAACAACAACAACAACGTCCAAATTTCATAAGAGCATCTCAGGAGTATTAAGAGGCTCTAATGCACAGAAGTTTGAGAGGAAGTACCTGCAGATTGTGCTGACTACACGCTTAGACCTTCCTCAGTGGCACCATTGGTAATGGATCCACAAACAGCCTCATGGGAAACACTTGGCAGATATATATCTACTTAGGAATATGCATTGAAGCAAAACACACCCTCTATACATCCTGTGCACATTTCTGTACACAAAGTGAGAGTGAAGGTTTTCAGTCTGAAAACAGATAAAGAAAATAAGCATTTGGATACTGCTATTTCACAGTTATATGCATAGTTTCTGTCCACTTTGGTGCAAACTCCATCAGTGGAGAAAAGTGCTTGTTTTTCAACAGAAACAAAATCATCCATATCTTGCAATGTAGAGGAGTCAACACAATAATATGAACACCTGCAGATTTAATGCAATCCAATAGTGCAGCAATAAATATTAGGTTTGTGAAGCTTGTAATGTTGAATATAATGTTAATGTTGATTGTTCAGAATTGTCACGGAACTGTTTGGTGTCTCTCTTTTTTTGTCCACAATATAAGGCAACATTTTTCAACACCTTGCAGAAGCACAGAAGCTCAACATTACAAGCTCCACAAAAGTAGAATTTATTGTGGAGGTACTGTGATGAGGTTTATTATATTTTTACAAGTGTTCGTATATGTGTCAACCCCCAACAGATTTAATAGTCTTGCACTACTAATTGGTTTAAATATAATGTGTTCTGAGTTAACAGGATGTTTTTACAAAATGGAATGCCACACCACTGTCAGAACTACTTTCATCATCTGTGAAGGAACGCCAGATTAATCTGGTGGTGCTGAGTGAGTCTGCAGGTAGGTGAAAAAACCCTGGCCAAGTGAGTACAGTGAAAAGATAATGTGCATAGCTACACTCCAAACATCCCATCAATTCAATTACAAGCGGAATCTCACACTCAGAGAGTGTTTACTGGAAAAGGCTCCCTCTTTCCTCAACTGCTTCACGGCCAAAATATAATCATCAACAACAGGACCTTTATCTTCCTTTTCTTGAAACCTGACACTTGGTAAACACTCCACAGCCTAAACACATTCATGAGTGGATTTAACACTTGCTATTTTCCATTTTGAAAAATTGGAGGGGAACTCTATAAAAATATTATCTTTATTGATTTAAGCTTGAGCAGTGTATCTTGTTGCTTAGATGAAGTACAAGAACATTCAAACTAAAAGAAAATACGCTTCTGTGGTCAGAGTCAGTTACTACTTATAAATTGTACATGTAAAACTCTTATATAATGATAAAACAATTATCTTACATGTAAGAGAAAAAAGCCCTGTAGAGTTCTCAAGGGAACAGCAAAAAAAAAAAGAGAAGATGATTACAAAGAGTCAGGCAGTGCTCCAGGCTGAAGCTGATTCACAATGCATTTGTAACAGTGTTTCTCAGAATAGAGCAGGCAAATTGGGAAAAAAAGAAACTGACACTTTGCATTGGGTCAGTATTACTAGTTTCAACATATGCTTGCAGAATTATGTTAGAATTACTGAAAACCCCCGTCCTTAATTAGTTCCTCTTGCAGCCAGCTGAAATAATTAAAAATATAAATCATGAAAGAAATGGGGGGAAAGAAAACCTTGGCATGGGAGATAACTTACAATTTGTTGTAACTGCATGAGGGAGAGACTCAGTGATTACAAAGTAAGATACAATTCAAATCCTTTTTTTCTGAAGTCATAAATGATTGTGCTGCATGCAGAGAACTGTGACAAGGTACTGAATCTTAACTGGTCACAGATTCAGCTTTAGGGTCCTACTGTCACAGTCTCTCATCTATTAATCTCCATGAGAATGGCGTGCAAGTTCCTGGGTACAGCATGTAGATGCTGAAATTAATAAAAAACAAAATAAAGTAAAAACAGACAACAATGTTGCCTCTCTGTGAGAGTCTTTATGAGCCCACAGTGCAAAGGGGAATTACAATGATGAGAATGATAACCACCGCAGTGGCAATGAGTACAAGCAACTTGCAGATCCTGGCCCGGCGGACATCAGCCTCTTTACGCCTGAGTAGAGCATCATAGCCTGGAGTGTAGATGTCATCCATCCAGAACTCCATGTTGCTGGGGTTCATAGACTCCTGGGCCTGAGGGACATAATGCCATTTAAAGACAAAATAAATATAAACTTTTTAAATAAATCTCCCAGAATGCCTACCATGGATGTAATTTTAAAAAATCTTATTAATTTGGTGATTTATAGTTTTAGATATATTACAGGAATGATATCTGAATGTAATGAAACATTTTAAACTAATGCAGCCATTTGCAAATCAATTTTCAAGAAATTTTACCTGTACATCAAAAGGAGAGATTCGTCCCTCTCTGTCATCTACAGTCCAGATAGGCCTCCCCCTCCCCTCAGCCAGTCTGGGATCCATAACCTTCCCAGAGGTTAGCCCACCAGTCAGACTGCTGTCTTTGTGGCGGAACAAGGATGAGTTAAACACATGTTCCACCAGATTGGAGGACTTTTGGGAGAGTAGGTTAGTTGTGCTGCTTGACTGATCTGCCTAGAAAACAAAGTGAGCAAACATTATTAGAAAAGTTAAAAATCGGCTGTAAAATGTTATGAAACTCACTTAAAGATGGCAGCATTAGCTAAAATTACTATCAGCAAACATACATATGAATTAGAATGTACAAGCTTTACAATGTTCATTGTAAAAGTTCAAACCAATATCCTGCAAAGAGACCAACACAGCTTGTCAACCAACCGCATAATTACACGTGTCTGTCCAGACAACCACAAAGGCCAGCTACAGGTCTAATACATACTGTAATCTCAGGGCATGGATATAAACATACTTACTTTAATAACTAACTGAATCTATCTAATTCTGTTTTTCAGCTTTTATAGTATTTATACATTTTATAGTTATAGTTTTCATTGTTTTTTTACAGTTATATTATTAGTTCAGCAGTTCACATATTTATACACATACACAAACTGTTATTTGATTACATCTTCATGTATCATGTACAATATAGAATAACATGCACACAGCAGAAATGCCTTACCTGACCAGTTTTGCCTTGTGAAGATTTGCCATCTTTACTTTTTGAGAATGACACCTTCCAGTCTCTTGCAGAGGTCGACACATTTGGCTGTTTCAATTCAGAGATGCCTTTCTCTTCCAGCTGGGTTTTGGAGGCACGGCGAGACGTTACATCCTTCTTTCCTTCTTTCACCACTTTAGAATCACCCTGACCTCTGCTGCTCTCTGTTTGCTCCCCAGGAGTGTGCCATCTACTCCAGTCCAGACTACTAGTGCTGGTTCCTGGAAACAGTTGCCCAGATACGGACAGGGGCTGAGGGTCTGATGACTCAGAAGGGGTTATAGGGTGGCTCATAAAGGAGGAGACACCACTGAGAGGCTCCAGCCATCGCCCTCCGGGGCTTTGTCCACCACCACTAATAGGCTGCTGGATCTTTTCATCTAGTCGCTGCAGAGCAGACAGCACCTGGGAAATCTCAGCCTTCACGTCATTCAGTGACTCCAGTTGTCGTTCTATTTGGCTCATACGGAGCAGCAGCTTACAGACACTGGCCTTGAGCCCATCATCACTGCTTTCAAGAGAATGGAAAAGCCTTTGGAGCTGACCTAGGCGTCCACGTCTGGCTTCGGGGGTGTCCTGGTTAATGCCCCCTGGTCCATCACTGGAGTGCAGGACTCCTGTGGAACCGCACATGCTTATGTCATCTAAGAAACGAAAGATGGCACTGATGTCATCCTCACCAAATTCAGGGTCATCCAATGAGGTCATGAAAGAGAGGCGGTCTGCATGGACCAAGCTACGTAGGCGCCTGGGATCCGGAGGATCTGTTTGGGTTCCCTGAGCCTTGACTACATCGTCTCCACCTGGTAATCCACTATCCCCACTATCACCTCCCGAAGACCCCCCCAGATTGCTTATAGCAGGGGTTGATCGTCTCGGAAGTTGCCCCCTTTGTGATTCGATCCCCATCCCAATGCTGCCCAGGCCTATCCGGTCTTCTAGGCTGTGACTCTTGTTGCTCCAGATGGGCCTCTGGGTTCTGGGAGGCTGGAGGTGTCGGGGAGACCATTCTGGCAGTGACCCAGGTCCAAAGTAAGTTGAGTCCTGTAGGTCATCAAGGCTCTCATGTTTAGCCCGCTGGTCAGGTGATTGGTGGACTGTTGTGGGTGATGGATAAGGATTGGGGATTGGGATTTCAAAGCTATGGTTGTCGAAGCCTTTCTGCCCTTTGTTGGGACTGGGAGACTCACTGCTAATAGTCACCTGTGGTATTAGAGGCGGCTGGTTGTGGAAATCCTTCCTAAAGATGTCTCTCTTCTGGTCAACAGATGTTCCCTGTTCAGCTTCAAACACCTCCATGGGGGCAGAATCTCCACTTGACTCACTGTCCGTCTCCAAAGGCAGGTAGATATTCTTCATCACCTCGTTGGGGATTTGACCACTAGTGTACAAAAGTGTGGTGTGAGGCAAGTCAAAAGAAACAGCCCTTGCCCTGGTTGGAGGGGAGGACACAAGTGAGATGGGATCTGGGGGAAGACTGGCTCGCTTGCGGGCAGAGTAATTAGGTCTCGGAAATAGCAAGTGCTGGTCGATAAGCCTGCTACTGGAGTCAGAGTGGGCACGTGCTCTTTCTCGACCAGAGATGTTCAGCTGGTGGATTCCAGGCAGACTGGGGCCTGGAGACTGGTCAACGGGGAGGACTGTCTGGGCTCTCATTGGTTGGCTGTCATCAGGAGCCCCTCCCGTCATCTGTATAAGATTGAAGATGGTTACGATGTCAGCAGCGACGCCTATGGGTGATAACCCCTGGCCTCTGGTGGAAACCCGGTCTCTGAAGAGTGTGGCTGGGAAACAGGGGTCCCGGCTGGCAGCAGCGAACAGCAGACTCCTGAGCTCAATGAGGTTCTCTAGGTCAAAGCGCGTGCTGACCATACGACAAAGGTCCTGGAAGGTCAGCCATTGGCGCATATTGGCCAGTTCCTCCAGGATCCCCAAAAGGACCCCAGGGTATTCCTGCTGCAGGTTGGCCATGGCTGCTCACCTGAGAGGCAAAACAAGGCAGTTAGCAAGGGAAGGCAAGTTTTTTTCAATAACAAGGCAATGCAAAGTCATTAAGACAAGATGTAAAAAGCAATAAAAGACATAAACAGGATTGCATATAAAACTTGAACAGTGTTGACAAAATTAAAGTTTACAGCCCTCCTTCTCCTTATCCGTCATACCTTTGAATTCAAGTATTGTAATAATGTATTAATGTATTAATCATATGATGTATTTTGTCTAATGATGCATAATAATACATTTTAATGAGAAAAAACATGCCAGGTCATATTGGTTTTATTATGATATGAAACGTTATCATTCTTATCATCGTTGATATTACCTGCTAATATTTGTGGTAGAATTAAATTGGTAGCAACTCTCCATCATTATTTTAGAGTGGCATAAATCACAAGTTTGATAGCGTTTCAGATTTTGTAGCTTTATAGTCATATAACTGTTCTAAAATGTAAGTATGGCAGTAGATTGTTTCAGCTCTGATGGAAAAAGCCCTTTGAGTGGGAATTTTTTTTATAGCGACCTTATTTTGGGCCCTAAAATAACTGATCATCTGATCTGATGACGCCGTCACACTGCTCACATCTTTACCTCACTGAGTGGACATTTTAATCTTATTTCTGATTACAGCTTCATGCCCTCATATGTTTGGAAAAAATGCAGGGTGTATCAATGACCATGCCAACAAGGATTTAGTAACTCCCAGTTAGTCAAGCCACCTTTGAAAGAAGATGCTACGGAAAAAAATAACCTCTGAACAGGCGCATCGAGTCTCCTGTTGTGTTCATGTGCCATCTGGGACACAAATAACACGACGGTGTTGCAAATACAATTTAGGTTGTAAACATCTTATTAAGGAGGATCTTAGGCGGAGGGGAGCCTAGGTGTTTCTCCACTTACCTGAATCTATTGAATAAGAATGTCAGCCACACCTGCGTCCATCAAAAAAGACAAATAAAATCCAGTTTTACGCAAACATCGAGGCCATATTCCAAACAGATCCGGGGCAGTTTATTCTGCCATTCTCCTTTCATGGGTTCTGTGTTTGTAGCAGCGACTAGCCCACAGCCCAGGCAGGAGAGGAAGAAATTAGAAATCAGGTCATCTTCCCACAAGTCCCTGCAGTCCCCTACGGGACCTCAAAATACATCCAAACGGTTTCCCCTCACGACAGATCAGCGACGACACTTGCATACACCCACATCTCTAATTGATACATTGGAGGAGAGACGGTCTCGGCAGGACACTTCAGTGTCTATGAGTGGGTCAGGTCCAGTAACATATTTTCTCAGGGTGCCATTGGAATAATTGGTTATGTGTGCAAATTGAGCATACGAACATAAGATTAAAAATTGATGTTTGCTAATTGACGGCCTTAAACTCCAAACTGACAGTAAACCATAAGGTCCAGAGTAAATTGCCTGCTAGATTGCTGCCTACACACAGAGCTGCCTGCCAGACTTCAGCCCTCCCAGACGTTTCACCATTACTCTGCATTATCATCCATAAAGCTTTGTACTTAAAACCCCATTAGGGCAAGAGTAGGGCAAGGCTTTCATCGCTGAGTAGTAGCACTCTGCTACAATTAGAATGGACATCTCTAATTCAACTGACAACTTACAGAGGAGCACATCCATCATCCAATGTACTCAATGGAATCACTGGGAATCAATGCAGTGAATGAGCCGTGTTATGAAAAGCAATGTGGGTGTGCAGTAGGTATAATGCATTACACTGAGGCCTGTCACATGGCACTTCTTCCTGTCAGGTGAAAAGAGGGAACAAAAGTTAATAATGCATTCAAAATAATCTAATTTGTTCTTTTTGTAAGAGTTGTATGATTTGATGAGATGTGCCATTTACTGAGGAGAGAAAATAAAAAAAATGAGGATGTTGCTATTTTCTATCACCAAAACACGAGACAAATTGGAAAAAGGACAGTGACCATTTTTAATCATTATTACAACAATTAAGCACAGTACTTGTATAAACATTTGAAACCAGACTGGACATTTTTATATAAATAAAGGACATATCCCTTTACATACCACCTACTAACAACAACTTTGCTACCAAAAGACAAGTAGTGGCAATACTTTATGAGGAATCAACAATAAAAATAAGACTTCTCTTTTAGCAAAAGGCCACCATTGTAAGCATATGTAAACATTAACTGTGTGAAGATTTCATCTGACATGAGATTCGTGTTCTCTTTTCTTCTTTTTTGTAGGTTTCACGGCTGGGGTTACAACAGTTGGAGTCAATGACGGATTCAAGGCTGGGTCTAATGCTGGATTCAGGGCCAGTAGGTCTAGGATGTTATGATGCTCATCACCTGTCGAAATATGACATCATGAAGGACAGGAGACAGAAGAGTAGGGTATACATATCTTTACACTCTGGGGTAATAGAACTTACCAGTGTTGTCCTTGTCACTAGGTTCTGGATCTGGACTGTGGAGAGGAACTCGGGCCAAGGCTGCCAGCTCAGTTATGAAGCTTTCTTCTGCCTCCTAATGGGCACAACACAGTGCTTAAAGTAACAAAGGTCAAAGATCTGTTAATAAACCTGATTTTCAAGTACTGAAGGCATGAAGCATACTGACCAGTAGCTGTCCTTTGATCCTTTCAATGGTTTGATCCTGGGCTACTTTCTTCTGCCTCAGTTCCTCACACATCATCTCCTCCTCCAGATCACACTGCTCCAACATCCTCCTTTTGTGGAGTTCAACCCTGACACATACACACAAATAGAAAATAAACTATGCTTATTTAATTTGTTTTAAGAGGTAGATAAATAAAAGGGTAGTGCAAACAAATCAAAAATTGCTGTCAAATCCAGGTTTATTGTACCTCTGTTGAAACTCAGCAGAGGTGGGTTTCCTGCCCCAGTTCACCAGCTCTCTCAGCAAGGCTTTGCTCAACTGACTGCTGCTCTCTTGCTTGTCATTCATATCTGTAGGAAAACTTCAAAACTTAAGTTAAAGCTGGAGTTTGTCTTCCGCTTCTGGCAGTGAGAGTAATTACAAAACACTGTCGACATCAGTGCTTACATCATAGGCTCTGCCATAGCCTACTCCGTTGCTACGGTTGTGGCTGTAAAACGGTAGATTAATTGTTTTGAGCATTGCACAACTCCCACGAAATAACTCATTTCCTGAAGTTAGCCTCTCGGAAGCCTCTGGTATGCATGCTCCGCCCATAGAGCATATGCTGTATGCATTCATCCAGCCAGCATGGGAATGTCAAACATGACACTAGATTAAAAACTCTGTATAATGTGAAATACAAAGAGATTTACCTTGCAGTAATAGGCTTAATCAGCATTGTGTGACCTTGTTTGAATGTAACAAGGGCTTGAATGTAACAGACATTCATTTATGTGTAAATGTTCCGCACTGCAGGTTTAACACACTCCTTGTAACTCGGGGGTGTTTTATCTACTCAAAACGGTGTCTATCAATCAAAGATAATAAGATAGGAATCACAGAGGTTACAACTCTTACAGGTTTATTAATTTAGTAAATTAGCAATCATGTGTTTCACACGTTTCCTATGACTCACTAATGAAACACATAACAATAAACAGAGATATTGGCCATCACAGATATATTGGTATATATCGGTATCAGCGTATATGTTGTCTGATACATACCTATATATTGATTGGGCTCTAAACATAAATACAGCATCCAATAGTGAAATACTTAACGCATTTTGTTTATGTGAGGACAAATGTTGCAGCCTTTAAACTAAAATCAGGGTTTAAACATGTGGCTGTGTGTGTTGGGATTGTCATCTTACCCTGCTTTATGTTTGACTGATCTTCCTGTTTTTTGGTGATGTCCTGTAGGTGGGAATAGTAGCTTTGGACCAATGCAGTGAGCGAATCTTTGGTCACATACACACTCTCGGATGCAGCCTCTGTCAGGTGGCGCTAATGAGGAAAAAAAGGTTATGGACTGAAATATACTTGACAAACTCATCAGACAGACTACACAGATTTGACTTCAATTTGTGAGATTAATAAAACTACAGTAATCTTTACAATGAAACAACTTAAATCCAAACCCTACCTTCAAGCCATCATCCTGTTTAGAAGAGGCCTGTGACTCAGTGGGCTGGGCCTCCATCATCTGTTGGATGGCGTGGCTGAGGGCGTTGCCTAGCACCAGCTGTGCATGGCCCTGAAGGAGCTCTGTCCCTGTTTCCAGCTCAGACAAGAACTCCTGCTGGAAGCTGTGGCCAACCAGGTGACTCTCTGGACCCAGATGCCTCTCTGCTAGGCTGGCACTGCTATTCTGTGATTGTTACGACACCAGAACAGCTGTGAATTTGAGCTAAGACCAAGTTCTGTCAATCAGTCATGCTGCAGCGTCCTCGTTGTAGGTGTAATCTATTGAGGATGCCTGAGAGAGGTGCTCAAAATCACTCTGAAACAAATCACAGAAAGCTTCTGTAATGTGTTCTCAGATTAAATGCTCTGTTACTGTATACTTTCCCTACCTTGAGAGTTGAATTAACACAGGGCTGGCTTTTACTGAGATCCTCCATTAGCAGAGCTCTGAAATCAGTCTGAGAGAGCACCTTCAGCTTGGACAGCCTCATCTCCTTCAGCGTGTGCAGACAGAAGTGCCTGACCACAAAGTACCTCCGCACTGCAACCAGCAGGTGCTCGTGTTTCTGCTCTATGAGCCTCCCCACTTGACTGAGAAAAAGATCATATTGCAATATTTTACCGTATCTCACGACCACAGATTCAGATTAAATATTCCTGAAAGTCAGTCCTTTACTTCCTAAATGTGTCAGATAATACAAAACACTTAAGGTAGTCTTTAACCTGCCGAGTGCGTAGCTCTGTCTGACCACCATGGCCTGTAGGATCTTCATCTGTTGTTCACTCAGATGTTTGAGACAGGCCTGCACCAGAGACATCTCCTCACTCCATACCTACAGAAAAAAAGTCAGATACAATGAAAAACATTTAAATAATGAAACTTACAAATGTCTCATAGACAATGTTTAAGGCTGTATGTATCTGATCCACCAGAGTGTGTCTACCTGTCCATCTTTATCCAGCTGAGCCCTCATATCCTCCAGTTGCAGCCGGGTAGTGTCTTCTGCCTGCTGCAGCTGTGTAACCAGCTCTTGCTCTAGATCCAACCACAACTTCTCACAGTGCTCAGCAGAGATCTTTGACTGGGCAGGGACAGAGGTGAGAAAGATGTCTTTGGCTAGCTCTGCAAGCCTCTTCGACCAGGAGGTACGGAGTTTCTGAAAATAAATGATGTTTATGTAAGAATAGCGGACACACACTCACACACAAGTATGGATACAAATGCACAAAACAGTATTCAATCTCTCACCCTCCAAAGATCACAGAGGGCTTCAGCCACCCTGTTGTCCTGCTGCAGCTCCAAGTCAGAGAGCTGTTGTCTATGTTTCATCAGTAGCTCCTGGTACGCCTAAAAGAGAATTACATGTTTTCTACCTTGCCTGTCATTTTTTCTACATATGCAACCACTAATAGTAAAGCTGAAATGTTCTGACCTTTGTGAGCTGCTGTAGGTCACTGTGAGTCTGTTTCAGTTCCAGGACACGGCTCCTTTCCTTGGCTTGGCTCCTCTGAAGCTTCTTTCGCTTGGACTCCATCTTGCTGCACTTTTCATTCACCAGCTCCTTTGTCTTCCTCGTACAATCTGGAGCATGACAGCTGAACTTTAAGATGAGCCCGACAAGTTGTGTATTACCAAAAAATAGTAATAACAGCAGTTTGTAAAGTGGTTGTAAATGTTGATTAACATACATTGCTCTTGTGATAAATGAGTAGGACAGTATGTTAATTCAGAATCAATGCTGCACTCATTCAAAAAAAAAAAAAAAAAGCTTTTCACAGTCTGTGATTTTAAAACGTTCCAGGTGTTATTTTGTAATTCTGAACAGTGATCTACTTTTTTGGTGTACCCTCTAACAGTCAACCTGTCTCTATATCTACTGTAGAGCATGCTTATGCATGTAGACAGAGAAAGTAAAAGCTGATATACTGACAGTATCAGCAATGGGAAGAGTAATATTGTTTTTAAAGAGCGGTCAAACCTCTTACTCAACAGTAAGAGGTCTTGTGGCTGCCTTGTCTAATGTAGTCTAACGTGGCTGCTGATGGTGAATAACCTCTTTTATGATGGATTTCTGAATGTTACAAAACAAGCCCGTTAAGGAAAAATCCCTTGCCTAACCAATGTAAATACTGTTACCTTAAATTATATTAGCATGTCTTTGATTCCACAGTAGGACAGCAGTCTCTGTAATGTCTTATGCTGAAGGATGTTGCATGAGAGTTAGGCATGATATTCAGTGCTGTCCTGGAAGAACTTGACCTTATTTAAGAAGCTAAAGAGGATTCTCAGAAAATGGTCTATTTTGAGAGAGTACATCATGTAAGTTTGAAAAGTAGGCTAGATGTTGTCTACTGCTACCTGCCACCAGTAATTTTCACACACATTTGGTTAGTTTCTAGAGAACTGTGTTACTACATTCATTCATTTGTAATCACCTTTCTTAAACCACAAAACGCTTACTATATAAAACCACCGTCTATTATCTATATTGCCCTAGTAGCATACCATAGCAGAGATTAATTTAACTTTGTCTTAAGTCAAACTGAAATCACTTTCACTTAATGCATCTCACCCTCAGTGCACTGTTGAAGGCCTTCTGTCAGAGTGCCCTGAACCTCTGAAAGTATCTTTTCCATGTGGCTAAAGGTCAAAACATCATCACTTGTCAGCTGCTCCAATATTGTGGCTATCAAGCCCTGCCTCAGAGACACTTCCCGCCTTAGCAAGGCAGGCTGGGATTGGAGAAGTCCTCTCAGTTCCTCCCACCACAATAGCTTCTGCTGGATCCTCTAAGAGATGTGAAAAGAGCCACATACTCAGTCATTAGCGACTTTTTGTTCAGTCCATCCATTTTTTTCAAATGATGACACAAGAGGTGAGACAACAACTGAACCATGCCAACCAAAAACGTGTGTTATTTACTTTTACATCGGCTTCTTGTGTGTTCATCAGGTGATTCTCTACTGACAGAAGAGTCTGGATGAGAGAAGCAGTTACATCCTGGGCTTCATCTGGAGTGAAAATGCTGCTTTTCTTTAGCAGATGCTGGCACAAGTCCTCCACCTGCTTGCTGAAACCTTTGGACTGTAAACAGGCACACAGCTTAGTAAATGCATATAAAAGCGGTCCTTTAAACTTGGTATCATTTTAATATGATTTTCTGAGTTTTCACTTCAGTTTTACCGTTTGAAGGCCATGTTCAAGAAGATCTTTCTGAGCTCTCTCTATTTCCTCCAAAGTGCAGGGGGCATCAACAGTTTTCTCACTGGCAGTGTGGCTTATTGGCAACTGTTTATTCAGCTTATCCAGTTCCTAAAACGACAAAAGACACTTTCAAATGGATTAAAGGTTAAATATTACTGTTTCTATACATTGTTAATTAAGCGTCCAACCAGACACTAATAACTGTAGGTAGAATTTAGACCATGATATGTATGAAACATCAGTTGTCAGTTGGCTCTACCTTTTGCTGTGTTTGAAGAATATTCTTGGAGAAATCAGCATCTTTTTTGTCTTTTGGAAAACGATGGCTGAATATTATTTTCACCATTTGAAGAAAAACCTACGGCAGGAAAAAAACAATCAGCGAGAAGACAAAACATTTCACTGTTCGACTTTGGCACACTTAGAGATATTTGGATAGATATAAAGTATAAACTTACCAGACATTTTTCTTCCTGAAGTTGAGAGCAGTTCTGTTGTACATCCTGCAGGGCCAAACAGTAAAGGCTGATCCTACCTTCAAAGCTGCAGACGTAACAGGCAAGAGTATCATCATTATCAAGCCAATGTTTTTATTTGTGCAAACATATTATAAGGTCATAACGTATTCTCAGTGCCTTCAATTCAGAGTTACCCCTCCAAAGTGTTTAGATACTCCTACCCTGTTTGTGTCAGTGTGTGAGGGTAGTGGGAGACTCTGATGAAACTCTGGTTCTGCAGGCTCTTGGGGACCAGTGAGGAAGAGATGAACTGACTGCTGTCATCATTGTCCTGCTCTTGGCTCAGAGACTCTCCATCTGTGGAGGAGGACGACTCCTCATTTGGCATCGCTGGCAACTTGGAGTGCTCATGTAGCGAGGGATTGGATGCCCCATCTGCTAAAGGCTGCCAAATATAATGAAAAGTTACAGGAAATATCTTAGTGTAATGTCAGTGGTATGTTTTATGAGAAAATCTGTTTTCACTCGCTGTACATACACTCTGTTCAGTATCATCATTCACCAACCAAGTGCAATTAACTATACTATGCATGCAGTTACTGTTGTTACTGTTCTGGTAACACATTATAGGAATGTTTGCCACTATTTCTACTCACAATTATTATTTCATGATATTATTTGTGCATACACTCAAAAAAATTAGGAGATTTTCATTGAGTGTTACTTTTGGTATGGGCTTTGTGCTGTGTAATTATGATAGACTTACTCTGTATTTCTGGTTGATGGGGTAAACCACCTTTGCTCTGGATGCAAATGCTGCCACATCACTATTCATGGGTGGCTGCACCTTCTCCTGGTCAATGAGTTAACAGACCCAATAGTTAGTGAGATGTTAATAAGTAAACATGAAACAATGTTAATCTGAATTCCAGAACATATTTATGTTAATGCTGTGTAATAATCAACCTGCTATTTGACATCAATTTACAAGTATAACTCTAATGTGACTAGCATGTCCACCTGTGCTAAACTACAATAAGTCTCAGACAGTATCTTGGATATTACAGAGAGTAATCCTTTGTCATTGACTGTCCCGCTTGGTGCCTCCTTTCTGCTGTTGCTGACACAATCACTTTGGTTGTTGTCCAACTCCCCATCATCAGGGTCAAGTAGCCTCCTTGCATTGTAACCCTGGTGGGATGATATTAAGAGTATGGAACGGTATTGTTTTGATGAAAAGTGATAAAGAAAGAAAGTGACTGGGTTGGATGGGATTGACAAAAGAGGGGTTGCAAGCATGTATGGTGTTTGCTTACTTGTCTGGTCAACAGCAAAGGCTTCAGGCAGAAGACATACAACAGAGCAGCAGCTAGTATTCCCGACAGAGCTCCACACACTGTAGCCACTGTCAACAGTCCTGTGTATATGTGTAGAGACTCGGCGAAACAGACCAACACATCGGTACCGCAGTCCGCTATCAGCTCCTGGTCTGTCATTTCTTAGTAAATTCAGCAAACTGCAACTGTGGGGAAACTCTGACTCCTAGCATTTTGTAAGATAACGCCTCCAGACACTCGACATCAAACAAGCAAAACTCATCTCCTGGAGAAGAAAAAAAAACAGCGCTGGTTGTCCACACTGAGATTCCTAGCACACATCTGTTTTTAAATCCCTAGCTTCTGTAAAAGGTTTAAGGTTTCCAAACAATAGCTATAGCTTCGATGTGCAACAAGTTCTTCCAGCAGAAACTTTTTTTTTCCCCCAAAACGACAAACTCGGTGATTATGCTGCATTCACGTGCTCCTCGGATGGTCCCAAAACCCGAGTTGGGAAGTCGTTCTTCCGACTTCGGTGTGTTCATGAGGTTGTAATATTGAAGCAACATGAACGTTACTAAGAAAGTGTGTTGTTTTACTTGTTGCTGCACCACTACTTTCTCTGAATCCACTAAAATATTGCTTTAACATACTTGTTATCAGGGTTAATGCTAATAAACAACTTCTTACTACTCTAGGTCACTACGTGGACAGCAACTAACGGTTACAGCCTAATACCATTATTACAAATGACATGTGAGCAATAAATAAATAAAAAAAAATGCAGTACGTGAATTAGTAAAAAAGTTTCTTTCCATCAAGCCAAACATTTACTTTCGTCCACCATGTTTCTGCGTCAACTTTCGTCAAGATGTGTACCAAAAATTTGGACTACATGAAGGGGTGTGCACGTTAATTTTTCCCAGTCTGGATCAAATTTTTCCGATTATTCCGACACTACATGAATACCGCATTAGTTTAGCTAACGGGTAGACGAGGATGACAATGCCTTCAATATAAAAGCACAAAATTATATTTGCGGGAAAATTGAGGAATTGCTCGACAGAATAACATTTACATCGATACAGGATACAAATGTGCTAAATATAATATCTATTTTGCTGCAATTTCCCATATCTATGTGTCATTTATGTATCCAAACATTGTAAAGTTTCGGCTATGTTGTTTTACCGTGAAGGCCACCGCCGGAAACACGCATATGTACTTTGTTGCACTTCACTTACTTGAGTTGAGGAGGAGTCTGTTTCTTCCTAAATTTTGGAAATACTTGTCGAAGTTTAACAGCAACGGTTGCAATGCTTTCTTTGCCGTATAGACAACTTTAAAGGCCGTCCGTAGTTTTTCTTGAAGTAATAACATAATGTGCGTCAGAAACGCAGCTCTACTTATTGTTTCCCAGGGAAAAATCATGGAAATGTTTTAATTTCAACCGCGGCGACATCAGAAACAATGCAGTCAGTTAGCTAATGGCTCTCCTCGGTGAGAGCAGGACACCAAATAGATGCTTCAGGTACATTTTATCGCGGAGCGGGTGACGTTATGGTCTTTTTTCCTGAATATCCAGGTTTCATGTTGGTTTCCAACTCCTCTGTATTCCCGTTGGTGTCATGATGTCACCGGCACACGTGAAACGCGTGCCGGTGTGTTGGAGTACGGGGCTGTACTTCATAACGGTAACGTTACCCCTCAGACTGCGTCCTGGTACACAGCACCACCATCGCATCCTGTCTCGGAGAACCGTGGGGTGAGTAGCCTAAAAATGAATAGAGCCAGAACTTTTACATGTAAGGAACAGAGATTTGGTGTAAGTTAAGCCTTCAATCTCTCTTCTGATGAAGATTCAGGCTCTGAGGCACCATCTGACAGGATGCTTGTTTATAGATGAGATGTGATACAGCTGCTCATCATATCTCATAGTTCTGAATTCCTGAAAATTACAGATTAATATGTATTTTGTTATATCCCCGAATCACACCAATATTTGGACTAATTTGAGATGTAATCAGGCAACAGATATGTGTTGGCTTTAGAAGTATCCTTGTTTATGCATGCCTGCAAAGTGTTGCTAAGGCTGAATGTCCTTTTTCTAGTGTCAGAGCCTCTCCTGCATCCATGTATCTCAACATGACCCTGTTGGTAAATCAGAAGAGCTGACGCTGCTTAAAATGGATGGTTTGTTCTCTCCTCTCTTGTTCTTTTACTTCTATACACTAACAATAAATAACATAACACATGTCTGAGCAACTTCCATTATAGATAAACACAGTCTAGTTATGCATTTGTTCAATACTGTACACCAACAGATAATATAAAGGTCAAATTTCATGCTCAGCTTTAGCCTCTGTAATTGTGCTTAACAAAGGCTGTTAACATGTCCTCTGTGTTACCTGACAGGTACGATGGAAACATATGAGCCCATGATGTTTTCTGCAGAGGGGCCTCTTTCTTCTTCAGCTCCTGCTGGCCCATGGGGACACTCCTTTTACACTTCATTTAGATACGTGTCAAACATCTTACGCTTTCGGGACCGCAGAAGCACACTCACCAGATACATCCCCGGCCACACTCTGCCACAGGTGTGTTTCTGCTTTATTACTACCTGTAAACTATTCTTAAAATAAATTGTATCCACATGAGAGAGCTGTTTTGGTTGCTTCAGTCTTTGCACAGACTTTGCAAAGCTTTTCTCATATAAGTGGTAATTTATGAGATTGTTTATTTTATGTCAGAATCTTCTTTGCTTAGTGATACTGTGATACAGACCTGTTTTTTATTACTGCAACATACTTTTTAAAGCATTTTTTCCAGTAGATTTCTATAGCTCTATAATATAGACTGTCCCTCTGTACAATACTCCTGTAGGCTACTGACTGTTTACATTTTGTGAAGTGAATACATGTTGAATAGACATTCAATTGGCAAAGAAGCAGCAAACTAGTCATGAAATAATGTGAAATGTTGCATTGTTACTACATATTACATCCCTTCCACATACTTCTTCATAAAATTACTGAACAAAAACCAAAGAAAGATGATCAACTTTAAAGTAACTTATTATACAGTGTTGTATGTTTCTGCAGGTTCAGAGTGTGGCGCCTCCATCCGCATTTAAAGTCACAATTCATAAGTGTGCACAGGTACATCAGTATAATCATTTGAATTAGCTACACTTAGCCACATGCATGAACACTTTTAATCTGCAAATGAACATTACAGAACATTTAAGAATGAACATCTGGTGATTCATACTTCTTCTGCTCAATCATGTGGGCTCCAGGCGAAGCTTAACACCGATCCTCCTCAGCTGACATTCTTCCTGCTGATTCACAACATGAGCCCAGCAGGTGGCACCAACCTGTCTCAGGTGGCTATTCGGGACTCCATATCTGGAATAGTGCCCCTGAAAACTGAAGGCAAGGTTGTGGAAAGAGGCTACCAGACGTTTGCCATCGATTCATTGGCTGGTATGTCTGGTATTTTTAAAAAGATGATTTTTAAACCTCATGTGTCTGGTTTTAATTTTTGTTGAGTTCAAATATTTTGTGTGTGTTGTCGTCAATAAATAACATAATACTGAATTTGCCTTTTCAGCTGGATCCCAAATTGTTGTCAATTATACTGCACACATAAGGAGTCATAAGAGCGAAGTCTTGAACCTTCCAGCTTATCTCACCTTCTCTAACGCCTCACAGGTATTTTTCTGCTGCTTTGTTTCAGCTATCTTCAACTTGAAAAGAAATCTCCCCTGAACTAAAACAACATCTCTTGTTTTTACAACATCTCTGTATGATAATATAATTTTCTCTCTTCTTATTGTTTACTTGATCCCGTAGAATGATGTCAGCATGTTTGGCCCATTAACAGCTAATCTAACACTGAGGGTGAATTCAACTGATAGGGTAAGTTGTGAGCACTTAGCATACACCTGTTAATTATATGTTTACTTCTTTGAGGTTTTCAGTTTCGTGATTCATCATTAAGTCTGACGTTTCTGTTTTAGATTTATCCTAACCATGGTGTCCATTTTGCTGGATTTGTTGGTGGGTTCTTTGTAACTTTGATGCTGCTGTCACTGGGGTTTCTGGCCATGAACCTGATAGGTCTCAGAACCAGACTGAGCCTTCTTCAGCAAATGGTATCACACTTTTAAAAAATCTATGCGATTCATTCTAGTTTACTGTAAACACATGCTGTTACAGAACAATATGTGTTAATTAAACACAGCATTTATTTGTGTTTGTTATTTTAATAAAATTGGTTGTCTGTTTAAAGAAAATTTGTTTCAGAATTTGTGCAACCAAACTTAATGCAGTAAACAGCAACCATGTTTAAACATTATTGATGTTGCTTAGTTTTGTATTTATCATGAGAACGTTTCTTTTTAAAATAATGTCATTATATATTGCTAGTTGTTTATACATTATATTTTCTTAACTCAGAGAAACAGAGGTGATTCAGACCCAGAGTATGCAGACTGCAACATGAGCGAGACTGTCAAGGACGAGGCAACATTTGAAGACAAGATGGTGGACATCATGGTGCTGGAGGATCCGCAGAACATGTGCCAGGCTTTGGAGAAGTGAGTAGACCAGTCAAGGGGGAATTACACACAGTACTTCTTTTATCTATTTAATCTCTTTTAATAGACAGAACGATCATTTTAAAAATCACCACTAAGTGAAATAAATTTTGAAATATATCAGTGAGTAAATTCATATTGGCACCTTTCCTCTTTACTTCAACATAGTCAGTTCATTTTAAAGCCTGCATCTAGCAGCCATAAGTGAAACTTAATGTTGAGTCACTTCTGAATTGGCATCAACACTCACTAATGTAGGTTGTTGCTTGGAAGAAACATGAATAATTCCTGGTTCTTTTTTCTAACCACTGAGCTACTGTTCCACCCTTTTAAAAAAAATATATTTTATTCATATATCATAAATGTCTCACTATTTTTCTCTGCTAACTCTACATATTATCCTTGTAAGCCTTGAAATGTCTACACTGCTGCGTGCCACCAATAACCTGGAGGCTACCCGGATTCAGATCTACAAGGATGTGATGTCGTCCTTGTTGGGTGGCCTGCGATCTCGGGGCCAGGCCAGTGCTCAGGCCCAACAGAGGCTGCTCAGTGTGCTCCACGGACAGCTGCTGGGCATGGAGGGACGGCTGAAGGAGGAGCGAGGGGCTCGCATGGCTGCCCTTGCTGGCCAGTGTAACCTGGAGACTCGGGAAGAGATGGAAGCGGAGCATTGCAGGGAAGCTGCTGAGAAGGCCCAAGCAGAGCTGCTGTGTCAACATGCAGATCAACAGGTCGATCCACCACTTTTGTACTGTTAATAGATTTTACTGATAGAAATTCTTGATTTGTCAAATCCTCTTGGTTTATTGCTTTTATTACATGCTTTCACTAAACTAAATCCCATTTTTGTATGTTACCAGGAGCTCCTCCAGTGCAGTGTCCTCCTGGAAAAGTTGCACAAGCTGAGCCAGAGTCGGCTCCAGCGCATCCTGTTGGTCCGACATGAAGAAGCCTCAGCCAAGGTCCAGAGGCAGATCATTGAGTGGCGCCGGGTGGAACTCCACAAGATCTTCTCTGAAGAATTGGAGGAGGCCACAAGGATGGGCGAGTTGGAGAAGAACACAGCCAAGAGTCTTCAGCACAATTACTTTGCCTGTCAGGTGAGCAGCCAGAGTAGAATTTTAGATAAATGAGATCTTAGAATTGGCAATTTAAATGTCATACTCAATAAATTAAATAGATAAGACACAATTATGTAAGTGTTCAGTTTATTTTCTTCAACTTTCAGCAATTTGTAGATGTGGGATTTGGCGCATACTGTAAATCAAGCATTGGATTTGAAAAACAGTGTATTTTGTGCCATTTCTTTCTCTTTTCTGACCAGGATCAGCTAGAGGAGGTGCTGGATGTGGTCCTTGCCAATCAGCGCTATGTGCTGGCTGAACGCCATGCACAGAGGAAGTTCCTGGTGCATAGCCTCCACAGCCTTAATAGTCTGATTTCTGACACCTTCTCCAGCACCTCCAGCAATTTGGACAGCTGGTTCACTCACATCAGAAGGTTGGTCATTATTGTAGTTACTAGTGCATCAACACATTCTGCTATAATTTTCCATCTAGTTGCACTCTTATGCTACACTACATTTATAGAATGTAAAAGTGGCCAAGTAAACTTGATTTTTGTTAAAAGTTCAACCTTGAGTTCTAAGCTGATTCATAATAAATATGCTAGACTAGAGCTGTTTTAACCAGGCATGTCTTCTCCACCAGAGGGAGCACAGTGTCTGCTGAGCAGATAGACCAACTGCAGGAGAAAGCCCAGAAAGAGCTGGTGATGGTGAGGCAGAGATTGGATGAGGCACTGAGCCAAGAGAGGAGAGCCATGCGCTGTGGACTGAATAAGAAAAGGAGAGAGCTTATCTCTGAGTTGGTGAGGCGTGTATTCAGGGTTTTATTTATTTTGTAACACCCATACTATACAGTGCATCCATTGTGGACTGATACCTCAAACATGTTGATCGCTTCATTCCTTGATTAATATACCACTATTGCTAAATCCTGCTTCCTACTCTGTCCAGCTGAGGGTCCACAAGCAGAGACAGAAGGATCTGTCGGACCTGTCTAAGGGTCTGGAGGAAAGGATAGAGGTAGCCCAACACCTGCACTGTTGGCAGAACTTACTGACAGCTCACAACTTGGAGCTAGCTGAGCTCATCAACAACCTAGATGAGGAGGCTGCTGCTGACATCCGCAAGGTGCTCAGACACATTCACTGAAAATTATTGACCTAATCACCTCGAAAGACACATATTAATATAATATATATAAACACAAACAAATGTATAGTGTTGAGCTTCATTGAGTTTACCCCCTGTCTTGATCCTCTATCCATGCTATAGATGACCATGCGTGTGATCCAGGGTGCCATAGCAGAGGTCAAAGCCATCCAGCCCTCTGCAGCCCAAACCCTGCTCACACTCTCACCTCCAGGGATGCAACGCTCCCTGCTGCAGGTAGAACCAGAGGCAGCGTCAGGGCAGTCCCAGGGACAAGGAGGGAGTACTCTCCTGCAGGGCCAGGAGAGGCTGCACCAGGAAGGCAAGGCAGCCTTACACACCCTCAGCTGCACCAGGGAGACTCTGCAGGAAGCCATGGAGAGAGAGCTGCAGGAGCAGAGGCAGCTCAGGGATCACTGCAGAGCTTTCTTCAGGTCAGTCATACTGTATACTGACACAAGGGATTTAAATGAAGTTCTGCGAATGTGTGATTTAAATGTTATATCATGTTCTTAGTTCATGCATGTGCTTCAACACAGACATTTAAGTAATTATCTTCTTTTCTGGTGTCTGCTCTTAGGTGTTTGTGCCTGTCCCAGCTGACTCTGTCTGAGGATGACAGGCTAAGGATGAAACTGGAGTTCCAGAAGTGTCTGTCTGTGATGGACCGCTGCCTGGTGCTGCCTCATGCCATATCCAGAACTAAACTCCACACTGCTCTGGCAGCTTGGAGAAAAGACAGCGAGCGACAGATGGTGAACACATAATGACATATTGAATTCAGTTTATATGTTCTAAAAGCCCAAGTGACTGTTGGTGGTCGTGTTAGGTATTATTTACTCTGATTTGCCCACTAATTTTAAAACAAAAGCAGTTGAACATTTATTGACATTAGAATTGTGTTATTGAACTTGGCATGGTGGTGGTGGGAACAAGCAGAATCCCTATTTTTAAGACCCACAGATTTTATGTATATTTGCAGCGTAATTATGCGTTATAGCTCTCAGTGGAGTCAGTTGATGGCATTTGAATTTTTCTGTACTTCTGTTTTGTAGCTTTATAAAAGGACGTCTCTGTGGAAGCCCACTCAGTTCTCTTTGTGCTAACTTTGATGATAATGTTTTTGTTTTAAATATCATCATGATACATTTCCGAAGGTAACTCGAAGGGAAGAACCCCCCGTGAGTTAAACTACAGCAAGAGACAATGGTGCATTTAATGTTCTCTCAAATGAGAAATGGTGAATGGTGGCCGCCAGTACAAACCACATTGCAATCAGCTTCAATTGTGTAGCAGCTGCATGAGTGTACATTGTTACTCTGAAATAATAAAGTGCTCCGCAGAGTGGTTTCATTTCTAATCACATCATAACAGCACGCTTGGAGTAATTTCCCAACCACCTTATGGACATTATGGTTTTTGCAGATGAAACCACAATCCAAGGGGAAAACCAGCGAGGCCAGACAGAAAACAGACACATCTGACCTGCCCCATTTCCAGAAAAAGCTCAAGGACAGGATACAACTGTTTGAGAAGGAGAAGGAGATGGAGAGTGGTGTAATGAAAAAGGTAAAGGAGAGATGGAGAGGAGGAAGGAAAGTTCAATTTTCATTCCAGTTAGCTTTAAGCTATGTATTCATTTAATAATAAATCAAACTCACTGAGCTCATACAGTAGCAGAAGCTGTTATTCTCAAAATAAATGCCTCTGTTTTTTAAATTTTGACATGTAGATGGCACACCATGTACTTTGAGTTCATACAAAATGACTGGAACTCATCCATTGTAAATTTGGCAGGTGATGGAGGAGATGGGGAGGGAGAGAGAGGATGATCTGCGCTCTCAGGCGGACAGTTTGGCGATGCAGATGGCTACCATCCACTACCAGAAGGCTGAGAGGAGGACCAAAGTCTTGGAGACCTCCAGAGCCATGCTGACTCTGCACAGCCTGCTAATTCATCAACTCAGAGAGAGGAAGAGCCTTGAGAGACAAGACATGGCCCAAAGTATACAGAGCCACTACTTGGTAGGAGATACTTAAAATTAAGCTCTGTGCTGTTGCATTGCAGAATGCTTAGTGGGATTCTCACAGGGTTTGAGATGCATATTAAAGGCACACTATGCAGGATTTGTCAGTTGGTGTTTGTAAACACACAGCATTCAAAGTTGGCCTCTTCTCCCTGAGTGAGAGAGAGAAAACGTGAGATAGCAGCGGTGTCCAAGTGAGCTAGAGAGTGAATGAAGAGAGGGAGCAGCGGTGGCAAGAACAAAGCTGTGAATCAGAGAAATAAAATTGTTTCACAGCAGTTACATTCTGAAGCACAAACACACTCACACCTCCACACAACCATGCAGGAAGATGCTGCATTACTGAATTTTGCATAAATGCAGAGCTTCATCCTGTCCGCTGTGGCCTCTCTGCTCTGTGTGTGTAGCTCAGTCCTGCCCTCTATCAAGCAGACACACAGACCTGCAGCTCTTTCTATATCAATGACACCGAGACACAGAGCGGAGCAGAGGAGAGAGACAGAGACAGCAGTGTAAGTTGGTCGCTACGTTACCAGTCCCAACCTCACACCCTGCATGCTGAGGGCTACGCACCCACTGCCCAAAGGTTGGCACCCAGAAACATCCCAAACACAGAAGAGAGGACAGAGTCTCTGTAGATACAACACTGCCAGGGTTGTCTATACATTGTTTTTAGGAAAATCCTGCATAGTATACGTTTTTAAAATTCAAAGTGATGTTTAATTCTCAGAAAACTTTCATTTCCATTCTTATGTTTCTTCAGAGACATTGATTTTCTCCCCGAACTTTGTAGACTTTTTATTCAAGTGTTCATTTAACTCTTTGCTTCAGGGCCTAGAGGAAGCAGAACAACAGCTTCAGAAGGAGAGGACTGATTTCGACAGCCTGGACATATCTCCTCTCAGACTCAAGGCAAATCAAACACACCGAGACAACTCTGAGGGAGAGGAGGGCATAGAGGAGGAGAGGCTTTATCAGCTACGGCAGGATTGCAGGATGGTGTTCATCCTCCAGGAGGCACTCTACAAGTGCAATCAGGTCATCACGTTTTTGGCTGAGAGGTGGGCCATCATGTCACTTTTTTATCTCGAGAGCAATGAGGAATTCTGTAAAGCCTTTGGATTGATACAGGCCATTAAATTTTAGTGTCGAAACTCTCTGGTGATTTTTAGGTTGCAAGAGACGACTGCCAACAGTCAAGCCACAGAATATTTGAAAGAACAGATGGAGCTCAAGAGACTTTATGCAAACTGTGACCAGGTCTGACTTTATCAAGAATTTTTCCAATGTTACCATTTATAGAAACATAGTATTGACATGGGAAAATGCAGAGACATCCTATCCTCACTGCTGTGTGCATGCTAGTAGAGAAAATCTGTTGTTCAGATGATGTTATGCCTTCCTCCTGTTTCATTTGAATCCTAATATCTCTTTTAATATGTTAACCTCTCTTCATCTCAGGACCTGGAGTTTGCATCTCAGCTGGTGAAACAGAGTCAGGTGTCTGCTGAGGTTCTCCTGGAGACCCTGCGTCTTCTCCTCCCAACCCTGCCTGAAAGTGAACTCCTTTCCATCACTGATGCCCTCTGCCCTAAACAGCACCCTGCTTCATCGTCTGCAGATCAGGAGCATGCGGGGTAAGAACAAAGTTCACAGTCTGTCCACTGGGATACCTTCAAATTTTCACATTGAGAGTTAGAGTTTTATACATCTAATATTTACAGTAGCGTCACATTCGGTGAATATATTTGACTCATGAGAGTGACTATTACTTTGAAATGTAATAACAATAAAAAATGTATTTCTATTTGTAGTTTAGTAGTGACTCATCTTATAAAAGTATAGTTTTCAGTCTAAAAAAATTTGGAGATTTAACAATTTGCTTTGTTCATCGTTCAATTTGCTTTGTTCTTGAGCTCACAAAAGCTTTTGTCTTTCACTGGTCTCTGGGTTGTGTTATTCTTTTCCTTTTTTAGAAGAAGAACAGGACAACTTGGATAAATGTGCACAGTCAGAGTCTCAGCAAGTGTTGTTCTGTGGTTTAAGAAAGTAGTTTGTTTTTTTTTTAAGATTATTTTTTTTCAGGCTTTTTGACAGGAAACTAGGGGGGGAGAGAGAGGGGTATAACATGCAACACAAGGTCCCTCGGCTGGGAGTCGAAGCGAGGACATTGCAGTTATGTAGTGTGCGCCTTAACCATTAAGCCACCAGGGTACCCTAAGAAAGTAGTTTTTTAAGTGAAGTCACTGAGTAAATAAAAGCAGCATTGCCACAGCAGCTGTCTGAAACACAGCCACAGATTTATATAACAAAAACACTGTTTGAATGCTGTTCCACAAGGGTCATTTTACCTGAGCCAAGATGAAGAGATAAATGATTTTGCTCATCATTTAATTTCCCTCCCTTCCTGATACACTGGAACATTCATGACTGGCCCCTGCTGAGTTTGGATTACATTACTGATGAATAATGAATCTCTCATGCATGAGGTCTGTTTGGATTTGAGCTGTCTGGCCAGATGACAAGAGAAGTTTGGAACAATATGCAAGACATGTGTTTTTCTTTTCTTTTATAGTTCTTTTGTTTCTGCTGTTTTGTTTGTTGATTTGAGTTTACCCATTACTGAAGACAGCCTAAAATCTCTCTAATGTGAATTCAAATAAACAGTAGGATGTAAAATGCTCTAAATGTTAAGCTAACATTTAATTTGAGAACATCTTGGATCTGATCAGCCAAGGCTCATTTACTGCACTGTTGAGTGTGATATCTTTGATCAAATCACTTTATTTATAGCCATGCAGTCGTCTGACAACGGTACCGGAACAAAAGGTCAGAAACAACAGCTGTGTTGTGTGGAGGGCCGTGTTGAAACACAAAATAAAATATGAGAGGAAGTTGAAACGGACAGAAGGTTTATTTCTTACCTGCGCTGATGAAGCTGCCTTGGTAAAAATTGTCAATGTAAGTTAGTTTGACTGATTTAAATTCTGATTTCTATTGAGTTTATCCCTGGCATCTGTTCTCAGCTTGTCCTTTCTGTTACCTCCAATTTGATCATTCACCACTGTACTTTCTGTAACATTTGCTCAACATGTAGCTAATTAAACACCAGTCACACCTGAAATACACTGAATGCAATGAAATGTCAAAAAAGCAGTACTTTGTTTTTGTATCAGAATATCAGATGATTAGGTATCTTCTCATTTTTAATTAAACATTGTCTAAAGAAGTTGGAATACAGTTATCAGTTTCATAATATATTGATGACTTTCTGACCAGGTGTGCCGTGGAGTCAAATCGACTTCTTCCTGTCAAGCTGAGGGAAGACGTTGTGCATAAAAGTATGCCAAATATGCCAAGCTGCTCTGTGGAAAGACAGAGGTAAGTTCAACATGTTTCCATGTTTTGCTACCAGCTGCTATATTAAAAGTTGAAGTTTCACTCTCATCAAAACTAATTTGTAGTTCAGCGGTCACCAACATCATAGATTAATCATTTGATTGAAGTGAAATATGCCTTTGATCATCAGAAGACTTTAATGTCTGGGCTGCAGAGACCACATGCATGAGGTAAGCACATTAACACTCCAGTCCTACTAACAACTGCTCTTTTGTCCTCCACATCTCACAGACTCGAGGAAAAGAGGCAAAATCTGATGGAAAAACTGCTCCCCAGTTCCCATCTCCCGATTCCAAGAGATATTGCACCAATGCTGATAGAAGAGAAAGGAAAAGAGGACAGTTTTACTAAAACACAACCATCTATTTATAAATCAACCACGACCGAAAGCACAGTGACACAGCAGCACAGTGACACTATAGAAGAAAGGGTCATCGAGGTAGCGAATGAAACATTACACAGCTCGGCGCTCTCTGCCAGCACTGCGGTGGGAGGCCTTGCTACTGGGGAAAGGTTGTTTGTGTTTCGGGATCCACCTGAATCACAGACAGACAACACAGATGTCCCCAAGAGGAAAAAGAAGAGGAACTTTCTTAATCTGAAGAAAGGCTCAGTGGCTCCAACTGACCTTGAGATTTAAAAAAAAAAACACCAAACATTTCATTTTTCTTCTGTCTCCATAATAATGGTACTTTGATGATGTATGGTAACACTAAAAAGCAAAATAAACCAATAGCTTTGATATGTAGCACAAAAAATAGAACAATTTTTGTACTTTCCATGTTTTATGTAGCATTCAACTTTGTTATTAAGTAAAAACAGCTGATATAAACTGTTTCCAGAGTTATTCCTTTGCTCAGTACTTCAAATTGTAGATAGGCAGTATGATTTGCAAGGTCCTACAGGGGTGGAATGAACTTGACATACGGGTCATGCTTTTGTCTTGAATTGACATTTTTTTAATGGTCAACTAAAATCTTTTGGAAAAACTTGCACTTTACAAATGAAACTCCTGTCTGTAGTAGTGGAAAGTGCATATCTTCTAAATATCAGTGCCAAATTCTCTACTGTACACATGTTCAAAACAGCAGATACTTGGGCCCCATCTGAGGTTTTGTGGTTTCCTGTGAAGACCATAATTTTACACTCGGGATAGACACATACTGATGTTTTCGAATTCAAAACACCACCTGAGCCTAAAACATCTTCTTGTATCTTACTGAAACAGCAGGTAGGTGATAAAACAGCCAACACTGCTTGAACAGAACATTGATTTACTGTCCAAAACGCAGCAGACCCCAAATGCTTCGCTCAGCCTCGCTGCGCTTCCACGTCACCGTCCATCTCTCTCTCTCTTTTTATTTTTTTTCTACCACTCCATCCTTAAAACTGCTGCAAGTCCTCCTCTTCACTGTTTGGAACAGTGTTGACTGCACACGCAGCTGGAAGCAGTCCCGAACAGCGCCAGCAGAGTTATCCGACATGAGGCTAGGACTGGTGTGTTTCCTCAGCTTTGTGTGGCTGTCGGAGTGCGCGCCTCCGACCTGCTACTCCAGAGCGCTCAGCCTGGGCAAAGAAGTAATGGATCTGCTGGATAAAATACACAAAAACGATCGCACGGTAAGAGCTCTCACCTTTTAATGCATCGTCGCCTTCAGCAGGAAAGGCTGGTTGAAGCACTACGTTTTATGAATCCTAATGATTATGTTTGTTGTATTTGGCAGAAAATATGTGCCGAGCTCCTACCTACGATCTTCATTGATGTGCATGTAAGTTCTCAACATCAGTGCAATGCATAAATTGTGGGGGACACACAGGTGTGTAGGAAGTGGGTTTCTTGAATCTCCTGCAAAATGCAAATTGTTGTATTTTTCTCTTTTCTGCTTTTAATAATTTTCACTCATTCAAGTAGTCAGATATTAGGAGTTGAGGGAGTTAATCTGATGCAAAATTGACAAAGTAATCCGAGTTAGTTCACTCTCATCATGTACAGGGAGGTAATTCAATGTAAAATGAATCAAACCACTATCATTTGTTCTTTGATTTGTGTGACAAAATGCTATCTGTCGTGTCAATGCCCTATTTGTATGTTTGAGGGTTTTTGAAACAATGTGTGAAATATTAAAACAAAAACAAAAAACAAAATAAAAAAGAAAGTAAAATCAAGTGATTTTTCTGGGCCTGTTGAGTGTTAAGAGTGTTGGGGAAATTGCAAATGATTCACGGGATACTTGTGGTACACAGATGTTGTTGTTTCATTTTTCTAGAACTCATGCGTCACAACCAAGCTCCGTGACCTTCTCTACTTGTTGTTGAACCTTCCAGACCAGCACTGCACAGGGCGTCCCAGAATGCGGCTGCTGAAACGTAAAGTCCAGAACTTGCACACGATTATCACAAGAGCCTGTTATCGGGTGAGAACATGTGCAGTGTGTTGTTTTTTTTGTTTTTTTTTTACCATTGAAGGTCCTGGCTTTTGAGCTCAAGAGCGACTCAGTCACATGTCTTTGTTTATTTGGCAGGACCTGGTATTTTTCACAAATGACTGTGAGGCTATTGATACTGGGCGTAGCACCCCTCACTACGCTGAGGACAGACTTCAACTTCTGCAAGAGGAGAGATGAGCAACACAAGAGAAGAGACGACAGATGTAAAGCAGCCTGTAACATTCATATAAAAAAACAAAACTGGAGTATGTAGAATGGCAAAGCATGTACTATAAACACAACAGCCTGCAGTGTATTACGTTGCTTGTTTCGTGTCCTACCTAGTTGAGTGCATGTGTTAGCTGCAGACTCATGTAAGTGGACATGTGTGGTTACATTCCAGCAAGGAGTGCAGAACTTTCCACAGGAAATTTGCTGAATGCCAACCATGCCGATGGAAACCTTGAAATAATAAAGCAATAAGAGATGCTTGTGAGTCAGGCTTAACTGCTGCTTACTTACTAGGGCTGATCAAAGGTTCATGTGTCATTAAGAGAAATATGTCATGTTGCCATAACCCTCGGTCTGACTAACATGTCTTAAAGGAGCATTATACAGCATTTAGTAAACATTTGAAGAGTTGAGAATGTTATGTAAGGAATAGATGTCCTAAGCATTGCTTTCTCACAGCTGTACAGTATGTTCCTTTATACATTTCTTGCATCCAAACTATTTTTTACTTCTGTTTCATGAAGTTACCACAGTGCTGCTGCTTGTACTCAAGAAATGGATATACAACAATAATGGAGTTCTGACTGCCATAGACACATTAGAAACATTAATACTTTTTGTAATTTACTGGGCATTCTTTATACGTACTCAATGACAATACATGTCTTATATTGTGTAATAAATCTCTGTATGTGTCAACTTTTTGTGTTTTTGTTGATTTATTTTTTAAGAGAGTCTCCACAATGTCTGCCTGCTCTTTCTGGGAAACATTGCACATACACTGTTGAGACCAAACTGGTTCATGTTCTGTTAACCAGCAGGATACTTTGAGTGAAGTCATTTTCACTCTTGCGCCTTTATTGTAATGTTCGTCACTACTGGATAAAAATAGAGCTGTATTTTGAGCAAGCATTGTTTCGAGCAAAGTACAAAAAACATTTTCACTCTATAAACCAAAACATTTGATTAACTGTGAGAGAGGAGTGTGGTTTAACACAAACCACACTGTCTTTAATTTAGCGGGCAAAAATTAAAGTAAACATACCCCTCCCAATGACGAAATGTAGCTATTCGTGTTCTTTTGGATGAATAAATAATGGTGCTGTTGCCATTATTTATTTATTTTGCATTGAGTGTTTTGAATTAGGAGCAATCAGCTAACAGGGTGAAAAATCTGCCTCCCTGATTGAATAGATGGCCTCTGCTGCCATCTGTTGGCATCTGTTGACATGTATTCTCTACATGTAGAAGAGTGGTTCCTCAGGAGCTGTGCATTTAGCTGCCATGTAGGCCTTAAAAATGGTCTTGATTTCTCAGTTTTTTTTATCTGTGTTTTGCAAGTGAAGAAAAGATTTCCTCATCTCAGGCTGAGACATTTGATCTGGTATGTGCTGCATTTTGTTCAACCCTTTGATTGTTGCCAGAATATTGTTACATCTATGTTGCAATGCATCTGGTCATATGAGGCCATGATGTATGATTTAGGTGTAGTACAGTTCACTTGACTACAACTAAGCCAGAGTTGCGTCAGCCCTGGGTTAAATTTTCCTCACTTTCAACACATAATGGATACAGTATGAATACTTTTAAGACAGATACATTGTACAAGCTGGAATTTATGATTCATGATTAGTCATTGATTTCAGGGAATATTCAGTAGGGTTTAGTTATGAACTAATGAGGCCTAAATGATTGTCATGTGTTCTCAACAGAAATATGTTCAATGAAAGGTTGTGGAAATGACACATAGTCCACGTCTGGGTTTGCCTTTCTGACAATATTCAGTCAAGTCCTGAGGAAAATGTTTTTTGATGCCCCACCTATTCACTGCTACATTACCACACGATAATAATAAGCTTCCTCATATGATTGATTAAGCAAACAAGTATTTACCTCCAAAATTCCTACCTTGCATATTTACTGAAGCATTGATCACATAGTGACACAGGCCCTGAATGTTTCTTTTTTAGCTTTGTTGGGTTTTTTCTTATTCGTGCTTGTACTTGATACTGTCAATGTGATTGACATGTTATACATCACAAAAATACACTCAATGGGGAAACTGGGTGCTTTACATTGGCCTTGAAATTGCAGTTATTACACTGATGGCAGCTCCTGAACCGTGTTATATATTTCATGTGTTATGCCTGCAGTTTGCAGTTAAGTTCATGCATACAGACCCTCTGAATCACTGAATACAATTTGACATGTCACAACAGGAAAAGCACAGGTGTAAATAATAAATTAATTTAGCTGCCTCAGTTTCAAGGTCCTGGTTTTGTGCATGTTGGCTCACTGTCACACTGTCATGACTTACTGGGAACACTTGGACAAAATGGAGCCACCGTTAATGTTATTAGTAACACCTGTGATTGTCCTACACTACTATGACGAGTCAAAGCGAAGCTGTTGAGCATGAGTTCAGCTGAAATGCTTTTGCTCTTCTTGAGGGTTGTTTTCATGCAGGAACTGTGCTGTTCCTGGTTCAGGAGCGTGAGGCGCTTTTAGAGGCTGATTGGCAAGCAGAGTCTCCATGCAGGTGTCATCTGTTCCCTGTCTGCTATACTGTATGTTCAAGGTTTATCTTCAGAGGGAGTTTTACAGTACCTTAATCTGCTACAGGGTGGCGCTGGTTGTTATAGGTCTGCATTCTATCTAATAGGGTCTATCTATCTATCTATCTATCTATCTATCTATCTATCTATCTATCTATCTATCTATCTATCTATCTATCTATCTATCTATCTATCTATCTATCTATCTATCTATCTATCTTATTTCAATGATTGCAACATTGATGTTGGGCTACAATAGGCTTTTATTCAAGCATGTGATCACATTGTTGTCATTTTATGTCCTGCAGATTCTGATAATTTAAAGACATAATCATCTTATTTGTTTCAAGATTTAACTTGATAACAGGGTTAAAGACTCGACTTGCGTGAAATCTGTCGGAACAAAGTAATACCCACCTGTCCCGCAGCCATGGTGTTGAAAAGATCTAAAGTATTTGCTGTTGGTGATGTGAGCTAAGGAATGTTCAGTGTCTTTGATAGAGGCCTAAACATGTTGGTAAGAGACGCAAGTTTCAATAAATTATACTTAATGAGTCATAAAAGTCCCAGCTACTTCACTCTTGTGCAGATGTTTTTAATCTTACAACACAGACTAATCATTTTACTAATCATTTTACAGCTTGCAGTTTGAGTTTAGTTTGGCTCATGTTGCAATAGGCATGTTTTTCTTTTCGTGCCAACAATCAAGTTCTTGCACTTCGGAGCTACAATCAAGGTCTGAACCCCTCACAGCTAATTAACTAACCCTGCAAAAATGAAAATGTTAGTCAGCAGCATGTGGCTTGTTAAGAAATCAGGCCACAGTCTGGTTATAAAGCTTAATTGCTGTGCTTATTGATCATCATTACAGGGCTGCAGAATCCAGGTTATTTTGTATCATTAAGGCAAAACGAGAACAGAACATTTAAACTGCAGGCGGCCAGGTAATTTAACAATTTTATGTTCTGTGACACTGCACCAAAAATGCTAAATGCTGCACCATAAAAAAACAACAACTTACCCGAGGGGTGACAGTAATCATTCTCTGCTTTGTTGAAATAAATTACCTTGTAAAGGACAGATCAGAAACCTATTTACATTAAAGGTTCTGCGATGCATGTTTGTGATTCAGTGTTGTTTATGGGGTTTTCAGGCAATTTTCCATCACATTTAGCACTTTTATTGCATCTTAAAAGAAATGTTGCCTCATTAGTCGACATAAGAAAATGTTTCCCCCTTAATTTCCAATAGATGATTGGCACAGTCGCCACACCACTTGTAATTATGCTGCTCAGTAAATTTGGCTGTGGATAGAGGCTTGTGTTATAGAGTTCAACCCACACTGAGAGTCAAAACTCTCACATATTAGACCAAAGCTGCCCCTCCTGTCAACAGTAAATGTACCTTATAAATGCACAATTGTTCCATTATTTACATGTTGGAGTAATTATTCAATGGAGGGTCACTGGAGGATTACAAATAGCAGAGGGTGGTGAATAAGAACTGCTCACCAAGTTAAAGTCATTTATTTATTGTTGTAATAATTAAATAAATGTACAGGTGATGAGTCTCTTGTTATCTCTGTGGTTAATAACTTCAGCTTTCAAGTGTCAGTGCCAGTCATGAAATCAGGTCAAAAAAAAAAAAAAAAAAATCTTCCAAGATACCACTGCCCTCTAGTGGACAAAGCAGGCCGTGTAAGTACAAATTGAAACGTTTTATAGTCTCAATTCTTCATTAATGAAGTAGTTTTAACCACAGCTACAGGCAACAGTTTTATAATCATTTACTCAAGCTGATAAACAGATAAGAGTAATAAAAAGTGCCAGAGCAATAAGAATAATGATAAACATTATAAGCAAATGTGTACCATTTAATGGATGTAAAGGCCTGCTGGCCAACAAAGTCCAACTCAATGATGTACTTAGAACCATTTGATAAAATTGACTTTTACTGTTTGATAGTTGCAAAGCTGACTTCATGGTGAGTTTAACTGAATTTCTTTTTTAAAACATGTCATTGCTGTAATATTTCTGACATTCTCCCGTATGTGCACATCTGGTTTTCCACAGAGCTGTTTCTTTCGGTTTAAGCAGCTGCAAGAAATTGGTGATGATGGGAAATGTTTGCTGGCGGCTAAACATTGATTTATAACACAATTGTTGCATTATTATTAACATTTACAGTAGTGGTTCTGACCGTAAGAGGACTCCCACTGCAATGTACAGGCCTGGAGTTTCATGATGCAGAAATACTGGCGAGGCCAAATTGATACGGTCGGACTAGAAGGAAATTGTAAAATGCAATGTACTTTCATCCGAAGGCTTTTATTTTGGGTCAAGTCGTCTCTATTTGGGCTAAGAGTTAACATTTTGTGAAAAACAGATAAAATAAGAATAGTTTTTTTGCTGCCCTTGCCTCTTTTACATGATAATAGAAGACATTTTTATAATTCGGCAAGAAACTGCAGCCCCAAAATGTAAAAAAAAATTAAATAAATGACGAAAGTGAACTCACAGCAACATCCTCAGAATTTAAAAAGATTTGGTGGTCATTTATTTATTTAATATTTTAAAAATAATTGTTATCGCCATGGTTTATTCATCCACTTTGCACATCAGTCTGTGACTGTAGAAAAAGGCCTCACCCTGCACATTCATTTAAGCTTTGCGTTTTAATAGGCCAAAATCTTTTCAAATGATTTTGAACAGGGTGACTTTAGAAAAGTAAAACTTTTAACCTTCTTTTTCTCGAAACGAAAGAGTCTGTGTGTTATGTTGTTACTCCGACCCTGAACAGAAGGTGGTGGTATGGTATCTGAAATAAACAGACATTAACTTCTGCTTTGTGGATTTTTGAGGTTCTGGCCTGAAATTGTTGTATACGATCATTTTCACCGTATTTCAAATTGTTATCATGGACGTGTATTGTGTTTGCCTACAGTAATATGCTTTTTATAAAAAGTTCAAACATGAATTAAATTACATTAATTTTGTATTTTGAATAATATTACAGTCTCACCTAAAGAACCTGAAAATTGCAACAGCCAGGCACAGTTATCAACAAATAATTTTAAATAAAATAAAATATGCATACATGTATGGACTCAGTTATAGTAAAATGCGTAACAGAGCTTGTGTGTAAATAATCTAATAATGTGATACATTTCTGAATTAACCCATGCGTCCAGTCAATGTATTTATGGTAAAATAATAATGAATAATTATTATGATAACACAGGCTGCGTGATGTATTCCTATCTTGGTTAGGAAAAAGAAAGTTCGGCAGACTGTCTCCGCTGAGATCATCAAAAGAGAAGCAACATCAGTTTTAACAGGTAGAAAAAGATTTATGAAGGAAATAAATTAGTTATTTACGTCAGGCTAAATGTGTTGCAATAAAGACATGTATATTTCTGTGGGATCAAGCCCATAACGTGTATTATCTTCATTATAGATAATAGGCTAAATTTTATGATCTGGGTGATTGTAAAACTTCTGTTTTTTTCAACATTTACTATTTACTGAAACATGTTAAAGATTAAAATACGTAATCACATTGTTGTGATGGTGGTGGTTTGCTTTACAAAAATGATTAAATATCTTATAATAAGTCGGCCTGTTTGAGGCTTTAAATGTATCTTGAAATTTTTTGAATAAATGCCCAAAGGTCTATTGACCATCCTGATCATTTATTAATCATTTATCTGAGCTGTTTAGGAGACTTCTAATAACTCATTTTCTTTTCTTGGAGATCAGTGGGTTTTACCAAAGAGTCAAACAGCCTCCTGTGATCTTTTGGATGATATAAACTAGCGAGTTTTTGTTTTCATGGCAAGATAGGGAGCCAGGGACAAAAGAAAGAAAGAGTTTAAAGAAAGGACGAATCCCCTTTGGCTCTTTTGTGTCAAGTTTCTCCTCTTTTCAGAGGGAGCGTTCATCCATGTGATTGAAACTTATTGTCGCGGCTTATGTATTAATTCATGCCCCGTGGATAAAATAGAGTGGAGCCTGTCTGAGGAAGATACTCGAAATACAGCAAAAAATATAAATCTGTGATAAACTAGGACTTCACTGTGAATAAAAGCAACTCTTAGAATGTATTCTCCATTTAAAATAACTTTATAGGCGTCTAGCTACATTAGAACAATCTGCATTTTAGTATCAGAAAACAAAACTTTTTCTTGAAAAGTTTGTGCGCTCCTGTAATTTGCTGACAGCTCAGCTTTAGGACAGCAGCTTGTCAGCGCAGAGAGGAGAAGTGTTGCCCGTCCCAGTCCCCGTTGACATTTTAGGAATGATAAAAGTTCCGCCTTGCCTGGAGCTACAGCCTCGCTGGAGCCGGCCTCCGTCTGCGGCAGATTGCCTTTGCTCATTACAGCAATTATTTTACTCCAATTTAACCCCTGCCTGAATGGCAGAGAAGTCAAGAGAAAGCCTTTAAAACTGCCGCTGTGGAGTGGCCTGTAATTTACCCCCTATCTGATCCCTGATTTGTCATTTAACTTCTACTGATGGCAGAAAATGACTCATCAGAGCTTTAAATATTTTGTTGTGTTGTTTATGCGCTTCAAGAATGTGACATGTTTATATGTGAGGTTGCAGCACCCTGTGTTCTCCCTAATGGGGTGTCACCGGGCTCATTTTACACCCTAAACACTCCATAATGACACTAGTGGGTTGTTCACAGGCAATTTAGCCCCCGAGAACCAATCTCCAATATTTATCGGTGTGTTTTGAAGTCCGCGCAACTGGTTGTCGATATGTCCCCCCATCCCCACCCCTTAAACTCTTCTGGCGCCAACAAAATCTAGGTTAGTCGCTTCAAAGCAATGGACAACAGCTGTAGAAATACATTCCAACAAATAACATGTGACAAGTTGAAATTCAGAGTGCACTTCAGCACTGCGAGGCTGAAATTCACTGGCGATAAACTGAGGAAATGTGCACATATATTGTCAAGATGTGGGTCACATGCAGATCTCGATGACACTCCAAAAAGCACAATATTTAAATCATGCTGTCGTCAAACTGATCAATATTCCAATTTTCATCTCTTTTTTTTCATGGTTAATATATTATATATATTCCCTTTTGCTTATAAACTCGCCTGTTTCCAAACTCACAACAGGCCAAAACCTCATCCTAAAAATAAATAATTGTAAGATATGAATTATTATATTAAACGTTTTCATTAAACATAAGATAACATTCGTGTCAAGCACATTTTCTCCTATTTGTACGCTCCGTAGTAGAACTTATTTGATATTTCCAATAAGTCAAATTTGTGCAAGTGTCAGTCAAAACGAACAACCGCTTAATGAAAAAGAATAAACAATTTATTGTTAAGTTATGTCACAAATATATTCATAATATAAATGAGGATATTCTTCAAATATACATTATTTTACAGTACACATATCCCTTCCGAAGGGAATCATTCCAACAACAGACAGTGCTGTTATAAAAAAAAAACAAAAACAAAAAAAAAACAAATGCTGTGGTTCTCCAAATTCACAAGAGCATTCATTGACACTGGATTCAGTAACCCCTGTAGTTACGCATTGATATGAATGCAAAAAAAACATTTTAAAAGTGTGTGTGTGTGTGTGTGTATGTGTGTGTTTTTGCAGTGTGAGTGCAGCCCACAGATGCAACAGAAGCCCAACATTAGTTTGTTGGTGCAAAATGTCAAGCTGCGCAATTGTCTCTTTCTGTTTGACCCTTTTACCTGCAAGCATGAGGGCGAAGGAGTGGGCTTTTGACACACGGCCTGCTGTCCATACTTGACTGTCCATTCGTGATATATCATAGGCCCACAGGCACTAAGTTGTTTTCCACCTCTGCTACCACAAAAATGTCCATCTTTAAGTCATTTAGTCTTATTGTTCTGAAATAAGATGTATTCATTTGTTCTTGATTGGCTTTATAAATTTGTTTCACTGCTTTGGCAAATTTGATCCACTGACAAACAGACTCAAGATTAAATGACTAATGAAGTTGGATTATTTTTGCAGAGTGTGTGAACTTACTGGCGAGGTCAAGAGAAGTGGATAAACTTCAAGGTCTTCAGAAGGGGGTCTGTTTGGAGGAAACTGCCCCCCCTGACAAGATGTGACACCGAGCTCACCGCCAGGATGCCTCTTTTTTTTTGTACAGCGTCACCTCACCTGTCCACAGAACCCCCTCGCGGTCGGGGCTCTCAGAAAGTAGTCTGAACCCCCTAGTGTCCCTCTGCACGTGCCCTTCGTCCTCCGTCCCTATCAAGCGAGGTGGTACATACTGTATCCGACGTGAGCGGCGTACAGTCCCACGGGGGAAACCGGCAGCGAATGCCTCTGGAACGGGTGCGACCCTGCGTAGGATGCGGGGACGTGCGCACCGAGAGGAAATGAAATCCCGAATGCTGGAGGCAGCATAGGCTTAGCTGCCATTTTCAGTTTTTCAAGTTCTGCCTCCTGCAGTCGCTTGGCTTTGGCTCTCCTGTTCTGAAACCAGATTTTAACCTGGGTCTCCGTCAAGTTGAGGGAACTGGAGAACTCTGCGCGCTCGGCGATGGAAAGGTACTGCTTCTGGCGAAACTTCCTCTCCAGGGCGAGCAGCTGGGACGTCGTGAAGGGGGTCCGGGGTTTTCTGTTCGTCTTGTGTTTTCGTAGTGGACAGGCAGGAGGACTCAACCTTCCTGTAAAAAGACAAAATGTTTTCATTTAAAACCTCGGATTTTGCTATGCGTAATGCAAAATCCACGCAACACAAATGCACTTGCTTCTCATGCAAAACTGTTGAATATGCAAGAGATCATATTCCAAAAACGAGTCCAAACATGTTTAAGACTAAGAACATAGAAATGCACATCTTTTATTATACTTCCTTATTTTTTTCCTACAATCTAGGCCACATTGACACCGAACTTACGTGGAGGTGTGGGTGAAAAACGAGGGCTTTGTATCCATGAAGTCCTCTCTTGACTGTCCGGGCTCTCGGGTTTAATCAACACGTCTTCTGGCATGTTCATGAGCTCACCCACTGAAAACGAGGAGCTCATGGGTATAGCAGGAACGGAAGTATCCAGACTACCAAAAGAGCCCATCCGTACGCCCTTTCCCAACGCTTGGGACGTCCCGGCAACCGACGGGGCATCGGGAGAATGCACCTCTCTGCTCGGTTTCCTATCAGCCATCAGCGCCTCGACGCTGAAGGGCAGAATAGCCACTTTGGGCTTCCCGGTGTCCTCTGCGGGGCTCAGACTGGTCTGCTTCTCGCCTCTGCCGACGAGAACCGAGCGGGAGGGGAGATCTTCGGTTTTCAAACCAGCGGTCAAAGCTGACATGGCGATCGATGGGGCCATACAGGTCCGACTGACAATCGTGAGGTGACTCTCGTGGGTGATCGTGGAAAGAGGAACGGAAAAGTTGCAGCGGTGCGCCCTAAGGTGACGGTATCCTCATGTTTATGTGACCAAATTGAAGTGCAGGGCTATAATAAGGCAGGCGTGGAGAGAGAGGCGGCCAATCAGGGACGAGATGGGCTGGCCCCAAAATCTCAGTGGGAAAGTTAACAATAGTTACTTTTTTCAACGACTTCAGATAAACATAAACACAACAAACTCTTAATGGGCCATGGATTCATCAAGACTAAATACAACAAACTGATTTTTTTTTTACCCGAAAGTGTAATTATCCAATTATCCATTAAGTAATTAACATTTTATAACAGGGGCTATATATGTGCATTTTCTTCTATTATTACCCTCCATGTATTATAACTCACTTTTCTGACCCAAACATTTTGACAGGCTTCACTCAGACAGCCATACGTCTTGTGAGTCTTGAACATTGCACAACAGTTTACTGCCCCTCTGTATGATGAACCTCTTGCAGCGCGCTGTTTATTGATGGCTGCGGGGCTCTAATCAGATTGAAACACACCGGCCTTCGCAGTCATTTAGGGGTAATTATCGGGCTCAGGGGGGAGGGATCACTAGGATTTTTTTTTCCTCCTTTGACTACATCCATTAAAGTCAAAAATGATGTGGAGCCGGAGCAGGGGGAGGAGGAGGAGGAGGAGGAGGAAGAGGAGGAGGAGGCAGCGTGGAGCCAGGGAGAGATTTAACCCAGGACTGTCATTGATTTACCTGACGACCCGGTGTACCCTCTCATTATCTGCAGTCTCCACAAAGAGGGCTTTTAAAAAAAATTATTATTATTGTCGCTTGTAGAAAATATGTCACTTTAACTGGAAACATGACTCATTGAATTTCGATCTAATATATTTTTTAAAATAAGATTAGATTTTAGAGTTCAAATGAGCTCATAAAATCAAGCACATGAAAATAGATTGCTTTTTTTGCAGTGTAGTCAGTTCTCAGGAAAGCGCCTGCGTCGCTAATTGCCAAGCATAAACAATCTGTCACGATTTGTCAGTCTCCTTAATGGGCAGACAAGTTATGTTGTTTTTAGGCGCCAGCAGCGGCCGGATCAAAGCGCTCGACTTTAGGGAGACTATTGAAAAAGTTTAACCCGCACTGAGAGCTGCAGCGCCGCCTCCTCCTCCTCTATACCCGGTCCGCCCTAGCCCAGGGACACTGAGCCATTCAGCCTGAAAAATTAGCTTTTTCTCAGCCGATCGCACGCCATTTCCATCTATTCAAATGAGCGCTACGGTCGGTGTAATAGCAGGCTGCTCAGAAGAAAAGGTCAGCGCCCACTGGCTACTTCCAGAGAGTCCATTGCTGAAAAGGATTCATCTGCGCAAATGTTTCCCAGAGCATGGATTCTAGCCTGAGGAGGTGTTGTTGTTGTTGTTGTTGTTGTTGTTGTTGTGTGGGAGTAAACCAACCATCCTCATAAACTAACAATTCTGCTATAACTTTAGGAAGGGGGGAATCATGATGAAGTCGCTCCTCAGGACTGCAGGAAGACCGCGGATCCGACTTTTGGAACCACGTGCTTCATAGAGTTTATTCTTGTGGTATAATCTGGTTAGTCTGGTAAAAAAAAACAATAGTGCGTAAAGAGCTTCCTTCACTGGAACAGTGTAATTAACATTCAAGGTGACACAGTGATATAACCAGGGACGCAGGTAATGTATGAACAGTATAGATGACACGATAAAGTCAATAATTTGCTCTTTGTCTGATTTTGGAAATAATCCATGTGAGGTCTGTTATTGTCATTTTAGGGGAAGTGGAATCAAAATAACTGGAAGATGGTTATTGATTTAACAAATGCTGGTTACACATTATTGTATTAAAATAATGTTTAACTATATTAAAATAATACATTAATAAAAATATATATATAAATAAAAAAAACCTTTTGAAGAAAAACCTGAACAGGTAAAGTCATTTCCGGTTGGTGCATTCATATTTAAATTGCAGCCACAGGTGTTCCTTAATTGTTGTTTTGCATTTCACAACAGATCACCACTCGGTTTATAAAAACTTAACACACAAGTCTTAATTCATCATTTCCTCCACAGCACATCCTGTGTGCAGGTAGCAAGCTGCATGCGCAGCTGCAGCGTGTTTGGAAACACTTAAAGCCTCTAACCTGGAACGAGTGGCATTGCTCTGGGGAACTTTGAAGTCACCGAAGTCTCCGCCGGGCTCCCACGTCTGTCTGAAGTCCCCTTTGCTTGGGGCCCAAACACTTAACCCGTCTTCCAACAGCAACTCGTTAAACGACTCTGCGTAAACACAAATAGGCACACATGAGACGCATTAACGCGCTGCTCGGTAAGGTGTATAGCTGGATTTTTTGACTTTTTTTTTTTTTTTTTTTTTTTACTTCTGTTTATCCTTTCAGAAACTCATAAAGCACGTTTGTGTATTCTCTACAACAATGCAGGTATGCGATAAGATTATCCAGTTTCTGATAGGGTCATTCCCACCGCATGCTGTTTGATTTGATGACCAGTTACAGCAGGATGGATGTGAAAAAGTTGAGTGGCTCAACGGAAAATATGACCAAATCCTTTCTACAATGATGAATAAATGCTCTCCGCTCCATGCAGCCACACAATCGTTTCACTTCTCACCGATGATATTTCACATGCTCAAAGTCAAACTGAGGTTTTCATGAACATCTACTAACCTTATTGCGGGCCGTAAAGATCACCGTATCTCCAGTTTATTTGTCTTGTGAACAGAGGGACAGAGTTCCTGGAAGACAATGTTGGTGACAATTAGCATCCCAAACACCGGCCTTTAAGAAGACTGATACTCCATGAAGAAGACCATTACCATACCGTTTTATTTAAATCCAGAGGCAACAAATGAGGGCCGAGCTGAGATACAAAACAACTGTAAGGCTCATCGGGCCTTTATTTAACTTTATAAACTACCTTTGATTCCCAGTCGAGAGGCAGGGACTGCAGACAAAGGCCCATTGTGCCTCCTCTGAAAGTTGTCTTAACCCTTTTCATGCAAGGTCTGTCAATTTAGACTGTAAAGACATAAAAGGCAGTGTCGATGTCAAAAGGCATTCAGGCAAAATATTTGCACTTCGTGCAAGTAAATGACTTTCGTCTGGGGACAATGACATGGCACATGTGAGTATATATACTCCTAAATCTTGGTCACGTTTTTAATTTATAGCGAAACGGACTTTTGCGCTTTCTCATGGGAGAATAACACTTAAATATTCAGAGCTCATGATGAAGATAATGTATTAGTCTTTTTTTTTATCAGATGATTCTGCTGGGTAAAGAAAAAAAAAACTGAGCAACCTTTTAGGGGTTTTAAGTGAATTTGATAGCGACTTTATGATGCACTTCAGACAGATGAAAGAACAGCGTCAGTCCAACCCGAGCTCTCCATAATTATACATAATGTATCCCATTTCAAAGCAATTAGCGCAATCAGGCGGATCGAGGCACTTTGCTGCCAGTAAGTAACAATGCCTCACGGTCATTTAAGCTTTAAGATGCCATTCACACTCTGACTCACAGGTCCGCCTGCAGACTGTAGTGCTTCAGTCTCTTTGGCAGGTGTATGTGTCCAAAGTCTAAAAGTAAGCGCCTCCTTTTCTATGGAACTACTTTATGTTGCGCTATTTCCATCCCCCTCAAAACAATGCTTGTAATATTGTCACACATGAACGGACCTATTCTAGCCAAAACACAGCAGGTGATTAGACTTTGTATTTAAAAAAAAACAAACTTTGTTTTGACAGTAAAAAAGTAAAAAATCTTGTATTGCATATTAACTGGATATCATTTGTAGTTTGTGTCAGTTGTCTTAGTCTGTCTATGTTGTTTGTATCTATTGTTATAACCATGTTTATGTTGCTCTCTTGACAAAGAGATTTTAATCTCAGTTTACCTGCTTAAATTAAAGGACAAAGAAGAAAATATAGGCTTTCATCACAAAACACAGGTACATTACTCGAATCGTTTAAGTGTTAAATATAATAGAGGAATGTGGCATTTTCAAAAATTATAATGTATAAAATGTATGAATTAGGTTCTTATTACCTGGACAGGTTAATCATCAATAACATAACTCTTGAATTTCAAGATGACGTTCTCAAAAATATTACATTATAAAGATTTAAGATTTAATACCGAGTCAAACATGCGTTAATTTTAACCACAAGTCAATTTCATCATAAAATAGCAATCAATGAGAGCTAACTAAATACATATTTAACATTCAGTTTTATTTTTATGCATAGCTGTTTCAAAGGGAATCAGCAGAATTCAACCTAAAGCTCGCTGTAAAGTCTCCAAGCCTTGTTGAACAGCAGTGAAAACAGCAGCTGTGAAGGATTCAGGCCGGAGGACCATCATAAACGCATCTGCAGCGATGAAAACACTTCACGCGGCTCAGAAAAAAAAGAAGGAGAACAAGATGAAATAGGTGCTTTTCGAATTATTAGCTCTCTTAGTCAGTCAGATCCACCGCTCTAGTGAACTTGATTCGCCATTCATCTCCCTCACCTTTCCCCGGCTGACAGGCAGCATGAATGTGTCCCACGGTGATGATAAAAACCTTCTTGCGGTTCAGGAAAAGAAAAGGAGGTTTTCAGCTCGGTTGTCGCCAGCGCAGCGGGGGTTCACATTGTTAGAGGAGCGTCTCTGAAAAGTCATTTTTTTTGGCCACAAAATCAGTCGGAGGTGCTCTTGATTTAAGATGATCTGCTAGAAAACATGTGATGTAATGCAGATGACCGCCGCAAATCGGAAATATAAACCCGAGTTTCTCATTTCATCCTGCTTGTTTTTTTTTCGGAGACATAAAAAAAATGATCTTGTTTTGATTAAACTAAACTTTTTAGGCATATCGACAGTTCCGGTGCTCTCTCGGTTCTGATTGGCTGGCCCATTAACACAGCTGTGACCGCATCACTGTTTATTGAAAAATTCTTGGTTGAATTAAAACCACCGTTGTACTGTCACAAGAGTTATTTAACAACTATACAGTTGTTAAAAGAATATCACATCATTCAAATTACTGGATTTAATTGTTAATTACTGTAAATAAACCGTTAGGCTTTTTTTTGGAAGTTATTTTCAGTGGTCTACGTCGTTTTGAGATCGATAACCAATTTACTGTTCTAAAAAAAACACTGTGCTTTGTGCTGCAGAATACTCAAACTGCACCCAAAATGTATTTGATATTATTTTTAAAAGTATACATAAAGCTTGCCAAGTTCGCCTCTTTTCACATAACTGAAATCTAAAAAGAAGTTGCACTGTTTTTATTAAACTATCTTCCTTTTGTACGTTTAATAAACACATTACAAAATGAGCTATATGAATATATATGACTTATATAGCCTACATATTCAAGTTATGATTGTTATTATTTTGTTATTATTATATTGAGATGTGTATGTTTCACAGTCAAAGTCTTAATTCATTTACAAATTTAATATAATATTAATAATAATAATAACATCGGTAGAAAATTAAAGTTCCTAGAAGAATCTTGTTCTGTATATAATTGCTACTAAAAATAATAATAATGTTTGTGTGTTGCGTTTATATGCAGAGCAGTCTGTTAATCCGGCGTTTCTGTCTCTTTTTTCCTCAGTGATACAGCTACACACACACACACACACACACACACACACACACACACACACACACACACACACACACACACACACATTCATAGCCAGATAGGATCACTATCCCTCAAAGCCTGACCTCTGCATGACTTTAAAATCACAATAACTTCATCATGTGAGCGGCGGTATCAGGTCTTCATTCCTCTGTAAAACTTAGATAAAACTGCGGCTTTTAGATTTACAACATTCCATCGTTCAATCACAGACATCTCAATTACCCGAGGTATTGGTGTGAAATTGAATTATCGCCCCTTTATTTCTTTCACGTCATTAAACAGGAAGCGTGCTAAAATCATTTGCAAATCACTGGCCTGGGTAATATGATATACAGTAGGTCATCTAATGGACTGATTAACTAATGACAAATCACGGGATTTATTCTGATAACACGAGCATTTGGGGCCTTTCAAACCCCGAGTGCGCTTGTTGATTAGGAACTAAATAGATTTTTAAATGAAATGCTTAATAAGCGCATAACAAGCAATAGTTTCAGCAGCAAATCATCTCTATAATCGGGGTGGTGGGAATTTAAAAGATGCTCAATGATGTGCTGCATCAAAACGCTGTCAGCCATATTTCTGAGCTCTCAAAACAAATTGCAGGAATAATGAAAACATGTTCAGTCTTATTTTAGAAGAAATACTGCTGCAACCAACACTATGTATAGTGAGTCATCATACCTACAATGTGTTAAATGTATTACTATTATTATTATTATTATTATTATTAGGCCTATTATTGAATCGTTTTGCTAGTAAAAGCATTGATTTGATGATAAATAATGTATGTTTAGGTGATTTTTTGTTTTGTCAAATTTTGTTTTATCACATTATTTTTTGTCATTCTTGTCAGCATGTGGGAATTTTGTATGTTACAATAGAAAAGATAGTAGGTGCACTTTTTATTTGATAATAAATATAATAATACCAATAATAATAATAATAATAATAATAATAATAAGCTTTATTCAACAGTACTAAGCATGTTATCACAAAATAATGAATTCATCCAATAAACTAAAAGTGTTATTATTTTCCATCTCCAGTAAATCCGTTTTCTCTTGGAAAGCTATAATCATTTCCCATTTTCATCAAGATAGGCAAGAATAATAACTGTAGGTAATTGTGTTGGAAATTAATTCTCTGGGAACTGACATCAGATACAAATAGGTTTTGAAATGCAATCATAAGGATTTATACAGCGGTGTGTGGTTCGGCCATTTCCAAATATCACCGCAAAATCTTTGCCTTGCCCTTCCAGTGACACCATGTACATAAACCATCCTTCACAAAAACCTTAAGACCATCATTTCGGGGCTGCTTTCCCCCTCTTTAGATCTGGCCAAAGAAAAGCAAACCAAAATAACAAAGGGGGCAGAATCAGGGGGTTTGTCTGGGAAGTTGTACTGTGCATGGCGAGCCGCTGTGTGCCCTGTCCCTCATATCACAGCGTAGCAGACTTGGCTCCATCCTAATCTCACAAGTCTCAACAGTCTGCAACTCAAGTTTATCCAGAGGGGGTTGAGCCTCTTGTAGCCCCCATCACCATTCCCTGCCCACCCCTGTCCTCTGCCTGCCTCCATCCAGTGGAACACTCTGTCAGTGACCCTTTGCTGACTCTGGCTGCCTAATCCTGTAAATGTGGGCAAAGCCTGAAATGATGAGGAGTTGGGCTTTTTTTATACAGGTGATGTCCTTTGCCTCTCTGTGTTCTCCTGTGGTCAGCAGGATCAGCCTAAAGACACAAGAGATGTTCTGGTTGTAATGGACCAGGCAGCAAACCCCACATCAAGCAGTCTGTAGCAAGAATGCAGGAGGATTTGTGCCACATTCAGCCATGCAGATCACTACTACTGGGTACATTCACATATGTATGTGAGCAAAACGTGGAATCACGAGGGCTGAACAATTTGACAAATCTGAGGTTTTAAAAACACTGACCTGTTGATGATGAGGCATTACAGAATCCCGAGCAATCCATGAAACCCAAACAGTCATGGTCAAGTTATACTGTATGTATCCAAGATGCTCTGAGATGGGATGATGTTTTGTGGTGGCCTCTGTCTGTTGAGCAGAACTGGTTAATTTCCACTGAAGCCACTTAGTGGTATTGTCAGAAACATGGGATAAACCTGTCAACTGAATGGCAGTTTCTCCAAGACAAGAATAAAAGTGAATCTCTGCCTAAAATGACCCGAAGCATACAGATGTTTAGGAAGGCTCAAATGCAAGATTTGCAAGATCATGTTAATGTCTATAGGTGTCTAATCTAATTTAAAAAGACATCTTCACTTGAATGCCACTCTCGGTTTAACCATGTCAATGCATGTAACTTTATAACAAAATCATTAGTCATTTAAGGGTGTTGTCAGATACCCATAATGCACACACACCAAATGCCCCAGCAGTCAGTGAGCTCACATGGGCAGCAACCCCACCCCTCTCCTATGGGAGACATATTTAATTTAATTAAGGCCTGTCAACGCTATTGATTTTGGCACTTTCAATTATGGCCCAGCAGTTTATGGGCTTCATGGACTGTGGATCTACTGATCTGTGATGAGGGGGCCCTATCAGTGCGGGACCACATGGACGAGGAGCCTCTTTGTCTTCCTTATGGCCCTGCGCTGTCTACAGGAGACACTGACGTACGGCCATTGCCTCAGTCCCACTCCCCTCCTGCTACCCATAATTAATCCCTCATTAGACAGGTCTTTATTGTTTAATTTGTGCCGTTCGTAATCAAATTGGGCAGATTAATTGCTACAGAATTTATAAACTGGGGTGAAAAATTGCCACTTTTAATTGCCTTCAGGTTTTATGAGGCCGAGGCTCTTTACTGAGCCATCAATGGACACGGTGAAATATCTCACACCCTCAAGAATTTTCTCTACATCAGTTTTTGAGTGATGAACTGTTATTGGGGTGCTCTTTTTAGAGAGCACGGCTGCTAAGCAGAAGCTCATTAAAATGTTTCTTGGAGATATATTTATCCTTGCAGTCCTAATTGCAAAAGTCAACCTTACAAATTCTCGTGTTTATTTATGGTCGTGGCCTTTTGCTTGTGTTCTGTTTGTCAGGGCTCGCTGGTCAGTACTGTGTGTAAGAGAGAGAGAGGTTAAGTACGGTATTTCGAGGAGGGATGCAAGTGTGCATGAGAGAGATAAAGTGTTTGTGTGTATATAAGAAAATATGTAATAGCAGAGTGATATGAGAAAGTGCGTAAATAAGAGAATTCAGTGTCTGGGAGGGTTGTAGGGTGTTATTTAATGCCTCTCATATTGTAGTTTCTTCAGAGTGCAGTGAAGAAAAGTGATTTGGATGAATAGCGTTAGGTGTGACAATAAAACTGTAACAAGCTATTTGCTTGACACATTTTTACAGCATATATTTAAGTGGTGACTAAAACGCCAGTAGCTTCTAACACTTAATAAAGAAATACTTTTGTATGCTTTGCACAGGCACCTTGTAAATGCAGTTCTAAGCCAGATTTAAGTGAAAACAGAAATGAATATTGCAGTCACGCTATATGGGTTAAGGTTCACAGAGTTGGATTAAAAAGGAGTGGTAAACCTTTGCTGTATGTGCCGAATCCATAAAGTGCTTCAACGTCTGACATTTTTTAATTGCAACGTAAGATATTCACTTCATTTAAAATGTCTTGACAAATTAATACAATTAAATAAGTTTTGTGTTTTCTTTCAGATAACTGTGATACAAAATCTATGTGTAACATTTGTGTGTGTATGTATGTGTAACAAATCAATGCTTTGGAGGAAACTGTTGACTTTAGAAAACACTCATGAACACACAAGAAATGATTTAAAGTAACTCTTGTCACATAATAATTCGTATGAATGCCATTTTTGTGGTATATGTGCATATGTAAAAATACCTGTAAACCCTTTTACAGGCTATGTAATGTATGTATATGTGTGTGTGTGTGTGTGTGTGTGTGTGTGTGTGCGGAAATTCAAGGCTCACTGGGTGTGCATGTGTATGCAGAGTGTCATGTTTCAATGACATCATTTAATGAGCGCATTGATGTCAAAAGTAGGGTAATTGTGTTGGCTGTCGTGTCACCATACACCTTGGCAATTATAGCGTCACTCAACGATTATGGTTCATTATCTTTCTGAGGGGCCAGCAGTCCAAACAATGGATTCGCACAAACGTATATATACTAATTGCTAGCAGACACAACTAGACGTGGAGCCAGTTGAAGTGGTATATATTTAGCTTCTGTTGAGTATATGGGAATTCTGTGGGGGAGTTACACAAATATGATTATTAAATTTCACTTGATGGACAGATGAGCATAGCGAGAGGTACAAGTGTCCCATTTAGTGATGGATCTAACTGGTAACTACAGTGTAGGTGGACAGGATTGGATGGCTTAGTGGAAAATACTAAGTGCCACTTGAATGGTGGAATTAAGGGTAATTCAGAAAAGGATATCGACTCCGGTGTTGACCGCTTTTTAAAATGAAAAGTAGGAAAAGTTGAAGAAAAGTTGAAGAAAAGTTGGCGGTACCTTGAATCATTAAATCCAGACAACGGGACACAAGTGATCTACTTGCAATGGAATTTCTTTTGGATTTGATATTATTTATTAAACTTTTTCTTAGTTTTGACATTCGTAGATGGAAGTTTTCTTGGGGATGAGCTGGTACTGTCCACCATTTTGTGCCCCCACTAACCCCTTTGCCCTCTCTGCACCACTTGAGGCCTTATAAGGCAGTGTGGATTCCTCTGGCTTGCATGCTTCATATTATCTTCACATCCCCCTTATTCAATATCTCTGATGATTATCTTTGTTGAAGTTTAGGGCCATGACCAGGAGCCTCAGTCCTTTTAAGCACAACTGGATCTTGGTTTATGTTTTCTGTGTCATAGTGTAACAGTTGTGTAATTGGTTTTGTTTCCAACAGATGGTTGTTCACTGTTACTGTGAACTATTACAAACTCTGGAATGATTGTTTGGAGACATGCAGATTTAGTTACAATTTATTGTATTTAGTCCAGTAGAGTTCAGATGTTTTACAGGAAGGCATGCCTTCAGAGTTATGATTGCACCGACCAGGTGATGACAATCAAACTGAGACAGCATCATTCAATAACTTTTGTATAACCACACTTCATTCAGTCTAACATCTATCAAGCCATTCAGCTCACTTGGCCTGTGATTCTTTGAAATAGAAGTTGGAGGCAGTTTAGCAAGTACAGAGTAATGATCCAGAAAATTTCAGTAATGTTTTGATTTTTGGTTGACTTGCTAATTAAATCATATATCAACAGTATTTTTACTCAGTGACACACAATCGAAAGAAAATAAATAGTGTTTTAAAATAGACAACTTTTTTTTACTTTAACTTATCATTATGAAGAAAATGTTGGTTGTATAGTGTAATGGCTATAGAATAATGACTCCATTGGCATTTAGCCTTGCTTTCACTATGCAGTTCTGTATGCCACTGGGTATGATCTCCCATGAAAATGAAGGCTCGATTTACAGTGTGACAACCATTGCGCAACCAAAAGAGAAAGAGGGCAGTGTTTTTGTTTTCCGTGGTCGCTATTGGTAGCCATATCAAATTATTTGTTAGGTGGCTGACCTCTTCTTATTTGTCTTATTGCTATATGATAAATAAGTGCAGAATATTGCACAGGCAAGTCTCTCTTCCCCTTAGCTACTGTAGCTAATGAGAAGAAAACCCTCTAAAAATCAGTTAGCTAAGCTACCAGCCCTACAGCCACAGAATACTGGATCAGTATCCAGTCACAGTCTCCGTTGCATAGTTTATTTCAATTTGTAAAAACATAAACATGCTACCGACCCAGTTCACTTTTCTAAACACATACTAAAGAATTTAGGTCTGTCTTATAGACTAAATGAATGAACAATCTCATGCTTTTCTCCTAATGTTTTCTTCTAACATTACTCTCCCCTCCACCCAACGCCAACCCCTGCTGTGGTTACTTGTTTGTGTGAAGCAATAACGTTACTCAGACTATGTTAATACTATGCAATGCACATCATATACATCATTACAATAGCTTTTGCCTGTTCCCAAATTCAATATAAAATTGTGACAATTTCAGTTTACCTCTTCAGTGAACATGCTTCTTTCTTCTCTCTTATTTCCAAAGTGGTGTTGATCATTTCTCCATGAGATACACTCTGAGAAAAATGGCTGTCTTTGTCAGTAAAGTTGTCTGTTTTCACTTTAAAGTTATAATCCATAAGAATTCAGTCCTTGTTAATTTGATGACACCTTCAGTTACAGTGGTAACAGCAACACAGTACCTACAGTACCTAGAATTCTAGGGCAGCCACTTTGAATACAACAGAGGAGTAAGTATTTTATCTGTTTATAGTGCAGCCAAACAAACTTTTTCTAAAAAAAACAAAAAAACAAAAAGTAAATAATTTGCTGTTTTCCCATCATGTCTTGGGCAACATTGATTTGATTTCATACTTCGCACAGCACGGGTAGTTTTCCACACAACAGCAGGACACATCAAGTGGAGCTGGTTAACTTAATGAGAAGTTGGAGATATGTAGCCTGTTACCTGCTCACTGTGGCTGCTCCTTCTTGTTCCATTACTCTCTTGAAAACATTAAAATTGATCCACTGAGGAAGAAAAATACTGAAAATGATTTGCTTGGTAGATGAATTTTTAATGAATGATCACTGTCATTGCCGATCTGCTTCACAATAAAAGTAACCCTGTGTTTCACCAGTTAAAGACTTTTAATTTGAACTAGCTGCAGTAGAGAATGTTGGGTTTGCATTAGCAGTAACTTAATACAGCTCTTATACAACTATAGCAGTGAACAGTAAACAGTGAGGGTGATATCAATGTGATACAACTGCAGTGAGTAACACTGGATTACATGCATGCATTGTTTCCTGTGAAACCCTGTGAATTCCAGAAATTTGAATCCCTCGTGGGAATTTTGGAACTAACAATGAAAACTACTGATAAAGAAGTAATTAGTGAATGTAAATGTATACATTCGATGGCTATTGCTCAAAGAACTCTGATCAAAACACACGTACACAAACTTCTATACATGTATATGCAGAGATTCATTATGAGCTGGGGTTACGTAGTTAATTATAGTTGCGTCAGGCCACAATGGCAAGGCGTGCTCCTCACTGTGTGGTGGAGCCACAGAGGCTGCACAAACATCTCCTCAGAGGCCCTACTCCTTGTTTAATGAAACATCGCAGGGGCCCAGTGAATGCACACAGAGAGGCATAGCACAATCTGATGGACAGTGTCACCAGGGCCATGCCAATTATGTTTTCAGCAAAAGCCCACCAACCCCTCTCCCTCCTTCATCTATAGCCCTCCATACCTCCTCCTCCCTGCCCAGACATAGAATAACAGGACAGAGATATGATTACTAATCTGACCTCCCTACCCCCCCACCCCAAGCCAAACACTAAAAATGTTAGGATTTGTTTGTTCAGTCATCAAGAAGTGTTTCAAACTGAAGTGGGGGTCTGGAGGGATGATGGTGTAATGAGAGTTTGCAGCTTCAGATGTTTGTTTTTGTTCTGATTGGATTGCGTGAGGCTTGATGTGTCTCCGAGTGCTCACTGGGCTCATTATGGGTTTAGCAATCTACTTTTAATGGCAGCAATTTGTTGGGTATACCAGGATTGGTGTCATGGACTGAATACAAGCTCACAAAGACACACCTAGTTCTGGACTCATGTAATGTAATACAGTAATCATGTTTGCTGACTTGGTGACTTAGTGATGTACTGTATGTCATGTCTGTTGTTTGGGGAGAAATCACTACAGGAGCGTCAGAAGATCCGTCTTCGACCTTGTGTTTCTGCTCGCAGTGACAGATAATAACTTCCTCTTCTCTCTTCCTCTGATTGTCTCCATTGAGGTGTCTCTGCTGCTCATTCCTCGTGGCTGAGGATGTGATTAAGTACTCTTCTTATGGATCTATTCAACTTTCTGGCAAAGGTATTACATCCAACTGACAAGGAGGGATGAATTATCCATTTGTCAAATTCTGTAATTGTGTAGGAGTTAGACATCACATATGTAACTGAACACAGAGCAAGAGACAGGGGAATAGAAGAGAATGGGGGGAAGGCTCCCACTTCAGCAGGACAGAGGGCGGCTTTGAGGGTGATTTAGTTTCTGGTTTGAATGTGAATATAATCAGAAGAATAGGTACCATGGGTTATTGTGTTGCCAGAATCCTTCTCGCTGTCAGCTAGACCTCCAGGATTCAGTCCTGATTGTACTGGCACTTTCAGGTTAAGTATAATCAAAATCTAAATTGTGTATTTTATTCATTTGTTATATTGATATTTAACCATACAATCATCATAACATATGAAAGAAGAGGAACCTGGTTTAGAAAATACTTACCAGTATGCATAAAACAAACAAGATGTGTTATTTGGTGAGTTTTAGAAGTTCTGGTAAGGGATTTTTTCTTCTTCAATTTAACAGTTTTACCTTTGTTTTATACCATTCCCCCTGTTTCCACTCTATTTACTGTACTGTAGGTAAAGTGGTATCGATCTTCTCATCTCACTGCAGAAAAGCAAATAAACGTATATGCCAAACATGTTGAACTATTCCTTTAAATGGTACTTGCACCTGTGGGTAAAGTGGCTGAAAATTTGAGTTGTGTATTTTATTAATTTGCTCCATAAATATATAAACATCCAATAATAAAAAAATATGCAAGACATTTAGGTGTGGCGCAGGGCCTTCGAAGAGGAATTCTACTTAGCAAATACTTTTTCATACTTTCTTGTTCAAAATTTAAGCTTCAGAGATCAGACTATACTATTTGACCTCAGTGTTTAAACTTCAAAGTTGCACTAGCTTTTATCCTGCTAACCATATGTACCAAATTCACCATGAAAGTGAGCTTGTGCCTGTCTTTATTCTCTTGTGCAATGCAGCAGGAGACCCACTCAACCAACAATGGCGGATAAACCTACATATATACAAAGGCAAAAAGGCCTGTAAATGAACAGCGGAAGAGCTGGGAGATGCGGTCATGTCTTTATTTTTGCGTAACAGGATTAGTGAGCCCTTGAAAGGGGACAGCACGCAAAGTGACACGATTACGGGCAGTGTCAGTTTCACTTTACAGTTTGAAGAGTTCCCGTTCTCCCTTACAGGCAGGCAGCTCAGTGGAGCTCTGCTTCGGAGATGAGATCGCCTCAGCCGTTCGTGAACCCTTCAGGCGTGGCTTTTCGTCAGGCTATTCGAGGCTGACACGAGGGCCTCTTCCACTCCTCCACCCCCTGCAGCACACAGCTCATTGGGCATAAGAAACACAATTAAATTCAGCTAAAGCAAGACCACTGACTGCTCGGCTGTAGCCTAATAGGCTTAAGAGGGGAAAATAAATCTAATTGCGTGTTATTGGTCTGAAGTTAATCCCCCATGGTTTGACACTAGAGTGAGTTTTGGCGGGTGCGTGAGGCGTGCTCCGTGGTTCAGGAGCAGCTCAAGATCGACTCAATGAGAAGAGTTTCAAAGGTTTTGGCGGTAGCAAAGCCAAGAGACTGCACTTGACTCCTGACAGGTCTTGAAAACCCCTAAAACGCTTCTTAAGTGGCCTGTATGTCTTATCAAGTGTACACTCTCGGGTGAAGAGATCACCCTGAGAGAGTCCACACCAGCGAAATGATGATTTCAGGACCACAGTGCAGAGCGATATAAGGTTTCAGTTTCTTGTGCAGTTTCATTTGGGGTGAGGGGATTATGAAAGCTTGACAACATTCCATTGACTGCAGGCGTAGGAGGTAAAAGGTGCTGTTGTGAATTAATTGTTTCATTACACAGTTTTGAGACACATTAGATGGGATTAATATAAAATTACTTTGTCTGCCAATGACACCGGATCTGATTTCTAAGGGCTACGTTAAATGAACCAAAGTGATATAAAACACTTAACTTGCTGTTTGGTTTCTGAAATGGTTTCCAGTCCTGAAGCAATTCTGTGAACAGATTGTATTTTTCTCCAGTCCCACCATAATTGGAGCCTCACTTTTGCCCTTTTGTACATATTATTAAGTTGTTAAAACTATCAAGTCAGAGGTTGGGCATTTAACCGCATAGCCACACGCATTGTTAATCCTTTCTCTGTTATTTCAACTCAACAAGATTTGGCCTCTCTCAAGGTTTTTCTCCAAGTGTACAATACCTTTCAGCTGTGCATATGGTCAGATGTGCTGGTGCAAGATGACTAAATGGCTCATGGTGTAAATAGGACCCAGACGATTGAGCTCCAAAGTGGATGGAAACAGTTTTCTAACTTATTTACTTTGGAACAATCAGGAAAACCACCTATTTACTTCCAAGACCCTCTTCTTTGGAAGATACAAGTCTGCCTTTAATTTAGTGAGCAATTCAACAACTCACTTTTCAGAATGAATACTAATAGTTCTCCCTTGGACAGCGGCACAGCAGCATGTGAGATTTGCTGCATCGTGGCAGCCTCTGTTGCTGCAAGCACCCAACTCAGACAAGTCAGTTATCATAACCTCAGACGACACTGCAGTCGGCTCTTTGCACGAAGGCCTTCACTTCTTACACTCCGCTGTTTAGACACCAGATGGCCACTGAAACTCCAACTTGACCCAACGGTCCTCTCAACTTACCAACGGTGGGTCGGCAAGCCCAAGTGGTGGTTTGTGGTCACTTCCAACATGGATCTTGGCTAAAGGCTCGTGTGTAAAGACATAGAACTCTATCTAATTAGTGTCTCTATCTAATTAGTGTCTTCAACCTCCAAAGTTTTTTAATTGTGTAAGAGAAACAAAGAGAACAAATCACAGCATGCTAATGAACTAAAATGGATTTCTTTGTTAGCATAAAGGTAACTCATGTCAGATAGACTGACATAAAGAGGGATTTTTTTTTCAAGGGGAAAAAAATAATGATAGTCTTTACTTGTCACTGTTATAGTATCAGGTTGTGATTATGTTGTGGTTACTGTGGCATGGGCCAAAAGCACATTTGTAATCCAGAGTCTTCAATTTGTGTTTAATTTGTAATCCTATACAACTATTGATAGTTTGAAAACTGACAGATTGATTTTGTTTCACAAAAGATGTAGATTTAAAAGCAGTTAAGGCTGTTTTTGGATCAGCAAGAAAGGCTAAATTTATTGCACATCAGCATATTAGTGTTATGGGGGCATGTCCAAATTCAGTTTTTTTGACTTATTGTCCAAAAAAATCATTCCACATTCTGGCACTGTCATATTGTAACTTCATGTTGATATTTCATCCATAGTTTGCATATTTGCACACAACATGGTGATATCAAATCCAATATTCTGCAGTGGCGGAAGCAGCTACAGTTTATAGAGTCATTACTAACTGCTTAAGATACTCCAACTCCCTCACAGTCATTAAATACAGATGGAGAAATAAATGCTTATCTTGTTGAATGGGAGTTGGCAGTCAGTAATTAGCACAATCAGTCGTATTGTTTTAAAGGGAAGAATCTCCTTGGAAGTATTGTTGAGTCTTTGATCACAGCCTGATCACCTGTCTACTTATCTGGACCGTGATACACATGAGACCTCTGTTTAGTGTTTAGATAGTGTCCTTTGTTAGCCATGTGGGTTCTTCCTTTGTGTGGTCAAGCATGTAGCAGATGAGCCTTGAAGAGAGAGTGGCTGGACTTCTGTGGTGAATTTGCCGAACATCAGTGAAACCTGAAGAGCACATCAGGATTTTCCTAACACTGATAAAACCCAGATTTAGTGCTGCTCATAAAACACAAGGCAAATTGTGCGCTCATAGCTATCTACTGCAGGACCTGGTAATAGGGTCCACTAAATTTCCATCTCAAATACCACTGCCAACTGAGGTGGATTTTTTACCCTTTTAACTCCGTGGGTGGGTGGACATTGAGATCTTTATTATTCTTGCAAAAAGTGAAAACAATCATGGGGGTTCTTTTTTTTAAATTAATTTCTGATTTTTGACATGTTTTCTGTTTCTCCTGTATCCTATAATCTATCAGATTTAATTGGCCTATGTGTGTCCAACATTTAGAAGAGATCCACGTTATCTGTATTTAAAATAATGTTACATATATAGGCTTTAATATAGTCAGTATACACATGAATACTTCAAGACCAAAATCTGCAAGCTAAGGGGTAATATGTGTTATCATTGGATTAGCTGGTTCATAAGCCTCCTTTCCGCTCTCATAGGTCTGGAAGAAAAGTCCTTTCACACGCAATTGAACCCAAAGTTCATATCCTTACGCATCACACTAGTTATCTCAATATCCGGTTTTATTGAGCTTTTAAACTTGAGGAGTTCTGCTAACTGTGAACCCAAAACTCACTAAGAAAGAAGTTCTCAAATTTGAAAGATCCAAAATTACTAAAAATTATTGACACATTTGCTTGTTTACTGTATATCCTGGATGTTAAGCATTGCAGACAGGTTAAAAAAATAAATCAAAGACAATTTAAATAAACTTAATAAAATAATTAAATGCACCTTTTCTATCCTTATTGTCTCTTTATTTCTATCTATTTAAAATGAGATTTTTTACATTAATTAAACCTGTTCCATAAATAAACTAAACTAACTAAATATTGGTTTAATTAAGCTTTCTTTTTCACCTCTGAAAAATAATTTTATCTGCAGGTATATTTTTTTTTATCCCAACAGCAGCACATTTCTAACTGACATCTGTTCTTGTGCAGTTTTACACCATCATTTCTTAACCACAGCGCAACAGTAGCTCGGCACTGATGGTGTGGAAACCAATGTGGCAACAGAATCAGCCTGAGGCTCAATTTATGGCTCACTGAAAGCACAAGAGAACAGACAGCTGTGCTTCCTGCAATTCCATATGAAGCCCCAAACTAAGTTCATTATGATAATTACAACTTTCATCAATTTACAGTCACATCATTTGGACTACCTTTTTTTTAAACTTTATGTTCAAGACAGATTTTTTCCTCAGTCCTCATTTTTTCCTCTCTGGCACTCGCTGTTTGTTTCCCTCACTCTCTTTCTTGTTTCACAAAAATAAGCTGAAACAAGAAGTAATCAAGCGGGTAACTGCAGCCATGTTCTTTTGAACAATAATGATTACAGTGCTCTGTTGTGACCCTTGAAAATGGCCTGCAGTAAAAAGTAAAGTGGAGGAGGAAGCAGAAAAATTCCAACAGTAAATTTTACATGCACATGTAAATATATCAGTTTATATTTAAGTCTTTCTGTGCATAAAGGACAGAAACAGAACTACAGAGAGAAAAAGAAAGTGAGTGAGAGAGAGCAGGAACCTCCTCTGGTATCTAAATGATTACAATGAGTCCCTTTCAAGCCGTAGCGCCCATTGCTGTGACTTGATATGATTTTTATCAGATGCTGAAATGCTACATTACCAAGTGGGCAGTAAATTATGTCTAAACCAATTACAGTGGGACCCTGTGCGGCCTGACGGCCTCAGAGGGCCAAGTGGGAGGGGATGAGGGAGGATTTGGGGGGGGGGGGATTGCAGGAATGAGAGTAGGATATGATAGGGTGGGATTTGGGGGGTGAGGGGCATGGCTGGAGTTTGTCTTGATTAGTGGAGTCTGGGGGCGCATGAGAGTCTGGCGATAAGGCCACTCGTAGGGAGTGTGTGTGTATGTGTGTGAGAGAGAGAGAATTGCAGAAGAAATGCACATAAACAAAGGTAGGCATGTGTGTATATGTTTCCCTCTATGTGTGTGTCTGTGTGTGTAGATTTATGTGTGCATTTAGGGAAGGTGTGTGTCTGTCAGAGGTCAGAGAAATCAAAGAGGAGAGTCATGGGAAAATGTGTTTCAAAGCTGCCCCCAATAAATGAGAAAGCAATAAATTAGCCCTGGTTACCTAATGCTTGTCGAATGAAACCACTGAAATGGTTTCATATCTCTGGCCAGCAAATCAGTACCTATTCCCTTTTTTATTGTCAATAAAATGCATCTAAAATATATCAAGAAAAAAGATTGTGTTATCACAGCGTTATGATACTTTTAAAAACAAACATTAACCAGACTCCTTTACTTGATGGAACATAATGTTTGTCCTACGATTTCCACAACATCCCCACAGTAATATCTTGTGAAACTAAAAACTGGTAGTTAAAAATAATTGTACAACATTTAGATTTTTTTTTTCGTGCCAGACCAGCTTACTGTTTTGACAATGTAAGCGCTCTCAGTTCATGCAATACCTCTGAGCTCCGAGGGGAAAAGTTGTGTGCATGTATGAGTGTGTGCACCTTATCCTGTCCATCTCCCCTAATTTGTTTATTCCCATCCTTTTTATAAACACCATTAGAGGGCAAATAGGTGATCATAAAGTGGAACGGCTCTCCCTCCCATCAACTCAAGACAATTAAGATAAAGTGAAAAGATTCGGTCAGAACATTTTTATTGGCCTCTGCCGCTTTGTAGACAAATGGAGTAACTTTCCCTTGTCTCTTTTGTGCAGCGGATTCTGCTGAACTGTGCAATGTGGCTCACTGATTTATCTATCGAGCGGGTTTCGTTGTCATACAGGGAACTATCAAAATCTCTTTCAGAGCAAAGAAAAATGGCAACAATAAAAGCAAGATCAATGGCAAAATTTTTATGCAAGAGCAGAAGTTATAACAAGCAATAAATAATAATCAGAAACCTGCAACTCAATTCCTGCAGCATCCACACTGCAGTGCTTGTGAGTGATATAATACATTTAACCCTTCGTGCTTTTATACCTGTTTATAAATTTTCTATTTGTGCTCTTCACTTATTCCACTGAAATGCTATTGGTCTGTCATGTGTAATTACAGGTTTTGTATATGATGAAGTCCAGTTTCCAGTTGACCTTGTCACTAGAGGATATTAAAAAAGAAAAGAAAAATGGTCATCTTTGTTGTTTAAAACCACCTGAACTGTAATAGAGAGGAAAAGTCTTTAATCCCACGGCCAAAATTTTCCTCTTTTCTATTTGTGTGTCAATTTTCATTGTCAAAAAGCGGGCTTTAAAACTGAAATGAAAATCCCCTTTCTTTGTAATGTTTATTCTGCCTTTTCCCATATCCGCTCCCGCTCCGTCTGTAGCCTCCCACCCCTATTCACCATATTCCCGGATGCGAGCGGCTTGGAGCCAGCGATAGACTGCAGATGAAAGGGGAGAAAGAGGGGGAAGATGGTAATGAAGCAGAGGGAAGAGACAAGAGGTCCCTGCGGGGACTCGGATGCCTCGCGGGACTTGTTTCGCTGTCAGACCACGCTGGCCCCCACGTCCACAGCTCCCTGTGGAGAAGATGTGTCAGAGGATGTTCTGGGTCAGCCATGGGAAGAGACCATGTCTGGACAGATAACGGCTTTCTGCCAAATTACCACTCATGCTTTTGATGTTGAGGAGTGTAAATAAAAAGAGAATTAGCTTGAACTGTGGACCAGAGATTGCTGAAATTGCTTGAATCAGGCTTAAAAGTCTGAGTTGCTCTGATCCCTATGCACATGTAACTGAAAAGACATGCTCACACACAAACACGTGTTTTTTTGCAAAGGCAGAATAAGGAAATGAAACATTCATGTGTTAGTTAAACAACAACTAGAATATTTTAAATACATCCTCAAAACTCGTCAGACCTTCTTCAACGATTTTAGTCTGACAGCTTCCGTGAGTGGCAGGCGGCACCATGCTACGTCATCCTGTGTGCTGCTCTGCTTTTGCTCAACAATTTACCACTTTAAAAGGCCCAATGGCCAATCTGCAGACAATCGTCCCCTGTAACACTATCTGGGCCCTGCTGATAAAATGCAGATGTGGCTCCTCTCAATGTGAATTTGTGACCCATTAAGTAGAGCCCCTCCTTTTTCCTCACCACTCCATCCCTCCTCTTGGCAGAGACTGCAGACCGCCTTTTCACATGCATTCCCCAAAAGCAGGTATGTGGATAGTATCAGACTAACGAGTCACAATGGTGAATTTGTTCAACAAGGAGCACCGCATTACTTAAATCCAAGCGTGGCTCTCCCTCTCTTTGAGATCTGTGGACTAGATTGGCACAGTCTCCCCAGCGTCTCGTTTAGGGACGGACAAAAGGTGAATTCAAGCGCTCCCTTTGAGGTTCACGAGACCTGAATCTAGTCTATTGATGTCAAGTCTCCCCTCAGTCTCCCCCAATGTCTCCATTGGTCAGCCATCACTGTTGTGTCTTGGGACAACCTTTGTAACAGTTTGGGTGTACCTGGGTTATAAGTTCAATGAAAAAATTAACAATGAATTGTCGTGGAATGACTCACATTAACATGTACAAACCAGAGTCAAGTCTGACTGACTAAACATGTGCTAACTTTCCCACAATTATTCACCATTATTACCTTGATCCTGGCCACCTTCTGCTCCATGCTTGACAGTGTATGCTGTGTTTGTTTGTCCTGGAACGAGAGAGTATTTTAATTGCAGGGCAATTTAGAGCCAACAATTAAACAAGATTTTCAAGGTTATGAGCCCCATGTTGATGCCAATTTGTAGAGCCAAGAAATCTATGTCGGAAATAGATTGCAATGTGTTTCATAACATAGTCATTATAAAATACCTAGTGATGCGATTGAGCAAAAAATAGATATACATAGATTGGCATTGTAAGTTAAGTTTATGAATACAGAAATTTCATGTTTTGGGAGCATGTAATGATGGTAGCCTTTCACTTAAATTTTAAATTTTGTCGATTTATAATACTGTCAGGAATAATTGACAGCAATTATTACCAAACTCTTTCTGATGGCTTTTTAACAGCTGCAAACAAACCTGAGACCTAATGACACAACAGTTTATATAACCACATGTTCAGACCAAAAGCAGCCCTGGGTTAAAACATCACAAGCTGTGTTGGAAGGGGCGTGTTGTTTCAGGTACCAATGAGATAATGTAGTATGATCCAGGAAGGCTTTTTAAAGCAATAGATCCATGAATCTGAAGGCTTATAAGACTCCAAAACAGTGTAACACTCTTTATAAAGGACTTACATCCCTGGAAAGTTATCACAGGGACAAACATTTTCCTTTATTGCAATGTTCATCAAATAAACATTGGAATTAGTCTATTCACATTACAAAGTAATCTAACAATAATGTGTCTTTGCGTTATGTTTGATTGACCATTACATTGTTTTGCTGAATGAAATTGTTGAATTGCAACAAAATTTGAGCCAGGTGGAACTTTTTCACTGGTGGACTGCATTTTCTTCACAGCCTCATTGAAAATAAATAAGGAAGCTGCATTTTTTACACAGTGCTGTTGTCTGTTTGAACTATAACACTATAAGTCCCTTCCCGACAATTGGAGGAGAATTCTGGTCTTGGACTTTGGTTGTTACCGATGTTGGCCCATATTATCTGGTAATGTGAGGGGTTTACAGATCCAATCTTAAACCTCCAGAACAGACTCATTGGGGCCTCCCTGATAATTTCAAACATATTGATATTTAGGATTTAAAATCTGTGTTATTACGTCACTACTTTCCGTGTCGGTCTACAATAGCCAATGAGAGAGACAAGTGTACAAGGAGATGAAAGTGAATGAGAGGACTTAAAATGGCGACCACGAACAAACAATAACAAGCTGTTGTGCAGGTGTGTTGGACAGCTGAAATGGCGGAAAGGCTGCCTATATAATGTGTCCTCATATACCATAACATGGTATGTTATAGACATATCATAACTATATGGACAAAGAGAAGTGCTTTACTAAACAAAGTTGTTGCATGGCAGTTTGTTTACATCTGTTTTCCCACGAGATCATGTGAGATCACATGAGATAGTGCATTGCTCCCTTTGGCACAATAATCTTAATAATATCCTGTAGTGTGTAATGCGCCAATATTTTCAAATTTTATAGTGTGTCCATATTTGAGATTAGAAAGACGAACATCTGTGAACTTTCTCCTTATTTTTCTCCTCATCCATCATCGCTTGAACCCCCCTCCCCCAACAACTTTCTGAAGTTGGACTTGAGGGGGGGCAGTCTGACCATGTTTGTAACTTTCCTAAACTGACAATTTAACAAGCCTCATATCCTGATTTGTATGAGACAGCAGTTTTCAGAAGAAGAAAGGCCATTAGTGACAGGTTTACACATTTTTTCCTTTAGACATGTGTCGACAACCTAGTTCTTTCTAATCATACTGAAACCTTAATGCAATCAGGGCTGCACTTTTGTCCAAAAAGATAATGGTACCCTTATGACTATGAGTACCTGGATTACCTGTGTTTTTCCTTTAGGGTTACGGGTTGATTAACAGCAGCAGTGAGGCAGTGTTTATGAATGGCAGCATCAAAATCCAGTATCTTTTTATCTGTCAATGCTCTGTGTCCCACTCTACCTAAATAAAATCAGTTCCATTTAAGTGAAATGGGAAGTACAAAGTCACATATATGCACACCTCATATAAGTAGAAGTACGGTTATCATGTTAGAGATGCTATGAGTTGCTTGTTATATCCATAAGTAGTAAATTGTATTTCATGACTTCCATGTAATTCCAGTAAATTTTGTTTTGACCACCCTGACCGCTTCTGATTTGAAAGCAGCCAAATAACAGTGTCTCGAACTGTTTATACTGACCTCATTGTTCAATTTGTAAAGATCCCCCCTCATCTGTGGCTTGGCCCAGTAGTGCCTCTGGCTATGCTTTTACATACTCTGTGATCTAGCTCATTGCACCACTTCACTGTGAATAGAGTGAGTTAAAGTCAAAGCCCTGGGTAACAGAGGAGAGCATTATGGATGAGCAGCCTGTAAAAAAGGCCCATTGAAAAAAGGCCTGTGACAGTTTAATTGGTCGAATTAGTCACGATATTCAAATCGTGTCTGTTGACCAGCCAATGACTGAAGTGTGTACTACTGTAGGCTGGGCCAACCACAAAACTTGGTCCAAATTGCAAACGAGACACATTAGGCTTTCCCTTCCTGCCAGCAAACCAAAGTCCAGTGGCACAGCACTTTTGCCAGTGCAGCTCCTTGAAAAAGGTTCATTGCTACTTTCTGGCTACATGGAAAACATTGAGAACTCCTTTATAATATCTGTCAGCTCCCCCAGTCTCCAACATAAACAGGTGTTCCACCCAAACCAGTGTATTTACTTATGTCAAGGCTGTGCTTACATATACAGACACTCAACACACTTTTAACATTCTCCTCAATGCTACAGTCGAGCGGCACTTGGCATCAGTGTCTGCGGCCGGTTACACTGTTTCAAGAAGACAAATTAAAGCCATATAATTTGCCCACTGAAAGACTCGCTCTGTATCGCAGGTGTCAGGGCCCAAAGCAGGCGTTAACTCCCTCCAGCCCCCCAAAGTCACACACGTGTACACATACGGTGTGAGTTCACACTAACATGTATGTAAGACAGCTACAAAAAATATCTCAAGCAGTCACTTAAGTCCCCATAGCATGGTTAACGTGGTTGTAAAACATGCTGGCCTGCACGCGGCTCCAGCTTGTAATAACTGGTGGTGACAGTAATATGAGTTTTTGTGCGTATGTGCGAGTAGATGATGTGTGCGATTGTAAAAAAAACACATATAAACGTGTCGGTGCAAAGAGAAAGATGGAGAGTTGGATTGTAGGGGATTAGTCGATTTGTATATTTAAAGGAATGGTTTAACAGTTTGGGAAATACAGTTTGCTTTCTTTTTGAGAATGAGAGAAAATAAAATCTATAAACCTCATTCTATGTCTGTGCTCTAAACTGATTTTTTGGTGACACTGGGTCAAAGAAAACAAACTATACTGAAGTAGCATTGAGATATTATCCCCTTTTAAGTTGATATAGCGAACAGAGCCCATTTACACATCCAGCAGATAGGGAGCAACGTTTGCAACCTATTTTGGACTCCACCAACTCTGAAGGAAATATCTGCCTCTTTACCTAAATGCACTACTGTGTTCACCATGTCTGTCTCCTGTTTGGTGCTGTTTAGTGGGTTTATCAAAAGTTTTGCTGAAAATGGCAAAGCAGAACCAAAACAGTAAAGTTGTGGTCTGGAAATAAACAGTGACTTGAAAGACACTATAAAGCTTTGTAGAGTTGAGGGAAAAAGCAGAGCCAGGTGATGTTCCTCTGTGGGTTCATCACTACAAGCCACACCTTTTACATACAAGTATACTTGACTATAGTCATATGATCCATTGTTGATATAAAACGTATCGTTATAGCTGCTTTAAGTAGAGCGCTGGAGTAGGGACATGGTTAAAATAAATTCACATTAAGACTGCTAGCCTGCCTCTGTCCAAAGTGGGAAAAAAGCTGACCATTCATTATATGTTGTCTATTTAATTCATACATAAACAGAAATGTTTATGTCCATTTGTGATTTTTGGAGGAGTTACCTGCTATAAATATTTCTTGGTCAACAGAAATAGTTTCGTTCTGACTGATGCTGGCATTCAAAAGTCAAGTCTGGGACACCTACCTACACTGACCATATCTGTGTTGTAGTCAGCTTTACAGTTTTTTACAGGTGTCTGTTTTGATTTGGACAAAGTCAGATAACATGCTCTGACTCCAGCTCATGCATGTATTTAGGCAACTGGATACTGTCTTGCAAGATGGCAGCCCATTCAATCAAATGAAAGTTTCTCACAGGGCACATAACCAGAAAAAGGTTTGTCAAGCTTCCTTAGACCTTTGCATTTTTGGGCCCATAGAGTATTCTCATAAGAGTCCTTCTCTGGCTGAGCCTTGTGACTTCCTGCCAGCTTTCCACACGTGAATGGCACAAAACAATTTACTTCTGTAGTTTTTCAAGATTTCTTAATTTGACTAATTCTTAGTATTTATGATACTCAAAAAAGTTAATACTTTGCTGTTTCTTTTTTAATGATGGGAAGTGTATGGGAAAACATTAATTTGGGCGTGTGGGCGCCACAAAACCTGCAATTCCAACTGTGGCTGCTGCACCAAAACTGCCCCAGTGTTGCTCTACAGACATGAAATTGATTCCAATCTTCTCACCTCACTCTCAGAAAGGAAAGTAGTGCATTGCTCAAAATGTTGAACTCGTCCTTAAAAAAAAAAAAAGCTTGGAAAAGAAAAAGATCGAGCACATAGAGAAGAAGAGAAGATGAGAAAGAGAAGAAGGGGAGGTAAGCGATAGAGCACATCAGAATGCCTGAAGTAATAATCCTTATGAGACACAAAGGCGTGCGCTCCCCGGTGTTCGTATGTGTGATAATGTGGCTTGGCCTTCAGCCACTTCCAACAGTTAAAGAAAGCACTCGAGAAGAGAACAGAGGCTGTCCCTTCCACTTACCTCCCCCCACCTCTCTCTCTGACTCTCTCTATATAAATGCTTGGCAGTTTTACGCATGGCTGGGAGCAATTTCCCACAATGTGTAAATTAGTCAATCTCCCAAGTCAGTAAAGTGGCCTTTGATGGGGAGGACATTAATGAAGTGTACCATTAGGCCTCACATTTGTATTCTTAGGGGCTCTCCAAGCTTTTGATGTCGCGGGGCCCCATGGCTGATTATCCACATGCCAGCGCTGCATGCCTCTGTTACTTAGATGGGAGGGAGGGAGGGCAAGAGAGAGAAAGCCAAAGATGCTGGATGTTTAATGTTCTTTCTCTTCTTTCGATGCCCTGCTGGACTGTCCACGCTGTCCTGCTGGCCATTTGAAATTGGCAAGAGAAAGAAAGAGAGAAGGGAAGGAGAGGAGAGAGGCTGAGTGGTCCAAAAAGTGCAGACTAGGAGCTGGACTTCTCCCTGACACTTCAAAGCGCTGTCTGGAGTAAATTGCTGTGGACCGCTTCATTCAGAGTATAAGGGCTTTCCCTTCGCGGATGACAGTTGCATGGTGACAAAGTTCAATTGGCACTGGTAGGAGTGAAGGGGGGGCCTAGATCAAAGCAGGACCATTGTAATGGTTTTGTTCCGTGGAAAATCGCTTTTTGTCCCTGGCCTTTTCAAGCCAACTCCTGGCTCCAGTCAGAGTAAATGGGATTTTTAACTCCCTTGTGTGGGTGGAAGGGCGAGGGGAGGTGGAGGAGCAGAGGGAGGGGAGATTCTTAGCCTCGGGGTAAGGAACTCAAGACCCCCCCCTCCCCCTTCCCTCCTGCTCCTCCTTTAACCCCCCCACCACCAACCCCTCTCTCCGCCCTCTGACAATGCAAGGCCAACTATGTTGATGTTATTGGGCCTTTCATCTGAACTCGGCATCATAATCTTCACAGAGAAAGTTTAGCAGAGCAATTGTGCAATTACGTTTATTGTAATTACCAGAATGGGACGCGGCAATGACTTACGTCCTTGTTTCCCTGATGGAGGGCTTAAAATGTTCTCTGTTGAGCTCTCATCTGCGCTTGCATGCTCACACACAAACAAAATTTCTGTCTTTATATTTGCCTTCTTTCCCTCTCATTCACAGCTTCACACATGATGACTCATTCTGGTCTGATCTGGGAAATAAAGCTCAACCTTAGGTGGCTGATCTAAGGCGATTATGGACAAATAAACAATCTCCATCTATCTCTGAGCCTTCATCTTCTCTTCTCAAGTCTCAGTCATCAGTTTGCTTCAATTCGGTAAGGAACACATCAAACCTCTGACATGGGAAATTTAGGAAGTTTGTTATTTATCCAATAAGAAAACTCCAAGCGGATATTGTCCTCTAAAGGCCAGTTCAGATCAATGATTCGCAACGAGACTGGATGCAACATGCAAAAGAATCCCAAGATATCTGATTGTAAGTGTTCTAAAATTGGGCTGTTCACATCAAAGCAATGCACAAACACAGACGACTGTTTCCATAGTAACCATGCACTAGCCTACTCCACTACTTCTGTGTTGATACATTAAATTAAGTGGATCAGCTGGATTTCTGTTTGTTTTAGCCTAGCCAAGCTACATTACTATCAATGAATAGATTAAAGGTCACCACCATTTGGCTGTTCTGTTTGTTAGCATTAGCTAATTTAATTCACCACATTAGCTTAAATGAAAAATGAAAAAGACATATCCAGGACGCTTACAATCAAGCAAAGTTGTTTAAAATTTTGGAGCACTTTTTTTTTTTTTAGCTAAAATAACAAAATGAATGCTGTTCTTCAAAAAGTTGGATGAGCTGGTCCTCTCTCCCCCTTGGAGTCCATCATGTTTCCGTCACTGTCACTGTTGTGTCCTGATTGGCTGAAAATAAATAGCTATGTCAATACATTCTAAAACTGCACTTGGCAATTTGACAGAATAGGTCTTTTGAGACCCCAGGCAACAGCTTCATATGCTCTGCAACTCACCAGTTCACACTGCTTCAATTTCCTCTGCAACATTCTAAAACCGTTTTGTCTTGTTGCGAGTCATTGATCTGAACTTGGCTTAAAAAGACCTGACACATTTCACACATCTGTGATGACAAAGGTCAACATTTCCTCAACATGATTTATTTATTACTCATACTTACTTCATATCAGATGCATTAATCCATATTACTATCTCCTTTTCTCTAATTTGGTTTATACCTCTTTTTTAACGCTTGCTCTCTAATTTTGCATCAAATCTCCATATTCCATCACAGTAAAGTCACAGTAAAGTTCTGACTGACTATAGACTAAGTACTGAAATGTGTGTGTGTCTGTATGCTTCCACACACACAAGGTATGAGGATATTTTAGTAGCCAAATGCGTCAGACAGAGCTTGAGCTCGGTCTGTGTGATTGACTGTATGAGCTGCTGGCCAAATGTCTCCGTTTTTTCCCTTGAGCTTGGGGAGAAAAGTGTTATTTCTTCAAAAGCCCCATTTGAGAAACCCCGCAAGCCTGTAATTGCTAGGGAAAAGGCCGGACAACCTGCCAAGCCAAACACTTGAGAGGGAATTTGAAATATTGTAAACAGTAGAGTAACCCACTCACTGTCGAGACCAAGACCAGGGGGAGAGGAGATGTGGGGGTGTTGGATGGCTGGAGGTGGATGAAACATGGAGTGTGTGAAAGAGAAATGCTCTCAGATTTATAAGCATCAATGATGACAACAGCTCAACATCTCCTTTGAAGCTCCACCAGAAGAGGTCCCTCCATTAAATCAAAAAAAGCCCGGTGAAGGAATTCTTCTTTTCCTACCAACAAACTCCAGATGAAGATGTTTGAAGATCATGCCTTGTGCTAAACCTGCCACAACATTTTATCCCTAGATTGAAGTTGTCAATTCAGCGCTGCCTACCCCTCCGCAGTCTTGAACAGTGAATGTAGTTTATGATCACCAGTAACCTCCATTATGTGTTGACACAATATTTTTCTTGTGCTGTCAAATAAAAGCGGGGGATTATTATTCTAGCGCGACCCCATTTTCCCGTCTTAATGACCCGAGCTATGCTCTCCTGGAGTAGGAACCATTAAAAGAAAACCCAGTTTGGGTTCAGTGCAACTCGGCAGTTCTGTGGGCTTATTTTTCCCCCCTGCTTTCCTCACTCGCTTTTTTTTTTCACTCTCCCCTTGAAAAACCAAAATCCCCCGACACCAATTAGAAGGAAAAAACGGAAATCTTCGACCAAACATGACATTTACAGGCTAGAACTCAAGACTTTTAACAACTCCCCCCCACCCTTTCTCTCAGACACATATTAGGCAAGAGCTCACGTGCACACAGGCAGGATTATGCAAACACACACTCATACATTAATTTGTTGTAATTCTCAAGCTATATCACAATGCCAAATCAGATCATTTGAAAGTTCAGTTTTATTGTTTGATTGAAAGAGTTGGTAACGTGTCAGTAAATGTTGCAGAGCTTTGAACCTTAATGAACCCATAGCAACACCTCATATTTTTTTTTCTCTACAGCTCAGCAAATTAATTCTCCTTTCATTCATTTCATTTCATGTCAGACTGCCACCCTCCACGTCGATCTGTGTCAGTCTCCACAAAATTGCACCTACATGTGTCTGTGTGCCTGCGCCTTAACCAGACTGGACCACAGCATTAATTAAGATGGAAACACATCATTAACTTAGATCCCCCCCTTCCCCTCCCTTCCGTCTCCTCCCCAACCCAGCACTACAGAGCATACACAAAAACAGTTGAGTAATTACTGATAATTAAATCAATTAAAGGCAGTCTCTGCCTTGCCAACTCTGGATGGCGGCAGCCGTGTCAGGGCGCTCCAAATATTTGAACAGCAGAATCCAAATACGTTTCGTCTCTGCGAGCTGTTTTCCCTTCAGAGCAAATCGTGCGCCAACCTCGCTTTGACAGCAGCAGTCAGCGTGGCCATGTGGGCAGTGCCAACAGGGCCCTGATGAGCTTCAACATTAATGACAAGGTGATTAGTCAGCTTTTCCTTCCTGCGGAAGAGAGTCTGCAATTTCATCCCAATCATAGTTTGCTTCGAAAGGTTTTTGGATGACTGTAGAAAAAAAAAATTGCGGGGGCAATTAAATTGTTTTTACTCTTTTTTTCCCCCCCAGATTACTATCTGGTGCTCTTGGAGTCATGGTTGACAGAAAAGAGATAAAATGGACCATTTACTGCCTCCTTTGGGGGTGGGCTCAGGCAGGGAGAGGGAGCCGCTGTAGGCCTGGGGAACAGGATGCTCTGCTTCTCCTTTCCAATGCTTGTAAGGGTCAAAATGTAACTGCTGACTATTTACTGAGGATTTTCTCTTGAATTTGCATTTTTGTCCTCATAGCCAAGGCAGATTCAAACACAAACTTTCTCAGTAATAAAATCACTGGGAAGACTACACTCCCTTTCTTTGTTGTAGTCTTTAATTGCTATTTATATTAAAAACCGGTTTACTGGAGTACAGCGTCTCAGTGATTTATGTTTCAACATGAGTTGCAACAAGTCATGTGATGTCAAATCATTTTCTGTGGACTGTGGTGCCAGTGAAAGTAGTCTTCTACTCCTCCCCCAGGTTTTGTGTGGCATTATTAGCTGTGTCTGATGTGGAGCAGTGGGGTAGGGAGGGGGAGTTTATCAGATGCAGATTTGGTGGCTAAAGGCAGCCACAGTGGGGAGTGGCCACCAATGTCTCTGTGTGGTTTTGATAAAGATATTTATGCTCTTCCAGCGTTTATGGGTCTGAGCCATTGTGGCGATGCCTACTTAGACCTGCCGCCACCTCTGTCTCGACAAGCTGGGAGGGAGGCGGATATCATTAACAGTTCCCTTTCCTCTTACCCCACCTCTTCCACTTTATCACCCCCATCACGCCAAGCTGCGTGGGACCAAGCGTTGATAGACTGGTGGCACCGTGACTTGTCGCATACAGTGACCTCACTGATAAAGCATTTACCATGAACTGGTAAAGATGTGACAGCTGCAGAGAGGATTTCCCCGGGGAGTCTCAGTTGGACCACTGGCTTTTGTAAGGTTATCAGATCAAACACAGACATCAATATCAGTGTTAATCATAAAGGCCTCATAGGTAATAATATACTGTAAGGGGATTATTAAAAGGCTACTCTAGTGTTTTAGTATCACACTTCCATAAAGTTGGGGACTTGCAAGAAATAGATTTTAAAAAGGTGAAATGATAAACTGGTTCTAGTCGAGGGAGGCTGAGGTATCCAGATCTGTAGTCCCTATGGGTCAAGTTTTTAAAATGATGGATTACTCAGTTCCAATAATGTAACTTAATGGGGTCTTTTGTTAGTATATCCCTCAAATGAGTTTTGATTGATTGTGCAGACTGAAATGTCATAAATTAACACAATATACCAGTACCATAAACCAGCGGGTATGCAGGAGTTTTTTCCGACCATGTCTTTCACACTCTACGCACACTTCAATAGGCTTTTTGTTAAAATGTTTGTCACCTAACTCAAAATGACCCTGACATCATCAGTTTCCTCCACAGTCACAGAAAACAATAAATGACTGTCTTCACATGTTAAGACCTTGTGCCACCTCAGGCATTGCACATCTCTTTTCTGTGAATACAGAAAACGATGGAAAGGCTTGTTTGAAAAGTTGATAAAACTGTCTTATTCTCATCCCATTGAAAGAAAGTAATAAACTGCAATTTTTAAAAACACATTTTTGAAAATGTCTGTAATCATGAACAAACTTTCCCAAAATGTTAGAAATATACAAGATTTATTGTTACCAGTTCAATTAAGGAGCCGGACAATGCTAACAACTGTATTTTAAAAACATTAAAGATACGAAAGAAAAATGTCAGAATCAAACATCTCTGAACACTGGATCCTTCCTCAGCGGAAGCTGCTCCCACTGCAGACTGACATTTGTTGCAGATAGTCCACAGAGGCTTCAGTCGGAAGAGCGAGGGCGCAGAGGGCAGGAGGGGGAAGCAGTGCGCCGCTGCGCTTGTCCCCCCTGGCTTATTGAATTACCTAAATGAGCAGAGGAGACCAGGCTGGGGCTCTTAGTCGTTTGAAGTTTACAAATCATCCTGACTGCTCTGGGGCTGGGGGGATGTCGCGAGGGAGGCAGCGGGCGGGGGGTGTCTTTTGATGCCTTAAATAAAAACATCAGGGAAACAAACAAACAAGGGGGGAAGAGGGGATAAAGATGAAGATGGTGAAGAGGTGGTAAGGAAACACCATGTTACCCATGGCAACTTGGGAATGGTGATGGTTGAGAAACCACTTCCTGTGTATGATGGGAAAATTGCATAAGTTCACTGTTGGTGTCTGGACAGATTGAGCACTGTGTGTATGTGTGTGTGTTTGTGAAAATAAAGGGGTAAGCAAGTATGTGAGTTAACCCTTGTTGCTGCTCCATATGCAGGCAAATTGAGTATGAGTTTGTCAGTTTTTTTTACATTTGTACCATTTGGAATTTCATTGTAAAGAAGAAAAGACCTTTGCTCTGAAATCTTTGTCTTTTTCTACAAAACATATGAGAAGCTCGATTTCATTCCTGTGAGAATCCAACCGGAGAAACTGAGATCACCATAATAATCTCACATGAAATACTTTTAAAATGCTGGTATCAGTTCAAAATAAAATTGAGAAAACATGTATAATATAATTCTCTCCATGATTACAAATTTAGCATTTTGAGATAAATGTGCAACTTTCAAGTGGATTTTGCCTCCCAACAACAGAGACCACTATTTGATTCTACTGAAGACCAATCAATAATTGATTGTGTATGGATATGATGGAGAAAAGATAGCATGTTGTTAGTACAATCAGGGGCCTTTTCCAAGCTTTTAAGTGGAACTAATTAATTATGGCATGGAAATGCGTTAAAATGTCTCTCTCCCACTGAAGACAACATCCATTTTCAGAATAGAAAAGCCTGAAATGTAATTAGTTACATAATCATGGCAAAATAAGGTTGCCTTGATTCAAACCATATTGTTCACATTGCATGTCCCCAATTCCCATTTCCATTCCTCAAAGCACCCGTAATACAGTATTTTGTTTTCAAAAGATATTTACCGTTTTCTCTGGTCTTCCCATTTGCAGTTGATTTTTCAGATCCACGAGGCCGGCTCATTTATGTAAAACACATGCACACACGCTCATGACTAAAAAATGACAAAGAGAAAGAGTGATTTCAGCATACAGATTACCAGGGACTCAATCAACAACTGTCTGGGGACGATAGGAATCCATTTCAACTTTGTGACCCATTGGCTCCAAGTCTCTCTGCAACCATGCAACTCTGCTCTAATTGGACGACACAATGTCTGGGAGTTCTGAGACTGGACAGAACTCACGGCAAATTACCGCTCACTTCCTGTTCAATCTGAGCGGGCACTCAAGCCGTCAAGGGAGCTGTTGGACTTTGAAAAGTGTTTGCTTAGCTTGGCATCTCCGGTAACCGTGACCCTGTTGTAATGAAGAATAATTTACCATTTTGGAAAGTTCATTTTTGTGCATGCCTTATTTACAACAGCAACTTCTCGGGTGAAGTGAAATGGCACTGTGAAAATGATCTTTTTGATTTGACAGGAAAGAAGAAAAACATGTTTAATGTTCTTCTCTTTGCATAAAAAAATAGAATATGATTGTGCAGGCCTAATATTTTAATGGCGTGCTGAAATAATAAATGTTGGGAAGAATCTTTTTACTACAATACATTTATACATTTGTACATTTTATTTGCAGACAATGCAGATAAACTTTTAAATTTATGGTAAAACAACTTAAAAACCAAATAAATAAAACAGTTTTTAGTATAAAAACTTCAAAACAGATCTGTGTCCATACCTGACCATATGAATTCATGAATAAGTGCAAAAATAAACATGTAAAATGAAATTATTCTCAATTCAGGTATACAATTAAGTTTGTTAAGTGTATTTTTAAGTGATATGATACATAAGTGCATCATACAAATAGAACTTTCAGGTAATTAATGTGTAAAATGTCGAGACGTCTCTTTCTCTCAGTGGTTTTTGTGTCCGTGTCACCAAGTTGGCTCCGGCAGGCTCCTGCAGGGCTCCGTGTCTCCGTGCTTGCTGCCTGGTGAAAGCAGCGTCCAGTGGAAGAGGATTGGGAGTGACATCTGGCAGTTTGATAAAGTGGATTTGGTTTCTTAGGGGCAATTCCAGGCTGCACTCCCCGGGCGCCAGGCCTACTCTGGTTAGTATATGACTTACATGTGTAGGTTGCTGAGAGGGAGGAGCGGTGTGTGTTTGTGTGCCTATGTGAGAGAGAGAGAGAGAGTGTCAGTATGTACAGTATCCAGTATATCTAAGCAGGTATGTGTGTGTGTGTGTGTATGTGTGTGTCCATGAGTGTGTGCATGTGTGCGGTTTGGTGTATTGAGCGCGGGGGAAGCGGTTAGTTCAAATGAAAAACAGCAGTTCTTCTACCATGTACATTAATGCAAGCCTTTCATCACCAACTCCCCTAAAGCATGGCCTCTCCCCTTCTAATTTACTTTAAACACACACATTAGTCTCATCAATAAACGCTAATGGCTCTTTATGAAACAGAGGTCTATTTCCCATTTTTCTAATGAAGGCCCTATTTCCCTGAAGAGCCTCCGAGTTCACTCTAATCCATCGCTGAGATGGCTGATCCCTCCTTCCTTAACATCCTCCGCCACCGCCGCAAAGTGAAGACAACAAACAACAGGCAGGCATGTCCAAATACAGAGAGCAGTGCTCACTAACATGTAGTGTTTATCAAAGACATGGTACATACAGTATAGACTGCAATAAATAAGAACTTCGAAGGCTGCTACTCATGTCAACTTATCACATGGGGATGTGTTGACTCAAACAAAGATTTACAATTTTTTTTTCAAAGACATTTGACTTATAAGAGACTTAGTCCATATCTTCCATAATCTTCACATCGCAATAATCCTCTGGTATTAATTTCATACATAACCAAAAGCCTAAATTACCATCCTATCTGCTGACATGAAGCTGCTTTGTGGTTTTTGTGACTACATTTGTCTAGAGCTGCACAGATAACTTTGAAGATGAAAGCGCTTCTGAAAATGATATTTCAATTCAGCATCAAACAAAACAATATTTACAGAGAGGAATCTGCAGTCTCTGGGCAGAAAGAGAAAACACTGGCACCAAAATAACAGTTCTTAAAGCAACTGATTTAACTTGCAAAACATCTTTAGGAATGTCTTTTTTTTGCCATATTTTGTTTTTTATGTGGCTTCAAAACTTGAATGATTAGTCTTGGATCTGTCTTGAGCGACTGATTTATGAACATGTTGTGGGTTCCGAGGTTTGCTTTAGGATTGGGCCACATGAAAGCCGAGGTGAAGGTCAATAGCACAGGCCTACTGTGGCTATGAAAACATCATGGGTGTTTTCTCGCCAGGGCTCACACGAACATGCTGGGCTCAGGGACAGACCACGCATTTTGTGCTGTGCCACCATCAAAAGGAGAGTTTGCCCAAAAATGTAAATAGGATTTTTCATCACCAGGCAATGCACCTTCAAGCAGAAATACAATCCCCGAGATGACTGTGTCTCTTTCACACAGCGCACCCGATGAAGAGGCTGATATCTCATCAGTTCAGAGCTGCTTATAATTTTTGTCTCAACATTTTTTGGTTCTCCTTTATTTAAGTTAAAGTAGCAAAACAACAACGTAGGATTAAAACTGAAAGTTTTACTTATTTAAAAGTGCAGAATTATTAACAGCAATATGTGTCTCCTGGGTTATTTTCTTCTAATTAATATACTAATTCCTGAATATTCCTGATGCATTAACATGTAGGCAGCATTTAAAGTTGTAGATGGTCAAATTGAAGTATTTTTAACTATTTCATATACAGTTGAGGTGTTTTATTAAGAACATTACATCATTTTTTTCATCTAATCGTCTGTTTTGTATGTAATATTGTGTACTGCAAAGTAACTAGTAAATACAGCTGTCAGATAAATGTAGTAGAGTAAAAAAATATACAATACTCCCCTCTGACATGTAGTAAGTGGGATAAACTGTAAATACTCAAGTATAGTTAGCTCAAAATTGTGCTGAGTAATGTAACATATGTTTGGAATATAGATGTTCATCATGTGGCAGTAAAATGGACGTGCAGTCAGTAGTTAGTCCCTGTGGGGAAAAAATACTAAAAAGTAGAATTTATTAAGCACAAACTATAAAAACGTGATAAAACGATCAACCGGTACATTTTAGGAAATTAGTCCTATTTCTCTTATTGGCTTTGGGTGTAAATCATTGTGGACATGATCAGTATCAAGCGTTTTCTCTGTCTGATCTTATCCTGAGATGTTTAAATGTTCTGACCAAAAACACTGCGTTCACCTCCTCAAGATGTTTATGCTTAAAGAGCCAGTACTAAAATTGCAAGTCCTGATTAAGTGATTAAATAAGTGAAAAGATATTCATAATAAAACTAAAGAGACACACACATATGATGTGTTTGAGGTGGTACATTCTAATGTTTGTTTAGTAAAATCTAAAAGTAGACAATTTAAATTTCTTACCATCCTCTGTCCTCCCCACTTTTTTATTTATCCATCCATCTCCCTCAATCTCTGTGTGTGTGTCTCCTCCTCTCAGTCTCAGTGGTGTTACAGGGCCTTCTCAGGAGGAAAAGGATCTCCACTTGGGCCTTACCTCACCCGTAGCATTGCAGGAGGAATTACAGGGCTTAGTTCTCTCAACTTGACCCCGCTCCTAATTACTTGTCGGATAAGTCTTTTGGCTCCTAGTGGAGTGTTGTCCTAACCTCCACTTGTCTGCTGTGTGTCCAAACATGGAGAAAGGAAAACACGTTCCAGTGGAACAGGGGGCTTAGCCTCCACGCCACGTTCTCACAGAGCCAAACGCCCCACCGCAGGCTCCCAGGGACCCACACAGGTTAGACTGAGGACTCCAGCTTACCTCTGTTCCTCCACTCTGTGGATGAATGAGCAGTGGGAAAAGGACAGGCATGCAGTTAATCTGTATGAGAAGATTATTTTTAAGTGCAAGTACAGTTTATATCTCATACACATAAGAATTTAAATATTCCTGTCTGCAGCACTCATCCTCCATTGTCTTATGCCAAAAACTCATACACACACACACACATATATATATATATATATATATATAAATATATAAATATGTCCCTCTTTGAAGCAGAATAAAGAAGCCAAGCTGGAGAAGGTAGCTGGAGCATTTTGAAGAAACATTCTTGCCTCCTCCAGTCAGTGGAGGCAACCTGTAGCAAATTTGTCTTCGTCAGACCATATTGTCTCAGACGTTTCCAAACCTTTTTTGGCAACCTCCCCTGTAATTATGGCCTCTTCAAAGAAGATGATCGGTGCAACAACTTAGTGTGTAATAGACGCTAATGATGGATAATAACGCTGGTATACAAAGAGAAAGAGAGGACTCATCATAATCTGGTCTTTTAAGCATTTCTGATGTGACGTTACACTCAGCAGGAATGTGTTATGTTTTTGTTCTTTTTTGAAGAGTAATTTAAAACAGTGATGGTTGACTGAGAGACGTATCACTTTTAATTCCACTGTGTTCTCTTCTGCAGTGAGTCACACGTCACTTTCTTGTAGAATTAATGCACAAGCATGGAGCAAATTTGATTCAATAAAGCAAGAAAAGAAAATGATTTTTACCAAAAGAGAACATTTAAAAGTTAATGTCCAACATCCTCATAGTTTAGTTACTGATCGTATCTCATCAGCTCATCCCTCCTCCCCCCTCCCATTCTAACCCTGGGAAAGCGCTCTGGGAGATTACTAAACTTCATCATCATAACTCAAAACAGGGATTATCAGACTCAGAGATGAGTTTTTAAATGAGAGTCCCCCTCCCCCTCAAACCTTTTAAGGTATGTCATCAATTCTGTCTAAATACTGAGTGATAAAGAATTTCACTGAAAAAGGACAATCCTCAAGGGACCAAATAAGTTCAAGTGGGAGAGTTTATTCCATTATTGTCTAATAGCTTCCATAACCATCACCCTTTACCCCCAATAAAGTCTCATTGGCCTGAGGATTGAGTCTGGATTACATGGTAGCTCTGCTAATAATGTCAAACACATGAAAAGACCTGACCCTGAAACTCACCCATCACCACAGCAAGCAGTAGGTTACCTTTTTATCCGAGTGTTAAGTGCAACACACGGTGCTAATGGGAATATAAAGGGTGCAGCTTGCTTACAGGTTTTAAAAAGCATTATGCATCATTAGTATGTTATGTATAGTATGTAAAACATGCATTTACAACATGTTATGTGACAGTGTAATTGGGACTTGCGGGTAGACCTATGAAAGGAGTCATGCTAAACAGTGACAAGATATAGAGAAAGCTCAAACTGACGAAAGCCTCTCCCTTTCCTTGAGTGTGTGTGTGTATGTGTGTGTGTGTGTGTGTGCATACCTCAGTTCGTAGGCTGCAGCACTGTATGGCTCCCCTCGGGGCTGCATTGAGAGACTGGTGCCAGAGAGTCTCACCTAGTCAGGTTAGCCTGGGAACATACTCATACTACAGGCATTTCTTCCACTTATACACACACACACACACACACACACACACACACACTCACATGTCTGCATGCACACAATGCTACCCACATCATAAGCTAATGAGCCATTATATTGTCATTAGTGTTTTATTTGCACCACCCTGTCTCTCAGCAATCTGTCACAGTGTTCAAATGGTGATGACTCAGAAACTAAACAGTTGTTGCGGATTTGAGCATGTGTGTTTCCACTCTCGTATGCACGCATGCATGCTTTCGTGCAGGTCCGCATGCTGCACGTGTGTCCGTATGTGATTGAGTGCTTCTGTCGTTTTGCGTCTATTATTCTCTGTTTTTAACCTGTGAGCCAAAATCTCCATACACCGTGATGTCCACTGTGAATCCAGCTCATGAGCCCGTTGATGATGTGTCCCGCGGGGGCCTCAGAAACCATACATGATTTAAGTAGACTTGAAATTTGTTTGGGGGAACCTCTACTGTATAAAGCACGTGTTTATGTACATAGCACATCATTATCTTTGCATCTTGATTAGATTTTCCAATGTTTCTCATGTTTGTGCTCCTAAATAAGAGAGTATGATGGCAAGACCACCCAAAGAGAGCAATCATGTATGTAAAATAAGAAAAGGGGATGCTCATTATGTGGCAGACAGTTTGACGCTCTTTTCTTTGGATGGCCTCAGTTTGAGGAGATTCACTTTATGTCTGAGAGGACCAGTGCATGAAAGAAAAAAACTTGAATGATTGTAAATACAGTAAAAGTTTGATGAGGAACTTTTGGCAGTGACTTTAGGCCTCATTTGTCTCATAAGCCGAGTAAAGTAATTTATCTTTTTACAGACAAGAGTTCACAAGGAGTTAACAGATTTGATCTGTCAACATCATCTTCTGACTGCTGCTGGTACATCAATTTCTCATGATGCCACTGTATTTGTTTTCAAAGGATCCCAAACTTTCAAGGTGTGATTTTGTAAGTTAATACTCTTGTCAAAACAAACAAATGAAACCACAATGTGAAGCAGAGTGATTGCTGTTGCACCCAGAGGGGATGGACATAGAGAGAGCAGGGCTCACGGCGAGCAGACGGGCTCTCCCCAGTGTTCACTCTGAGGAGTGCAGCCTGTCTGCACAATGTTAGCACTCAGTGTAACCTTGATTCCTCCCACACGCCAAAACACACACATCCACATGCTGCCGTACATTCATCAGTGTTAATCTTTGTTCAGACAGATTTAATCCCAACACAGACTTAGTCTTAGCTGTTTAAACATTTAGTAGATGTGATGACCAACATGTATGGATAGTTTATATGGAGCATTTAAATACCTGGCAAACATAGGAATAACTTGCAGAAAAGGTTGCTCAACAGTTTTGAAGCATCTCTCATAAAAACTACAGCATGTGTGATTTCACATCGCATTTGGCACGGATACCCAAAGACAGTTAGGATCTGTTTTCAACATCCAGGCTGAGTTGAATTTAAAATGGATTATATTTAGAAAACCTTCAAAGGCCTAAACTAAATGATATTCTGTAGGTTGTTGTGCTTTTTAACACACCGAATGTAAAACTGCTGTGATTTTAATATATGGCATTACTCAAGCAATATTCATTTCAAACACAAAATTAGCAAAACATCTGTCCTTCGGGAGTAAATGATTATTCAAATTTAAAAATTACACATTTGTTTGTGATTACTGTCACAAGAGCAACATTGCTGAGATCAATCCTGCAGTGTGGGTGATGATGTTTGCGTGGTGGTGCATGAAAGTAATCGTCCTGATTTGTCAGGGACTGACTCAGCATTAAGCAACAAGTTAATAATGTTCCTTCCGTGCCAACAAGCCACTTTCTCTGCTCATGGTGCATTTTTTTCTAAACCTTTGTCCTGCCCACTGCCAAGGAGGAGGCTGATTTTCCCTTCAGTTAGAATCCACATAAGATATTGTTCAGTTTTGCCTTTGTGACAATAGTAAAACAATAATTATGAGACCAACACAGTGTTTTCATCATTAAAGTGCAGCTGTGATGGATGTGGCTCTTTCAGTATTTGAGTTGAGCCTTTAATTACCTTGAGTGATTGCTTTCCGTGAACAAAGCCCAATGATGCTGTTAAGGAAGACATAATTAAATAGCAATTCTAATTACAAAATGCAGTGCACGTGATTCTGTTGTGCCCTTTTAGAAAGGTTCATTGGGCAGAGTCAGCTTGTATAACAAATCCCAGGAAGCATTTATGAATATAGTATATATTTAGCTCCATTCAAAGCTGGCCTGGCTCTCATAGCCTGCACCCTGTGAGTCAGAGTTTGAGCATTACCTGAAGAAAACTTGGCACAGCTACTGAGCGAGTGATGGAAAATGAAAAAGCCCAGTTAGTGCCTATGGGTGAGAAACAATTATGGGTTTGTGTTCATTACAATGGCATACAAAGGGAATGAAAATTCCTAAGCTAAGTGTTTTACCAACAAAATGCCAGGAGTAAAATGAATGTAATTAAGCCCACAAATACCTCCGGCTTTTGTAACTAAGCTGTTTTACTGCCTTTAGCAGCATGCAAGTACTTTACTTAACACTAAGTAGTCAATACAAGAGTTTTGGCTCAGAGTGACTCTGGGATCATTCATGCACAATGCAACAGTTTGTCGTTCTATCTTGTTGCATATTTGTTTAGTAGCCCACAGATATTTCTAATTTAAATATGATAAGTCTCCATAAACAGAAGATTTATGCTTACACAGATCTTCCATTACATACCAGTGTTGTGTCACACTGTGGGAATCACAGTTTCCTTCTTTCGTCCCTCCCTCACCCCCTCATTCTCTTAAATCATAATTGTAAAAGTACCTTACAACCATGAAAATACTTTAACAGCCATGTTATTACATGAAAGGTACAAAAGACCACATCCTTTAGTGAGTTCTCTTCAGGAACTGTGAAAATATATTTTATTTTCTAAAAAAATTACATCATATTAACTAGATGTGCAATAAGGTGTACCAGGGTCCAACCATCCAACATAACTAATGCCTGAAAGCGCACTGACTCCTGGCAACCAGGAAGCTGAGTTTGTTTGCAAGCATGGGCAGGCTCAGATACCAACACTGCCAAGACTTGGTCCAGCCTTGGACTACAAGGACCATGCAGTCCGTGTCTGCGCCAAAACTTTCCCCAATAAATCTGTTCGTCCGTTGTTCACAAGAGTTCAAGTGTCTCCTTTAGGTCTTGTTTTCTGCAATACACTTAAAATTTAACAGGCAAAATTAAAAGAAAATATATTAAAGGGGAATTCCACCAGATTTTCACATCAAAGTTTGTTTACAGGTGTTGTGAAAAAGTTGTGGAAAGCCTTTTGTGGCTCCAGAGGGAGCCACATAAAATCTTATAAACTGCCTCAAGTGATGGTCAGTTTGGGGTGATATAAATGAAAAAATATTAGGTGTCTGGAGTTCGAAAGAAGTGGGTTACCAGACTTCTGAAGCCCACTCTTCATCTCTGCTTGAGGTTTGCGGCTCAAGGGAACATTAAGCACTATTATCATAACACACATGAATCTCCAACCAAACTGTCTGCTGGTGAAGTTGCATTGTGGGTACTGTAGGCACCAGGTTTTGAGGAAGAAGAATAATTTGGGAAATAGCTATTTTGACCCTTTATTAAAACTGTCCATCATGAATCAGTGTTATAGGAGTACAATGCTAAATGTGAAATGAAATCGATGTGTTTATGAAGTAACATGACCTGCAATTCCACAAAAGCCATGACAGTAATGTATTGAATAAAATAAATGAAACTTGCAAAAACAAAAGGAATAGATATCAATTGAATACAATTGCAAATTATTTGAATACATGAATCTTAATATGGTGAATCAGACAAACAGTGGACGATGAAAATGATCTCCAGCAACCTTTTCTAACCAACAGAGGGAATAATGTGTGCTAAAACAGACTTAAGCATCAAATGTTTTACAAGAAAAGTCAACTCAGTTTGTTGTTGGTTTCTCTTCTGTTGGTTAAAAATAATAATATATAATAAATATTGACAGAGGTACATTTATGTTCTCCATGAAAAAAACATTTTTAAACTGAAAAACACTTTAAATACATTGAAATGAATGAAGAAATAACTTATACAAGATTGCAACTGACAATTTACTTTATGTAACCTATAATAATGCGGCCTATTTTAATGTTCCTCCAGACTATGTTACACACACACAGTTTGTTATGGCTGGTGGAGGTTACAGTGAAAATAAACTGCTATCACCCTCAGGATATTTGGACACAGTTTAAACTGCACTGGTAAGACAGTAACTCAACTGAAGTTATGAAACAGTGAATGAAAAATCTTGAGCAGCAATATGTGTTTGGGTGTAGTCATTTGTTTAGTGTGGGTGTGTGCTTGTTTGTGGAAATTACTGAGCATTTTGTATTTCTGTGACATGTAGTATTAATAAGCACATCATGTCAGAGCCGCAGTAATGGTGAGGAAACCACTTGTGAGTTTAGGAGGAACAACAGAAATCTCTAAAGCTATGAGCCTATTAGACGCGGCATGTTTTATTTCATGTGGACTTTGTTATTCTATCAAACCCACACTCAAGCGAGCCCTTATATCTGAGCTCTACATTTCCCCCAATTGAAAACATCTTCATCGAGATACATAAACAGATTTAAAAGTCCTGCTTCGCTCTACATTTGGGTCCTGTCTGAGATCTGATTTTCCCCTCTTTGATGTTATGTTCATATTCTTCCTCCTCCCCTGCAACATATGTCCCTCGTTACATCACGTCATGCCAAGGAACAATCAGTTTGTCAAAACACATCTCCGGGCTCAGAGAGAAGGGATGAGAAAAGCTTGTGAGGGAGAGAATGGCTGCAAACAGAAGGTACTGTCAGGAGTATTATTAAAGCAGTAACAGATAGCTGCTCTTAGCATTGCACGGCCAGCGGCTCCTAGGAGCCTCGCCCCTAGCACCTTCTCCTTGATGTTAGCACCAGGTCGCTCTGGGACCGGATCGGGCCGGCTCATTGAGTGACAGCTTCAATAAGGCTAATTACAGTGGGCTGCGGGGCCCAGTTATGTTGTCTGGCGACTCCACCCACTGTGGAGCCAGAACGACTGTGTTAACTATGGTGTTACACCAAGGTAGGCATCAGTCAGCCACCGCTGGACCTCACAGCAGTAAACACACATAACACATACACACACACACACGCACATTCAGGCACACAGAGGGACACACATTGGCTGGTTCATGATCTGACTCATGCACTTAAAAGATACCAGGACCGCAACTGGCAATTATATTTATCATTGATTTATCTGCTGGTTATTATGTTGGTTCATTAATTAATTGTTTGGTCTATAAAATATGCAAAAAGTTGCATATTTTGAAAAACACCTATCACAGTTTTTCTGAGCACAAACTGATGTGCTTGTTTTATCTGATCAACAGACCAAAACACAAAAATATTTAATTAAACTGATGTAAAACAGAGAAAGTAGCAAATCCTCATAGAGGTTGGAAACAGAAGCAAAATGTTTCATATGAAATGTGATTTTTGAGAAGCCTTGATGATCAAAATATCCCGGGATAAATGGTGTTTACGTACATGTGCTACAATGCCGCAAACTTACCTGATTTGTCTTGAGAAAGAGTCAGTCTTAGCTTGATGTTTGGTACAGCAGTCATTTTCAATGACTAGTGCGTGCATGTGTGTGTGTTAGACATGCCAAACTAAAGACTAAAAAACATCATGATGTTTATACACAGTGTCTGAATGTCTCGGGTTTGGCATTCGTACAGCATGTTCATGTTGCTTTATGCATGCTCTTCTCTGTTCTTCTCACAGTTTCTATACTACAAAGTTATCTGATAAATCTCCCTGTCTGCTGCTATATTCTATTTTCTGAGTTATCCCTGATTCACCATGGTATGTCTTAGATATAAAATTTTCCCATAATATGTTGTGACATTTGTGGATTGTAAGATTTGTAGGAGACTTAAAAAAAAAACTCCTTTGGCTTTCCCAATCATAGCTAGCGGCCATAACTGCTTTGCTTCTCATTAATTATAAATCAGGTGCAGTCCTGTTTACATAAAAAGTGGAAATTATGCTTAATTAGAATTCTGCTTAATGACTGTCATTAAGGCATATTGTAATTCATTACGCTATATTGTAATTACTGGTTGCTCATCGCAATCACTATGCCAGCATGTTGTTTCATTTATCATTACACGGAGTTTTAGCTTAATCAAAAGGCTGATGTTTTTCTGGTGGCGCAGTCAGACCACCTGAACTCGTCTGACTCTTTTAAAAAGTTTTTAAAATGTCATTCAGGAAATCACACACAGCTGCAAATTCCCATCCATGTGAGACATTTGGTCTATTTTTATCCATACCTCAAGCAAACCTGAGGTCTAACGAGGCACATCAGTAGAATTGAAGACGTTGGTGAGCCAACCTGGCAATCAAGCAAGCAGCATGGTGATGTTTGGTAGGTCAGTGTGGGAGGCTCATTCCACAGTGGAGCCAGGACTGTTTAGAGCCCTGTTGTGTCTGGAGTCTCTCGGGTCACTTTAATATCAGCCCAAGGCCTTGAATCGGCCCCCATGTCGCTTCAGCAATTACAGGAGGATCCCCTCCGTCCTTCTTCCTCCTTCCCTCCCTCCCTCTGCTGGTCCTCCTCATCCTGCTGCTACTAATGCTGTCTGCCACTTTGTTGTGTCTGCTAAACACTGGCCTCTCACATTCCTCTGTTTTCACTTTGTTTCCTATTTCTTCATCACAATTTATTCAAACATGCTGAAGACAAATATAAAGTATGAGATAATATTCTGCGCCAAATCTTATTTACTATGCCTCCAAACATTGCTTTTTCCTCGTTCCACAGGAGATTTGAGCGAGTCCATCATCAGCCTTTTCAGCCATCTCTCTCTTAACTCAGTGTTTACACTGTCACTGATCTGCCAGTAAACTGAGTTTCTGTCTGTGTATTTGTGTTTAAGCGTACACAAGCCAATCCCCGAGAGCTTGCGTGTATACAATATTGCTTTTAGGGGATTGGGCCCTCTGTTGGGCCTTTTAACTTCAGTCAGCGCTGCATCCTGATATCCTGGTGTGACTGGTTTGAGGGGGTAATTCACTCCACCAGAAACACAGGCTTTTAGAGGTTCCACATGTGCCTTGGCACCAGACAGAAGAGAGGCCGGTAGGTTTCATTAATTGTGGCAACATTCCTGTAGCGTTGTCAGGCGGTTTTATTGGTATTAGCTTTGCCCGCAGGCTGTCATTATGCCTCATTTAGGAGCCCGAACCCTTCCCATGGCTGTCAGGTCATAAAGGTTCGAGAATATTGTTAACCACCAACAACCTAATCATCAAATCAATAAAGCCAGTTTAATATTACGAACTAATTGAGCCAATCAGCCAAACTTAAAACAAACCACTGAATGAATATATTCAATTTTAGAAACTAGTGAAGTATTTTTTTATATAAAATGTTTCTTATCCTATAAGGACTCCAGAAGTTATCTATTATGCTTTTTTACATAGATAGAGTGACAAGAATGTTTGCAGGTTTCCCTGTCAGACATCCCAGAAGAAATATCAACGGCTCCTTTAATCCAGGAAGCTCAAAGGGTGGATTTATTGGAGCAATCATCCTAATAACAGTAAATCCACAATAATTGACATGTCAAAATTACTTGCAAAAAATACTCCCCCCCCCCCAACCTCCCCCCTTGACAGAGACCTTTAAACAGGCTGAGATGATCCAGCAGGTTGAAAATGAAAAGCAGACTGATTGCTCCAGCAGGCATTAACCTCACCTCTGGTTTGATCTCCTCAGGTCAGGCATGGCTACTGAAACAGTCGCGTTCTTGACTGGTTTGATCTGAGCCTGTTGACAAGGTCAGCTGTAACTGGCTGAGAGGTTGTCATGACTGACTGCAAAGCGCTTCTGATTCATCTGTGCAATCATTTGTCAGCATGTCATGTTGCTAGAATCTGAGGACAAGTTGAACAAAGTCCAAAAATCAATCAATCTGAAAATGTCATGTGATTGTCTTTTGATAAACAAAGAATTGGTATAGTCCTGTTATTACTTTTCAACAAGTTGTTTCTAGACATATTGATACAGGGCCTTTTTTTGTCATTTTTAAATTTGAATTTATTGTTTAATACTACATTTATTTTTACTATATTGTAGTGCAGTTTACAAATATTCTGTCCTTTAACTTTCGTGTTTTCTAAATTCTGGGATTTGATTTCTAACTGGCACCATGTGACTTATTCAAGTTGAGAAATGTGACTGGTTAGTGGTGCTTATTGTGGTCGTCTGGACATGATTTGTTTGCACCAATAAAAGTACGCAGGAATTGTTTGTTTTTAATGACCATGTTATCCACCATGGAAGCATGAAATTTTATGTCTTTTTTCCACTGAGACTTCCAAAATCACCTCAGGATGAGATAATGAAACCAAATTACACTTTATTAGAAATACATTTTGTTGTTTCAGCCCATGAGTAAATATTTGACTTTAATCGAGTATGTTTATGTGCACATTGCATGCAAGCACATGCGTGATCTGTTTGTTTGTTTGTTAGTGCAAGATTTTCAGCCACTTTCAGAAGAGAGTCATGAAACCCTGACATCGTTGTGACTTGGTCAGAGTGTGACCACAGCGAACAGCATGTACACATCATCTTGTAAGTGGCTGCTAATTCACATTTTATCAGTGTGTGTGTGTGTGTGTGTTTGTGTGTGTGAGCCCAGGCTCCCTGCTCGCCTGGTGGTTTGCTGTCTCTGCATGGAGCTTGAGATGTGAGGAGTGAACGAGGAGGACTGCTGCCATCTGACTGCAGATCAAATACGCATCAGGCGACGTGAAGACGACAAACAGTCAAAACAGAACCTGATCTCAGGGGCAATTACCAGTGTTTGCTTAATCTTTGGAACGTGCTGTCAAAAACCAGGGTCAGTGAAGCTGTTTGACTCTCCCTTTTTAGCCTGGGCGCGAATAGGGATTATTACTCATTAGGACTTCACACTTTGGTGTTTGGAGATGGGGGGGAAGAGAGGGAGTTTGTGTGTGTGAGTGTGTGAGTGTGTGTGTGTGTGTGTGTGTGTGTGGAGGGGGGTGTCTCAAGGCATGTTTCCCACCAGTCAAACACAAAGTTGGAGAGAAACGTAAGATAACTCAGTGTGTGTGCGACAAAAACAACAGAAAAATTGGATAAAAAAAAGACAATATCTTCATATTTTGCTTGAAGTAAAGAGTAAAGTATGAAATGGACATAAACAGACAACAATTAAAACACATACAGGGTTCAGTCTCTTTCTAACCGTGGGCCTGTTTTGGTGAATGAAGTTGTGACACTGACACTCTTTCACCATTTTCAATGGTTAACCCGCTGGCAATACTCTCCCAGTGATTCTATTACCTGTTTGTTACCTCAGCATCAATTAAAGCTATTTGAAACCCTCATCACCCACAGGCTGCCTGCGCTATACAATTAAGATGGCGTGAGACCTGGGTTTGCTTCAGACTAATTCCATACCGCATTTAAATGACAAAGTCAAAGGCCCTTGAGGGTTGTGTGAATTACTTTATTGGATAGTTGAGGATTTATAATTATAGTACCTGAAAAAGTAATTGCAACTAATTCCACCAGCCCGAGGGATATCACAAGTTACGTATTCAGCTGAATGCCGAGGTGTTCAGTCTCTGATTGCCTACAAAGAGCTGTGAATGCTGGAAAGTTGGAATGAAGGGTTTCTTATGAAAATAATGGCAAACAATAAGGTATGTGGACTGTTACCAGTTGTTTCCTGAGTAATACACACAATAATCCCTCATTGCAGAAACACAAAGTGAGTTCACAGCTTTGGCAAGTATAGCAGGCAGGCTATAGGTCAAAATTAATCAAGGAAGTCAATCTGTAACCTGTGTCGAGTTTTTGCAGTTTGGGGAATGTCATTTTGCATGCAGTCAGTTTCTTCGAGGTGGCACAGTTTCACAATGCATATCATTATGTTCACACCAGATCCAGTTGTTTCCAGGGATTACCTGCTTTGGCATCTATTTTCATGATTAAACTGTTCCTCTATTAGCATAATTACACTTATAGACATTTATTACTATTATACTGCATTTTATATCAATATTGACCGAGAAAATGTGAGTGAAAAGGCTTTAAACTTTTGGGTAATGTTAGCTGTTTAGCTAGCAAACACTGTTCATTATTTAACGATAAGTAGCGAATGCTCACAAACATATAGCTATTGTTTTTACTTAGCATTACATTATTCAGCTTGTGACTCATGTTAAAAAAAAAAGCATTGTCTTATGTCCATCCCCATTTTTGGCACATGTCCCCTCAAGTTGAATGGACACAATGCCTTTGTTGGTTTCTTCCATATCCATATTCACCAACACTCTCTTCTTATGTTATTTTTCCAGTTTTTTAAGCTGTAATCTCTGCTGTCAACACAGCTCGGTCCTCTCATCCTGCTGTTATTGCAGCCATCAAATAGCTATGTAGCCATTCCACTCATCTCTCTTCTGTTAAGCTGGTAAAGTTTAAACTGCGTTGGTCTAAGTCCTGTGGGAAATTGTGTTTTTTAAAGGCCGCCAAAAACAGAAATGTTAAATAAACTGTTTCTAAATAAATAAAATATGATATTAGATCTTTTTTTAAAGGTTACCAACATATTTTCTCAACATATGCAGTGAACCACACAACAGATTGAAGACATTTAGCTGTTTTCCAAAGCTAGATTCGTAGCTATTACTTTATTATTATTTGCATTATTACAAACGTCAGTGTGATTTTGAATGAGGTTTTCTTATTTTGGAACAGAACCTGAACTGCATTCAGGAAATGTAACCTTTCTTTGGTCTATTTTTGCTGTTCCTCCTTCCTCTTGTATAGGAACTATACTCTCCCTCTCTCTCTGTCTCTCACTCATACACACACACACACACACACACACAAACATCTTGTGGTCATGTAGTGACTAACCCGGGGGATGAGAAGAGGTTTCATGCTGACAGGATGTCAGTGCTCAGTGGGAGACGGCTAACTAGTGGGAGCATCAAAGAACGGCTAAATCAGCTCCCTTCCACCGCAGCACAGTCACCGCATTCCTCCAAGGTGCAGATATGAAAGGGAGTATGAGCTTTGTAGACTCGACTGAGAAAAAAAAGGCACAATCTAAGATAAGTCTTGAGTGTCTGAGAGGTATGTTAGTTATATCCTGCATTTCTTTCAGTGTTATTTCTGAAAAAAAAAGAAACTTACACAGCGCTTGATACATTTTGCAAAACATACATGTATCTCTACTTAACAATGCTCTACAGCTGTCTTCACTTTGTACTCCACTGTTGGCTCTTTTCATTACTTTGGCAGCAGTAACACAGTAACCACCATCTTAAAAAAAAAACAACACAAAAATCTCATATACCACTCAACACACACACTGAGGGGCCCTATGCGTGTGTACTTCCACCAATGTGAAGCGGTAAAAGTTGTTGCACAGAAGAAAAGGAATATAATGAGACATTTATTTGGTGACAGTTGCACTCCCTGTGCCTCTGTTTCACACTCATATAAAGAGATGCTATAAATGACAAAATGGAAGTCGTGAACATGAACAATACTTTCATTTTTAGAGGCAATAACTCTCAGAACAGGCTCTCCGTGGGGTGGATATATGTTGGGGTTTATGTTTTAAATGAATTTGGTTAAATGTTTGCTCTTTGTCACATAAGTTTGCACTCATACTGACAAGTAGTGGCTCACTTTTACAACTCTCCCTCCCTTCTTTCACACATTCGAAACACCAGAGTAACTGTAGGCGAGTAAACATTGACTTTATTCCTTCCAAAGTGGGTTTTTCCCTTCTGCACTTCATAGCCTCACTATTGTGTTCTCGCCATTCTCATTCATCCCAAACTGCCCCCTCCCTATTGCCCCACAAGTCTTATGACTCTGTGTAACCCTCTCCTCCTCCACAAACTCTCCCCTGCCAAGTCCGTCACACACCCAAACAGGACCTGCTTTGACTGCCACTTAATTACACACCGTTTTACTCCACAGTTTACCAGTCAAAAGGAGGGGGCCAGCTGGGGGTATGTGGAGGGGTGGGGGTTTGGGGCTGGAGGTACGGGGGCCCCAGTATCCTCTCCATCAATGTCGGCGGCCCCCACAAAGGCCCTCATGACAGGGGATGAGTAGTTATAATGCCGTGGCCGTGCCTGCCGCTCAAAGTCACCCCATTCCTAATTGCCCTCAGAGATGGCAGATAATGGAGGGGCTTTGAAGTGAAAATGGCCCCTAATGAGCGAGAGAGAGAGAGAGAGAGAGAGAGAGAGAGAGAGAGAGAAGCAGGGAGAGAGAGGAGGATGGTTATGCACGAAGATTGGATATATGAACAAGAGAGAATGTGAGAGAAATGTATATGAGTGCTGCTGTCCTCCACAGTTTCTCCCACTGTGCTCACAGGAGCGCAGAAGAGTCCGAGACGGGAGTCTGAGACGGACACTCAGCGGGGGTCTGCTTCATCCATCTCCCTGCCTCGCCTCCTCCTCACCCCCTATGTCTCCAGCGTAACCTCCAGGCACCTGTCTCCCCCCTTTGGGTTTGTTTGGAAGCTCCTCTCTCCATCTTTTCTCTCTTTACATCATATTCTCCCTCCTTTCATCCTCTTTTGTCATCTGTCTGTCTACCCATCGCTCCCTTTGTTCCCATCCCTCCCTCTTTCTCTGTGTTTCTAAGGAAGAAAGTTGGATGGACAAATTGACAATGGCACCGCCACTCGGTCTGGCGTCAGGGTCTTCCCATACCAGCAACATGCCTGGGATTCTTTGCACTGTCTTGCATACTTTCACATGATGCCAAGGAGACTTGAATGATTTACATACAAAGCATTTTTCCTTTTTACTGCATGCTCCTTTTGTCATGCCCTTTGGTACTTTCTCTTGATTACATTTTCTTTGTTATTGTGATGAAGCTTTTTCACCCTTTTCCTCTCACTTTGTCAGGAAGGCTATAAAGTTAATTTACTCCCCAGAGTGAAAGAATAAAAAGTAAATCAGAGCTGGTCAAGATGTATTTAATAATAATAATGACTGTACAAAACTGACAATCAAAAATTTATATGATAAATATGTAAACCATAAGTATCCAAAATAAACAAAATTAGATCTCATGGTTGCTTGTAGAAATATACAGTATATAAAACCTGATCACTTATTTTCTTTCTGATTGACTCAACAAAGACAAATCCAAATTATACTGATTTACAGTCACTTAAAAATCCTTAAAATAATTTACAGTGAATATATAAAGAATGCATTTTTTAATGTTTTTTTTAAATTATTATTATTTCCACTATGCACGAGTATAGAGCTGATGATGATTTTTATTGATATTTTTTACATGAAAAATGACCTAAAAATGAATTATCAAAATATTGTCTTTTTATTCTTCTGACTAGCGTCTAATTGAATGTTATGCTACGTTATGCTTCATTTCAACAGAGATATTAAGAGATGTGGATTTTTCACCACTTTGGTTAACACGCTGGTTCACCATTTTTGGTAATTTGAAAAATAATTTACATTTTTACGCAGCTTCCACAATGCTTATTCTAATTATCTTTGGTGTTTAAACGTTCTGGTGCAAGAAATATCACTGCTAATATCTTGCAAGCTTAATAGCTCTATTGTTTACATGCTGTTGATTGATCTAATTTAGATCCTGTTTCTATTTGCTGCAGCAGAAACTCGCCTTCCCCATAGGGACTGAAGTTACATCTCATCTTATATAAACTTGTATCAATCCAAGTCAACTAAAGTCATTTTCCAGTATTTGAATAAAAAGAAAATTAAACTTAAAGCCATGACACCGCATAGTTCCAGCAGCTTGTGTTACGGCCCTTTCTTGTTAGACCATAAAGCACAAGCCGCTCAGCTGAAGAAACGGCCAGTTAACTGTAATCTGCCGTTATCAGGCCCCATCAGCCATTGTGATACTCCCTTTAGCCTTTGTCTCCCACTTGAACAATTTGTGTTTTTGGTATGGCCTGCCATTTCAAAGGAGAGCCCTCTCTTCTCGACAAAGACCAGAGCCAGCAGGCTGTTCTGAATGACAATACTTAATAGGAATCAGTTGGTATTTACTGCTGGAGAGGTGGAGTGCATTAAGCCAAGAGACTGATTGTTGTTGTGTTTGCCTTTACTAATTGGCTAGAAGGCAGTAAGCTGCTGATACAATTCAGAGGGAAAACAGTGATCAGAGGAGGAGACCAGGGGAAAAAAAAGGACAGGAGGAGTGGAAACTGCAGATTAAAAAAATACATGGTTGGTTGGCATTCTGAGAGCTGATGAGAACATTAAGATTATAAGGACATGCCACACAGTGACATGCGGTTGAACCTTGTTTATTTAAAACTAAATTATATTGTGTGCAGTGCTGATTGAGGTCGTGACCTACTTTATTTTATCTTTGTGTACAATCTTAACACATTTTAACCACCATAGTGATGAATGATTAAAAGCTGGTTCATTTTATGACCATCTACCATCCAGTGGGGTCCCCTGTCCTTCACAGAAACCTCAGATATCGTCACTCTGAAATACGAAGGAGTAGAAACGAGGACCAGAGAGTCCTGGTTCCGTCTAACCATGGGTACTTGTCTACTTAGTAATCAGGACAAGCTGTGGGGAGACTTGGCCCAAACTCTCAACCGCAATTTCTTCCTCTGCAGTGGAAGAAGACGAGGAGAAATAACACAGGGGGAAACGGTGAGAGAACGTTTTTGCTGGACGAGCAGAAAAGTAGCCATCCCTGTGATGTGCTGTGAACGAAGGCAAGCCACAGGTCTAAAAGGGACGTACTGTATATTTGTATGTGTGTGGGCACGTGTGTGCACATTGGTGTGTGTCGCAAATGGACCAAAGGCATGCATCAGTTCATTTTTTGCTGACAAGAGCTGCCCAGAAAACAGAGACGCTACTCATCAACTTTTAGGTCAGAGGAAGCCCAAATTGAGTGTGTGACATATAGCCGAGAGGGAGACTGGAGAAGGAAAGACGGGTGGGGGTGGGGTAGTGGTGGTGGTGGTGGTGGGGGGGGGGGGAGGCGAAATCAATGCGAAAGCCAAAAAGTTGGGCCCTCAAATGGTCATGGTTGAAACCAGTATTCACAGTGAATTTCCGGCCGCAGTGCCATGCCTAAGTCCCCTTGAATATTTTCTGGTTCAGGGGTTGCCGCATTTCAAAGCCTGCTCTCTGCCCACGTCTGTGATTCAGCCTTGTTAAGGGGCCTATATTCCAGCAGGGAAACACACAGAAAACCTTAAGCAAAATTAGAAGTGACTATCAATCACATAGAGTTCTCAGTCTTCCATCAGGGTGTGGTGTAGACCTGGATGTTCGACAGTCTAACCCTCTGACACTGAGTGGGCTGATATTTGAGTACGAATGTGTTTTTGCAATAGAAGGTTAAATTTATGGTGAGACTGGGAAATTCTATAAACTCTTAAAGCCAAGAGCTACGATGCTCAGTTCAACAGTGAGTAGGCCTTTTGTCCACTGTGAAGATGCTTCAGTGGAAATGCACAATCACCCACTGTCAAATGAAAAACACCCGAATCGAATGAATATGATGTGAGTCAAAGCTTTTTAATGGAGAAGATGCTTTTTGAGTTAAATCTGAAAGTATTCCAAAATCAGATATTGACAATATGCTACAGGCAGACAGAACAGCTTGCATCTCCTTTGAACTATTTTTATTTGATTTGTATAAGAAGAAAAGGTATTTTTTTTTGTTTAAGCTGCTGTAAGGCTTCCAGACAGTGACTAACCAGTATCTTGAATATGCACATTGCCAATGTTTATATACACAAACAAAACCATGTGTCTTTTTTGTTTTGTCTTTTGTTTTTTAGATTAGACTTAAATCATTTAAAGGGCTAGAAAACAGCTGTATGTCTGCAGCTCTGGAGGGAGCATTCTAAAGTTAATAAAGTTAATAACTCATGATGATGTCATCAGTATTTTCTCTGATCATTTTTAACAGAAAACCTCTGTTACAGACTAGGGTCACATTATGGGATATGTAGGATCCAGTGATTTTGGACCCTGATCGATTGGTACTAAAGGTCAGGATATCTCTGCCTCTCCCGCATTGACTTTTTTTTTTTTTTTTTAATATGTGTCATGTGAGTCCCCTAACTTTCTGGAAGTGCTGGAGAACCCCTTTCAATTTACCTCAATCTCTACAACTCCAATCTCCAGCTATCAGTCCTTTTTTTGTTGTCAATTAAGCTGACAGTTTGTTTAATTAATCACATAATTGTTGTCCTTCAAATTGCTTGTTGCAATCCTAATCCCCAAAATAATCAATTTACAAAAATATAAACTGAGAAAAATAACCAATACTAAGAAGAAGCTAAAACCAACAATTTTTTTTAGAATTTTTGCTTGATAAATAACACAATCAACTGATTGATTAAATATCTTTTAACTGAGTCGCTGTATTAGTCCAAAGAGTTATTTGACAGGTAAAATTTCAGGATAAAGGCCATGGCAGGCAAGTGGCATTTAGTGTGTGAGGAGAGTGACCTATCAAATCTCCGAAAAAAAAGATAATGGCCCATTGGCTCAACTCCTGAAGGACATAAAAAGAAAAAAATGAAAGCACTCATATGAGGGACCCAAGTATCTGTTTCACATAGTCCCTGTCGCTGTTCACGACGCTCCCCCTCCTCCTCCTCCTCCCCCCGATGAGACATGAAAGAGCGAACCTCATAATAAAATGGAATAAACCATCCTCCAAGGTTGAATTATTGTAATTACGTGTAATTGAGTGTTTGGCGGCAAAACCATTTCCTCCTCAGATCCCGCATGTACTTTTTGAAAATCACGATCACTTTGTTCTTGGCCCCAGCCACCGATTGACCTTCTCCAATTGCAGTCTTTCGTGAACGGCTGTGACATGAGACAGAGTGGGACTCGGGGGGGGGGGGGGGGGGGGGGGGGGGGGGGGGCTGCATGCTATGTTGTCACAAGATGAGTTACTCTCCACCAGTTCCATATGGTTTCAGTCATCTGTTGGGCTCCCTTCTCTCTTTCTCCTTCTCTCTTTGCCTATTTATAAATACATGAAGTCTTTTGCGACGTTCTGGCCTTGGCCAGAGCCCGGGGTTAAGAATGGGAGAAACCACCAAGACACAAATTATTTCATGTTTAATTTCAGTGTCTCTGAGGAGGTTGGTTTGTTCTGAGGCATAAGTACGTGCCTGTACAGTAGACATGCCTGAGGATGCATAATAGTGGCCATTGTTTGAGGGTTATGCTGGTCAGCCAACAGTCTCTCAGCAGAAGAGTACGAAAAGTTTAATTGACCTCAACTGGCCAATTGTCGTCCTGGAGAAGTTTGTCTTTTGTACATTATGGGTCAACAAAGATTATACAAAAATTATAGACTGTTATATGGATGGAGAAGAAAATTGCACAATGTTACCTATGCTACGACAGTATAACTTACTTTACTTACTTACCCTCTTCATCCCGGCTTGGACATAAGGCCGCTAATTACTGCAGTATAACTTTCTCACTAAAAAGTAGATTTTCTCAGTGAACCCGTGGACTTGCGCTAACGCCCATAATTCCCCAGGTCATTTCAACCTCTGAGTTTTCAGCATTACAGCTGTCCAGTGAGGATGAGGCAATGGGGCAACCAGTGACCTGCTCTGTAAATGCTTCCATGGAGCTTTTTTTCCCCCCTCAAAGACCATTGTGTCAGTGTGAATGTACTCGTCTGTGTCAGTTCTGTCAAGTCATAATTGGGTGACTGTGCAGAGGTTGCTATTCAGTGACATGATGACCACAGTTTGAATCTCCAACAAATGTGTTCAACTTGAGCTCAGAGGGCGAAGCAATATAACTGTCATTACAGTGATGATGAAGTAACATGACTAATTCTGACCTGTGAAACTTGCTGACTCACTATTACACTAAACCTGTTTGTATTTTTGTTAAACCTTAGATATTTCTATAGTAACAGGATGCAACTTTTAGTCCAGATAAAGTATTTTTTTCCTTAGTTGATGGGAAAATAAAGAGAGAAAAGAAGAGAAGTGTTTCATATTGGAAAGTTTTTCCTTTTATTATATGTCACAAACTTGACCCTGTGATGTTGCATACATGGTACACTCCAATGGTCACAAAAGATACCAAAGACTAAAAACTGTTAGTGAAATTATCAGTTTCAATCCCTTTGCTGTGATTGTGACAGTTTACATTATACAAGACTTGACATTTATATTACAGTAAGTAGCATTATGTAGGGTTCACCGAAGAGGTAATCATTTGAACCAATAAGAAGTAAAGAGATAATTACATATGTTTGACTTTTGGTGGATGAAGTAAAAACGTCTCTTTGATCTTAAAAATAAAACATTCCATGAGTTATAACTGAGAAATTGTAATTCTAGTATTCATTGTTGATTTGTCAGTGGCTATCATGTGCTCCTTCTTGATTACATGGACTCCAGCTCAAAAGTAAGCTGCGATTGGGAATGTCAGGTTGCCATTTTCATATGATTGGCTGATGAAAGGTATAATTTGCGACTGCCAAGACAGCAACTTCAAAAGCTTCCAATGCCATATTAGGCTGGAATGTGAAAGCTGTCCAGGCAAAAAATGATCCAATTTTCTACTGGCTTTAATTACAAAGAGGATCCCCTTTCATTGGTGGGGCAATTGCTGACCATTTTTGAAGACCATTGTGGAAAATGATCAAGTCAAGCATATCCAGAATGCTTAAATCTGGACTGTCTTAGTGTGGCCATGGCATGATTATATCATATATGAAACTCATATACCTCTGTAAATGTTGCTCGATTCTTTGTAACCTTTAGTTTAAAGGTTACAAAGAATCGAGACACGAGAGACATTTTAGTGCTAAGGGTAAACAATACAAGACGCACAATTGGCCATCAACGATAACATTGATGGCCATATTCCAATCACTCCATGTCCAGAAAGTAGTTTCTTTAATAGCCTTTTTGTTTGTGCTTGTGGTGACGGGTAAGACAAAATAAAATAAGTGGGTAAAGGGTAATTTGCCTTGTAACCGTGTCTTTTTAGAAAGTTTCCCCTTCTTGGCTGTCACCACGCCAGCAAAATAAAAGCATAAATTGTGGTTAATCCCTGGAGCAGAGACATTGTGCCTGAAGCCTGTTGGTAATGGGCAATGCCCTTTCTAATCTAAATAAAGTTAAGCGTTTGTAACAGCGACTGCATTATGGAAAATCCAATTTGTGATTGCAACATCTGTACTTAACCTATGGGTAGTTCTTTGTTGGTTCAAGCAGCTAAGCTGCGTGTCTTTTCCATGATTATTTTTCCAGGAAGCTTACATGTACATGACCTTGCATGCAATGCTTATGATTCATATGCAAAAACTGGGACCTGGTTATTATGGTGGTAAAAAAGAATTAACGTCTAAATATTCTCCGACATGCAAACCCATGCACAAAATATAAAACACAGATACTGTATGTGCACACAAGAACATTACCCCTTTCTCACAGTCTAACACATACCTACACACACACACACAGACACACGCATAGGAAACATGTGCAATCATACATATACACAGTATCATCCAGCCTACATTAAAATAATAGCATATTATTTTCTATTAGACAACAAATAGATATAAAAAAATATTTATTGTTCCTGTTAATCAAACCAATATGACATCATAAGCAAATAAAGAAACTTAATCAAACGAATATCCTGGCACCAATTCCAAATATCTTTTCCTCTGAAAAGCCTTCTCCTATTTGTCTTGTTAATGCTAACCAAATTGTTAATTCAACGCCTTCGCCAACTCTTCCCTCTCTGCCACCACCTGTCAAACCCTGTCAGAACATCTGTCATGAGGAGAAGGACACGAAGAAAAGGGACCATTCTCACACATTTGGGAGGCATCCAGAGGCTTATTTGTAAGCCTGCAGGGTGTGGCAGGTAAGCTTCCACCTCAAAGGCAACAGCTCCCTCCCATGTAATTGCTCTTCATCAGATCAAGCTGCATGACATTCCTTTCGGACTGTTTCAAGTGACTACTGCCAAAAGACAGAGTTAACTACCATCAAAGGGGACTATCTCCAATCTGGATCAGTAGTGGTTGACTGGATATCGTTGTGTCATTAGCTCAGGTTTCAGACTACACCCCACTAATTAACAATGCAAACAGCAAAGTTTAGGCACTATGTAAGTTCAATAATGAACGTGTTTATGGTAAACTGAAGGGTTCAACCAAGTAAAATACAACACGAATGTGTAATAAACCAGCGACATGCATAAAAAAAAGCACAAAACAGTGTTGTTCACTCTAATAAGTGATGTTCCTATCAGAGCAGGGCGCGTTCTATCAATTCAGGGGAAGGATGCATCCTGAGGCAAAACAGCGATAAGGGCCTTTGATAGAATTAAGCCAATGTCAAACAGCCAGTAGATGAGTCCTGTGAAGATAAAGAAGCCCTGACTGACAGGTCTGATAATAGTCCAAACAAAGAGAAAGTGGAGATTAAGGGGTTCCTTTTCAGGCAGTTAAGTGGACTGCCCAGAGGACACTCCAAAACATGGCTCATCTGTCAGGGACGGGGGGAATGGATACCATCACTGACGCTTCATCTAGGGGTAGATAGTATCTAGGAATGCCTATAAAGAAAGTCTTCAGGATCATAGTTAAGTTTTTAGGGTATTATTATTAGTCTACTTTAGGGACTTGGGAATATTTTTGACGGCGCTGTTTTCTGCCCTCCCAGTGACTCATGAGTCACAAGAACTGACCCACATGTGTGTTTTGTGGTCTGGAGGAATCTGGCATGCAACGGGTGGAATCATGGCTGGAGTTGAGCAAGAGGGGGGGAAAAAAAATCACTGTTAAAAAACAAAATTAATAACTACAAGCCTGTACCCACATTCATACACAGAATACTGTTTATACTTTATGTATCAAAGATTACATTTTGTGTTGCAGATGAACATGGAAAAAAAGGTAAGGTTACCATATCTGATCATTTAGACATATATAAAGTTATGTTTTTTTATCCAGTGTAGTGTCACAGGGTTCATTGGGATATGGTATCAGAAAAAGCCACATTCTGACAGCCTAAAAGATTAATATTGTATGTTCAAAACATAATGACTCAGGCCATTTTTATTACAAATGATACTATAGAGTACTGGGTTGACTTGCCACAAGATTTCCCAACATGCAACAGTAAGAACATTCAATTCAGTGTTTCTGAGTGTTATTTAACTGATTTGTCTCATTTTACCTTGTTAAACGTATAGTTCATGAGCACATAGTGGTGGTTATGTCTATAATTACTTATGTTTATTCAAACTAAGAATAACTGTCATAGCATAATGATCCAAAGTGCTACCAAGGAAAGACTTACCACCTGGTGTGAACGGAGCAGTAAACTGACCTGCCGCCTATGCAAATATAAAACTAATGTCCCACTGTCCTATCAAACTGATTCATAGGTCAGTATTTATGACCTCCCAAACAATTAAACCACCTTATCAAGATGTTTATATTTTACATGATTTTTTTAAAAACACTTGACATTTGATATTGAATTCTAAAATACTAAATTGCAAGCCGAAAAGCTAGTGTACAACAATCTATGGGCAGGTAATATTCGTGAATTGGCAATAGAATGAGTGAAGTACAGACACAGACTTTTAGAGCAGTAATTCATATGGATACTTTTACCCAAGAGGGTACCTCTGTAGTTGTCAGGGTACATGAAAAGCTCAATTAATTTACTGAAATAAATTACTGACTTTTTTGAAAAACACATCCATATATTGGTGCTTAAGAGCAAAATAAATAGCAAAATAGGATTGCAAATTGATGTAGTCTTCAGTAAATGTATAATAACCAAGCTGTCCATCGACCAGAGTCAGTTGTAAAACATTACAAATGTTTAGCTTAAAGTAGGCTAATGGATAAATGGCTGAAAAAAAAATAAAAAAATAAAATAAAATAAAATAAAATAATTTAGCTGTTCCTAACAGCTGTTGGCAACAAGTCATGGATAACTGGTTGTATGTTGGTTATGTGAAAAAATATTGTAAAAATATCCACTTTTTTATCATTATTAGTGTTAAATAATATCCAGTTTATAATCCATTCATAAGATCATATTTGTGTCGTGGAGATGAAGGGGTCCCTGGACTGATATGACTTGACTATGAGTTAAGTAGTTAACTACATCAGACCAAAAAGGTTGGGAACCTCAGTTTTACAAAGTAACAGAGAAAAATGTTGTTGAAGTATTAGGTCATCATCATTTTCCTATCATAGTCCAGTACAGTGGACTACTAGCTCAATTAGTGTTTCACCCTGTGAAAAAAAAATGATAAAAGTTAGGAAACTTGGACAGACTGCTCACATCAACACATTAAGTATCATAAAGGCAATCATGCCTTAGTTTGTGCACATAACCCTGGTCCTTGAAAAGCTGCTCTCTTTTCACAGTCAAAGCTAAAAGAGTGAATGAAAAAAAAGTGACGAGGAGTTAATGCTGAGGCGGCAGAAAGGGAGAGACAGTCACAGCACTCAGCTGTAATACAGTCTGGCACAACACTAACAAAGGAAATGAGCAAACCACACAGCAAATAACAGACTTTTATTCAACACTCTGGGCCCCTATGCTTACATCTGGGTGCCAATCCCAGTCACTTACAAATAAACAGATTTATGAGAAATATTACACACAAATTACTACATTTGTCTAGACAGGACATTTTCTAAGCTTTACTTACATTGGCATGACCAAGTTCAATTTTCATAAATATGTGTATTGGTGTACAGTATGTCAAACATTTATAGCTTCCAAATTTGCACTTAAGAGTAAATGGTATGAATCAGCAAATAAACCAAATGTCCTACAGTGTAAATCTATACACACCAATTGCACTTCCTTTCCAAAAATACAAATTATACTTCCTGCAATGATTGAATGCGATTTCAGGAATTTATTATCTGAAATTCTAGTTTTAGGACACAATGTATTTACCTTAAAATGGCAAATATTTCAGTGCTGTGTGTATTATAAGTGATCTGCTCTGATTATACTCATAATTATACAATACTATAAAATCTACATTCTTATTATCACAAGACATTGGTCTGAAACTGAGATTGATTTGCATTTTTACTTTTAATTGTATTTAATAGAGCAGTTGGTTTAAACAGGACCAAAATTTCACCTTAGATATGAACATAAGATGAAATTAAAAACAAACGCAGCATGCTACTCTACAAGATTTATTATACAGTATGTTGTAGCAACTTTCAAAGCAATGTGAGGCATCAAACAGCTGAATTCCATCATTTCCACTGTCATTCACTTAACATCAAATTGCACAGAAGGAAGAGCAGAAATTCATTTCATGATAAGTCTCATTCAAGAATACTTGATTTACATTAGTATGTATACAAATCAAACACACTGGATTACTATTTTAAATGTAAAAACACCTTATGATTCAAATAATAAATAACCATGGAACTGAGTCTATGAGAGAAAACAATGCCTTGTTCATTATTGTAGCAATTACAGTACAGTACAACGACTTTTACAAGACATTGGCAGTAAGTATTATCAAGTAGAACCTCAAACTAAATTTCTGGCATATATAACATAATGATTTTAACAGGTTTTGTTTTTTGCTGATGCACAGCTATCACCTACCAGAATGCACACTTGTCTCATTTCATTCATAATGAGTGTGGTCTTAGCAATATGGATAGCTGAAACAGACAAAATTGCTGGCGGGTCATAAATATGCACACAGATATATACATGTACATGCTAAAATTACAATAGGTTTAGAACAACACTGACAACTCAACATGCTTAATGCAATAAAATATCCTAGTTCATACATCCAATGAAAAGACCACTGTCATGTGAGATATTTTAATATGACAGCAGGGAAAGCACAGGTGTAACTAATTTGGTGTTCCAGTAACAGAGTCTTGGTATTGTGCATGCTGGCTCACTGGCACAGCTTACAGGGACACCTAAATGGAACAGAGCCATCACTAATGTTATTATTTACACCTGTGCTTTTCCTGCTATGACAAGTCAAAACGCTGGCTGTGAGAAAGGACTACTTGGCATTTCCATCTAAGGAAAAAAAGAAAATGAAGGAGGAAAAAAAAACGAGTGGATGAAATTAATTAATGTGAACAACTGACCAGGTTACATCTGCATATGTTTTTTTACTGAAGTAATAAAGACAACAGTGGCATTTCTCACATATTCTTAATGGCAGAATATGAAATATATACTAAATAAAAAATTTTTAGTGTTTAACCACATTTCAACACACAGTCAGGTAAAATAATGATGAATTCATTTACTTTCACATTACAAATTCCAACATTAAAATTGACAAATCATAATACTACTTGTATTGTTGTTGGTCACATTTCACAGGCAGGCACAAGTCACAGGTCAAAAGGTCAACTCCCTCAGTCCTTTAGAGGTGGGTCTTCCACTTGCTTCTTCATCAGCTTAATTTTTAGTGTATAATATTCCTCTTGCAGCTTGAGGACAGCCTCTTGTCTTCGTAGCACAGACATTTCCAAATCCATTCTCTCTTGCAAAGTTGTGCAGTGCGCTGAAGGTGTAGAAGTAGAACAGGGAGAACCCGATTGATCTCCAGAGCCGGTGAAGATGGCGGAACGAGGAGTACTAAACTGTACAGCGAGTGACTTAGGGATGTTAGTGAAAGCGCTCAGTTTTTGTTCAGATGGAGAAGCGGCAACATCTGAAGCACATGCTGGAAGCTCAAGATCTGTCAGTTGATGTTTGTCTGCAAATCTTTCACCTACTGTGTGGTCGCTTCCATCTTTATCACAGCTGGAATGGCAGGGAAAAAAAAGTTTATCCCTGCATTTATTGGCAAACATTTCAACCTCAACACATCAGGGTTTGTCCCCCCAAATTACAAAAACACATTTTCTAAAGTGCTTCTAGTGGTATCTAGCCTTGTAGAAAATGTTGATTTAATTGACCCAGGTTATAAGATTTACACCACTGATTTCTGCTTCTGTTTTTGATACAATGGAGGTGAATGGATTTTGTTTGTACTGCTCACAGCTTTGAAAAATGACTTTTAAAATATCCAACAGCTTTCCAGTGTCCCTGTTACACTGATATTCCACAGACTTCACGGTCAATAGTTTTCATAGGGATTTTTTTATATGGAGGAAAGTTCCACTGAACACTGTTGAAATAAATATTTAACCATGACAGTGACTGGGAGTGAGAAAATACTGCATGTTTTTTTGCCATTGATGTGAAACGCAGCCTGCTTCAGCATGACAGTTACATATTTCCAATAAATCACTGCTGACAATTAAATTCTATTTTTGGCACATGAAAGAAGCTGACACATCAAAAACTGCATTACCTGTTTTGTTGATTTTCCACCAACTGTAAGGTTGGAGAGTCTTCTCTATCCTGTTGCAGTATGTCTGACAGGTTCATCACAGAAATCACCAGTTTGGTCACAGTACTGAGCTGTTCAAGGGACAGGCCATCACCTGTGAATAAAAAATAAATCATGTTATGCCATATATCTCATGAGTATAATCAATTTAACATGCATACAGTAAGACATGGATTTTTCTTCTTTCAAGTTCCTCACTCAAACGTCTTCTTCTACAGCCAAATGCACATATCTACCCTGAAGGTCTTGGCTTATTTCACCAGGTTTAAATTTGTAGATTTAATGATACTGATTATAAAACATTTTATTGCCAAGAAATGGCAGCTTTTCCTCACCTGCACCCGCTTGCCTTTTCTGTCGTTTGATCTCTTCCCTTGACTTTGCAAGCAGGTTTTCCCACTTTTTGTTACAGTCAGAGACTGTACGCTGAATCTGTGGAAAGGCATTATTAATGGCCTGGGCTATCTCCTCCCAGGCTTGTCTTTTATCTTGTATTGATACTCCAGTGCTGCACTTCCCTCTGATTATGTCTTTCCTCTCCTGCATCAGCTGAGCAAGAAGAAGACACTCCTGGTCTGTCCAGTTTGGTCTCCGCTTCCTGCTGGACATCCCCTCAATGATTTGTAGTGGCATTATTCTGAGAAAGAGAGAGACACACACAGTTTGGTTATCTGTTTGTACAATTGGTCCTTATTACAACCTTATAAAACAAAAATACAGTGCACAAAATTCAGCACGTTAATTGTGTTATTCAACACCATCATTTAACTATCAGGTGAAGCCTTCCACTTAAGTCTTTTTAAACTTAAGTTATCACATTTAAGAGATTTTTTAACTTTCAAGATTTTCACTACCTGGAACTGAATCAAGGCGAAGGGTATCTTGATAACAGGTCAGATGCGTGCAGGGTGTAAATACCATGAGTTAGAAAAACACGCTATGATAAATAAATACAGTTTAAATCTTAAGGTGAAACGTAAGGCTTTCTTCTTCGTCTCAGGGAAAATCCACCGTGTCGCAGGAGAGTGACATCACCACGTGGTGACGTGTCCGTTTGTTTACAGCGGGCGTTGCGCTGCAGCTGCTCTGAGACATGGCTGTGGATATAACTCTACTTTTCAAAGCCAGTGTCAAAACGGTGAAGACCAGAAACAAGGCGATAGGAGTAGGCTTTGACTCGACCAAAGATGAAATTTTCAAGAGGAGCAGACCCAAAAGCGGCTTCTCACCGAAGGCGAAAGAAGTGGTAAGTCTTCCTCCAAGCTAACTCCAGCTAACTGGGCTAGCGTCGACTCAAAACTTACTTCGGGTTTAATGACAAGATAAAACGGGGCAGTTTTGCTGTAGGTTAGTCAATACTTCGATATGTTTGCTTTGCCGACCTGAAACGCAAAGCTTAACTTTAGTCTAGTGTGTAACTACCAGGTGTTCATAGTTAGTAAGGCCTCGTAACAGTGAATATGTACAACTCTGATGAATGCAGTTTGAGTTTAAATGGGACCCAAGGAGTGAGCGATATGAATAAAATCTTTTATCATAGTGTTATTTTATAACACGTGCATTGCTGGTAAATCAGCTGATAAACTGTTGATAGACTAGCGATGTCCAAATAAAACTCCTGGCAAATTAAGGAACTTCACCACACTGATGCTAAAATCATATAAAAATCCAGTATTGCCACAAAGCAGACATGCTTATTGACTTTCAAGGAATAACTACCTCCAGATGAATGGTGTAGCAAAATCTCAGACAGTTGCCAATTTATATTTTATGATTTTCTCATCAGATGGCACCATATCATTCAACCCTAATTGGAGTCATCATCATATCTGCTTTATGTTCAGGTGTAGGGATGTAGTGTACATCACTGTTATAGTGTATCATGTGTTGATTGGTGTGTCAGCTCTATTTAAGTTACTTTTTTATTCTTGGTATTGATTGTGTATTTCCAAACACTCATACAAACCAGCAACCATAATGATTTTACTCAGAGTAAGTCAGAGCTTCATATTCTCCCATTTAATGTGTGAGTTGCTCTCATGTCTCATGTCATTATATATGTATGTATCATTCCCTAGTGAAAACTAAGGTGTTTGCCACAAAGTCATCACCTACAGAACTGTTTTCTTTTTCCAGTCTTTCATTGTATTATTTTTGCTAGTTAGGCTGGAACTTTCTTTATACTTGCTATTTCTAACTCTCTACCCATTTCCATCTAAAGCCGCGTTCAGATAGACGCAATTTTGTATGTCATTGGCACATTTTGTGTTTCTGACTGATTCATGCTTAATGAATTGTTGCAAACAATGCTTTGGTTTGTAACCTCAGCGCCGCTCTGTTGCACATCTGTAAGACAGCATTGTCTCAGGAAACACAGATGGGCAGTAATCCTGCAACACAGAGGCTACAAAAAAAGCCTGAAGATAGCTTTTGATACATGAATTAATTCCAGTTGCTACTGCACTAAATTATGGTGGATAAAAGACTATGTAGCAACATTACAACAACTTGAGTTTAGTAAGACCAATTATTTCCAAATCATCATCTACAAGGAGGTGGGTGGGAAGGGGGCAATAGATCACTGAAATAAAAATGCCACTGTTGTCACTTGAACATGGGTCAGACTAGAGGAATTTTCAAATCCTGCCCAGTGTGCCCAGTTCAGAATAAATAAATGGACTGCTTGAGATATGGGCAGACAAAAGCTAAATTGTTTGAAAAGAAATCACACTGGCGCCAACTGGTCAGACAGTTTTTAGCACAGGATACTTTACTAAAGGTCAAGTCCGAGTGCCAGTCCTCCCCCAACACTGATGGGTCTGGAGTCGAAAAGAAAAGACATGGCTCATTTTCTTAAATCTTGAACTATCTTAGGCCAATATTCAACTTTAGGTGATAACTACATTTTCATTTGGATTTCGGTTTGTTGTGTACTAATCTAGACATCAGAAATTCCACACAAGAAGTTGTATTACCTAAAACTTGTCAGGAAAGGCAGCATTGGTGTGAAGTTAGTTCAGGGACCTTAACAAAAAAAAAACTCTCAAATTCTGCTCTGCCATTAAAGTACAGAGACATCCTCAATGGCTGGCAGAAGGAGATGGGCCTTTGGCATTAGAAAAGCTTTGCTCTGTGTCATGAGCGTTGCTTAAACAGCCACAAGGCCTTGGCCTGACATGAATATTATGAACACAAACCTCTTCAAAGGCACCTTGAAGAACCACTTTACATTTCCCTGGGGGAGTCAGAACTTTAAGTTGTACCTGATGTCAACCATCAGTCTGAGCCCAGACACATCAGCTCTGCACAACCAGGTTTTTGTTATGTTCTGTTACATTGATATTAGAAATGGTGGTTTAATAAAGGCAGTGGTGCTGATTCAAAGAAACCCAAACCTATCCTGTGGTGCGTGCCCTCTGCTCTCCTCCCCCCCTACCGCTGTCTTCCCTTGCGCTGCAGATATCATCTCAAACCATCTCGGTGAAGCAGCTTTTGTAGAAATTGAAATTGCAAGTTTGGAATGTCCTGACTGCTTACAGTTATGTCGCGGTTTTCACCCACATCTCCCCGAACTCAACTGTCCATTATTCTCTCCGTACAGCCTGACATAGGCAGTGTTTTTTTGTGCAAGTCCTCTCTTCACATGTATGATTCCATAAACATGCTGCAATAACATTTTCTTTCGGTTCTCGAACAATTTCTTAGAGAAAGCCGATCCTCCCAAGACCCAGTGATTAAAGGTGGAAGATCAAAACAGAGAAAATATTAAATTAGGTCCCCCAGTAACAATGTTGACGGCCGGCACCTAATGCACAACAGATGTGGGTGCCCTTCAAGACATGCATAACTTTCCAAGTTCCCACTGAAGCTTCACAAAAATAGAAAGAAAACATCAAAGTTGACAAATACACAGTGGTCCTATGAAGCTTCTTTCCACTCAAAATGTAGCTCATTGAGAAAGGAAATGTTGCGTCTTTCGAGGCAGTGCAAAAAAGGCTTGATTGACTAATAAGAGGGCCAGTGTTAGCAGGGTGGGGTTTGGTCAGGGGAATCTTTTACCTCATAGGGGTCGGTTTGGGGCACTGTGATCTTCATTTCACCGCTCACCTCGTCTCTCTCCACAGCATGCTGCCCTTCTCAAGTTTAAATGGAGGAGGTCACTCTAAAATTGTTAAATTGTGTGTAGAAAATAGTGCCTGGGTCCCCACTGTGCCTTTCGTGTTGGTATTCCAAAATTGGCTCCTTCTCACAGTGTTTTCTTTGAAACCCTGAAAAGTGTGGCTATCAGCCAGCACTTAAAAGTATGTTGTGCTGTTGCGGGCAGGGGGGTTCTTCCCAATGTCAACTTTCACATTGAAATAGTACGCTCATGTATACTCAAAACTCAAATCTGGTTTACTTTATATATTTTTTTCAAAATCTTTTTAAAACATTTGAAATGTCATCAGAGTTATGTTTTTGGGAGATCGTCTGGACTACATGTGCCCAAGTAATGTCAGACTATGAACATGAAAGTTAAATATGTTTCCGCTGAATTACATCGGGATATAGCGGGATCAATAAAGGGTGAAGTTAGAGACCGACCTTTTTAAAGCAGTTTGTAGGATAACTGTTACTGCAGAGCATTTGCAGATTTGTACTGATTTTTAAAAGGTTATGTACAAATGCTGTACAGCCACAGCAGCACACTGTATACAGCAATGACATTTATGAGTTGTCATTAATGTCACCTATTTAGTTAATATAGGGCTCAAGTGTGCAAATTTGCGTGTTTGTCTTGAATATTTTGCCAAGCCTCTCCTTAAAATAAAAGCTATCATCTGTCAAGTAACAAAGTTCAAACATTTATGGTAGAAGCACATAGCCTAAGTACAGTACCTAAAATGTACCCATTTGAATATTCATGAGAACATACATGAAACATACAAACAAACAAAACAGTAATCTATATGAGAAATAATAGACTGAATCCTGACTATTAAATGATAGGATTTTGTCTCATGAGGTGCTGTAGAATCTGATTGAAGCCTCATTAAATTGTGAACTTTATGGAAGTTTGAAATCTATAATTTTATATAACATTTTTTTTATAAAAGTAGGGCTGAAAGTGTAATAATTTTTCCAACAGAGACTTGACACATTCCCTCTTTCATTTCTATGCTCACCAAGTCACACAGGTAACACGCTGACAGCTGTCTAAGCCCAGACTGTACTGAGTCGGTACTCTGGCCATGGGGAAGTGATTTCCTGAGATCACCCTGAGATGAATGTGCTGCTAAATGGTCTCTTTACCAGTCGGCCTAATCTCTGCACTGTTTTCTCATGAAAGCCAGGCAAATTGAATTTTGAGGCATCTGCTGTCAAGCCTGCGCACAATCTTGATTTTCTTTCAGTGCGTGCACCAAAAATGTTTTTGCATGATTCAGGAAAATGAAAATAAAAAAATGAGCAGAAAGTGGTGAAACGCAGATTTGCAGATGTATGTCAAACTCTAAATCATGAGATGGACACCAGATACTCTACAGACTAAATTGTTTAAGTGGAACAAAAGTAACATCGAGCTCAATAGACCAGGCTCAATTTAAAGCCAACATGTAGCAAGACTAAAGCAGCAGATGTGGATACTTTTTTGAAGAATGTTGTCAAGCTTTGTCCTTAGACAAATCTTAGTTATTGTGATTTACAGTCACTGAAATGCTTCTAATAGAGATGACAGTAGACTGCATACTTGACCCTGACACTTCAAAATACTGGAAGTCTTAACCATGAAACTACAACAGATGTGTGCTCATCTGCTTAAAGACTCTAATGTTACTTTTGTTCCAGATAAAGATGTTAGTCGAATAAAGCATGGGGTATTAATAACATACTGTCATTTCACATGACACAATGTGTCAAGTGAAACTAAAGCAGATAATACTGTTTAAATAACAGCAGTAAACATTTTGTTTTGGCTTCAGTTGTGGTCGCCATTCATCTACAGTAGATGAAAGGCTTTGTTCAAGGCAAAGGTCAACAGAAAAGGTCTGTTTGCTGCCTCAGAGGTACCAGCTCTCCATGTCTTGTTTCTTCTGCTTTTAATGAGACTTCAGTAATACAATATTGTTAGAATTTGTCATCCACTCAGCTGAAAAGTCTGTTGTTTTCCAGGCGTAGACACTTTTATAGTTGCTTTCTCCATTCCTCAAATTATTTGGCTTTATTCAAATCAACCATACAGTCTCAAATGCTGGTAGGACTTTTTTTTTTTTAAATCCACAAGGCTTCTGGTTTTTATATGCATAGAAATTGTTTTACCTTGGCCTTCGAAATTTAGGGTCAAGAGAGAATGGGTGTTTTCCTTTAGAAGTCCTCTTATTGCCAAAAGCCTTTACAAATTCAGCAATTTACAATCTGTGATGTACAGAAGGAAAGTTGTCAGATCATCTTCTGCTGTGTGTTTGAAAGCCTTTTATAAAATTTTGCAGAGTTTATATTCCACAACATGAAACCGGATTGCTGGGATAGGGATCGTCACCCATCCTAGTTTCTCCTTAAATGTCCTTGTTTTTGTCAGTTCTGGTAAATATATTAGATTTTCCAAGACATACAATCCCTGCTTTTTTTCCTTTTAAATTAGATCAGTTTAAGTACCTTTAATGTAAACTAGCTGTTATTCCAGTTATCAATAATTGATATATTTGATTCAGAATGGTTTGGAATAAGGAGAAAAATCACATTATTTACAGATTAGCGAATTTTTGTCAGAAGGTTTAATATTTTTTTGTATTTCTCATGCCTGTAATATCCATATTTATTTATCAGCATATCCTATCATGTCATTTTTGTTTTAATCTTTATTATGTTCAGAGTGGATAAGAGGTAGCTGACATGGTCTTGCTTGTAAACAGGTAAAATTACTAGACAGAAGTAAAAAGATGAGGTAAAGCCAAGATGTGTGCTAACATTTATTAGTTTGTATTTTACACTTTAAAATAGGAAGTAAAGCTTTCAGGGCAAGTCAGGTGTTATAACAACCAGATGTAAACACTGCCAACATGTTGGTTTAACAGCTTAATACAAACTCCAGAAAACATGACTTTTCTGTTCCGATTATTCAAAAATATTGTTTATTCTGTTTATAAATATTTTACTTTGAAAGACCAATATTAAAAATGGAACCAGGAATCACAAACACTATTATCACTGTATTACATAATTATGCTAATCACAACATCAGATCGGCACATTACATTATAATACCTGCAGATAATGTTCCTACTGTTTAGACAGAAGTTGTCCATTACTGACATGTAATATTCTGCACACAGGGGCACCTGTGACACAAGTGTTTGTTTGCTTTTCTAAATAACGACTCTGTCTGTCACGTGCATTGACTTTGTGTTTATGCATTCACTTTGTCTACTGTGGTGTACAGGTTTTTTTGCGAGTGAAACGTGGCAGCCGCTGCCATTACATCTGTTTCATATGAAATTGATTGGTGAAACGCGTTTTGTTTGCTGCAGAATGAAACAGTGCAGTTTTCCATTGAAATTTGTCCAAAACTGGCTACAAGGCCTGAAATACTGGTGATGTCACCTCCACTGTCCATCCTAGCGAGCTCCAGCAGCAAGGCAGTTACAGATTGCAACTGACAAAGACAACCTCGCCTGTTAAATACTTCCAATTTGTTGTGAATGGGAGACAATTTAAAGATGTGACATGTGTCTTACAGCCCAAAATCAGCACTGTAGTTGTCTAAAAAAAGGCTTTATAGTCCACACAACGTACAATATGACAACTATCTCTACGGATGTCAGTGTTGCAAAATCTCTAATGTATGATTCAGGCTCCCTATAAAATAAAAAATGAAGTTAGTTGACAAGATGACATTTTGTATCTATGAGTAATCTGATCTATATCATCAAAAATAAACAAACGACTGCATACAAATGCTGCTTACCACCACTTTCAGTCAGTAAAAACCAAAACACATTAATAGAACTCATATCAAAAAAGGTCAAAGAACCTATTCATAAAGAATCTTTAAAAGCTTTGTTTGATGGCTCTTTTTGTTTGTTTATAGCGTCTACAGCAAATAGACATAAGAAGACAAAACTGAACCCATTAGAGAGACAGACATAAACATGATAATAAAATCAACATGTGGCTCAGTCTTCTCCACTGAAGCATCCTTTCTGTATCAGGCCCACATACCTAAACACAACATAGCATGGCGTCAGTATGGATAGCCCTCGGTCAGGACACACAGGGGCTTAAACTAAAGCAGGGCAGTCATCATCAAATTCTGTCAGTTACCTGGATTTAACAAAACAAAGAGCCATCCAAGCTCTTTAGAAATCTGCTAGCTAAGCCTTTTCTCTTTTCTTCCTCATAATAATCCCCCCTGATGGTTTGTTTGGGCTCAGTCGGGGCTGGAGGGAAGCAGGGGGAAGGAGAAAGTGAGGAGGTAAAGTGGGGGTCTTTGATGATGACGAGATTAGATGTAGCCCGGCAGACTGTCTCCTTCTGCCTTCACTGCGAGCTGTGCCTCACACACACCTATGCGGTGGTGCGTATACACACGCAACAGCCTCACATATACACCGGCATACACACATGTACGGTGAGCCACATGCACAAGGCCACCCCCTTCCTCATTGTTGAGGAATTACTTGCTCTTTAGGGTCTTAAGTTACAAGAGCAATTGATCCCCCTGACCCCCTGCAAACCCTTGAGGTTGTGCTGGGAATCTGAGCTCCAATGTATACACACAGGAGACAGCTCAACCCCCAGAGCAGCACTCTTGACACTCCCCGGTACCCCCACAACACGCACTCACACACCCACACACCCTCACACACCCCCCCCCCCCCCCCCCCCTCGTCTGTTCTGTGATTCAGCATGTTTCTATGCTGTGGATTTAGCACTGCCTGCTGGCCACAAAGGTGCAGTACCATGAACACAGTTCCACATGAACATACTGTATACTTTGTACATAAATAAAAGGCTGAAGCCAAGCGCCAATTGCAAGCAGAAAATATAGTTTATAGTCAAAGATAAATTAGTCATGCCATGTAAAAGATTATATTTTCTACTTTGTGGCAGGCCTAGAGTGGTATAGAAAACAGAAAATGACTGAAACCAAGGAGGTTTTCTTGGCTTGTTTTTACCACTAGAGCTGGTTTTACTTAAAATAGTAAAATAATAAGATCATGACAGTCATTTAATCATCATGCCACATCTTTGACACTCACATGTCCAAACAAGTGTGGCTCTTTTTAAAGACTTGTACCATAAAGATACAGTTAAAGTCATTTTACTAGGTGAAATTAAGGCAGCAAAATAACCATTACTTCGTCATCTCAAGTACCCAGAGCTCAAGGTGATGCCACATCATGTCTTGTTTTGTTGGACTGACACTCCAAAACCTAAAAACATACAGAGATTTCTTTAGTTTATTATGTACAAGTAAGAAAATAAGGAAATATTCACATTTGAGATAGCTGACACCAGTGAATGTTTGCTGTTATTGCTTAAAAAATGACTGAAAAGATGAATAATTTCCCATTTTTCATTTTCTGCCAATTTACCAAACAACTAATGGTTTCAGTTATAGATGTCATTAAATACTTGAAAATGATGTTTCCTTAAGGAGGTGAGAAATAACAGAAGTCATTTCGCCACTTCTTCCAATCAAAATGGTCACAAAAAAAAAAGTTATGACGCACAAACTAAGATGCCACAACTAATAACAACTTTTACGAGGGAATCCTGGACTTACAACAGTAAATGCGTTCTGTCTGCTGTGAGATACATACATATTTGAATGGCTGCGTGCATTGTTAAATTGCTCGAAGGAATCTTTTTCTTTTTCACAAACACTTTTTTAAAACGCGAACCCATTCTTTCCGACCCAAAATCACCCAGGACATTATAAGAAGCAGGTTATTCATTGGGGGGTTTTATGGCTGTAGGCTTGGAAAATCCTACCAGTGTGTTAGTAATTCAGAACTCACAGTCAGGAGCTCGCTTCAAGTTTCCTCATTTACTGAAACGCCACACAACGCAGACAATATTTGAAACTTCGAAACATAAGAAAGTTTCTCCTCTCCCACTGAACCCCCTTCTGAGCTCAACTGCTCTGAACAACAATTAACTCTTGACCTCAAATAATTGTATTATTACAAGGGTCGGCTTGCCTTAACAGCCCCTTGCCTGGGTTAGCATGTGCCCCACAGAAGCGTGATACGTCACAGAACTACCCTTTGAACCGGAGAGCAGGGGGTGGGTGGGGGGGGGATCTAGGTTTCCAGCAAATTGCTCAGCTCTGTTTATGTTGACACCTTATTTCTGCATTGAAAAAACTTGTCATCTTTCAAATGTCAGCTCAAATAAAACACTGCTTGAGGTCACCGTGACGCTAGGAATAGATGTTTAGAGACATTATTAGACGGCTGGTGCTAGATTACTCCTTACAGCCAAGGCAATTTGATAATTGAGGTTGTTAGAGTGAAAAGGCTGAAGGCCGAAGACAGCGTCGTTATGCTATCAAAATAATCTCCCACGCTCGGGGGTTGCTGTCACAGTCAAACTCATTGTGTCATTTTTCAATCCTCGGCTTGTCTTGAGTTCTGTCTTCTTCTGGATGTAACAGAGCCTGCTGTGTGCACATTCACACCCACTCCTACCCTGCCAGCAGAGCTCTGTGGACAGGGAAGCAATTTGGTCTTTTTTAATATTTGACCGAATTACAGGAGCAAATATTGGATTGAACCAAGTTTCCTTTGGTTTCCCTGTGCACACATACACTTGGACATTTTCTCAGTGATAAATAGTAACAGATCATGAATTTAAAACTTATTAGAGATGGCTCTGTCAGTGCTCTGTATGCAGCGGCTCACAGTTTTATTTATGAGAGCTGTTTGACGAGGAAATTGCAAGTTTGATTTTAGTATGTCTCGGAGTTGATGAATTGTCAAAAGTAAATATTGTGAGTCCACAGAGATAGACAGACATTGGTCGCCTGTCACATTCAATAAATGCTAAATTATACATTTACTCTGGCTCTTTCTAAATGTAGTGGGGGGGGGGGGGGGGGGGGTTTCCTGGTACACGTCTAAAACAAGCCTTTCTTAAGCCGTGTTGACATGGTTAGCATATTTAAAGGAGCAACTGAGGCATAGCATTTAAAGACACTCATTGACATTAAGCTAACGAAGTCAAGTAATGCATCTTCTCACTTTTTATCTCGACAGATCACGAACATCACCAAGCTCAAAGACTTTCTGCTACAACACAGGAAAGATTATGTGAGCGCCGGGAGGTAAGCCTCGCAGTAATCCACCACAATCAACAACAGCAGCAGTCAAAACCAGTCAAGGCTGCACTGGAGGCTGGTGAAGGGAGAATTACTTTGATTCTGACAAAATTCAGGGAAGGTCAGGAGTCAGGGCTGAGATTTGATGGGAGTGTCAAATATGTGTCTCCAAATGTCTATGTGTATGCGTGTGTGTGTGTGTGTGCTGCAGGGGCTGCCTGCTGGCACAAGGTCAGCAGCAAGTAGGGTGGTCCATAGCGGCAGGCTCCAGTCTAATTGTCTGGAATAATTGAGCTGCAACCAAGTGGAGAACAAATCACGCCCTGGGACTAATCCAGACCTTCCTCCCTTCAAGGCCCCCTCTGTGTTCTGTAGGTGTGGGTGTGCGGAATCGCCCGTGTTTTGTTATGTTTGTTGATAAAGCTTCAACTGAACACATTAACTAAACATTACTGATGTCAGTGGGTGGAGTGCACTAGTATTTAGTGGTGGGAAAATCCATCAAGAAGCCGTCAGTGGTTTGCTGTGCGAGTCTCGTCTACCTTCGGCGTCTCTATTAGCTGTTCCTGTCTTATCAGCATCCTTTTTTTTTTTTTTTTACTTTGACTTTGTCTGACAGAGTAATTATAGACTATTGATTTTAACTGAATTCACTTGGAAGAAAATTAGTGGAGCTAGCTGTCATGTCAGTCCAAGTATGGCTGATGTTAAAGTAAAAAGCCTCATTAATGCTTCCTTTAAGTAGAATGAAATAGAAAATGTTGCGACTGCAGCTTAAAAACATTTTGCCACAGCTGCCATAACTATTTTAAATTATGACTTGTTCAGCTTCATATTTCATCTCAGCATCTTCATTCTTTCAATTTCAGGGTTATACATTAAAGCATAGGTTTTTTCAAGTCTGTCTTAAAACAACAGTCAGGTGTCCAAATTAACAAAGAAACAATTTATTTTCTGTAATCATTCTTTCTGCTCATACTGGTCATTAAAAGATCACTTCCTAATGTGCTTATAATGTAAGTGATGGGGGACAAAATGAACAGTTCTTGTTTTGTGCAAAAATGTATTCAAAAGTTTATCTGAAGCCGATATGAAACTTCAGCCATCCAAAATAGTCAAATCAGTAGATATTGTTCCCTCTTTTTGTTACTATACTTCCACTGCAGCTCAACAAGGAAACACAAAGGGGGGATTTTATGCTAAAACGACTATAACTCTGGAAGATATCTACTTTATTTGACTCAGACTGTAGAAACCTCATATAAGCTTCAGGTTAACTATTAAATATAAAAAATGTTGGCACCAAATGAGGGCTGTGGATTTTGTCCCCTATCATGTACATTGTAAGTGTATTTGGAGGTGATCCTCTAATGGCCAGTGTCAACAGGTTGAGTAGTCATCACAAGCAAAACCTGTTTCTATGTTCATTTGGGAACCTGACTGTTGTTTTAAGACAGTCTTGAAAAATTTTGAACCAGTCCTTTAATATTGATACTTCTTGTAAAAATGAGCTAAAGTAAGCCAGTCAATTACAAAATCCAAGCCCAGGTTTACACTAGCAAAAAAACAACATGCTTTGTCTGCCCTAGTGACTTTTTTTTTTCTATCAGGCCTTTATGCTCTTAACTCACGAGTGTCATTGTATATTAGAAATCCACAAGAGGGAGACATTAAGTCTCAGCTGACAGCATGAAGGTCGTGGGTTTGAGTCCCAGTCATGCTCCCTGCTGTCTTTGTATGTTCTGTCCAGGTGTTCACAGTGTTTCTGTTTCCTCTTATAGTGCAGAAACATGTAGCTCAGCTGAATTGGGAACTTAAACCTGCTCATATGTGGAAGCGTGTATGTGTCAGTTTGTCAAAATGTTTGACATTAATTGGACTGGAGACCTGATCTACCATCCATCTAGTGCATGCTGGGATAGGCTCCTGCCCCACATGAATGAGCATAGAGGGAATACGGAGAATGATTTAGGGCACATATGTTAATTAGGGAGGGATGTGTTCGTATTAAGGGCAGTTGTATTGAATTATTTTTATTTTACAGTCTCATCTCATCAGATCTCACTCGTATGACGGACAGTGAACGAGATCAGATCGACCAGGATGCTCAAATCTTCATGAGGACATGTTCTGAGGCCATCAAGCAGCTACGTAATGAAGGTATGTTTTTTATTACTCTGCACCTTATGACTTCAAATATTATTGGAAAGTGAGAATATGCTGTCAGGTGATGGCGGTATTGTCTTGCATTTGCAGAATACATTCAGAGACACAGCTCATAGTTTTAAAAACTCAGCTCTGAACTGTGTTGAATGTAAAAACACCAGCAGTGAGCTGAGAGGATGTTGTATTGGTGGTTACTTTTAGACTCTATACCAAAATCAGTGGTTTTTTTTAACATGTTGTTGTTGTTGTTGTTGTTGTTGTAGCTGAGAAGGAGGTGACATCAGCTCAGATGAAGGAGCACAGGGGGGCAGTGCTGGACCTCATTGAAATGTATCTGAAAGGTGAGTTCATGCAACTCATTATAATGCTCTCCGTAGGCCTTTTTCTTTTTGAATGAATCCATCTGTGTATTTTACAGGTCGATAAGGAAGAGAGCAATATTTTAGGGAGTCATGACTGCATGTTCACTTGTGTGTCTCTTTTGTTTGTTTTTAAGGAGTATGTAAGCTTTACTCTGAGCAGAGAGCGATTAGAGTCAAGAGAATGGTGGACAAGAAGAGACTGTGAGTGTTATTACATTATTACTTACCCTCAGTTTAGGACTGCAGCAACTTAGACACATTGCTCTTGTTTAACACGGTCCTGTGCTCTGCGCTTTCAGGTCAAGACTGGGATCAGAGCACCACAGTCGGGTGGAGAAAACGGTAGAAGTGGAGCCCACAGAGGAAAAGACTGTCAAGGAGGAAAGTTCTGGTAAGTTAGTGAGTCCCCTGAGACACTGGGCTCTGTTTCTGTGGCGGCACACAGACTGACGCAAGCAGCCCTGCTGCTATATGTATATTCAACTGACTATGAATTGGTATTTTTGTATGTTTTTTTTAATATTTCTTGTGTCCTGGTAAGTGCACTTTTCCCTTTGTGCTAAGCAAGAACAGAGGATAAGTAACACGCAATCATTGTGAAATACACAATAATTGTGAAAGTGAAACACTCAGATTAGACATTCTTTGAAAAGTCAATGTGTTTATTTAGTAGGTCAGAATAGATCAGAAATATACATGTGATTGTAGCTAGAATGCTTGTAAGGTTGTCTGTACTGCAATCATGATAAATGGGCAATTCTCACCTGTATTTTATTCACACCTGCTTTTACATTTTAAAAGAGAGTGTTCCCATTTTGTGATTACATCTCTACAATCATCTGAAGGTAGCAGGACAGATCTTTGTGTTTTATCCACAGCCTCTAATTTAAAAAGCGTTGTGCCAATAACTTACAATTCTGCCAATTTATGTGATTCAAACCTTCAGGTGTGGGGGAATTGTTAACACATAATATGAGGATGCATTGAACACACCGTTTGAAATGTTCACATATTACCATTCTCATTCACATCATACAAAAAATGCTGGCTTACTCAAGGCAACAGCTGCACGTCATCGTCCCTTTTTCCAACATTATATTTTTGTTTTGTTTTTTAAACTGGTTTTTAATCGCAGTATTTGATACAGCAGCATTCTTTTATTTTTGTTTGTATTCATTTTCAGTTAATAATTGCACTTAACAATAACATAATAATAAAATATGTCTAATTGTGTGTGGGAGAACTTGGCTGGACATTCAGTATCTGCACAAACACATTCAACATAAAACAGAATGTTGGCTCCTTTAGCAGAATAATTCTTGTAATATTGTATTAACAATATTATTTCTCTGCTTGGAGAAGCTTATGTACACTCTCCTCTCCATTTGATAAACCATTTCCATCAAGCACTAGCGAGTTTGGCACAGTGATGTAAAAAGGTTTAATGCAAGTATCGTGTTATGATAATGATTAATCACCACTCCCCAAAAATTGATCGATGCTGTGAGTGCCTACTGTGTAGACAAAACAATGCATCAGTATTTCAACACTCGACTGCTCTTAGTTTCGGTGTGGTGAAATGTAACCTTTTAAGAGGATCAGAAAGTGAATGACTGAGTAAGTGATGAAGGAAGTGTTGGTAGTTTTTATAGAAACATGAAGACTTGTGTTTCCTTCCTGTAGACAAGAGTGTGTCAGAGGTGCTGGACAACAGTGTCAACCTGTGGGAGGAGGGCCGAGTGGAGGACGAGCTCTCTCCTGAGGAGATCCAGATGGTGTGGCACCTCAAACATCTTTATTTACTATTCATGTCATACAGTATACATAGATCTGTAAGATTCATATGTGCCTCATGAATGTATAGCTACACATCTGAATGTACAGTGCTGGTCATTACTTTTATAAGTGCCTAAAGTATGGAGGTATACAGAGAGAATGAAAGTCATGGAAATGTGAATTATTTGGCACTACAAAATTAACAGTCAGTCAAGTATATTCTCAAACAAACATTCAATGCATGTTTCCTTGTTGCCAGAATGAACCCTTTGAAGGTTTGTGGTTTAGTTAATACAGCATCTATTTACAGGATATGCAAAGTACCGCACATCCTGACTTCTAATTTCACAGATTTTCCACATGTCAGCTTTAAGTATAAAACATCTTTTTATGAAGATGTTTCAGTACTGTGTGTTTCTGTCTAGTTTGAGCAGGAGAACCAGAGGCTGGTCAGTGAAATGAACAACCTGGTGGATGAAGTGAGGTGAGTCTCCTTCAGCACATGTGTTTTTTTCCCCTTCGTTACTCCAACATTTCTTGACAGCATTAGTATTAACAGGAGAGGTGGGTAATATCAGTCTGTTCCATTCTTGTGTGAGTGTGTTAGACAGTGTCACCTCACTTCCCACTCTATCAAGGCCCTAATGATTGAAATGCCGACAGTTATGTCAAATACCAGAAGTTGATTGAGACAGGATTCAAATGACCCAAGGACATAGGTGTTTGCAGATGAAATTATTTCCGTTGTATCCAGATAAAATCGCTGACGTGTTTGTTCCAGATGGAACCAAATTCCTTTGGTCTTGAGGTGAAAATTACCAAACAACCAGACCAGCCCCGATAATACTAATGCCATCTGGAGGGGCTTGAATATACTAGGCACACTATTTTCATGGGATATTTCACGCCTCCCTTTTGTGTCCTCCAGGCAAATCGAAGGGAAGGTGGTAGAGATCTCGCGACTCCAGGAGATCTTTGCCGAGAAAGTCCTTCAACAAGTGAGCTGAGTTCCTTACGTTTCCTGCTCGGTCCAGAATATGCTGTTGTTTTTTTTAGCACATCAACTGATTTTCAATTTCACTTCTCATGACAGGAAACAGAAATCGACAGCATTCATCAGTTGGTTGTTGGTGCCACAGAAAACGTTAAAGAAGGCAATGAGGATATACGAGAGGTAAGGTTTTTCTAGATGGAAACAACCAGCCTGTCTTTTCTCCTTGTGTGACTTATACTTCAAATTATGTTGTTGGTTTTTTTTTGGTTAATAAATCTTGCCAGTAAAATGTCACTTTTTGTTAACTTCTTTCACAAGGCAATCAAAAACAACGCTGGCTTCCGGGTGTGGATCCTCTTCTTCCTGGTCATGTGTTCTTTCTCGCTCCTCTTCCTGGACTGGTATGACAGCTAACACAACCACCACCATGGACTCTAACAACATGACAGAAAACCATCTGGCTCTGGCACATATTGGTTTATTTGTAAAGACAACAACAGTGAGGCCGAATGTACAGTTTACCATGCTGGATCTGAGGACAAAATGACAATTCTCCAAAATCTCCCAACTGTTCTTCATGAAGATTCTGGGTTCGAGTAGAGAGGGCATGATGCCTTCCGTGATCTTAACTGTCTTATTAATCTGTTTCCAGTGCTTTCAGGATTGCAGCTTTGATGTTAAAAAGCACTTGTATGGAGTCGGGGTTTGTTCGGAGCACTGTGTCCACTTTATCTGTGGTGATGAATGGAAAGTCAGTCTTTCTCTGTCACTAAAATAATTGATAATGGTTGATTGGAAATAACTGTTGTCTGACTGAAAAAACAGGTTTTTGTGTCTGTTGTTTGCTCATTTGGAACAGACTTAAATGCACTAAAGGATTCTGTGTAGACTTGCGTTGCATCGGCTTTGCAGTCTTGTGTATTTAAATAGGATATAAACTTGTGAACCTCAAAGATTCATAAATTATACTTCACTGTCAAACTTTGCGAATATTTTCTTTCCAGGAAACCATGAGCAGCAGAACAATTTACCTGATATGTATCACAGCATAACTGTACTGACACACCACTCACATTCTAGTAAAACTAAGCCATGCTTTAAATTACATTTGTATCTTCTTTCTTTACTTCAGGATATCATTTAATGACGGTTAATACATTAAAATTTATGTTGAGCTCTCAGATAACATCAAGAGCAGCCAGAAAGCCATGGCCTGTCTGTGTTAGTGTCTTCTAAAGGAAAGAAGCTGTTGACAGGAGATTTGATTCATGCAGCCTCCAGATATTTCTGCTAATCTGTTTATTAGGATTAACCTATATTCCAATGAAAACGGTGCAGCACTGTCTTTGATCTAAACTTAAGGGAAATGGAACTGTTAAAGATGTACTTATTTTCTGCACTCAGGGAGTTTCAGCAGGACAGAAAATATTTACTTCTAAAACAGTTATTTAAAATGTTCTTGCTCATTTATGGATTCCACGAGGACGTCTGTGTGAAATGTGGGCACTTTATTTCAGTTTTTCATTTAACATTTTTATGTAGCAAATGCACTTCAATGGTAATCATTACATTGTTTGAAAAAGGTACATAATTTGTGACAGTTTAATTTAAATGACAAATACAGAAAAAAGCAACAGGACAAGCAACTACTGTCAGATTTTGTTCCACTACATCAACCTAAGTCTAGTATTTCTGATGGCTGCCAATAAGCCATCTGGTGACATTAATCAATGCGAAGCATTGCACAATACAGTGTCTTCACTAGCAATGCAAAAACATTCAATACAGTAGCATAAAAGTTATGCTATGAAAAGTAACCATTAATTAAGTCTTGAGTAGCCCGCAAAAAAAACCACATGGTGTTCACAAAGAGTTCAAATGAAGATGGAGACAATCATTAATGCTGGTTAAAAAGACTTAAGCATCTAATACTAAAAACTCCTTAACAGCACTACAGCAGAGAGCAGTATGGGCTGAGTCAAAACAACACGATTTAAAATAGTCTTTTTCTCGCTGGTTAAAAGCTTTCCTCCTGGTCAAGCTTTGATTATTCACAATATCATAACAGTAAAATATTTTGACACAGATGACCTCAGTGGCAAATATGCTGCAAACTTTGTCGCCTCATGAGAATCTTACCACTCGCTGGACCTCATGGGGTCTTGCATGCGCTATCGGTATATGATGTATTTGAAAAGACGGAGATTCAAAGCAAACTGATTGTTATTGGAGTCGTGCGTGCATGTGTGTTTAAACAAGCAACGCAGACACGAGATGTTTCACAGTCATTTCACAATCTGAGTACTAAAGTGAGTTCTGTTACATATGTGTATGTACAAAGACAGTGAGTGTGTGTGTGTGTGTCTGTGTGTCGGTGTTTGTGTTTTCTGTGGCTTTTTCTACACATTTGCCACTCTGTTGTAATGAGTATATAAATAATAACGTATGCTATTCAAACAAACCATGAATCCAGCCCACTGTAAGCCTCGCTTTGCTGAAAACGTGTTCAAAATTTCCACATATTTCCTGCTACAGTACACATCAGCTGATCGAACTACATCAACAAAGGAGCATAGCACCTCAGACGAGAGAAGTTGATTTCACCCCACAGAAAGCCACAGGACTCTGAGGTTTGCTTGAATGGCACAACCATATTATTTTTTTTTTCTGCAGCAGGTGAGGCCACCTCCTGGTCCCAGGTTGGTTAAGCCAGCTTCTGGGCAGTCTCCGTCTCCTGCTGGGTGACCTTCTCCTCAGACATGATGGTCATCCATGGTGATACTGACCGAGTGATGGTCTGCTTGGCTATGTTGTAGTGGTTGATGAGGGTAAAGAGGCGCCCGCGGCCCCCAGGTCCCTGAGGGGGGTAGTTGCCATACATCCCAGCCGGCATGCAGCGACCTTGCTGCTCCAGACAAAGAGAGAGAGAGAAGGTACAAGATTAAAAATGCTAAGAAATCTGTCGCTTTACACAATGGGTAAGTTGAAAGAAAAGAAAAACTAGATGCAAGGTGACAAAAGTATGTTTCAAGAAAGAATAATGAAATTCTAAGAACCAAACCGTGATTTATAGCTCACAGTTCCATGAGATAAAAGGATGAATGACATTGACAAAGTGGAGTAATACTGTTAAACACCAGTGCAAAAAAATCTCACATTATAAGAAAACAAAGAAGGAAAACATACAAGAAAAACAAGTCTCAAAACAAGCTAAGCCTCATTATACCTAATCTATACAAGTGCCTGTGGAAATGGATTAGGCTTTCACACAGAATGAGCCAAGCTATTGGAAGCTTAACGCAAGTGGAGACGAGTCAGCAAACACAAAAATAACTCAATATTGTCAGTATCATTAAATAGGCAATATTTACTTAAGGGTTTTCTAACATTAGCCATCACACTGGTCATACCAGATCAAGATAGGCTGTACCAGTAATTCTTTATTAATTATACATGGTATGTTTAATTGCTCATGATTTCAACTTTTCATTTTTTTTAGAGGAAGATTGTGTTGTTTCCTCTCTCAGAAGTTACTTAGTCTTACTAAAGGTAAATACAAATCAAAAGCTAATAATGTGTGGCAGTGGTGATATGATTAATGACATCTGTATCAAAAAGCCACAGCTTCAATTGTTCTAAAACAATGCCATGGATATTCAAAGTTTAGCTTTGGGGGTAAATAAGAATAAATTTCACTTGAACTTCTGTTATTGTGAAATTGTGGAAAATTCATTAAAAAAATACAGGTCTGCAAATGCTAAGCTTAAGCATAACAAACATGTTTATGAAGCACAAAAATGCTCAAATGCTTTACAAGAAAACACAAAAATTAACCCGCGAAAATGATATTAACATTTCACCATCAGACAGGTCACAAACAATGATTCACATGAGTGTTTACCGTGTAAACAAAGCTGTCAGGACAGGGCTGCTCATACTGGTAGACCTTATAGACGACCAGGAACACCACACACACCAGGAAGGCCAGGGCACAGATCACCAGCAAGGTCACCTAAAGGAGAAAATACAATAGCTCCAGTGTCGGCGCAAAGTCTGCTTCACAGCTCAGCTTACGAACATCACAAAACCTACTGAATCAGTTTTATTGAAAGGAGACGAACAGGCAAATGTAAAGCTTTTCAATTCTTTGTATTTCTAGTTAAAACAGCAGTGCAAGGCTGAAATACCGAAATGAAAAACATCCATAGAAGAGATTCACACTGGTGTAGATAAAGTGCACACTAAGTTACATATCCAAATATGTTGGATGTACTTATAACAATGACTAACAGTTTATCAGGGTTACAGGATATTCTGCATATAGTAACCCGGTAGGAAAATGGCTTGTGTGACCATCTGTACAGCCCAGCTCTCACCTCTCAGGGGAGTTACATAACGGCTACTGGTGTTTCTAGGATGTGGGAGGGGGATAAGACAAGGTGTGGGAGAAATAGTCTCATTATTGCTGAAGATATTGCACCCCGGTATGTGTGTGAGTTATTTTTCTGACTCACAAAGTCGATATGAACGCTTGCTGAGAAATTTGATCATTTCTAGCGACGTCAGCGAAATTGTTTTATATTCTGAATAACTTGACGCAGTTGCAACAGAGAAATCCTCTTGCCGGTGTCGACTGCTGACAGAACATGCACAAGGATTTCTTGGAGAGAGTAGATGCATGTTGTTACTGTTTCCCAAACATGGATGACTGGGGTTTGGTAAGATTGTTAACAACATAAGAGATATTTTCTTTTTTTTATCTGTCTGCTGTGTGAATCCTGCAGTTACACATCTGAGCTGACGGTACAGCATGTACAAAGCAAAGCAACAGGAGATTATGAAAGAGACTATCTGCGATGAAAGGGCTGCCTGCAGCATTTCAAAGCACTGATGTGAGTTTACGAGCTGTGTTCTCTCAGACAGTGATGTGCCCCTTTGCCTTTCAAATGTCTCTCTACAAGCAAAGGAAGCTTGACACACCGGTGAGACAGTTTCATCTGTTGATTCTAAATATGGAGTGAGAGCCGTGTGTATAGTGTGCATGTACAGCACCTATGAATTTTAAAATGCAAAGGTAAAAGGTAAAGGACTGATGAGAAGCATATATATATATATATATATATGTATATGCAAATTTTTGGTCCCTCATGCTCAGATCTGGAGCCAGGATTGTGTTTTTTCTTCTTTTTTCCCCCCTTTACTAAACCATATGTTTACATCATTATATATGTTGTGAACAGCTTAACACATCTGCCCGGTCATGGGGGGGGTGGCATTGAGGGAGGTGGGAGGGATGCTGCCATTTGGAGGCTATCGCCATGGCAGCAGCTGAATTAATGAGAGTTTCAGGGCGGGGTTAAGTGAATCATTGTGCATTATGTCTCCCCGTGTAGCCTGACAAGATGACAAGCAGCAGGAAACAGGACATGAAGGTGATCTGTGCGAGCAAGCCAGAGAGTATAATTTGGATAGCGGTGACAAATGTTCTGAGCCTGCAGGGGGAAACAGCTCTCCGGCATATGCATGTGTGCATGAGAGCGGGAGAGATATTGGGAGAAAAATGAAATGATGTATGAAACACAGACAATGGCAGTGACACTATTCTTACTTTGAGTCGCTCAGATACGCCTTCAATGATGCTTATTGAGAACTCAGCAATTTTAGGAGATCGTAGCTTCCCCTTCTTGCTCTCACCATCGTAGTCTGCCTTTGTCTTCACCACCACCTGGCAGAAACACACAACACACATGTACAGACATAGCAAAAAAAAAAAAAAAAAAAGATCCAATCAGCTTGCAGTTGTAGCTGCATGAGGAAATGAGTTCACAGAAGGTGCAAGGTTTGATTTTTCTACTAATCTTTTTTTTTGTTGTTGTTGTTTTCCTTCATTTTCAGCTGCTTCATTGGTCTAACTGGAATGATGGAAATACAGACAGGGTCTGTCCTATAAGGACCCCCCCCCCCCCCTTTCACTATGACTCTCCAAATCAATGGAAAATATCAAATCCAAAAATCTTACCTTGTCTGGTGGAGGGAACTGCAGTTGACTGGCGTCTAACGGTGTTATGAGAGGGATGGTGTCAAATCCGTCTTCAGAAACCACCTTCCCGTTATTTTTCTCACTGAAATTATTTCCCAGTTTAACCATTTTCCCCGCACGAACAGACGCCAACCTGAAGGGGGTAAACAAGCCCTGATTACTCCTAAACGAAAGGCGTTATTATCGGTAATCCTCAATGCCAATGTGTGGTTACGTATATCATTCAAGGAATCATGAGATTTTGGGTTGTTGTTTTTTTTACACATGCAAACATCTGCACAAATTAAACAAAATGAGGTGATGCGCGCTGGCTTTGCGGGCCATGAGAAAGCCTGTTAACCACAAAAGCGCAGGAGAGGACACGCAAGGCTTCGACATAATGGGACTGATGCATCACCGTGAAAAAAATATGATTTACCGCATCCGAACACTTACCAGCTCAGTCGAGTTTTCAAACAGTATATTTCTTCTCTGATGGTGACTTCTTCTTCCAGCGCTGCTGTGTGTGTGTATTTTTTTTTTTTTTTAGATCTGACGCAGCCGAGCTGGTGCACAATATGGCCAGCTGTATTTTGTGCGCCGCGTTACCTCTGAGCTGGATGCTGCTGCTGGCGTCTGGCTGCACTGCAAGTGATGTAACATCCTCATCACATCCATCCATACTGATCAGTGGCAGTAAACCCGGGAACTGATGGAGCTTACAACATGTTTTTTTTATTGAGTCCACTGATGAGGGAATCCAGTTTTTTTTTCTAAAGACGGATTTTAAGATTAAAAAATGTGCAAAAAGCAGCTGTGCAAATCTGGAACATTTCAATTTGTGGATATTATACAGCAAGTATACGGTGTTTGCTTTCAAATTACACACTTTTAAATCATTTGTGTTGGCAGAATAGGAGATGAACTGACATAAATCCATGCAAAAATGTAAATTGCATGGAGCTAAGGTCTTTGAAGGATGATTTGATATTAAATATTATACTGTATGTATTTCTCTATAACATAAACTTTTCATGACAACAGGTTTTATTTATCAGTGGTTTAACATTCAAATAATCAGCTAATTTGCTTAATCGGGGCTGTGGGTTCAGTTTGATCACATTTGATTGTCACTCTGATTTAAATGCTGCTAATCACTGATTGGTGCACCGAAGAACGTGACATCACCTTTTTTCCGACGGAGTCCAGCCCATTTCCAGCCAGTTAGAGGAGAACAGAGGGGGGGAAGATAAACTGAAATATTAAATGTGAAATAACTAAATTTGTTGTAAATTGGAAACAGGAAATAATGTGTTCATGCAGGATCCAATCACTCATAGTAAGAAGCTGATTGAGAAAATAAGATTACAGGGCCTTTCATTGACATTAACTAGTTTTTTGTTTTTTTAAAGTGATTGGATGTTGTGTTTGTTTTCACTGGAATTACACAGCAATGAATTGGTCGTAGTTTTCCATGTATCAGATTTGGTCTGTGGCCTGTGAAAAAGAGGAAAAAAACAGTGGCACAGAGAAATGCATTTGACCTGAACTCTTTCCTGTTCCATGTAACTGCGACAATGAACCTTAAACTTTAATTATTAACAAAAACATATCCTAGCAAACTTGTTAAAATACATCGATTTTTTTATTTTGCTTTTTGTTCCTCAAATCCTTTCAACCCTTTAGACCTGATCATTATGCACCCAGAAATAGTGACATGAAGCTACCTTGCATCTGTGCATATTACCCAGTGGCTTGTTGCCAGGCTACAGTGTGAATGAAAGGGGGTTAGAGGAGGGTGCATAAATGATCAAGTCCAGCCTGTTAATCCTCAGTGAAAGGGAAGCGACCAAAGAGAAAATGACAGTGATCTCATTGCATGTGGAGACAGAAACCATGGTTCTTTAGTGGACTGGGGACTCGGTCCGGTGGCTCTGAAAGCTGCTGCAGTGCCTCCGTGTGATGCTGCTTGCAGGGTTTGTCTGATAAAGAGTGTGCAAGGTCAAGTCACATGTTTCCTGAAGGCTAAAACATTGTGGCGGGGAAGTGACACATTTTGCTTGCTTGGTTCGGGCACCTTCATTCTTCAGATGTGAAAAGCCTGATATGAAATAAAGTCTTTGCTGGAATGTATGTTTTAAATGAATGAATGAAGTGTTCATTTAATGCTTAATCTGGTTCATTTCAGTAGGCTAAATGTAGAAAAAACTAAATTATTATCAAGTTATAATGTAATCAGAAATTCCAAAATCATGGATGGCTGCCAACGTGTCTTTCCAACCCAAGGACTATCAGTGCATGTTGCAGTGCAGGTGTACTGAATGTGTTCTTGGTGCTCCAACAGATCAGTAACTTCAGCCTCTGCAGGAAGCTTCTCCGCAGAGATTAACAAAACTTGTCTTGGCTTCAGTACCTGCACGTAGCTGTAATCTCCGCAGGCCACTGAGAATGTTGATTCTCATTTAAAGCCTTCAGACTGGTCACAAAACCCACAGGCTGAAAGCATGCATTAAATCATATTCTTGTATGATAAAAACAAACCATATATATGTTTTCAGCTGTGTAGTGTCTGATGGAAGCAGGGAGCTGTGTAGCAGGGCTTTCTGCTGCAGCTGTCTTCTTCTGAGGTAAAAACACTAGAGGGAGACACCAGCTCACTGATTTACAACTGAAAACTGCCGGAGCTTTGACCATTTAGTGTGTGATCATTATCATCACTATAACTGACAAAACTTTGAAATGATGATACCCAACTCAATTTCAAAAAGCCAGTATAGTCTGTTAAGTGACAACTTAACAGACAGATGTTTCATTTCCTCTGATTAAAATGCAGCACATGTAAATCTCATGTTCTCATTTTCAGTGTTTGATTTGGTGTGTAAATCCTACGTCACCTTTTAGTTTGACCTGTTTCGGAATAACTAAAATGATTTGAGAGATCACTGAAGAGGGAGGTGTCTGTAAGTATTTGTGACACAAAAAGGTCAATTCATGTAAATCTCAGCTACTAAAGCATTTATATTACATTCAGAGGATATTACTATGCAATGCTGTCAGTGGTAATGTTAATAAAGCTGTAGAAACTTGACTTTGTGGTAGCTGGTTATTTAAAGAGCCTTTACATTGGCACACCAGTTAAAGTATGAGAGCCATTCAAAAGTTTATTGTCTCCACTTCAATAGTTGACTGTCACAGATAGATTAATTTAGTAAGTTATGGAAAATTGTTATAGTTATTGCTCTTTCTTTGTTTAATAACCAAAGTGCTTTGATTTGATTAAGATTTATTAGAGTACATTTGTTACCGATTATCATTTTCATTTGCCTTTTTAGCTGTTAAATCATATGTAACTGTCAACGATTTAATTGGAAATCCTGTGAACAGACAATAAACTGTTGAACTTTCATCTCTGGTCCTTATACTTTAACTGGCGTGCTGATGCAGAGGCTCTTTAAAAAAACCAGCTACCATAAAGTCAAGTTTCAACAGCATCTGTAAAACAAATATGCATTTGTGGAAATACAGGAAGGGCGTTTTCATTTACAAGTAAATCCAGAAATGTGAATGGAACTGATAAACATAACAGCTGAAAATGTGTTTCCTTGTAACACACCACTGTGATCCAAATTCTTGAGAATTTGGATAAAAAAAGGTTTTAATTTTGAACAGAAAAAATGAAATGCTAAGAAATCTAAACATATGTTTATAGAACAAGGTCTAAGCAATCAAATAATATTTCAGTGCAACCTCCTGATTTTGTAATTTTTTTGCAATATATGTGTTTTTCCTGCCATTACGGCATCAGACACAATAAAAAGCAAATTATTCAAATTTATTTAGTGTAATATAGATTTAGAGCTTTTAAATCATTATCTCTACACCATACATACACATATGTGCTGTTCATCACTTGTGTGTTTCCCATCTACTACTTTAAAAACTCTTACATTATGCAACTTTTATCATAAGCATTAAAAATTCAAAATGACAATCATGGACATCAAAAACACATTTTTAATTTTAAAGAGACAGTTACTTTAATAAATCAGCTGTATTGGAGGAACAGATTATAAGCATATTGATTTAAAACAAAGAAAGCTCCATCTGACAGTGGTGACAGTGGCCTAATTACAACAAACAATTCCAACATTTTCACCACTCAAGTCACTTATTTAACCATTTAGTACAACAAATAGTAATCTGCATTTTCATGGTATTAGCTCGGTCACATCTTTCGATCAGATGTTTTTGGTGTTGTGACACAGAATTGACGTAAAGCACAGACAGAAGTTTTACAGTTGGTTCCTTTTTGATGAACTCACTTTATCAGTCAGAATCATTCTCTGATGCTTTATTTCCCTCCATGTTATCATATCCTGTTTGTCAGTCGTCATTCATGGAGCATCATGGTTGAAATCTTGAACCATCTGGGTTATTGTTTGAATGTAAGTGGGTTATTGTGAGCAGTTCTCTTCTTTCTCTGTTGTATCTCAGCCCAAACTGCTTTCTCTGGTGTATTTGTGGACATTTCTTTAGAACCCTTCCTGACAGAGTCAAATTCTTTGATTTTTGACTTCTTTTTCTGCTTTGAAGTCGTGGAAGAACAGGGTTTTCTTGATTGAGGGTTTTTGAGGTTGCTTCTCTGTAGCATCTGCTCTGGGTTTTTTTTCTTGGTGATTCTTATGTGTTTTTATTTCTAGTTTGCTCTCATTGCTAACATCTTTTCAGTTTTGTCTTATCTTTTATCGTCTCATTAAGTTGATTTTTCAGTGCTTCATGTCGCTGGAGTATCTTGCTCATGTTTTTCTTTCCCTCTCCCCTGCAATAGACTGCCTAGCGAGCTGTCTCCTGTATAATCTGATCCAGTGGCCTATCTGGGGGCGTTTCTTGGCCTTTTCTCCTATACTCTCTTGACTCTTGCTGTATAAGCGTCCAAGCCTTTCTCTTATTACTCCTCTTTTCCCTTTCAAATCACTGATAGTTTTTAGCCTCCCATCCTCTACTCTGTTCTTCCACGTTTGCTTTTCCTTTCTCAGGTATTCGTCCTTTACTTCTGGCTCACTTTACATTTTCTGTCATAGCTTTTTTTGGTATTCTCTGTTTCTTCTCTTTTGCTCTTCCACTGTTAGCTGCTGTCTAGCCATAACTCTCTAAAATACATAAAAGGAAAGTTAGAATTGAATGGAATTACTATGAAATTGTGCAAAATTTCTATGAATTTAATTGTGTCCAAATTAGTGAGATTTTATTAAAAAAAAAAAAAAGATGGTTTTATTCATTGGAGGTACATATAGTAAGAAAATACTTAAGCCAGTGTGTGGAAGAAATAAAGAGGAAATGATTTATATTATAAATAAAGAGGTTAATGAAACATTACAAGCCATTCTAGTATATTCTACTATTATACTCAAACCTCCGTTGAGGATGATTTGGAGGTTTTTGTCACCACCATCAGACAGAAAACCTGACAGTGTTGATATCTGACGGTGGTGACACAAACACCCTTTTTCACATATCATGTATGAGTTGTATACAGAAACCACCTTGTAATTAATAATTAATAATTTAAAATAATTCTTTCTATACAAAAGCGATGGGGTTGATACGTCATGGTTGTGACAGAAGCAACATCAATATAATATGTAAACATTATTGGAAAGCACAGCAAACCTGCAGGAGCTTGTGTGATTCTTTGTTACATTCAGCAGATGTGGTGGGTGGGGGAGGGGGGGGGGGGGAGGGGTTCTGTATAGTTGACAGTGCAGTCACCTTTATTGCTTTTTTATGAGTATCTGACGGTGTTGAGAAAAACTTTTTGAGCAACCTCAAAATAAAAGTTGATATCGCTAAGATTCACTGCTTTTTTTAGGAGGTTCTTCACTCTACCCTTTCATCTGGCATATATATATATACATATATTACAGTATACATTTTACATTATTTTACACTGTTTTCTTATTAAATTGAAATGATAATCTCATTTGATTTTGTGGATACTGTGTTATTATATAATCACATCATTTATAAAATTAAAAACAAACACATGAAAAAATGTTACATTTGTGTAAAATGCTCTCAGATTATCAACCCTGATTATTTGAAATAACAAAATGTTATTTTTTTTCTTCAGCACTTTTTTAGTGTTACAGATTTTCACCAGAGTCTCAAGAATCAGTGACACACAGTGTAGAGTCTGGTCAAACTGCTGTGTCTTTAAAATCCACTCTGTTCTTGGCATGCTGCCCAGAAAGTTCATTTCCCATCCAGCCACATGGACTAAGCTCCGCCACGCAGAGAGAACAAGCATTCTCACTCAGCCGCAACTCCAACAGCAGCCTGAGCACAGACTCCCTTAAGGACCTCTCACTGCACTGACCGAGGACTTTTTCATCCACTTGTTGTTGTTGTTGTTGTGAAGGACACAAACGTCACAGTGGATCCGTCACACTCTGCCAGTCCTCAAGAGAAACCAAGGTAAGATTTACACACTGAAACCCAAAGTTTGACAGCCGTCCGGCAGCCAGTCAGGTGCACCATTACTTCTGCCGTTATCTGCTTTGATTAGATATGTTTGCATTAGTTAGCTGTTTGTGTTGTTTCCTAGCACTGATCTGCTGACTTTTGGACTGTAGATGCCAGATGACTCATTGAATGTGCTGTGTCTGGTTTAAAAGTCCAGCTGCCATGCGGAGAGCTATTGTCTTTTGCATGAACACAAAGCCTCTTTTCATGAATCTATAATTCCCCTCGCTGGTTGATCCAGACCAGCAGTTTGTGGTGAGTGTGATGTACAGAGCCGTAAAGCAGTTCTGCTTATTAAAGCAGTTCTTGTTAAGTTTTACAGTTACAGTAACAGACAGGTGACTGAAAGTTTGTCCACATGAGATTTTTTGCCCTTGAGGAAAAATTCACCACAAAGATTTTTGGGATGATCTTTGGCAAAAACAATGAAGTTAAGACTAAAAAGTTCGAAGCTTCATTTCTCACTGCAAGCAGCAGTGACCAGGCTGTATAAACAGGATGCTAGTCGGGACTCAGGCACACACACACTCACACACACACACTCACACTCACACTCACACACACACGGCTGATGCTCTGGCTGAACGAACAGGCACTGCCAGCAGTGCTGTTGGTGTTTTTCTATAAACTGACAGGTTTGTTATTGTGGGCGATTTGTATGGCGGCTGCATCATGTGAGGGACTGTGCTGCTTCTGGGGGTTTCTGGAGGTTTTTCTGGGAAGATGAGATCACAGGGAGACACACCCTGAGGCCTGGGCTCGCAGCAGGAAAGGCCAGGAGGTGGAAGACATTCAACAGTGGCTCTGAGTCACTTGCCGGGAGGAAGCCATAGTTTCGTTGGAATTTCCATTCAGCTTGGAGTTCAGGAATTTTGTTCTGGATGTGGTATTTATGCTCAGAAGCATGGCATCACATACAGGGTAATTCTCCCTCCGATACAATGTTTTCCAAGACTTATGACAGCTTTAATAGGATTGCATAATGTGTTTTATACACTTCTTTTTTCTAAGTGTAATCAAATGTCCTGTTTTTGTTAACATGAAAGGGATCATTTTGTTGGTGGGTGCTTCATTAAGAATTAACTAAGATTCACGCTGGAATGTGCTGGAATGAGGATAATTTCCTCTCAGCCAAAAGTATCAAGTTGGATGACCTTTTAGAGGCATTTAAACTCCCTACTTCCTGACCTCCCCTCTCCTCTTCTCACATGAGCATTCATGTTAAAAAAAAAAAAAGTGCTTTTTCTGTGCTGGAATTTCTTTTGAGTGCTATCCAAGGATAACATTCACGATTTAAAATAGTGCAATCCTGTGTTTTCAGCCTGAGAGCTCTGTTCTGATTTGTAGAGGCTCAGTCACCGAGGCTGGGAAGGCTGGCTGAGCCGGAAGTGAAAGCGGGGAAAGGGAGGGGGGTGGGTGGAAGTTGAGTCAACACAGGACTGTTTCTCAGACTTATGTCGCTTCTGGTCTCGTGCCTCTCAATGGAATCACAGGCCAGACGGAGATGTTGCCATAACAGAGATGCAGACGAGGACATACACACATGTTGTGGCTTTAATGAAATGAAAAGTGTGTGGAGCCTGGCTGGGGAGGCTCATTTTCTGCTTGATCAAAGAGTGGAAACAAGTGTGACTGAAACATACTTAATAAGTTTTTTATAGAAAAAACTGTAAAACTATTGCAGTTCTGTTAAAAAGGAGTCCTTTTTTTTACCAAGAAACACAATCAAAAACATGCTCATGTCATGCTTCATTTGGAATATCATTTATCCAGACTTCTTTGATTAACACTATACTGTATTTTTCACCATTCATCTGATCTGTACACTGCATTTTGTAGTCTACTTTGCTGTAGTGGAGTGGATCACAAAGAGAGGACTCCCATTTGTCTTTACAGCTTTTGTCTTCCTATTGTGGCTGTGATCACTCACATGACCCCATGGCTGTTTCTGTGTAAACCATATATTACACAAGGTCTTCATTCTGCTACACAGCTGCTTTTTAAAACATTTGATAAACACACCGTCGCTGGCTTTAGCTGTGGTCAGCTCTGAGCTCAAAAAGCACTCAACTACAATTCAATGTTGAAACCATTATGACGTTTTCCTAAGCGAACTGTTTTTCTGAGGTATGTTTTCCAAAATTACAGACTCTAGTGAGCAATGCTTGCAGCACAGCCCTGCCCAGCCCTTGACCATAATGGAAAGCCATGAAAATGACATCTCACACTGTTCAGAGGAAATATGAATGATGATGACAAAGTTGCTCTCTTACTATTACTGTTGTCCTTCTAACGCACAGTGAGGAACGTCGGTGGTAGTGTTAACAGTCTACCAGTTGATGTCAGGCTTCACTTAGTGACAGATACGGATAACCTGCATGTCTGGACAACATTTTTCCCCACTTCCTGTGTATAGAGTGAGAGATTATTCCATAACCAAAACCTTTGTGGCTTGTCACTTCTCTGAACAGAACAAAGTCTAATTCTGATCCCTCCACACAGCTCATGTTAGTTTTTTCCTTTCAAATTGTTTCATTTGAAGGATTTTAGAGAACAAAACATGTAAAAGAATCCAGTATTTCCTGAGATTAAAATAAAAATGAAAGCGGTCAGAAAACAATACACAATTTTGGTTAGCAGACATTTTTATGTTGCAATAAAACTGCCGTGCATATCAGCAAGTTCTTGAAACAGTGAATGCATCCATCTAGGGAGTGGACAATATAACAGGAGCACCTTAGTGTAAGCCTATAAAACAACACACACTATGATCTCAGAAATGACCATAGAGTTGAATATTAAAAGCCATTGATTTATAATGGGTTGGATTTCTATCCAGAACAGCAAAATGTAATTTATCACAAGAAAATATTTTTCTTTCACCAGGAACTCCTGACTAATGTCTCCAATGACCCAAAACACTCTATTCAGCATTGAAGCATTCTTCTGTTATCTGCAGACAGAAGACGCTTCTGACTTTGTTGTCTGATTGTATTTAAAAACGCAACACTGTTTCTTGTGTGTGGTTGCGCGTATGTATGTGTGGTATGAAAGAGGGAATGACCTTTTGTCCCTACTTGACCTTTGACCCATGTTAACCTCAAAGCTGGAAGGGGTGGACAACAAGGCGTCTTTGTGAGAGTTCGATATTGCAGAGACACGTTTTAGTGACTAAAATGTTGTGGTTGTAACTCCTAAAAATCTCAGCATACCTGTGACTTCTCTACTGTTTGGTTAAACCAACAAACTTCAATGTTTCGCCTTTGTTGCATCATCCTAAAATACAGATGTGCTGAAATAACAAAAGCACCTCTCTCTGCTTTCTTCAATCCGAGGTGCATGTTGGTACAATTGTTTATTTTATGCTAAGGCTGCTAATCTCAATCACTAAAAACAAGGATTACGAACAATTTTCTTCATCTGTCACCCAGATTCTGTTTCAGTTCAAATGAGACATAAGGAAACTGGTTTCCATTTGCCTGTTAGAGCAATTAAAAAAAAGAACAAAAAACAGCTCCTTCAGGAAAAGTCACATTGCACAATGACAAATGAAAGTGTATCCTCGCTCCAAGATTAATATGAACTCTCTCTGTAGCAGATTACATAACTTCTGTGCACTCAAGTGTTCAGTTTGAAAAATGCTCTTCAATATGGCCAACAAAACAGATTCAATTCCTGATATATTATTATTATTATAATCACACAAGAGACCATGAATAGACTTTGAATCAGCTGATTTTGCCCTTAAGGACTTGGAATCACCTCACATGATTTACATAATAACTACTGAAAAAAATGACATTATGAATAGGCTGTATTTGAAAGAACAGTCGGCTCAGTGTTGCGCTGAAACTGGTCAAGCCAGATCTCTCAAAGCCCTGAGCCACCTCACATAAGAATGAATTCCCGCTTTATCTCATGACTCACGTCATCTTTTTATGGCTCAGACTTTCTACCCAACACAGTGTGATCCCTCCCAATTTTATTACACTACAGTATTAGTGGCTGAATGTTTACTTCCAGTGAGCGCAGGGAACTGAGGGAGGAGACTTGCGAAGCAAAGGGAAGGAGGGAGGGACGAGAGGGCCCACCTGTCAAAAAACTTGTGTCAAAAGAAGTCTGACAGGAGAGCACCAGTGTTACCTGCTGAACCGTCTCAGATAAGCACAGGAGAGTATGCCTACTAGCTAAGGGAAATACACACTGTCCATCGCTTGAAGATTGCGAAGATGGGTGCTAATTTAAGTCAGAAGAGCAGCAGGAAAGGCAGCTCAAAGAGTCACAGCAACAGTGTAATGTGAGTAAAATCACTCGTTTGATGCTGATTTTAGTTTTACAGTGCAACTCAACCTACTGTCATTCTGTCCTATTCAGTGACTTCAAACTTGTGCTACAGCTCAACAAGTGGAGGCTTGTTAGTAGTTTGAGAAATTTGTATGATGCATGTTCATCTACAGCAGTTGTCTTATGATTTCTAACAACGGAGCAGCAATGAGAACATTGAACAAATCATTATACAGTATTTTACTGTGCTGTATATACACTGAGCTTGTAGCTGCACTGACATTTTTTTTTCCAGTTAGTGTGAGACTGGCCTCTGTTCAAGTGTAAACTTACACACACATGCAAATATTCACACACCCTCAAAATGAACCCACAGATAAGCTTGCAAAGTGCGCACAGATGGACAGTAAAATATGTTTGTTCACTGGCTTGACGTAGATGTCTGTGTGTGTGTCCAACCAATGACAGTATGAAAGAATTGGATTTTATGTAATAGGCTGTGAATCAAACAGAACCACAGTAGTGAGCATGATCATAGTTTAATGTACGACATAAAAAAAGGGGGGCTTGGACATTTGTTTTTACAACCCAGCTGTGGTGACTGGTTTAACAGTTAGGTTGCTGTCCGAACACATCCACAGTATAATCTCACTGTGAGAAATATATCTTCACTGTGTCAACATTTGTCTGAGGCGATACATGTCCTCTTTGTTTTGAAAGGCACAGTGGCAGCTCTGCCCTCTGTGGGTTGGACTGCAGGCATGTTGGACTGTGAACATTTGTCCGTCACTCTTCCTTGGAGTGTTTTAGATTGTAAACATTCCACACAGTTGCACACACTTATTGAGGAGAGGAAGAAACACATTTGCAAAGACCAGTTAAGGACATTGTTTATGCACAATACACGACAACTTGTTGAGAGTCAGTGATTACAGTCAGATTCTGTTTTCAGCCGACTCTCAGAGCAACGTTTCATTGTCAGTCACTGAGTTGAAAACAAAGTAAAATCACACTATTTTCTTTTTTTTTTTTTACTGTAATTTACAAAATATCACAATTTCTGATACGTATCGAACATCCCCCACTCAGCTTTTGAGTCCATTGTGAATGTACACACTTGTGCTATATCCTAGTTTTGGCCGTCTCTATCAAAACCTGCAGGAATGTCTGTGGCCTCAGGTTCTTCTGCTTTGACCCAGGATTTGGGTGATTTGTTCTTCTGTGTTTTGGGCGACAGCATATCGGACTGACAGGAGTCAGCGAATCTCTCGCGTGCTTTCTCCCAGTTCTTCTGCGACTTCGATTTAGTCAGAGAGATGTCGTCTACAGACATGGTGGCACCGGCCCCCAAACCTGACTGGGACTTTCTGATTTTAAGCTCAATCTGTAGAGGAAGTGATGAGACAGAAAAGAAAGTCAAATCATTCTGTTGCTTCACAATACATCTAAATCAAAGTCCACATCGTCAAGCATAATCTCACCGGGTTTTTCATTCCAGTTCCCTCTTTACCCAGTCCCTCTCCTTTCTTCCAGCCCATCTTCTCCAACATCTTCCGTCCTTTATTAACTTCACTGATCTCCCTTTGAGAGGAAAAAGAAGAGATACATGATTGATACTTACATTCATCATTTTGTCCCCTTTCTTTAGCAATTACAATCAATGACAACATACTTACACATGAACAGAAGCTGGGGCGTCATTTTTTTGGAAAACACCCTCACTGCCCACAGTCTGTCTTCGGGACTCTGCTCGGTCCTTGTATTTAGTGTTCCTCAGGGTTTTGGCCTCTTCATATTCACTACTCTGTTTACAGAAAAGCAGTTTAAAGATGGGACTGGCTGCATTAAGAGAAGATTAAACTAAAACTGGCTGCAGTTTGTCCTGATGACACTCACCTGCAGGCCATATTTGGCCTTCATCTGCTTCAGCTCCTTCTGTCGCAGTGCTTCTTTATCCTCTTTGGTGAGAGCAGGCGCTTTTGGAAAATACAGAGAGAGTAAATGTAAATCTAACATAATAAAAGGTAAACAACCACAACCAGCGAATGCAAATCTCACACGGAGCCTTTGTTTGAGGAATGGATTAGATCAGGCTTTTTCAAACACTTGTATTCAATAATTCATCGAATCATTTAGAATGAAAAACACACAAAAAAGGTGTGATTTCACTGTGGATGCATTTTCTCTTGGGGTGGCTCACCTGTAGTCTCCTCTCTCCTGTGCTTGCTGAGGTGAGCCATCACCTGACCGGGCTCACAGCCATCACAGGTATCGGTCCCTGAGTGGATGTGGAAGGACAGCACAGTCTCTCCCATCTTCACTTCATCACCATGCATCAGTGCATGTGGCTCACACTTGGTTTTAGGCTGCACACAACAAAACAAGTCTGCATTGAAGAAGCTGAAGTTTTACTGATAAGAAAATGATTGAAAGAGATGATTCAGAAGCAAAAAAAAGGAGCTAATAAAATATTGACCTGTAAGATTCTGTTGCCGTTGATGACTGTTCCATTCTGGCTTCCCTGGTCCACCAGCATGTAGCTCTGCTGTTCCTGGTCAAAGTACACCTCCGCATGGAACTGGAACCAAAATTACAGTTGCAGTTATACACATACAATACACACATGAATCATTTTGATTCTCGGAGAAAAGTAAAGTGAACTGGGGTACCTTACTGACTCCCATTTCTGGTATTCGGATTGCATGGTCCATATCTTTCTCTCTGCAAGAAAAAGAACAGTATGTTGTCTTCAAGGATGTTGCTGAGCCATTATTATAGTCAGACAGAGACTAGTTCCTTATATTTTTACTTAGTGAGAAACGACTAGCATTATTCTGTCTTTGGTACTGTGGCCACAGCTCCACCACTCTAGTGTCTCATTCAAAAATAGCATGCACTTATTTTTCAAGGCTTTCGGTCAAAGTACAAAACCTCTTACTGAAATGGAACTTATGCTGCCGCAAAATAACAAGAGGAAAAAAAAACAGCACAAACCTGCCAATGGTGGCTGCAGAGTCGGCTGTGATGATGAACAAAGTGCCCACCTGCAGCACTGGAGATCTGACCACAGTCACTCTTACACAAGGCGGCCAAATGTCTTTAACTGCAAGAATAAAAAAAAAAACCCACAAAATAGTTAAGAGTGCATTCCCACAGGAACATGATGACCTCAGAAAGCTACAGAACAAATGAAAGGTGGCAAGACCAGATTAAACAAAGACTTAATTGTGCACACGTGTGCCTGGAGCAGAATTCAGCTTGTTTTTCTGCTCACCTTCCTGACTCTGAGTCTCCATCTCTGACTCTGAGCTCTCATTGGAGGGAGAGCTGGAAGATGTTGAGAAAGAGGAAGTGGACTCCCACTCCTCTCTCTCTGACTCCGTGATCTCACCCTCTTCTGGCTCACTGTTCCCCTCTGAGTCATCACTCCGAGCTACTGGACTCTTTTTCTTCTTCTTGCTCTTTTCTGGCTTAGATTTCTTCCTTTTTTTCCTTGATCTTCCCTTATCATTGTGGTGTGAACCATTTTTCTGCTTCTTCCTCTTGGACGACGATTTGTCCCTCTCCTCCCGGCGTTTAGACGAGTCTTTACTATGTGAAGCAGGATCTGGACTTCGAGACCTTCGCTTCAGTTTCCGACAATCTGTGGTCCTCTTAATTGTTTTCCGTTCGACCCACTCAATTTCTTCTTCTTCCAACTTCGCCTCATCAAATATGAGTTCCTGGCATCAGACAATCAATGGTAAGATTACGTCTCAAGTGACGCTCATTGACAGCTGGCTTTGTCGATCCAATGTGTTTTGGCACAACATTCTTATACTTGGTCTCAGTCTTCAAAAGAGAGTTCACTACAGACCTCCACCAAATCCTCACTGATTCAAAAATTACTTTGTAAAATTTATAAGCGTGGGTGATCAAATTCCTGAGTTGTTAGAGTTTTATTACATTGTGCAATCAAACCAGTGAGTATTTTAAAGTTGTAAAGAGCTGTTAGATTAACAACTGTTTGAAAGATCCTACACAAAATGAAATTCTCAAATGTTTTATGATTAAAATGACATTTATTAACACTTGGGCTTCATTTTCCTAGTTTTGCCGCCATGATCAGTGGTTGTGTTAAATGTCTACATTTACTTTAGATGCTAATTTCTGGCAACAGAGGTACTTATGTCAGTGTAACATTAAAACACTGTGCTGCTTGCGTGAATGACAGATCCTGCAGCATTCAATGGAATTATATTGGTGATTTATGACTATTTAATCTTCCTGTTATGATGGCAAAAACTATTACATTAAGGCCCAGGTTGATGATAATGAGATATATCATTTAAATTGTGTTGCATATTGGTATTAAAAGGTGTACCTCTGTGGGAAGCAGTATTCCAGTAAGAGGAAATCTTCATATTAGCCAATGAGTTAGTCATCTCTTGCACCTAGGTCAGAGGAATAGTCTTTTAGTCAACTAGCCTCAAATTTAAGCAAAAAGAAAAAAAAAAAGCATTTGAAGACTGAGACCAAAAAAGTCATGAGGATGTGAAACATCACAATTTTTAAGGGGAACTAAAAAGCCAGCAGTCAGCAACCAAAAATAAAAAGTACCCATGCAATGAATTTGCCATAGATCCAGCTGTTACATACCTTATCATCTTGGTGTGAGGTTTTCTTCACTCCTTTCTTGAATCGTCTGCCTTTCTTTTCACCTGCACTCTTGTCTTGGCAAGGCTCTGCACCGGTTTGTGCAGCAAGAACCTCAATCTTGGAATGAAACTGGTATCGTCCGCTCTCTGCATCGTAGTAGTAGTAAATGCCTGTGTTGGCATCGTAGTACAGCTGAGTGGCCTGAGGAAGGTTAAATAATATAAATGTATTATATCAAATATAAATATGCAAGATCAAAGGATTACTACAAAATGTCAAAAAAAATTGCTGCTAAGAGTAACAACAGACAGCCTTGTTTTACAGAAAATGTGTTGACAAACCGAGTCATAGTAGAAGCCTGTGCTGTGGTCGTAGTACATCCCAGTTGTCTCATCAAAGACAAACCCAGTCTGCGTCATAGCCTGCTCAGCAGTGGCCCTCAGCATATCAGCTATGGATCCTCCATCGACCTCCTGAAAGAGAAAACATATATCGGTCTTATAATGTTAACTCAATTTTACAAATTTAACTTATCCATCCATATCAACACCTCCTTATTTCGGTATCTGAGAGCAGTGAACAACAAAGTCAATTTATTGTTGATCCATCTTCTGATGCTGACAGTCAAGTTTCTTTCTTGAGTCAAACAAAAAGTAAAACTATTAAACATTTGTGATTACGTCTGCTTCTAGTGATTTGAAACCTTGCGATGGGCTTGTCATTTTTAATTAATTGATCAGAAAGTCCTACATGGGATAAACCATAACATCACCTCAGTTGTGACTGCTACACTGCTCTCAGGTTGACCTGACACATCCGCAGCTGCTGCTTCGTTCGGTGTTGTGACCTCTGCCGCCTCGCTGCCATCAGCTGCATCCACTGCTGCTGTGATCGCGCTTTCCTGAGTGTCAGCACCCTCTGGGTTCTGATAGCAGCCTCCATAGTAGTAGTTGTAATAATCTGGAAGGAAAGGTTTGCAACAGTTCTCTCATTTTCTCACAAACAGAAATGTTAATCCGTTTCAATCTATGTACATAAATAAATAACACACCAGTTTCTGTCCATACGTATTCTTCTGTCTGAGTTTCAACGTCGACTCTGTCTTTGTCTTTCTTCTTTCTTTCATGAATCTCTGCGCTAAGTTGGTCAACCTGAAACAATACATTTGTAGATAAATTCAATTGAAAAACAATCTTCAGGGTCTGAAACAAACACTACATGTAATATCATGTCAATAGGATTGTAACAATTCATAGATTCAGTTAGACTGGAGAGCAGTGTCATAATGTAATGCCTTGTTTGTACATAGAAAAATAGTGTATTAGTATTAGCAGTGGTGGAGGAAGTATTCAGATCCTTTTACTTAGTAAAAGTACCGATTCAACAATGTAAAAATACTGTGCCCATCTTCAATAACTGAACAGTCTCTTTTATAAAATGTGACACACCCAGTCAATTGCATGTATTAATACAAGCAGTGATTTGCACTGTCATAAACATCCTTACATATAGTGACAAAAACAGAAAATAGTAAAGTCAACTTTATTTAAATATCCCAAAATCAAAAATTTGTCTCAGTGGCTTGATATTAAATAACCAACCAAGCAGATAAAAAAGCACATCACTGCCTTGCAAAAGGGCTCTGAACAAACGGAACCAGTTGATATAGCAGGTGTGGTGTATTTACTCAGTGTATTTTATTTACTCTGCACTGACCTGTTTCCTCAAATCTTCGTTGTAGCTCTCTGTGCTCTTCTGCAGTCTGTCGGACTGGCTCAGCTGCTTCTGCACCTTGATCAGCTCGGCTCTGCACTCTTTGAGCTCTTGCTTCAAGGAATCTACTTTAAGACGAAGCTCGACCACTTCAGACTCCGCGTCCTTTTCTCCATCATCGTTCTCCATTATTACTTCAACTAAAGACGTTAGCGTTTAAGATTATGACTTATTCACAGACACAGGTTCAAAACATATACGATGGTTAATGTAACGTTAAGCCTGGTGATCTGTCTGCTATTGGTGGTAGTTATTTCAACAGACAGTAACGTTAGGTAGCAATGAGATACTGAAGTATGTACCTTACAAGAAAGTAGACACCCAGATAAAGTTATCCCTATATTTTGACTAACCGCTAATTCGAGTTAATGTTAGATAACGTTATCACAGAAAAATCCTTACCGTTTGCTTCGTTTACGTCTCTTTGGTTGTGACTTTCCTCTCAGCACGGCACATGAACCAACCTGAAAGTTGAAAATAAACATCTTGTAACTATCCTGTATTTCCGACACAGCCGAGTACATGTTTTGAGGATAATTAGACAGTTACAGTTATAACCGTTGAAATGTTTACAGTCCACCCTGTGTGCGACCGCCATTTACTAACTAATGAGCTACGTCACAGCGGAAGTGCTTCTTCTTCGGGTTTGGCGGACTTATTTTTCCGTCTGCACAGTCTGCCCAATCCTGTAGTACTTTGCCGCCACCTATCAACCATCTGTGTTTATAGCATAGACTGTAGGTTTATAGTTTATAATGGCAAATAAATTCACCTTTTCTTTTCCACACGTGCAATTCCAGTGACCCCATCTTAAAATGTGATATTTGGATTCACTAAATATGACATATTTCGTTCTCTCTGATTCATTTACTTACTATTTTACTTATAATTTTATAATAACAAAAATCTGTTAAAACGTATAACCAATGTAAGTTTTACAAGATTTATTTTTATTATTTATATAATACTCAAGTTGTATACACAACGTGTTGTAAACTTGCTGTACAGTTGTTTCAATAATGTTACATTTAAAATAAATAAATAAATAAAAAATTAAATGAAAATAACCTGTCCTGGTTTAATGGTAAATCAAGACGAAGTTTCCACTATTTTGTGTCACTACTTCTGTTAGCTGATACAGGAAATCAGGTGGAACCAGAAGAGCATTTTCTTCAGAAAATGTGTGTAATTGCTTTTCACTAACATGCCAATTAGCTTTATTTTATTTTATTATGACGTTGTTCCAATGTGACCTGCTCTATATGGAAAGTGCCATGAGATAACTTTTGTTATCATTTGGTGCTATATAAATAGAATTGAATTGAATGTCTTCTAATTGGAAAGGATGCTTAGTTTGTGGTGTCTCAGGTGTTTTTCCACAAGAAATGTCAATGACATTTGTGCTGTATAATAATGACTGAGTTATATCATCATTGAGAGTGATTGGAAGCCCAATGAAAGGGTGTCTTTGTACTTGGATTGTGTAAGTCATAGTGACTAATAAACTGTATCATGAGATATCATCATGAACTTATTTACATTTTATTAGCCTGCAACAGTGAGCATTTTGAATTTTGTACACAGGTGATTCACATATAATGGATGTGAGTCACCATGCTAATTTTATGCTTCATCCAAGTATTTGAATTGTTGAAGCTTATCTATATCACAATATAAGTAAACAGCATTTTCAACAAAGGTTGTTTCTTACTATGATATACCGACATGGTGTCGTTTTGCTCTTTGACCACTAGGTGTCTCTGCAACACACTGATTCTGCCATTTGACAGCTTAGAGTGAAATGATGTGGTGTGTGAGAGTGCTTTTGCCTACTGGAGAAGGTACAAGCACTCATCTTTAGCAGGATGGGGTGGTGTGTGTAATTAAGTCAAAGCAAAACTTTTTTAGTAGTCTTAATTTAGTAGTCTTTGCTACTAGTTAAAGAATGCCCATCTCACACTGTTAAGTTTGCATCACTTTCAGCTGACCATATTTTCTGTTTGAGTACTGACATGTCAGTTCCCCTCATTCAAAGTAAGGAACCTGCTCCTCAAACACACATACACTCACACACACACACACACACACACACATACAACACACAACTATTCATATTCTGACTTATTTCCTTCCTCCTCTTCTGTCTGCTCTTCTCCCTGCTGTCCTCCATTCTTTCACATTGATTAATTTCCGGGAACTTCTGCATTCAGGACTTGCCAAGACCAGGCCCTCTGTGTGTGTGTCTATACTTATTTTAGGCTTCAGAGGAAGGGCTGTTATGTAACAAGGCAGCTCCACTATTGTCCTCTAAAATTGAAATACAGTCTCTATTTATGGCGAAAGTGTATTTAAAGTATTATACCGTAGATACAGTGTAAATATTTCATGGGCCCATCTCAGTGGAGAGTTTGTCAGAAATACATTGTGCTGAGCCTGACATGGAGACTAAACATGAATGTGTCATTAGTCAGATTTGTACTGAGACAGGCAGAATTTGAGTTGCTGTGTCAACTGAGAAAAATTTCACAATAGGGGGGGAGGTCAGATTATTTTTCTTTCTAGTTTTAGTGACTTTCTGTTTTCTCAAAAAATGCCTTTTGGGTTCCTCCCACTGTGTTTGAAATATGAGCTCTTTTGAGTTGTGTTTGGATTTCGATGGAGCTTCAGACTCCTTGGCAGGAGTTCTGGTGGCTGCGGTGGTGGTGGTGGTGGTGGTAGAGCAGCCTTTAAAAATGGGGTGGTCTTTTATCTTGAGACACGCACACACACACAGCTGCCTCACACTACCTACTGATGTTTATTGATGCAATTTTTAGACTAGAAAAACACCAGCCCAACAGCTTTCGTCTGCTAGTATGACTGGCAGTTTGTTTTTAAAGGAGAGGAACAGACGCTCAGTTCAGTGTTTTGAGCTTGTTTCTGAAAAAGTGGAAACAAATAATGATGATTTCATTTCGGGGGAACAATAATAAGAACCCTCTCTTATGTAACCTACTATTCCTGGCTACCATGCCTCTTCATTGGCCCCTCACTACTACTACAGGGAGCCTTTTAGAATAAACAGAGAATCCATGGAAACAAACAGTTTAATGCTCTTTCCATTTGCAGACATAAACACATGCACACACCAACAACATGCTACCACATATTCTTTAAACTTTAAGTTTCCCATGTGTTGTAGCCTTGTTTGTTAATCAAATATGAGCTAGGCTAAGTGTTGATCATGAATGATGAAGTTTACCTCTCATAATGTGTACTGTAATCTGTTGTTCTAATACACCTGAACAAACACTTCACAGACAAGAAGGAGATACTAAGCCCAGAATAAAGGCACTGATTGTGCTCCAGTGATAATAATCACTCTCTACATGCTTTAACTACAACCTGCAGATGATCAATGCATGCAGGGATCCCCCTCGCTCTGAACCCAGCCACATGCTCCATCAGATCCAGACAGTAAATAAGGGGGCAGAGGACAAACTCCACCCTTTCTGGTCAAAATGTGGAAACTCTGAGCATGACTGAGGCACGTGTGTCTCTGCTCTGCAAAGGGAGTTTGGGAGGAGTTTAGCAGTTGCATGGCCAAGCCAAACACTTGAGTTTCTGGCACTGGATTTTACATCATTATATTATGATGGACAAAAGATGCATTATTATGTGGTATGACAAGGCTCACACCACAAAAACCCTAGGTTTTTAAAAAGGTGATAGAAACAGTAATGTAAATAATTAGAAAAAAGGGACTGAATGGAGAGTTTCTGTTAAATCTGTGTTGGTTGATTTCAACTTGTGAGTGTTGTTCCTCTTTTTGGATAGGGTTTGTCTGTGTCATGACAGTTCCCTTTGACATATATAGTTTTTCAGTTTTTTACTGGTCCACCAACTCACTTGTCCATATGTACACCGAAGGAGTTAATGATAGTTATAATCATTCCTGCAGTTGTGAAGAAATCAGTTCAGAATTTGATCCCAGTGTAATAGATTGTATGAACAGGACTGGATATTTTACATTGGAATAGTGTGAGGTAGGGATCTCTTCACAGTCAGTATGGACAGGATGAATGAATAAAGTGACATATAACTTTCTTTCAATGTATTTGCATGTAAGTAACAACATAGCTTTTCTATGTGCTCTATTATGGCTGCGAAAATATATCAAAGTTGATTTCCAGATTTCTTTTATACCTGATAAATGAAAGCCCACCCTTGTAGCAGTGTTTGTAACTGTGATTGTGGGGTCTCTTTCCTTAAGATGTTTATATTATTTCGTCAATATGTAAGTCAGGGTTCTTTAAATGGAGAGTCCTCTGTTGAATGAATGCTTTTGGCTTTTTAGCATCATTCTAGAAAGCAGTGAGTTTCAGGGTGATGATATATGATACACATCAGAATAAGATATCTATCATGCCCTCCTTTACTTCAACACAGTTTTGTACCTGTGTCATATGCTACAGTGGCTTTTTACCATCCATTTATGTCCATGGCACCTGAAAACCTTAGACAAATTGAATCCAGCCAGGTAGATCTCCTGGGGTTATTGGGCAGAAATGGTTCCCCTGGTCATGCATGCCTGCTGCTGGATGGAAGAAACAGTTAACTGTTGAACAGCCTAGGGGAGCAAAGAGGGTTTTAAGATCCAGCCCCACATTCCTAGCCTCTCTCTGGGCTATAAAATGTGGAGTCCCATCAGTTTTCGGCTCCTCCTCCACCTCCACCTCCTCCTCCTTCTCCCTCTGTGTTTGTTTTCTGTCCCCCTCCTCCTTCTGCTTCAGAGTAGAAGAGCGGGTAGACTGGGAGGTACCATTCTCCAACCACAGGGGAAGTCTTTCAGCTGTGTAAAGAAAGGTTGCATTCATTTTTGCGCCACAAGATTTCTGCCTCCCCCCGTTGCCTTTTGTGTCAGTGGACCAGCCAAAAGTGGAGAGGAGAGGTAGGAGGGGGCTCAGAAGAGGAGAGTGTGAGAACAGCATTTTGGAAACCAGCTGATCAGAGCTGTGGTAGAGGCAGAGGGACAGGGAGTGTGACTGGAAATAAGAGAATATAGAGAACGAAGCTGAATTCTATGTGATTTTGAGAGAATATACAACCTGAACAGTGGAAAAGAAATGTCTCCTTCCCTAAATGTGAAATTGGGAGCTCATGTGAAGAGAGGAGCTCTGTGGGAAGATGTGAGAGCTGTTGGGAGGGTGGAAATCTGAAGAAGAAGAAGAAGAAGAAGAAGAAAAGAAGCATAGAGAAGGATTAGTCCAGTGCTGGAAACCAGTCCAGTGAATCTTCGACAAAAGGTAGAGGAACCCCCGTGTGGAAGGAGGAGTGATGTCTTGGCTGTCACCCGTGTCATGGGCCAAATGGACGTGGACGGCGGTGCGAGGGGCAGAGGGAGAAGAGGATGAAGAGGGACAGGAGGCGAGCCAGGAGAGGGAGCAACGTGGAGAGAGAGGAGAGGAAGAGGAGGAGGAGGAGAGATCTCAAGGCTTCAGGCAAGTGTTTTGCTGGAGCCTTTAGACCATACTGGCAGTGTGATTCATGCTGTCTGGACTGGAGGAGGGTGCTTTTTTTCACATGTGTTTGCATGTCTGTGTGTGTGTGTGTATGTGTGTGTGTGTGTGTGTGTGTGTGTGTGCTACAGTTTTCCAACCTGTCAGGTTGAGGGATATCAAATATTACAATGGTTGGATGAATTCAAAGAGACAAACTGATGAATCCACCCCCCTGAAGAGAAAAAAATGGGTTTGTTGTCTCATGTAAACAGACATTTTGTTGTTTACATGCAGAAACATCAAATACATTATGTTGTCGTGCACTGCGGGCACATGACTGGCATGGCTGTGGTTTAGATTGTGACAGTGTTTGAACAAAACGTTTTTCCCTAGCCTCACAGGCACATCCTCATTTCTGTGCCTTTACAGAAATAACACACACTCCAACGCCGCAGTCAGGTTTAGTGTAATGATGTAATCGTTGCACACACTAACATTACATGACACATGGTCTAGGCATTGTGGCGTTGTTCGTCCCTTCTCGTTACTTTTGATAACGTTATCATCTTAGCCATTGTTCCAGGAAGACAGAGAGCTTTGCTTTGTTTTCCGACTTTAGAGAGGTGTGTTTTATAGAAGTGTCAGTCAGATAAGCTCTCCATTTTATTGACCAGTCACTGTAACACTACCCTTCTAGTGTTAAGTCAGTAATGCCAAAATCCATGTTTGTTTAGCAGATCTGTTGATCTTTAACCCACGTCATGTCGATATCTACTACGACGTGCTGTAGCTTCCTCAAGTGATCAGATTAAATTGAATGTTGCTTAACTGTAAATGTTAAAATTGCAGGTCAGTGTTAAAAAGGAGGATATTACAACATATATCCAGTTGTAATATTCACATCTTGACCGAAAGTAGATACATTATTAATCACTTGTATGGTGCTAACTTTACTGTAAAGTGAAAATGTGACAGGAAATAGTAGGTTGACCTATTTCCTCTTTCTCTCTGTGTTTACTTCACCTATCTTTTACTTTCTCGCTCTTCTCCTCCCTCTTGCTCAAATTCAGATTTGAATTGCCTTCACTGACACGAATCAAATAGTACTGAGTGTTTTCAAAGAACATTACAACAGAGGAGAGAGCGAGATACAATGTAGATAGATTAGGGATCGTCACTACTTGGCAAGGCATGTTTAGCAGCTACAGGAAGTCATCTTAGCATATGATACATATAATATTAATGATATCTAAGTGTACATATGATCATATCGAGTATACTTCAGGTTTATATGCAAAGCATCACTGACAAGTCTGTAGTATCAGCCATCAGTTTATAATGCAAGGAATCACAGATAGAAATAAAGAATTGTATTAGTTGCTATACTTGGATATACTGGACATTTTAATAGAGGGTGTGTTTCTGTTTTTTGCAATTCACAGCACTGACTCAGCCTTTTGTTTTTGCAGTTTTCAAATCTTTCTTTTTTATCATATGTTCTCCACTCCTTAGTTATGTAAGGATCATTCGGTCCTTCTTACCCATATTTGGAACATTTGGAAAGTTCATTCCCTCTCTCTGTCTCTCTCTCTCTTGCTACTGCAGCTCAGACTCAGATGGTCATTTTGACACTCCTGAAGCAGTAACCCCTGTCCACGCCCCTCCGGCCATCCCAGGAGAGCTGGAGAACAACAACGCTGATGCAGACAAAACAGGTGAGGCCACTGTTGAGCACATAGTGCAGAGAGAAAGACAAACAAGGGGCAGACAGCATACTGTCCAAGATGTGAATGCACTAATACCCCTGGCTAACTGAAGACTGGCATTATTATTGCACGCTGCTACTCAGTGTAGTACATATAATAGACAGGGTCCCGCCTTGAAGTTGCCATGGAAACAGGAGACTTTTGATGTTGCTCTAAATTAGACACTGCAAGTGTGTGCATGTGTTGGTCTTTATAGTCAAGTGATCAAAAAACACCTGCACAGTCTAAAAATGTGTCATATAAGCTAAAACAGTCATTTGAAATGGCACATTTTGACTTAAATGAATTCCACTACTATGTCTGAACTGCGGCGTATCAAGTTCACCATGCCAAAGTAATTACATACATATGTTGTCTGGCTGCTTCAAGAATGCACCTACCTACTGCATTTCAACTTTCATTAAGGATTTACCTGTTAAACTTAAATGTTTTATGACGAGTAGTCAAGGATACCTGATACCTAAACAGGCAGTAAAACATGTACTGCATGCTCAGTATGTGAGCAGGGGCGGACTTAGTGATTTAGGGGCCCTAGGCAAAGTCATTCATGGGGCCTCCTTTGTGTCTTATTTTACAGTTATTACAGTTATTTCTGTAACTGAGAATGTTGGTATTGGTAGTGGTAGATGAAGTACTCAAAACCTTAAACTATTAATACCACAATAACAATACTCTGAAAGTCCTGCATTCAAAAATGCACTTGCAGAAGTATTATTAGTACAATGTACCTACATTTACTTGACGTCTGTTCAAGGTGGAGCTCATTTTAACTGATTTATATACTGCAAGACAGTTTAATCTATAATGACACATCATCTTTTATTTGTTGATCAGATATTTTTTGTGTAAAATCTTAATCTGTAAAGCAACCAGTAACAAGCTGTCAGATAAATGTAGTAGGATGACAAGTACAGCATTTCTCCCTCAAATAGAAGGAACTGAATAATCCTAGTAGAAGTGGAGAAGAAGCAGCCTATTCTGTTGCATAAAATGGAAATATTCATAACTTCATAACTTAAGTAAATGTACTTGGTTACTTTTCATCATATGATACAAAGGAGGGTTGTCATTATCTTGGTTACTCTCATTTACCGGTTTTTCCACTGCTTCTCTGACATGAACTTCTCACTGAAACAGTGAGACTAATCCATTTTATGCTACTTTATATTGATAATCCACTACATTTGCAAATTAAGGTTTTTGATATAAAATACATGAACTGATAAGATATCATGCATCATTACAGATTAAAATATCCAGCAGTAGGTCTATATAAGGTAGTTAAAATTATGTTTAAATTAACATTGGCGTGTAATTTTTTTAATGTGCTTTGGAGGCCTTTGGTAAGTATTTCGGTTTATAATGAGTTAGAATAGTAATACTGTTGTATGTATTTCATATCTAAACATAATAATAAATAAATAGCTGTTAGGGACTCCTTTTAGTTGGGGACCCCAAGCAGTTGCCTAATGGCAAAGACCAGTAAAGAGCTGGTATGCACACTGAGTAGGGACTTTTGGGTGGGTTTTGGGTGTGATGATGGTGGAAGCGTTGTCAATTGAATCACTAAGAGGTGGAGCCCGTAACAGAGTGTGGGAACGGCCTTTGCTCTGGAATTCAACAGGTTCAACAAAGGCTTTGGTTGGCCATGTTTTGTATTGGCCACTGATAGAGGTCACAGTGAGGGGAGTAACAGGACAAAAAGCATGTTATCAGGCTTTTATCATCATGCTGCTTGTTTTTAAGGTGTTCTTAAACCACATGCTAATGTTTAGTGAATGGTAAGTACAAGACAGACATTGTTTTGCTGAGGAATAACCCGTCCTGTAAAACAGCTCTGGCAACATTTTCCAAAAGTGTACTTTGCGAAGGTCAAATAGTATGGAGCAAGGAGGGAGTTCACTTTTGTTTCAACCACAAACATCCCGCCCTGCAGCTGTGGAGGAGGAAGTTTGAATTTGTCTCTACTGCTGGCAGACAGGAGCTAAAGTGCCTCGAGAAACTTCTTTCAGTGTAAACACGCTGGTGGTACTGTTTGTCTGTGCCCATCTAAAGTCTCCATTACTACCTCAGTGACATTCTACACATGACAGCAGTTTATAAATAGTTTATAGATAACTGAAGACTTTTTCACAGCCAAAAAAAAGACACCTACCTTTAAAATGACAAGAGCTGGATGCTTGTCGGTTGCTTTGTATGTCCCTTAAATGAATGAAAGACACCGTGTTGAGATGACATTTGACTTGAGTTAATACATGTGCAGCCCACTGCCATTTTGCAATGTTTTAGTGTCCATAAAAATTGGAAAAATGTTTTATAATCAAGATAATGATTAATAAGGAATAAGGTGTTATAGATTAACTGAAAACAACTATGATGCACAGATACAAAATAAAATAAATGAAGGTTATCATTACAAAATGGCAAACAAAAGCAAAATAATTCATCTTGACATTCAAATTTGACCACAGGGTTAATTTTGTATAGGCCTTTTATTACAAATAGGCACTGCAGCTGCCTCTAAACAAACACAAGAGTGAGAGAACAAAAAGGGAATCTTGTACTATTATATTGACCATGCATGTGAATATAGATGTGTATATGTTCTTCTGGGCATGTTGGATTGCAGGGATATTTTGAAAATGACACTCTGGGACACAGTATTGTGAGTGAAAGTAGGTGAAACACAGCAGGTTTTGCTAGTCTCCTAGCAACATAATATTACATGAACACGGCGATTATGACAGGCACACTGAAATATGTTGATATGTCAAAATGGCCCTGGAGGTAATAATTACACCATAGCAGCTGCTGCCCCTTCAGCACACAACACAACATAAATATTGGCTTTTAGTTGTACTATCAAATGCATTACTTGGTTTAGATGTCACGACCCTCATAGTAAGACATCACCATGGCAACAGCAGCAGTTGGAACAGTTTGCTGGCTAGTAACCTGCTTTCAGAGAACCAATCAGATATCAGCTACATCTGAGGTTACATTTGATTGGAGAGATTATTATTTGCAGCAGTCATGTGTGTTTTTACTGTTTTAATTCTTGGGTTCTTGTATTTTGCATAGATTTTTATTAATATTGGTGTTTTGTGGGTTTTTTTGTTATTTGTCTCCAGATGTGGAGCAGGACGAGCACCTGATCGTGACTGCTCCTATTTCGGATCAGGATATTTTGCTCAACCACGACATGGGTCAGGATGAGCCTGCAGTCCCCATGGGTGACCCACTGGAAATAAAAAACCAGACCCTTGAACCAGAACAAACAGGAAACCTGTCAGAGGCCTTGGACTCTGAGCCTGTTCCTGATTCAGTTCCTGAAGTGGCTAAATGCACAGCTTCATCCTCAGAGCCACCTCAAGCCCCAATTCCTGTCCTAGTCACAGATCCAGTTCTGGATCTGGATCTGGATCTGGCTCCAGCTCCAGCTCCAGCTCCAGCTCCAGCTCCAGCTCCTGCTCCTGCTCCTGCTCCTGCTCCTGCTCTTGATCCTGCTCCTGCTCCACAAACAGACTTGATCCAGATTTGTGAACCTGCAACCAGCCCAGCTCCAGAGCTCCCTGAGGAGAAGCCTCTTGTTGACTCAGAACCAAAATGCAATGGCCTCCCCAACCAGACAGAGTCTACTCGCAAGACTAAAACCAGAAAGTCTAAACCTCCATCCTTGGAGATAAAGACCCCATGTGTGACTGAGATTTCTGAAACAAATGAGGAACAAGAACTTCCTGTTCCCAAAGCCACCTACAATTTTGACCCTGACCAGCTGGATGACAGCTTTAACCCCTTCACCTGCGGTGGATCCAAAATCCAAAACTCTCCCCCACCATGCAGCTCGAGCTCTCTTCCCAGACTGGAGCCACTTGGTAGTGAGGCCTGTGAGGACAGCTCAGCAGCACCAGCAGAGGAGCAAAAACCAGAGGCAAAGCCTGTGATGCTGGAGTTCGGTCTGGACGAGGGGACAGCAAGCAAGCCACCACCGAGGAAATTAGGTGGCAAAAAGACAACCAGCAAACTCACAGCTAAGAAGCAGAAGCCCAAAGGGTCAGAGACTTCCTGCAAACCTGCACCAGAACCCACAGTGTTAGAGCCAGCTTCTCAACCAGCATTAGAACCAGTTTCTCAACCAGCACCAGAACCAGAGTCAGAACCAGTTTCTCAACCAGCATCAGAACCAGTTTCAGATCCTGCTCCAGAAATTGCTTTGTCAGTTTCAGACTCTACTGCACCTCTGAACCTGGATGATATTCCTATTCCTAAGAAGGGAACATATAACTTTGATCCCGATCAGTGGGATGACCCGAACTTCAACCCTTTCGGTGGCACTAGCAAGATGAGCAGCTCTCCAGTTCTCCCTAAAGGCTCCTACAGCTTTGACCCGGACAATTTTGACGATTCTGTGGACCCTTTCAAACCCTCCAAAGCCCTGAACACCGAGGACTCGTCCAGTAGCACCGTTCAGCCTGAGAAGACAGCGAAAGACCAAGGCAAACAGAAAGCAGGGCACCCGCCGGGGGAGAAGAAAGTTAGGCAAATTCCCAAGAAAAACAAAGAAAGGACAGTCACGTAAGTTTTTACCAAAATGGCTTGACCGAGATCCAATTTCCATCCATATGTTTGTAATCTTAACACTCAGTCACAGGAGTTTGCAATTTGAGGCTGTAACATTATCACCAATAATAAAAACTCCAAAGTGAAGGTTTGCTTTTCACTGAGGTTGCTCTTTCTCGTTATTATTTGCATCCGCTAGTGGTGGGGATGCATACCAAACAATACTTTGAACATATGCCAAACACTTAACACAGCATACTAGCCATTGACACAATTCCTAAACAGGTTATATATAGGCTGTTTATAGCTGCAGTGTTTGGACAAGTTTCAGCTTTTGCAGGGCTGTCAGCATCTTGTGTTTATGCTCAAACTTGAAACTATCTGCAGAGTATCTAACATCCTGAGCTTTTTAGTCACTCACACACTCTTCTTTGTCTCTCCACTGTTCTCTCGTTCCCTTATTAAAATCTTGCTGTATCCTCTTCATCCTTCATCCTTTCGTCTGTTACGCAATCCCTAAAACTTTGCTTTTTTCGTCCACTTCTGTTGGCCTCAGGACATCAAGTCAACATCAACAAGCCAAGTTTCTCTGTTTTCTGTTGTAAGTACTCTGACTATCGATGCCCTCTTTCTTTCTTTCTTTCTTTCTTTCTTTCTTTCTTTCTTTCTTTCTTTCATGCATGCTTGCTTCCTATTTTACTCCCATCATGGCATGTGCTGTGTCAGAGCCAACTGTAGAAGGAGCATGTGAGGGAGATAAATGTCTTCCTCAGTTTCACCTCAACTCGCAGGGCCATCCCCTCGTACATCAGTCATTCAATTTGTCCCGTCTTGTGATCCCTCCGGAAGTTGGGCAACACCAGTGTGGTTATACATGTACAGTAGCTGCTACATGCGGATTAATACTCGCAGCTACACTGTATGATAGTGGAAATAGTGAATGTACAGCAAATTAAAAGTGTTAAGGATCTGTAGTTTGTGCATCTATACATTCTAATACTTGTATTATCATCATGTTTCTTTTGTAGGAATTCCTGTAAAGTTCAGAAATATGATGAGAGCCAGTCGTTGGTGCTTGATGTGTGCAATCAGGTAATATGAGCGTTTGCGAGCGTCTGTATCTGTGTGTGTTTGAGTGTTGTGTCAGTAAGGTGAAATGTTTCACCTTACTGCAGCAACACTGCAATGTCCATTATTCAGCAGTTGCCCAACCTCCAGGCCTCACCTCTTGACACACGCACACACACATACACACAGTGCCACACAACCTAACAGGAGCATCAGCAGTGTCTCCAGCTCTGCAGTGCTGGCTTGGCTTGGTGACAGATCTGTTGCTTGTCACTCAGGCAAAAATTAGTTTGCCGCTCCCATGTGCCCTCGGCAATATCACTTTATCTATCCTCAGGAAACATCCTTGAGATATTGTGCAATACCAAATTGTCTTAACCTAATTTGTCAAACCCAGCAATCTGGTGTTACTAATGTTACTTTTCAAGCAAAATAATGTTGGGAAATATGAAGTAAACACTGGAGTTATGATGGATCTATGTCATTTCCTTATCTGAAGTAATAGATTGTGACCACATTTTAAACTTACTGAGTTATGTGTTTATGTTGGTTTTTTTTAGCAGATGTTTAAGAATGAAATAAATCTCATTGTACTGTGTGTCATATCTTATCTCCAGGCAGAGGATGAGGTGGTGGTTCAGACCCCAGAGATCACTCAGCGAGTTCATCACGCCACCGATGAGGAGAAGTTGGCTTCTACCGGCATCATAGGCCCGACAGCAGACACCCAAGAGGACAGAGAAGAGCCCGAATGCAATAAAGCAGCTGTCAAAAAACAGCCAATCAGCGATACGCCTGTTATGGATAGTATGTTTCTCCGTTTTGTACAAACAAGTTCTTCACACTCTCTAGACTACACTTGTGAGGACTAGCTGATCACCTTAGAACATATGTTAAAGTGATCTATTTAAGTCAGCAGTGTCTTGTGAAATGCCCCATATGCAATGTAGCTCAGTGTACACAGTGTTAGAGAACTGGGCATGACTAGAGAGATGTAAGTTCCAACACCAGGATGAATTTGAAAGTGATTTAGTTACATCCTTTTCTCAACAACCAGTATTGACGTATTCTCTGAGCCAGACACTTAAAACCCAAACACAGCAAAGTGGAAAGAATGTGTTTAACTCTATGAAAAAGAAAACAGAGGGCCCTGCATGCTCAGCACAATCCTGTCCTGGATATACGAAAGTTGTACATATTATGCTAAAGAACAAATGCTACCCAGTCTGTTGCTTCTTTTTTTGTCATTTGTGCCATTAACATTTGTCACAGCTTACAGAATGATCTGTTTTCTTTCCCCTGAAAGGTGCTGAGACAAAGATGGCAGAACACCTTGAGGAGAAGGACACCTGCAGTCTGAAGGATGATATAGTAAGTAGACGCACTGGGAGGGGAAGGATAGATGAATATTTAAACACAACTGGCTTGTTTTCCTCTAACTGTTCTTCATCCATTTGGGGTGAAGATAATGACAACCAGAATTAAAATGCCACTTTTATGTGTTTTCATTCTGAGGCCACATTTAGTTTGTGTTGCTATGTTGTGTCCCACAAGCCATTTTGTTACAATATTCTAAAAGTTTCTGCTCACACAGTATTTGTCTAAGACAACCACACTTGAACCTTGAGGCTATACAAATGTTTAATTAACAGTTTTCCCAGAATACTCCTGACAAACAATCATGTGATGTCTGAAATCAAAGGCAAAACCTGAAACAGTACTGATCAAAGACATGCCATCTGCTTAAGAAATATAAGAATCATGTTCATGTCTGAGCTTGTCAGAGACAGTGTGCTTTCTGAATGTTTCACAGAGTGAGATATCCATGAGTCAAACAACTGGTAGTGAGGTCACAGCAACCCTATCCCAGGATAACATGCCTCTGAGTGAGATGGACAAGGCTGCAGTGCTCACCCTGATCAGAGAAGAGGTGCGTCACTCCCACACACTCCCACACAGAGAGGGCTGACTGCAAAAAGTGAATCTGATGAGCATTGCTTCTTTAGATATCAACACACCCATTTATTACTTTTTTCTTCTTGCACCTTCTTGATCTTCTGATCAGATTATCACTAAAGAGATTGAGGTCAACGAGTGGAAAAGAAAGTATGAGGAGAGCAGAGCTGAAGTGTTGGAGATGAGGTATGAAGTTTCATTGTCTGTCTGGAGCCCTACTTCATATTTCTGAAATATTACAGTGCAAATATTAAACAGAAAAATCAGTAACTTTGTTAAAAAAGTGCTGACAAAGAGCTACTTTTTATTCTTTTGTTGGCAGGAAAATTGTTGCAGAATATGAGAAAACAGTTGCACAGATGATTGGTAAGTTACTGCCACCTGCTGGTGGTATATTCCATTTTGTTTTGTTCTAACAAGCATGGTATCTCATCGTTCTGTAATGTAACTCACTAGCAAACTCATTTATTCATCCATCCTCTAGTCATTGAGAGGCATAGTAAATAAACTGAACTAGGTATATTATTCTCCTCCTCTGTGCAGCACTGCTGAGCTGTGTAGACCTCCTCCCTATTACACTATTTGTCCTTTGGGCTGCTTTGTTGCAATTGTGTTTATTGTGACTTTAGGATACATTAAATTTAAAAATGCATTACACTGTATATTTGGATCTATTGCACTTAAAATGTGTCAGTCAGTACAGTACATTTTTTGTGTTGGCTCTGCAGTGACATTAAAGTGCAGAGATTCAGCTTTCATTGTGAGGGGGTTAGTATTCACATCAGAGGAACAGTGTAGGAATTTGAGCCTCAAATGTCACATTGGGACACAAAGTAATTAACTCACTTGCAGAACTTTTAATCAGTAGCTGTCTAAGGTCTGTGCCCAGAAAACATCAGCAGACACTTATATTACCCCTGGTGATGCCTGTGTTGCAGCAATCATTTTTTTTCTTGTGTTGAGGGCTTTTTGGCTTCAGCAAGTTTTCTGGTCTTCAGCAAGTGGAATATACTGTATGTGCTCAGTTATACTGAGGTCAGGTGACTCATTTTGGTCAGTCAAGTACATTCCACTGTATTACCATAAAAACATTACAAACAAAAATACTTTGTTGTCTTGTTTGTATGTTTCCGATCACTGTCCTGCTGCATTGTTCTAAATTTGACTTTGGCTACAAGTTCGGCACTCTTTACCAGTGTTTTACCCTCTTAGTGCAGTCTTGTAGGTGATATCTACACGGTTGAAGTAAAATGCATTGAAATGTTGGATGAATATTTTTAGTAGTGTATCTGGTGATATAATCTGGTGTTGTTTTATTATTGTATGTGATTAACCAAATGCATTCTTTTCAAGGCTGCATTTAGCAGAGTTGTTTTAGTACAATCAAAAAAATGCTAGCTAACCATGTTTCCTCCTTATTTTATATTTTGACCCCTCTCTTGGGTGCAGAGGATGAGCAGCAGCAGAAGACCCTGTCCTGCAGTAAGTCAGTCAGGCAGTTGACCTTAGAGAGGGATCAGGCCCTGGCTGACCTCAACTCTGTGGAGCGTTCCTTCGCTGACCTCTTCAGGAGGTATGAGAACATGAAGGGAGTCCTTGAGGGCTTCAAGAAGGTCAGTAGAGCTCTGGATACCATGTGATGCTGTATATTCCACTTTCACATAATAGCCATGTTACTAAACATGCTCTACATGTATCTGCAGAATGAAGAGGTGCTGAAGAAGTGTGCGCAGGACTACCTGATGCGGATCAAGCAGGAGGAACAACGGTACCAAACGCTCAAGGTGCATGCTGAGGAGAAACTGGACAAGTAAGTATCATGTTTAAATGTGTGCAATTTATTAATTATTAGAGGTCCTTTTATTCTGAAAAGCCCTTAATTCCAGGGCTACATATAGTCTCTTATTTTGACAATCTCTTTTGTCTCCTCTAACAGGGCGAATGAGGAGATAGCCCAGGTACGATCCAAGGCCAATGCCGAGGGCGTCGCCCTAAACGCCAGCCTGAGGAAGGAGCAGATGAAGGTGGAATCACTTGAAAGAGCTGTCCTCCAAAAGGTAGGAGGACTGCAAACATGATTAAAATGGACCCAGTGTGTTCTGAAAGAAACACTCTGGATAACTGAGGTTAAAATCCTTCCCTTCACATGTCAAGTAAAACATGCTGAAAGTGTTTAAACATAAATGTATGAATGTCAAATTAATTGTAGTATACTGTAATTGTTTCTGTAAACAAATAAGATTGCAATTTAGGTGATTTGTGGGTTTCATTTCACATTACTGGCATGATTACAGTGCTATTCTCTCAAAGTTAAAACCATAATTCCCATATTATTATTACCATATTTCCTGCCCCTTCTCACTGTGTTTTCTTTTCTGTTTTGGTTTTGTCTTTCCTTAGTGAAAGGGAAAGCATGTGAAAAGTATCTTTACCTGTTTCATACAAGTAAATTATCTATCATTGTAAACCATCATAAAAAAATGCATATTGTGGTGTAATTGTGTTGTTTGATTACAGTAATTACAAGAGTTACAGTGGTATAACACTACATTTATAATGTAGAAACTGTTAAGCCCTTACTCTCCTGAGCCCTTTGATCAAGGGCAAGTATTTGAGCACATGTATCAAAGCACGTCTGCCTATAACACTGGGACGTAACTTAACACTAGGGGGCAGTGTTTCACTTACTAAAATCAGATTTTAGATGAACCGAAGAAGAGGTACAGCCATAGAAGCCCTTAAGCAAGCACAGAAAAGAAAGATGTGAAAAAAAGAATATATATATATATATATATATATATATATATATATATATGTATATATATATATATATATATATATATATATATGTGTGTGTGTGTGTGTGTGTGTGTGTGTGTGTGTGTGTGTGTGTTATTTTGTTCCCTATTACATCATATTTTCCATTATTGTTAGTATCTTTAGGGATGTTTGCCTAACCACAGCATTTTCCCTCCACCAATTCATAAATACTCTTTCTCTCTCTGTCTCTCGAAGAATCAAGAGATTGAGGAGCTCACCAAGATCTGTGATGAACTGATCGCCAAACTGGGAACAGAATAAGAGGCCTTTGGAGCACCCCAGTGGCCAAATGGTCACTGCGCATGCCACATGACCGCAACGACCCTTGTTGCATGTCATACCCATCTCTCCCTCCCCTTGTTTCCTGTCTGCCTCTTCGCTGCCCACTGTCCAATAAAGGCAAAAATAGCACAAAAATATAATCTTAAAAAAAAAAGATTAAAAAGGCCTTTAATTAAACTATGTGGCTCCCTGTCACACTTTAACACAAGTGTGCTGCCTCCAGCTCAAGACTCAGAGAGATTTTTCTCACTGCGACATCTGATGTAAATTCTGTACATGATCACTTTGTCTTCTCATATATTTTTTCCAAATTATTATTATTTCACTTGCTCATGTGTTCTTCTATGACATATGAAATATTAAACCAGATCAATAATGTCATTGAGTAAAGCATGTGACAGCTGAAGAAGCACAAAGTTATCACAAGGTGTACTTTAATAATTTTGAAGGAGAAGCGTTTTTAATGATATTCCAGCCATGACTTATTGATCTTTTGCTGTGAATTTAAAGGATCATTTTATGGTTAAAAGATTCATCAGTTTTCAACAGTTGGTCTATGAAATGTGTGTGATTAAAAGTGTAAAAAAAAATAATGAAAGACAAGGACAGGCACATCTTTCACTGCAGCTTCTCTACTTTCTAATTATCTGTGTTGATGACACAGTCTTCAGAAAGTACAAATCACTCCATTGAGTGCCTAAATAGATTGGCCTTGGAGATTTTTTCTTTGCCATTTCTTTGGCTGGGCAGGTGTTTTTTATTGGTAACATTTAAGTTGACAATTATTTTTTATCATTGCCAAATTAACTGTATGCAATAGTGGAGTGCATTTCTTATATCGCATTTTAGTTTGTTCCTCTCGTTTCATAGTTTAACATCCAACAATATATGATAAAACACTCAGTTATGAAGATTTTGAACTTAAAGCACAGAGTTGTGACATCATGTACATTATGCCACCCATTAATCTCTGGGATCATTAAATAAGAAGAGCACTTAAGAGAACTATATCTTACATTCAGTTGTGTAATATCTTATTCATATGATGGGACTTTGACAGTGATGAAAGTTTGAAGTAGTAAAAACTTTGCTCTTATTATACTGTAATATTAATCCATGTGCCGTATTTCATTTTCACTCACTCGGCGTTTGAGTGTGGAAAAGTTAGGAGCACATATGGTTGCTACCATGTAGATACTTTTCAGTCGTGTTTATATTCATATGAGTCCAAAAGTTTCTGGTGTGCCTTTATTTTGTCTACTTTGTAGAAAAGAGAGAGAAAAAAAGTTTTTGTTCCTTCATGCAGTTGTATCCAGACTCTGTTGCCAAAGTGTACTGTTTACAGTATGTTTTACGATCAAAATATGCTGACCATCAGCAAGTTATAATGAATTTGCAGTTTTAATGCTTTATCTGCAGTAATAGATCAATGAGCCATGTGTGTACATGGTTGGCTGCATCACTCTCAAAGGTGAAGGCCTGAGGCTAACCTGGTGTTTTGCGGAGCAGAGGATTATCATGCATAATAATAATATCTTGATTGTCCATATTAACATTTTCTGGTCTGACTGAACTTGAAGGAGCTCACAAGTGCAATACGATCAGATGTGTCTCCTCTTCCACGGCCATGAAAGCCTCCTTTTACTTCAGCACAATCAATTGCCAAATGTCATTGTAAAATGTAAAGGGTTTCAGTATGTGTCCTGTTGTTGTGGTGTAACATTAGTTTGAAGGTGCTTTTCAATGCAAATCCATTGTTACAGTACAATACTTGTAAATTTTATACTTTATGAGAAGAATATTCAGAATGATGTTCCTAATATTTGTAAATTGAAGTATACTCAGATTGTATGTTTACTGCTATATTTTGTGCATTCCTGAATAAATGGTTAAGATTTAATATTATGACAATTTCCTCCTTTGTCTAAATGATTTCAGCGGAGTGCATTCATAATAAATATAAAATTCTTCTTTTTATTCCTAAGTATAAGACTTCTAACCCATGTCCAGTCAAGTTCATAAACCAATGAGCGTGAGAAGTGTAAGCTCACACTCCCACGGCATGTGCTGTGACTTGCATCACCAGAAATAGCAAAGGACAGGGAACATTATATGAAAAGGGAAAGCCTTTATACTAACCCACAGAGCACATAAAAAAACAAACCATAAATACATAACATCCTTATTGTTCCACTGCCATTGCAGTGACAAACATAAACAGACCCAAATTTAGTCTTTGTTTAGTCCTACAGAGAAGTCAGAAGTCATTTCTATAGCTAAATCTACTGCTGCTCTTTATAAACATGTAATTAGTGGTAATACGTTTGTGCATCAAGTTGTCAGATTTAACAATAATGCTATAACATTTAACAATGCTGTAACGCATCTATCAACAGAGCAGTCTATCCTACTCACATGGCACGGTTCACAGCAATGGCGTGTCAGTGATTCACAAGCAGCTGCCCATTTTGTATAATGTAGAAAAAAATGTGTGTTTGGTCTGCTGCAACGTGACAACAAAGACAACCTCAGACAACCTTACTGCTCTCCCCAACTGGAGCAGGACTGTTGATAAGTTTTTGGATTGACAAGAGAGGAGAAAAGCTTGTAGTTAACACTCTCTTACTTAATACTGTTAACCATGAATATGCAGTTGGTTGACTATTTACTATAAGTTTAACAAAAGTGTATGCTACCTGGATACTTTCACCTCCTATCCCTACTTTCAACATACAACTTAATGACGTTTACCCAGACAAAACAACTGGCCATCCTAATTAAATCCCAATTGCCCACTAAAACACCTCCTCCTGTAGCCAAAACCTGTTGGAAGCAGGCTAATTTACCAAATGTGGCCGGCAAGTTTTATTGTTGTTGGCATTATGTGCCTCCAGAAGTATTACAAACTTATTTCTCCATGTAAAAAAAATATAAGGATGTTGGAAAGGATATTGTAAGGAGTTCACTGTTTTTGTAATCTAAACTGATTTAAAGCAGATGGAGTCAAGAAGAAGTTCTCAAAAGTTTTGTCACTTTTTAAAAAGTATATTGTTACTTTAAACTGAAAATGCATTGACATTACAGCAACTTGGAGATTTGTTGACACCAGAGTATCATTAATATCCAGAATTAAGGAAAGTTTAATGTGCCACATCAATGATATGATGATATATTGTTTATGTTATATCACTTATATCAGTAAACTCAATACTCACCTGTCAATATGTTATGTTCTCAGTTAAATGTATAGAGTGGATATACTGAATTTGTCTGAGGTTGTGTCCATTTGTCCCTTTAGTCTATCATGTCCAAGGTCAGTCGATACACACTTCTCACCACATGGTGGTGTCTTTTAATACCACAGTGTCACAGACCCAGAGCCCACCCTAATGGGACCCTAAGCACTATTTATTCAAAATAAATGGATTTCTGGACTCCTGCTGAAGTTGAGATCAAGACAAGGCATGGCAATTAGTAAGTTAGTTGGATAACCCCAACAAAATATTTGAAAAAAGTGGAACAAATTTTTTGTGAAAGGGGGAAAAAAGCAGCTTTGCATTCAATATATACCTGCATTTGCCAGGAATGACTTCCTATATAGTTTTTTGGTGTCTCTTGCCTCACTAAAGGTAAGATTTAAAAGGATTCCTTACAATCCGACATATCATTCATATTTCTCACTTGATTACATCTGGGGTTTCCCTATCTGGCAGAATATTTCAAGATCCGGATAACAGTGTAAAAAGGAATGTGCTCCATTGTGAGAATATTCGCTACTACCATTTTATCACTGATTTGGTCTACAGACTTTGGTTTCTTCTGATGGAAAAAGAGCCAGTGGACTTGACTGAGCGTGTTTTCTGGAAATGGCTGTCTACAGTTGGCATTCATACAACCAATATGGACAGGAGAGCCAAAACCATGATGTAATAGTAGCAAAAAGTTTCTAAGAGCTGCACAAATATGTTGATTCTCAGTTAAATCAATAACACTGGCTATATTTACATATGAAAACAGTCTCTGTATTCAGTTGACACTTTTAGACCATTAACATTGAGCTGTGAGGTCATTTTGGGATGTGGAAAAAGAAGTTTCCTTCTTATGGAAAAACAAGACCAATAGAGAGAATTCCACAATATATCGACTTCTTGACTTAAACACTAAGCGAAATGTGAAATTCAGTCACATTTAATTGGAATTTTACGGATGTGATGGGTTTCATAACTCGTGTCCATATGTGTTTAGCGCCTGTCGCGTGTTAACCCCGGGTTTGGGTTGAGGGGCGGGTTCAGGATGCTGAGGCCGCCGCTCATTGGCTGCTCTGTGTGGTGAGGAGTGGGACGGGAGCGCGCTGCCAGCTGTGAGGGGAGCAGTGAAAACGGCCAGCACAGTACTAAAGGGACAAAGAACCGCTGCTTCACATCTTATCCTCTTCTACAGGTTGAAAACCTCGAGTCTACGTGTTGGTAGAGGGTGCACTGCTTGTTCTTCATCTGCCAAGGTAAGTGTCTGTCACTTATAAGTTATCTCAGAGCCTAACTTTTTGAGACAGCAATATCAAACTGAAGGATTCTCTGCCTATGTGTTCAATAACTCTTGAAACACAAGAATGTGTTTTTATTGTTTATATATTGTTTTAATGTATATATAATGTTGCAGAAATCCCATTAACTTGTGTACTACATTGATACAAATAACAATAGCATGACTCTGATTCTGGTGTTGGCATTGGATAACCTTTCTCAAGAAGCTGCAGGGAATCTTCTGACTCTCTAGAAATCCAGGAGGTCTTTCTTTTGTCATTCACTGATGAATTTGGATCTTTGCTAGCCAGGGCTTAACATTCAATTGATGGTTGATTTATGTTTTTATCAAATAAACAATAGACAATACAAGAGCGCTGGCTCTGACTGAGAAATGAATAAATTCAGCATGTGGAGGTTTGGGGTTTTCCAGTTGACTTGACAGTCCTTGGATACTTTTCACTGAGGGGCAGTTTTCACTTATTGTTTGGCAGTATTGTTGTTATGCAACGTGCTTTAATTTTTCCTTATTGTTAAACTCAAAGTTGTTGCTGTTATTACGAGTCATGTTTCTGAGCCAGATAAATAACAATGCCAAGCTGTTAAATGTGAACATCCTTTGTAGGAAGTAGGTGTGTCTTCCCTGGTTTTATCTGAACATACTTAACAGATACTTAAGTGTTAATCTATTAAATACTGGTATCTCGAGTTGACACATGCCAACTGGAGTAATGTTTGGCCCCTCAAAGCTGTTCATAAGTGCCCTCTGAGCTCTTATAGGCTAAATGTAAAGCTGGCATAATGCTGATTTGGGCTTAAAATAACTAAAGTGACAAGAGACGCGCTGAATATTAAAGGCCAAATTAAAGCCTCCTGCTGAACTTGTTCCTTTCATGGGAAGATAAACCAGATGTTTCACTCAGAGGATCACAAGCAATGTCTCATGCGGTCTTACAATTTATTGACTGCATACTCCAGGGTGTTTTCTCAAGCCTGTCTGGTCTTTAGTTTGTTTGGCTGTTACTATGACGTCAACTCGGAAAGCAACCCCCCCTTCCTTATCAACACACTAAGCGGTGGAGATCTCCTTCACTCCCTTTCATGCTTACTTTTGCTGTCTCCCTTCTCTCCCTTTAGTTCATGAACATTCCTCCCTAGGGGCTTTTGGTCCCTCTGTTGACACTTTCGTTGTTCGCCATGAAATATCGAGCTGGGGTCAACTTTCCCTCTGAACTTCACTTGCGCAGCCTCCAGGCGCAGATCTGAAGATAAATGAGCAGGGAAGCACCCTCCCTGCAGGAGCCCGACATTTGCTCTCCATTAGGCTGTCATTTGTCTCAGCAACATAACCTTTAATCTCACCTGAAATCAAACTCTACAACTGAGGAGAAATCAAACTGTAATTCTCAGTTTCTCTCTTATTGGCAGTCAAATTTATTTTCACTGTTTGCTTAATGCACTATAAAGGTGTGGTGAACTCTGTTAGTGATTCTCAAGTTTATAATTGTGGTTGTGCAGAGGCCAGTGAAGGGTCTTTGGAAGACTGATGATGGCCAAACCAAACTGCCCAAGACTTTATACTGAAACTGCTCACTCGCTCAAATTATGGACAAAACTACCATACCACACACCACAAATTACTGCCTGCCTCTGCCGGTCTTCAGATAACATTCAGCCCTCAGTCAGACTCCTTGGCATAGGAAGATGCTTCCTTTAAAGCCCAATTCACTTAGAAATATTCAAAAAGCATTGTTTAGTGTAGTGTTATACAGCTTGAAACAGCACCTTTTAATTTTTTATGCTGATGTGTACACTCATTTGTCTTTTTATCTCCCTTTAGACCTAGATTTTATCCCTGCACCATGCTGCACCCAGTTACCATCCACTGTTTCCTGTTGTGCATGTGGGTGCTGTGCAATGCCCAGTCAGACTCCAATGTAATCCAGCTGCGTCTGGTAGGGGATAAGCGGAAACACCACGAGGGCCGAGTGGAAGTTTTCTACAATGGGGAGTGGGGGACGGTGTGTGATGATGACTTCTCCATCTACGCTGCACAAGTGGTGTGCAGAGAGCTTGGCTTCATGGATGCCGAGTCCTGGTCGCCCTCAGCCAAGTACGGGAAGGGAGAAGGTAAGAAGTGACCTTAGTACTTAGACCTCAGTATTATTTAACTCAAAATCATGATATTCAGCTGCCAAAGAGCTGAGGTGAGGTGTCATGAGGTGTTAATGTCAGCAACCGCAAGCCAGCCAACCACACACACGTTCAGTCTTATATCTCTGCATGCAGTTTCATATGTTCCATGGAAATCCTGCGATGAGGTACATGTTTTCCCTGCCTGACTGCTAATACCTTTGGGCACTGTTTTCCCCATTAGAGGGGAACTGAGACACGCCAATCAGCTCTGAGCATGACGGGAGACTGGAAACACTGGGTGTGTAAAGCACACACACAGACGTAATTTCATCTCCTCTCTCTTTGTCTTATATGAATTCCTCCGTCACCATAAAAACACTGATGAGATTCCCAACTCTGTAAATGTGATAGCTACTGCTGCTTGTGGTAACATTGGTAGCTATTAATTAACTCAGTGTCCCTTGTTAAAGACACGTTCTCCCACTGGGTCAGCCACATCCAGCCAGCCCGCTTCAAAAGAGAAACAATTGGTTAATTTGCTTCCCAAAGAACCACAGTCATTCTAGCAATTTTGAGAATTACATTCATGATGCATAAAATGTTGCATGTAGAATATTTTACAAGGAACTGTTTTTTTTCATTGCCTTTCAACTTTTCAACTTTTTGATTGGGTTTTTGCAGTGGTTCTTGAACTTCTTGACTTGTGGTGCCTTTAAACAAACCAGTGTCTACTTGTGGCCCCTCGTCATCAGTTGCAAATCTACCAGCTGTGACCAGTAAAACCAAAGACAGTTCTGCCTTGTTTCATTTGAATATATTTTTTAAAAGACTGGAAACACCTACAATTACTCAGTAATTAACAAAAAAAGATTAGAAGAACATCTGAAAATGAAGACAGTTGCCAGTAGCAGAAACTTGTTTTTCTTCTGCTTTGCTAACCTGTTAATCTGTGAACCCTCAGATTTAACTTGTGACCACTTGTGGTGGTCCTGGCTAGGGCTGCAACTCATGACTATTTTCATTATCAATGAATCTGTTGATTAAGTTCATGGTCAATCAATTAGTTGTTTGGTTTATTTAAAAAAAATGTTTCCAAAGCCCAAGATGCAACCTAAAATGTCTTCTTTTGTCCCAACAAACACTCTGCAACCCAAAGATATTCAATTTAAGAAGTTGGAACCAGAGAAGTGTGGCATTTTTTCTTTAAAAATGACTCAAAATGATTAATTGATTATCAGAATAATTGTTGGTTAATTTTCTGTCAAGTGATTAATCAATTAATTGATTAATCACTTGACAGAAAATTAATGCAGCTCTGAAGCACTGCAGCTCTAGTCCTGACCCACAGGTTGGTTTGGTTTCATAAAATTTATAAAAAAAAAAAAAAAAAAAGCACTTGGAACATGATGCTGAATTATATAGTTGTGTACAAATCTTTATTTATCACTAGAGATGTACAATATGAAATGGAGAATTACCCAACAGTTGTAGAAATAAGGAGGGTTCCTCTATTCCTGACAATTAGACATTCAGTTCATACGGGAATCAGTTTGAAAGGAGGATATTTGAGGTCCAGAAGAGCTGTGTGTATGTGCGTGAATGGAAACTTATGTTCTTGTTGTTGATGGAGACACATGGCTATAAAAGTGATCAAGAGCATTTTCCATTTCCCATCACGATTACTTATGCACTGGTGAAAGAAACCACCAACTGTTTTAACAACATAACAAGCACAAGGACATCCCTCTTGGATGCAGAATGTTTTTACTGCTTGACTGTTTATCAGATCCTCAGCTGCCAATGCACAGCTATTATTTGCAATCTCAGTGAGTAAAAAAAAAACAAAATCAGAAAGGTTAAACAGTTTAAGGCTACAACGTGCTAAACTGCAACTGCACAAAATCATTTTTATTCAGATCTTCATAGGAACACTGTGCTCTGTCCAGTTTGTCATGATTTTGAGTTGAGGCCATGTGGTTGACCTGAAGTGCCAATAAAAGCGCAATCTGAAAATTAATAGCTCCCTGTGCACTGTGCCCTCTGTTCTTTTAATTGGCTTGTGAAATTACATTCCCATAAGACCTGCAAATGATAATTTTAACACAGTAATCCAGATTTATTACAACTGGCAGTGCTGAATGTTTGTTTAGACAAAGGTGCACAGAGACTAAGCTGGTTCTCAGTCTGGAAGTTCTGCTGTATTTCAATACCAGAGGACTTGGCTCTTTTTATAAAAAATGTTCCGGGGCAAAGCATCAGCTGCCAAGAGGGAGCTACGTGACTGTAGAACATGTAGTCACTTTCTTGGTATGATCAGGATGTTCCTTAGTAATATGTTGAGGCTGTCAGAATGACAAGCAGTCTGTTGGTGGTTTCCATGGTCACTGCTACGTGGTTTCCCTCACGGATAATTCATGACAGCCAGCTGGACAGCAGATGATCCGCTTCAGCCATGACAACATTTATTGGCCAGGTCTTGACTGAAAGAATGCGTCAGGTTATGTTGGAGACCAAACACGTCTCCACGTGAGTAGGTTTACTGTCTGTATGACTAGACTTCAGTGGAAATGCTGAAATAGATCTCAAAAGGGTGTGACAGATGGCTTGTGTTATTTTATTTTTATACATGCTAATCCGTTATTAGGAAAAGTTACTGGGAATTGAAGATTGTGCCTACATGTGCAGTGCCAGTCAAAAGTCTGGACACACTTTCTCATTCAAGAGAAGGGGAAAGGTGTGTCCAAACTTTTGACTGAAACTGTAGCTGAGTGGGAAGAGAGTGGCACCAACACTTCAAGTTTAAAGGGTTTCATTTCTGAGCAGGGGTAAACCTCACTATGGAACATACAATACTATAAATGTCCAAAAGCCCAGCATTATTTTAATTCTCAAAGTAATTAAATTAAATTTCTCTTTCTTTCTTTTTTGTTTTATTTGTCCCATATTCCAATGCACAAAGATATTTGGTTTACTATTTCATAAGAGAAAGAAAATGAACAAATCCTCACAGTTAAATAGCTTGAACTACATAATGTAATATTTTTTGGCTTGAAAAATTACTGTAATGATTTATTTATCATAAAATTTGCAGATTAATTTTCTGGTGATTGACTACTTGACTACTTCAGCTCTACTATGTACAACAGCAAAATACAATACAAGTCATACAGAAAATTTTTGTATAGACACGATAACAGCCCACCAGCAGGCTCATGGTCCTCATCCATTCTAAACTAAAACAAGCTCCTTGTTGGATCTGCTCAAGAGAATCTTTATCAACATATATCCATCCACCTGTATCTTTGACTCTCTGTGTTCTAGGCCGTATCTGGCTAGACAATTTGCACTGCACTGGTAGAGAGAAGAGCATTACTCAGTGTGAGTCCAACGGCTTGGGAGTGTCTGACTGCAAACATTCAGAAGATGTTGGGGTGGTGTGCACCCAGAAGCGCATTCCAGGCTTCAAGTTCATCCGGACCCAGGCCAACATTGATGAGGTAGGTTCCCATGGAGAAACACGCACAACTGTAGGCACAATTCAGCTTGCACACATAGTACACTCACAGTATATACGCATATACGCAAATAAGTTCACACAAATGTAAACACCATGGTGGGATCATCACAGAATCGTTAAAGGGAAACTTTGCTTAAATCTAGAACAACAGCAACTGTGTTCTTGTAACTTTTGTGGCTAAATTCAACTGCAGCACAATCCGGTTCTAGTTCATTGTCCAAAATAGGTAAAAGAAACAGCGTTTGGTTGCTGTTTATCACCCCTTCATCCACGATTGTTCCCCAAACCAAGCTGAAATGAAGATGGCAGACTCAAAGTTTTTTTGACTGTCCACCCGCAACTCTTGTTCATATGCAACTCTCAGTATGTTTGCATTGATCCACATAACTAACTCCAGCACGCTGTTTGTGCTACAATCCTCGCACACCAGTACCATATATCTGGACTTGATGAGGAAAAAGCCTTTGGAAATGAAAATAAGACTCAGAAAAGAGATATAATACTTTGTCCCTGCCAACAGGCCGCTCTACCGGTAAACATACTCGTCCCCTGCCTTCTGTAAACACACCATAGGTAGCTGATTGGACGGGGACGCACGCAGTGCATTCTGGTTGTTACAGGATTTCCGCTTGAGCACAATATGGGGAATCATTTTCTCAGTTTTCTCTAGTCATAGGGCACCAATTAAAAAAAATGCACATTTCTACTACACAGGTGACCTAGTTTTAATAAATCATCATATTCACAGTGGTGAATTTTCCCTTTAACGCTCAAGTAGCATCCACACATGGTTCAAGTACACACAAGAAAGCAGAACAGATGTGAAGCACAATAAAAAAAAGGAACAGAGAAGGCTTCAGATGAAAGAAAACCCATTCACAGTGCATTGCTCCATGTAGTTCCTTAAAATCCTAAAAAAAAAAAAAAAAACCATTCCAGATTGAACCATACGGATCAGTGAAATATGACTGTGTGTAGCTGTTAAAAGGAGCAGTATTTTGTTGTATCAAGTCTTGTGAAAAGATTTTTTTAAAAAAAATGAAATATCTCTCATTCATTTATCTTTTTGATTCACTGAATAACTTGAACAACTTTCCTCCAACCCTGGCACTTATCTTCCAGGATTGGGTTGCAGCATCTATTTGTTAATCCAAGTTTATGGATAAAGTCCCCACTAAGTTCTAACTAGTTTCTACTAGTGGTTTACTAAATTGGGTGCACCATTAAAACTTAAGCTATGTAGAAGAGACTAGTAATGTCTAACATTTGTATCATTGTCCAATCAAAACTATGCAATCAAGCGGTCACTTAGCATAATCTGTTACTAAAATTACACTTTTAGAAGGCCAGATTATGTATTAAATGTAACTGCCAATCCTTTATAAATGTAGGCATGACTTTTTTTTATTTATATATGCATGATATTGGTAATCAGAAGTATATAGTTATTTTTGTGAAATGTAATGGCCAGTATTTTAATGAAATGTTAAGTCAGATCTGTCGACTACATCCCATAACCTCTTACTCTTCATTCTAAACAGACAGTATATTAGCAGGCTAATGTTAGCTAAAGTTAGCTAGCTATGTAACAGTTACACTTGACACTAAAATATTTAGAAAAGTAATCTCTATATAGTTGATGTGGTTCAACCAGTTTTAATTTAGTGATGGGTAAATCTCTTAGCAAAGACTTGCAGTAGGCTAACTTTGAACGTGCAAACAGCTGGTGCAACTGGCTCCAGTATTTGGAAGTGTATGATTAAATGGATATAATTAGTAATGAAATAAAGGCTTGATAGGAACTAATTCAGCATGTCTGGGCAAAATAAGACAGCAGTCTTTCCATGTACGTAATCTGCCATGACACTAGGCAAGTGAGATAATCCACGAGTCAGCTAGAATGGTGTCTATTCCACCATTTGCACTAATGACTTTGCCAGGCTCCTATTAGTCTATCCCGGCCCACACCAGACCCCCACTCTGCAGCCTTGGAGATTTTGGAGATGAGTCACACTCACTGAGAGGGGGAAGACCATCCTGTCTGGTTGCAGAAAACGCCTCTGCACCGGATGGAAAGTCAGTGTGGGTTTGTGGACGTGACAGCAGAAAGGGAGGGAGAGGAGAAGACAGACGCATACCTTCAGCTTGTCTGAGAACAGCTCATTAAAAGATACTGCCACAGAGGGTTTCCCTATTAAAACCAGAATGATAGAGATGAAGCAATGCTTTATTTTTGGCAACTTAGAACAAGGTTGATGCTCTAACTGTTTATGACTGCATTCATACCAGTTTGCTCGGTCATACTAGATGTGGTAGATTCGGCTGTGTCTCTTTACAACAGCCAGAACAGTGACTGTGTTTTTTACTGGATTCAGTAAAGACAACACGCCTGAGGAAAGCATCTCACATCCTTGTGTATCTTTCTCATGCCTAGCTGAGTGATGGGAATGGAGGAGTAGAAGAAAAGAGAAGTTTCAGATGCTCACTAATGGACTACTGAACTCTATTAATAATCACCTTATTTTTACAGGACGCATATGTAAGCAGCACCCATTTTGTTCCCTATTTGTTCTGTGTATTTAGGGTCACTGGGGTGTTACTGCAGTTCAGTCCCCCACCCTGTAAATATTTCCTTGGACTGGCCAAAGCCTTTCAAGTCGCAGGGGAGAGGAATGGGAAAAGGTGTAGCTACACCTCTTTAACCATTCTCAAGCTGACGTCAGCAACAGGCAGCACTGTTCCTTCAATGCGTTTATTCACAGCATGAATTGACAGTTTGTGCTCAATCTGGAAAGTTAACACCCTGACCACATGTGTGTACTACAGTCCAAGCAGAGGTCAATCCTAACAGGGAGAAGCAATTATTGTTGGTATATATGCTTCTGCGCAAACATGGTCTCTACATTAGGCTCTTATTTTATGTAGTTTCACTGATCTGTCTCTGAACGAGAATTTGAGCCACAGAATTTGTCTCATAAGTATTTCAAGGCAAATACAGGTCACCGAGTTGCTTCAAATAACAACCATTTTGTTTTTGTGAGGGATACATCTTGTGACTACTTTAGAATACATGGTATAAGACCATAGCAGCTCTGGCAAGTTCAGCTTTAACCACAAATAATAGTCTACTGAAAGCATCGGTCTGTCATTAATGAAAACAGCAGCTTCCACTGGTATGAATTGCCTTTTCTTTTTCTTTTTTGTGTGTTTATTCTGGTCCGCAAGATATAAAACATATATACCCATTCATACATACTGTATATAGAGTGTTATTTTTAACATAGAAAACATTCATTTCATAATTTCTTATAATAATTAACTCAAGAAATGGTCTGTCTAAATATTGGAAAGGTACAGGCTGAAGTCTAAGCTCATTCCTCCAACCCTTTTTAATTCATATAAAGACTTTCAACCAAAGACATGTTATCTTGGCACAGTTCCATCCACTGTATTTCATTCAGCCTTTCTAAATTATCTAAAATCTCCCTTCTCTCAAAAATGTGTTTTTCTTCTTGTTCCTACATTTGGATGTTTGAGCCTCACAGTGCAAAATGATTTATGAGCAGAGTTTGACACTAGAGCCTGTTTTCACATTAAACTGTTGAAAGTGGAAAGTTTCTCTGTGCTCAATGAAAATCAACATGATTTGTGACATCACAACTAGTTTGGAAGCCAATCATGGTCCAATATTCAACTTGAAGCCTCCAGTGCACAAACACTGAAAATGGACTTTTCAGTGAAGCAGCAGACATCTTGTTTTCAGCAACTAAACCTCTGAAATGAGATATATATGCATATTAATTTTCCCTGGAATTTTAATGATTGAGATGCTATTTTAAGGATTTTAATGCAGTAATGACTTTTTTTAATGGAAAAACCATATCAGATGCACATTATTGTTCCAAGCAGAGTATTTTTATATGTCTTAAGACATGTGGAGGGGATTTTTAACTAATTTTGCTAAATGTTTTTCAGAGTGTCTTTTTCAGGCAGTCCAAGCTCTTGTCAAAGCCGTCATTTAACCCATGACCTTCCCAATTATCACTTTGTCCAAGCTATGTCCATGATTAATGCCGTCTGCTGCTGATCTGACCTCTGCAGACAAAAGCAATGTCTCTTTCCATTACAACCTTTGTCAGCTTGTTGTGTAACACTCCTAACTCAGCAACTAAACATAACATTCTTGTCTGACCATATCACTGTCATCAAAACATTGAGGATTTTAAAACCCAGCATCTAATGCCCCACACACAACCCTTCCTGGAATTTTTTTTATGAGATGGTTACATGGTTTTGGTTTCATGTCTTTATTTCTTTGATTTGTCTGTGTAACCCAGCATAGTTGTTTTATTTATTAGCATGTGTTTGATTCTCACAGAGGCAGGAGATAATGGCAGATGAGGTCTTTCAGTCAGCAGGAGGTAGTATGTTTGTCAGCAGTACCAAACACTGAGATGGCAGGAAACTTTGTTTATCATCTGTTTTTGCGGATGTTTTAACCAACTCAGCTGTGTTCGATTGTTGATCACATGGGAATGGCACACCACACGTGTCATCAGTGTCCATAGGACCTTTAATAAATACATCTCCTTAATTAGAAGATTCCTGTTTTTTCGGCTTCCACTGGATTTTCAGAAGTTTGTGAGTGAGGTAATGTGTCATTCAAGGATAATTATAGGTTAATCTTTAAGTTATCCCAGCATGTTATTTACTCTTTGTGTGTGTTCTCCAGGAAGTTTGCATTGCTGCATACTTGTGTAATCGTTACATAACACATTGCGCGCTGCCAATGAGAGTGGGAAATTTTGCTCAAGTAAAGTTAAATCAGAAAATAAGTAAAGAACCTCGTACATCATTTTAATCATCTTCGTGGAGGGTTGAGGAAAAAAAAGCAGCAAAAGCAGCTGTGGTTGCCCACCAGACCCTTTAGTATGTTTACTTCAACTAAACACTTACATCTAGAATCAACACAAAGATGTCTGAAGCCAGTTGTAATAACAGAATGCTGTGCTTAAAATCCTTTCAATTCTTTATACATCTGAAAAGGACAAAGGCTGCATTTCTCCATTAGGCGCAACGGTGTCCGCTTACAAGAATTTCAGTTCCTCACATGCTCTGCTATACAACAAAAGGAAACCCGAGCCAAAGTTGGATTTGCCTCCAACATGATGTATGCAAGAGGCTTGTGAGGAGGAGAGTGATCGAGGGGAGAAAAGGTTGATGGGTGTCAGGAGGCTGAAGCTAGTTTCTCTCTTAAGAGTAGCAGACAGATCCACCACATGTTCAACAGCTGTGTCCCACAGTGGCCTCAGTTCTCCTTTAGGCTGCACAAAGTCCAGACTTTTATTATTTAAACCTGCATTTTATGATTTATTATTCACACATTGTGTTGACTCATTACATGTCAATCATTACATAGTGCACATATGCATCAAGACTAATAGTTTCAGATATTACATAATATGAACTATTCAAATGTAAGACAAGAAAAGTGATCATGAATTACTTAAAAACTTTGTCTCACAGAGAAATGTCAATGTAATGCATTAAACATTAAAACAGTGTTGTTTTTATAGGAGTCACACAAATTGAAGCTTCAGTTTCGTGCACTGTGCTGTTTAAGCGGTCCACTGCACACCCTGTGCACTTAAAGGAAAATAGTTCGACATTTTGATTTACTTACTCACTTTCTTGCCAAGAGTTGGATATGGAGAATGACACCACTCTTAAATCTGTTCATTGAATATGAAGCCAGCCAGGAGACAGTTAGCTTAGTTTAGCATTTAAGACTAATATTACTAACATGTTGTAATTCATTTTTTAATCTGCACAAATACTGATTAAATAAACCATATTACATGTTAATCTGGGAGGTTTAGAGGTGTTTATAGGCAATTTTTAGCCAGACTAGTTGTCTCTCTTGTTTCCTATCTTTATGCTAAGCTAACCATCTCCTGGCTGTACTGTAGCTTTTTTCTTTATTTTATTTGAAAGGGACCATGTGCAGTTTTAGACATAAATGTTGCCATTTGATGCACTGTACCAGGGTTAGCTTATAGCTAGTTTTCATCTGCAGTTCCTTGCCACTTTAAGCTATAGCTATAGCTTCTCATTTAACTCTCAGCAAAAAAGCCCATTTACTAAAATCCCAAACTATTCCTTTAACTACTTGAATGTAAATGATTTATTGGTGAAAGTAGGGCTTAGGCTTGGGTTTTACATGCTGTGCTGTTAAGATATTTTAAACTGTTAATCAAATCTTGGATGTGAAGTGAACAAAAAAAGAGGCAATCAGGACTATGTCATGCTGCAGCCAAGCCCAAACATTTCAAATATGAAATATTGGCCTTTAAACATTTGCATGTTGAATTATACCTATAGTCTTCCTATTGTAAGGATTCTTTTCCTTTTCACTGCCATATTGGGAGCAGTACTCTGTGATAGATATTCCAGATGCAAAGCACACAACTACACACTCACATATACACACATGCACACTTCAGTCAGGCAAACTGGGGGCCAGTGAGGCAGAAAGTGGGGTGGGGCAGATGTGAAAGTCATTTCAAAGAGCCTTTCTGTTCTCTTGCTTTTCATCTGAACTTTGGCGTGATTATCGTTCATACTTGCCGTGTTTAGTAAGGCGGGACGGGAGGGGAGGGGTTGGGTGTGAGAGGGGCACGTGCAGATAAACGTGCAGCGGGGCTGGGAGGCTGATTAAAGCGGAAGAAATGCACAGTAGTGGAAGCATTAGTCAGACACTGGCTAGACCACAGTCTCATGTTCACACATCTACATTCTGAGGGGGACCCAGTCAGAAAAACAAACCTGCTTTCCAGCTGGAAATAGTTCAATAACCGTCAAAGCTCACTTCAGACACAACTGAATAGAGCTAAATGAAGAATGTTTTCTTTTCTTTTTTTGTAACTGACCACTTACAAACAAAAATATGACTTCATCTGAGCAGCAAAGAAGTATTCTTCTGGATGAATGAATCACAACCATAGTCAGGGAATTAAGATGAGGCAACTTTATAAGAATGTAGAGTTGTGAAATAACCTTAATATGACCTGTAGGTTGGAAAGCCTGCATTCATTACAGTTTTATGTTCTTGATTTGCAGTCACAGTTTATCGTCACACTGACTCTAATGATATCCATGCACATTTCTTAAATGTAAAATGTATTTTTTTTAAATTACTTTCTCATATTATAAAGATCAGTTTCCCAAATATATATATTTCACTGTTCTTTTTAGACATATAACATAATCAAATATAATCTACGTGATAAAATATAACCATGGATCCATGTTGTTTGCATTATGGTCAGAATCTTCTTGCACTACTTTACAAGTAACAAGTGCTGAGAGTGACCAGTGTATGGATCTGGGCCTTGGCCAAACAGGATTGTGCTGAGTTTATGTCTGGTGGTCTGGGTTTGGTGGGGGGTGCAGGGACTGAATCCCAGCTGTGAGTGTCTGTCCTCTTCTCTTCAGTCTCACACATTCAGACAACCAGTTTCCGCCTTCTGAGCCAAAAGCAACACTGGTCAGTCCAGTCTCAGTGCCCCACATCACACTCACCTCATACCCCCTGTCCCGTCTGGTATTTTAGCGCTCACACCTGGCCTCGCTTTCATCATACACATTTTTGCTTTTTTTTATTTCATGTTCTGTATCTGGTTTGCTTTAGTTTATTAATTTTTTTAAGTTTTCAATTCCCACTTGTGTTTAAATAAGAACCTCTGTGATTCTTCTCTTGCTATGTTTTCTCATTCTATCGTAAAGCAAAATAAATCTTAACGCTAAGATATCTTTTGTTTAGATAACCTCAGATCCCTGATCATGATCACATCTCCTCACCTTTTCATCATGCCGGGCAGTATTCGCTGACGGAAAACACTCTGTCATGCCCTGACCAGCAGGAATCTCTTCATGAAAGAGTGGTTTTTACCCGCTCTAAACGTTGCGGTCAGTGAGGGGACTGGGGTCACTGTTGAAACAGTCTGACTTAGTCATGGCTCCTCTTGCAGTGCAGTTTTCAGTGTTCAGAGACCCTGAGGCCTTGAACATTCCCGCAGGCTGACGCCATCTCAGGAAACCACCCTGCGGGCAAACGTTTAATATTTCTAGGAGACATGCCTGGATGTTGGGGTTTTTTCAGAGTTAAATAAGCTGGCTGTTACGAAATTACTGAGATCAGCATTGCATACCACAGAGCAGCTCAGAGTTTTGGCGCTCTCAGTGCAGCCTCACATTCAGCCTAGAAGAAACTGCAGCACTTGGCTCAAGGAAGTAAGTGAACAATGGCAGAATTATTAGGGGAGCTGTTTTCCTATAAAGCCAGGGAGTTCAAAGGTTACCATTCCTTCTTGATTTAGGGGTCTTCAGGACATGTGATTCTCACTGGTGACCCCCTGGTCTGACCAATTGGCTTTACAGCCCTTTATTGTAGCCCGGAGACCACCCGTAGAGACTCTCTCAACCTGAACTCTGTCAGTAGGTCAACTCACCACAGCTTCTGTCTATAGCCTTTCCTTAAAATCTTGATTTACTATTAGAATTTCATGAATTACATATTTTTAACTTCTTCTGTTATCTATGCAACCTGATAATTCAAGATTATGCTAGGTGAGACATCATTGAAGAGACATTTGGTCTGGATTCCTCCCACACTTCCGTGCAGAGAAAAGACTAGTGTTTCTCTTTGGCTTGTTTTAGGGAGCTTGTCAGCTCAGTTTCATTAGTAAATATCCAGTCAGTTTTCATAAAACATATAAAACCAATGAAACTGTCCTGCCATGTGTAAGGTATGTTCTCTACGAACTCCTTAAGAGCTGTTACATCCGTGCTCGAAACTCTGAGGACACAACAAAGATGGAGGAAAAATTCCAGACATTCATCCAACTTGCTAAGGCCACTTAGTTACACTTAACAAGTTTAAACAAAGACTTCGTCTTCAGATTTTTCACCTTGACTCATTTTATTTTGAGGCTTATGTTCAAACTCGACAGATGTAAGACCTCCCTAAAAGGCCACAGTCAGATTGTCTTTTTGGAAACAGTTTGGCATTCCAACACGCTATTAACTTTCTGAATCATAGGCTGTATTGTGTTTAGAATACATCCTATGAACGTCATTTAACTTGCCTTTAGCCAGATCTGAGTTTATGTTCACTTCACTTCTTATGTAAATGTGTTTATTAAGCAATGACGTACATACAATATGTCTGTATAGTTTAGATGAAATTTAAGAAAGAATTCAAGGTAGCACTGTGAGTTGCATAATATAACGTGCAGGAAAATGGTTTAGAGGGAATAAAAACTGAATGCACTGTAACATAATACCCTGGACTCCATATGTTTGATATTAGCACTAAAAAAAGTGTGTTCAATGTATCATCTGAAACACTGATCAGGGGTCGAGCTGACATTTATGAAGAACAGTTGCAGATGAAAGATACCAACAGCTTGATATTTTCTGTCATTAAGATCCTTCATTTTTTCAGTAGGCTATTCCCTTTTTGCTCTGATTTTATCTGACTCTGTAATGGTGGACAAACGTTATTCAGGACATCATAAGTATCTAAAAAGTAGCACAGACTAACGGATCAACTTTCTTTTACACAGTCTGACCTACAGTTTTACTGCAAGATTGCTACCCTACACGAAGAATATATTTACAATACAATTGTATTAAATAATTTGTGCAAATATAATAAAATTGCAATGTAGATTTAATTGTTTTTATGCAACTGAAGATTGAACATAATCAAGGCTGAAATGAACAAAGACTTTAATCTCCTGATGAAAACTTTACTTTCATCACACTTGTCCCCAGAAGTTTACAATCAGAGGACAACATTTCTGTCTATTATCTGTAATATCCAGGACAGTGATGAAGCATCAACTCTGCTCTGTTTCTCAGGGTGTGCCGGTACAGGTGGAGGATGTGAGGCTCAGGGCCACATACTCTCACAGGAAAAGGATTCCCATTACTGAGGGCTTTTTGGAGGTGAAAGACGGAGGCAAGTGGAGGCAGATCTGTAATGAGGACTGGACAGAGATGAACAGCAGGGTGATCTGTGGCATGTACGGCTTCCCTATGGAGAAACGTTTCAACATCCGACCCTACAAGTGAGTAATGGTGCACATCACTCATACTCCAGCATAAATATTTAACTTTTAGTTAATTACAGCTTTAAATGTACACCTGGTGTAAAAAGCATCTGAGTCACAACACATCCCAATATTATTTATACAGACACTTTCATGTATTTAAAATATTGCATTTCCTGTACGTTCCTTTTAGGTCTCAGTCCATGCAAGAATGTTGTGCCATAGCAAACTGATGTAGATACATTGCATAACCACGTTTGTTTATTCTGGTCATCACTCAACCCTTCATCCATTTTCCACACTGAGTTTAAACAGGCTTGGGCCTGGAGATTTTTGACAAGAAGCCAAACACTGCTAGAGGAAGTTTTAGCGGATGAAGGATGGGCCTTGCTTGGAAATAACAGAGTCCAATACGCTGTGAAACAGTGGCTCTTTTGCCTGCATCTAATTGTCCCTACTGACCCTTTCACATGTCATGTCAGTTTAATATGAGCTTAAAATAAAACCAGCTATTTCCTAGAATGATTTGTGTCTTTAATTTTGATCTTTTAACAATGAAGTTCAAAATAAAACACTGCACATGAGAGAATAACCAGATGAGAGTAAACCAGATGAGAAAACCGTCTGATCTGGCAGATGCATGAAAGAGAAAAAAACAGCTCAGCCTCAAGTAAAAATGCATGAATCCATCCATCCATCCATCCAGTTTTTTTTCTTTTTAGAAACGATTGTGGCTATCTGCCCTTTTAGAAGAACACATCTTGGTTGCTTTGGTCTTTAATGAAGTTTACACACAACTGGATGTGAGTTTGTGATTTTATACAGTATATTCATTATACACTTCTAGTCAGTTTTGGCCTCTACAATATTCTGACAGGCTCACAGAACTGCAGTCAAACAACAGTTAAATCAAGACCAGAGAGATTAAAATTAGATGTATTTACATATTTTGTTTGTGTAATGTGGTCACATCTGTACCTGTATTATTACCTCTGGCTTTGGAAGGGATGCTTATGATATGATAAGAATTTTTCTTTTTAAAGCTGTGAGCCCATGACCTCAGCTGATCTGATACTAATCTTACATATGGATTTGTTTTACTGAGGGAAGCATGAAATACAGAAAACCAGCAATGACTTTGTTTTCCACTTTAGATTACAAAGCTTGAGTGGTTTTAAAGTGTGCAATGCAGTCACGGCCTGTCAAGGTTCACTGTTTTACAGAGGTGAAAGATCACATCCAGTCTGTCTTTTAGCTGGCACAACAAAGTACAGCTCTATTCACCAAATGTGCCAATGACAGTCCAACTAAATTAAAAACTCTCAATCAAATTTCTTCAAATTTCACAGATCATAAATTGCTCTTGTATTCAAACCAATTTGAAGCCATGCTCTATGTAAGCTCTAAGAACTGAAGGGCTGTAAATGTAGCTCATGCTGGTTTCATTACACGGTCTGCTTCTTCCAAGATCCAGACCTGTTTTAAGGTCCACTGTTGTTGGGTTCCTCAATGACCCTTAATTGATGACTTCCATTTCACTTAAGGGTCATGGAAATGTTAAGATATTCTGACAACAATACCCCCATTGTGCCCTTAGCATAGGATGGGTACTGTTGTAGTATGCACACTAAATAAAAAGTCAAATTCCCAGATCTTATAAAACCACTCCTTAATATTTTAGTGAAGTGTGAGAAAGATGTTTATAAAATATGTATTCACTCCGGCCTGAAAGAAGTGATGACCATACATGGATGCAGTTTTAAAATACTTTACAGTGGCGCCAACGATTTTTCCAAATTAAACCTTTGAGGTTTTTAAATTATTGAAGGTGAAACTTTACTTGATATAGAAAATACTTCACATCCATTACGTCATTGTTGTGAGGTAACGCAGTTGAAAACTCTTCTGTGTGCAGTGAGGCAAGATGTCGGAGCCTCTCAGCAGCAGTTGAACACACCAAAATGGAAAACTTTTCAAAACAATCTATGCTTTCAAGTACATTACCATGCAAGTCTGACATAACATAACAAATATGACAAAAAGTACATATGTTGACTGTGATGGATTGCCTTTATGAAGCAACTTTTAAGTCTGCAAGTTTTGGCATGAACTGATACCAAAGCCTGCCTGAGAAGTTTAAAAAATGTAAACATTCCTCTTTCATGTTCTCTAAAATGAGTTATGTATACTTATGTATATTGTGTATATAGCTTAATTTATCATTATTTTTTTCCCATGACTATATGATGCCTATGGTGCTGACATTTTATTCCCTCTCAGATTGCTGGCCAGTCGTCGCAAGAAGAACTACTGGGGCTTCTCCGTCAACTGCACAGGCAATGAGGCTGATTTGTCTGACTGCAAACTGGGCCGGAAGATAGAGTTGAAGGGCAACAGCACCTGTGAAAAGGGCATGCCTGTAGTGGTTAGCTGTATGCCTGGACGTGCCTTTGCCCCCAGTGTCAGCGCTGGCTTCAGAAAAGCCTACAAGGTGGAGGTAGGTCATACTGAGCACTTTTGACAGCGTCACAGCAAGAAAGTCTTAAATATATGCAAATAAGTGTCCTCAATCTTGCAAATACCCTTCAACAAGGCCTCAAGTTAGTTTCTGGTTTCTGCACGGTACCCAGTGCTATAACATTGATAGCATGAGTCAGATATGGGGGCCAAATTTGCCATTTGCCCATAAATTAAAACTTATTTTTCAGTAACCCTGAGAATAAAATCATTTCCAGAAAAGATTTAATCCTGAGTCTAAGATGATCTCAACTCACTTTCTGAGAGTCTCCTGAGAAGTCCAACTATCCAGATGCAATACAAACTGCATCAGGGTTGTTACTGAGTTTGTTACTTGAGATTAGACAGAAAACAGTTTTGTAAACTAGTACAATAAATGTACAGGACTATGCCTTCATGGCATATGTGAATAGGCAAATAATTTACATCGTAACAAAGGGGATTTAACTACAGAAATTATAGACTGTATTTAAAAATACTAAGTAAATGCCTGTTTTAATGCAGTCAGCTTGTAATACATGAAGGAGTTGTTATGGTCAATTATTGCATTTAGGTGATTTTGTCAGACTGAGCAGAATCAGATGCATGGAAAAACTGAGTAGTTCTAAGAAAGAAAACAGTCATGTATTCTGTTAAGAGAAATACCATCTGGAGTCTTTCCTTGTGTGGGAGAGCAATTGTAAGCTGACAAATATTAACAGAATCACAAACACTTGTCACAGCAAGTCAGTTTGTACTACCATATGGCTGATATTACTGTCTGACTGTAACTGGACACACTACAGATTTTTGCATTTTCCTTAAAATTTTGACTCTTTAGTGAAGGAAATCTTTACACATGAAGTGCAAATGATGATTTGAAATCTATTGTGTATTCAGATATATTTCCACATTGTTTTCACATTATAAAAAGCACTAATACTTTTAATGTAAATAGAGAGTTGTTTATGAACATAAGACACTATCTTATAATCAATGCAGCACATGGCACCAGCACGTGATTGCAACATTTCCTGTTTATTAATCAAGTAGCCCTGTAGTCAAACATCTGGGAACATTTGAATGGATGAATACGCAACATCTGTCATTTGTACAATCAACTTATCAGTATGTCTTTTTGGTGTTTATTTTTTTATTTGTTTACTTGTTACCAAAGAGACACCGATTTTCTCTCTGGACCACTAAAACACTGAACAATGGCATTCCAGTAGATAAACAGATAACATATCAGACTAAATAAAATCAGGGAGCTCACGTGTGAATTTTATACTTTTAACTGGTGTTTTATTTACATCTCTGGTGCAGTTATCAGTAAAGTTTGCAACTTTATTTTGAGCATGCTGCAATGTTTATTCCGGGTATGACAGATAAAGAATATTATGTCACATTGTTGAAAATAATTTCCTAGTTAGTCACATGTTGGTACATATTGTCATTATGTCCAGATTACTTCAGTAATTTCCTGGACTATTCCTGTATTATATAACAATGTTATTCCATTTCCACTTATTTTAATTTTTTGTGGACCATTTCCATAGCAACCCTTGGTGCGTCTAAAAGGTGGAGCTATGATAGGTGAGGGCCGCGTGGAGGTGTTGAAGAACGGCGAGTGGGGGACAGTGTGTGATGACAACTGGAACATTCAAGCTGCCACTGTGGTGTGTCGAGAGCTGGGATTCGGCAGCGCCAAAGAGGCCTTGACCGGCGCACGATTGGGACAAGGTATGATGCAGTTTAATGTATCACTATATAATGATACACTGGTATGGAGGTTGCAGTGTGCCAGAAAAATAATAAACTGAAGTAAAAAAAAAAAAAAATTAAATATTATAAAGCCCCCAAAACTTGGTTTCAAATCATCAGTATTTTTTGATAACCTTAATTATTCATGACTAAACATTCAACAATCAAATTTCATCTTCATTTATTGATAGTGCTATAATCGTCAAACAACCTCACAACCTCCCTGCCCACTTCAAAGCAGACAGAAATCTAAACAAACTTTTCATGTGTTCATGAAAAAAGGTTTTTTTCCCTGAGTCCTAAAAAAAAAGATTTATTTTAAAGTCTTATTTAAATACACATGTAATTAATTTCATTGCAATTCCTCTTTAAAATGTAGCAATTTATTAACTGATGAACGCTGAAAAAAATCTGTTATTCTAGTGGCACACTTCAGACTCCATACATTGGAGCATGGGAGACCACCATCACAACTCTCACACATACAGATAGACTACAACAGTTCCTCCAGACATTTAGGAATTGTCTCAAGATTTCATTGAATTTAACTGTCGATAGTTTTTTCTTTAACTTTGATGACATTTAACATTTATAGCACGATCACTAAGCAATTCAAGCAAACCTCATTCCCAGCTGTGAAAATGAAAGGTGTAGACTGAAACTAAAGACATTCAGCTCCACCTTATCTTTGGCTTCTATATCCCCAACTGTTTTTGTCTCACTTCAATCAGTCTAGACCTTAAGTCAGCACATAGAGGCTCAGGCCAAATAGGAAAGAGACTTTAGAGAATATATGGAGCAGCACATTTATGTTTATACCTTGGCCCAGAACCTGATTCTGTGAAATGCAATATACCACGGCATTATAAGAATCATGTTCATTGGAACAGTTGCCCTCTATGTTATTCTCAGAGCAAAACAGAAAAGTGCACAAAATGTTCCGGCAAAGAAAACAGCCTTTATGGGTTTCAGAAGAGGAATTCTTTGTTGGAGAGTATACAAGGTTATTTGAGGGGATTTTTTAAAGAGTAGACCTCCGGACTCAAAGATGGTACCACATGCCGAGCATAGACTTGAAATAGGTGATGGTGTTTGTTTTCAGAAGTCACTGGTGTGAAATAAACTTCAACTAATAAACTAGACTAAGAATACAAAATGAAATGGTTCCATGGAGTGATTCCCTTATTTGTATTGGAGACAATGCAATTAGAGAATATTGATTTGTAATCAATAGAACCACTTTTTTCTGAAGTGTGTTAGTTCATATACAATATTGCCTTATTTTCTTTCATTAATTTTCCCCTCATTATTTCAGCTAATAAAGGATACAACATATTTTGCAGAGTTTTGCTTGACCTACAGTGATTTTTTGTCACACATTTGATAAATTAAATGTTTTTATTTCACTTAATTTCAATGTATTATACATAGTAAACTGTCTGCAATTACAGACGAGCTGTGTTATTACATCAACATTGTGTTCTGCCTGTTGTGAATTATTTTTTCTCCACTAGCTGCCAGTCCATCTCAGTCTCTGGATGTAGTTTCAAAGCTCACATCACGAGAGTCATTACTGGTTAGTCACATGGGAAGGGAACCAGCATGGCGGGAGTACTCACACATGTTATTGTGGAAAATCTGCTCCACTGAAATGACTTTTTTTATTTCACTTTTTTTTTTTAAACAACTCTCAAGTGTCTCATTTTCATTTGACATAGCTGACTGCTCGTTTACCTTGCATTGTAATTCTGGGGAGCAGGAAATCTTACATCTGTCTTTGGATGGACTCGTTGTTCCAAAAAAGACTCAGGCAGGCGGGGCTATTGTTGGAATAATGGGCAGTACTGGTCTGTGTTTCCCTAAATTATTGTGTAATCCAGAGATCTACTCTCTTCTTTCCAGCAATGGAAATAGATGTCTCCAAAAATTATGTTCTCTTATTTACATCATGTTAATGCTCCAGCTGTTTGTCCAATTTTTAGTCACAGTGAATTTCGTCACATATTCCACAAACTGAGAATTAATCAATGTGCTTGATGTGTTTGTGTTCCTTTAGGGATCGGGCCGGTCCACATGAATGAGGTGGAGTGTTCTGGGTTTGAAAAGTCTCTGACTGAGTGCCACTTCAACCGTGAATCTGTGGACTGCAACCATGACGAAGATGCAGCAGTCAGGTGTAACGTTCCTGCCATGGGCTTTCACAATAGAGTGAGTAGCTCTTTCTGCAATGTAAAACAAACACTGAATTTATTTGCATAGTACTGCTGACCATATCTGTCCCTCTCTGTCCTCAGCTTCGGTTAAATGGCGGCCGCAATCGCTACGAGGGCCGTGTGGAGGTTCTGACAGAGAGGAATGGCTCTCTGGTGTGGGGAACGGTGTGCAGTGACAGCTGGGGGACTATGGAGGCCATGGTTGTGTGCAGACAGCTGGGTTTGGGCTTTGCCAGCCACGCTTTCCAGGTAAGGTGTCTAGAATAAAGGTTGCCATCCACACCCACTGCCATTAAATCATTTTTAAGATGAGCTTATCTTTACTACACAGGCTTTCAGTATAAAGGAGATGGTTTTGGATGTAATTCGGGCTCTGACTCAAAATTTGCATGTCAAACTGAACTTTTTATAATTTATGCTGTCATTGCAGCTTATTTAATATACTTAAAGGGGACATATCACGTTGTTTGTGATTTTCTGTTATTTTTATACTGTTACAATGTTGGATGTCCATGTTACACATGGTCAAGTTCCACAACTTAAGGTGAACATATGCAAAATGCTCCCTGAGAGTCAGAAGCCAGATCTTCATCCTGCTCTGAATGCTTTGTTTGCATTCAGGCCATGTCATAATGACATCAGGTTTTTCACACATGCCCACAAACTAAAATGGAGGCTGAACTGAGGGGCTACGTAAAGGGCCAGTATAAGATAAATAAGGAGTTTTATAAACCATGCAAAGATATTCCAGTAGAGGCCCACAAAATAAATATAGACCTGGAGATGCGCATGATATGTCCCCTTTAAGGGTAAGTCACTCACACTTTGAAACTAGATGCTTATACAGTGGACCTTTGCTCATATTAAAAATAAAAACTAACATTAAAAACATCAATTGGCAAAATAATACATAATGATATAGATTCTGTTTTTGACTTACACTGTCACTGTTGTATTTGATGACCCATGGTATGTGAATGGTGAATAATGTTGAGTTGTCGTGAAGTTTAAATAGATTTACATGGTGGAATTGGTTCAATTTTGGTTCATTAGTAGCTTGGAAAAAGTTACTTTTGTTGGTGCTGAGAAAGTAACCCTCTATTATTAGATTGAGATCTGGCCTTGAATTCGAGTGTCCAGGAGATTAAAGTTACAGCTGTGTGAGATATGGACAAAGTCTGGCAGTATTAGCCATTTTAATGCCTCTGTGTGTGTCTCTGTGTGTACGTGCCAGTGGATGCCATTAACACTCACTCTAACAAGCTTGAGTTTTATTGATCCCACAGGGCAAAATAAAAATGCCACTGACTTATAAACATCACAAACACACAGTGAACGCAGAAAGCAGGCCAGGCATGATAAACCTTTGACACAAATGTGGGAGTGATGGGAAAAACCTTGGCTTCTCGTTTGAAGTTTAGTGGACCCTCCACCACTGAAGCCTGTGGCATGACTTGGCAGCGTCATAGTCCCGTCATGCTTACGCTTACCTCTTGCTTTTTAAAGGAGACCCTGGTGCTCCAGGTAAAAGGCTGGTCGAGTTAAAGACCTCCCTCATGTTTTCTTTATTACATATGCTTCTATTTTAAGGCTGAAACTAGTGGCATGTGTGTGGTTAAAGATGCTGTAACTGGTGATATAGCTCTGGAAAGTATGTGTGAATCATGAGGATGTGCTTTGATAACATCAGGGAGTTTTGTAAGTGAAAGACTGAATCTGTCAGAGGATGTTTGTCTCACTAAAGTGTGTGTTTGTGGCCACCACTTGAGCACTCATCCTTTAGTTAAGTACATTTTAACATGGTGCTTTTCTGATTCAGTGTCTGAAATAAAGGGTCTACTTGCGAATACAAGTAGCTATTTCATTTTATTTAAAAAAAAAAAAGAGAATTCTGTGCCAAGTCAAACAATCAGGTCAAGGTATCAAAACAACATATCACCTTGTAATTACATATTACATAAGAGTTCTCATGTTAACTGCAGGTTCAGGAATAATAAATGTCTATCTTTTGTTATCATACTGTAGCAGAGTAGGCAATCAGTCTCTTTCCTGTCTGACTTTTTAATACTCCTGCAGGCGAGCCCCACCACCAGATGGAACAAATGACACCAAGTTTAAACTATACTGCTGTGTGTCTGTCCCTCTCCTCAACCCACCAGCACATACTCCCATATCCATCTTTTCCCTCAGCTCAGTTTCTTTCTCATGAATCCCCCACACGCATGGAAGTTCGCGGAAAGTATGAGGTTTTCTAAAGGACCTCTCCCTGTGGTCTAGAAAAGAGGCTGAGTCAGGACTGTGAGAACATCAGAGCACCCCTAACTGTGTGTGTGATAGACTCTTAGATTATATTTGCCATGTGGGACAAGTAGGATTACTGTGTGAGTAATCATTTACAGGAAAATTAAGATAATATTTCTGCTGAAAACCTTCCCATACAAGGCGTCTTTTCCAAAGAAGCAACATGATCTTTTTCTGTCTGATTCCAGCTATTCTACGCATAAATAGATGGACCTATGTACCATTGTCTATAGAGAGGGAAATTTTATCTTAAAGTTTTGTGTATTTGTTTTCTTGCTAAGAGTTAGGTGTGAGGATTGATACAACTCTCATGTCTGCACAATAAATAAAATACGAATCTAGCAGCAGTTTTGACTGGAAGATGCTGTTTGGAATATGAAAGACTTATGACTTGGACTCCTCAAAGACTTAAGAATTGTGACTTGATTTGTTTCGAATGACTTGACTCAGCTGAGAGACAGCTCCATCAGCTTCAGCTAAATGATTTACCGTATATCTTCTGTGCATCTCTTTTGTCAGGAAACCTGGTACTGGGAAGGAGATCCATCAGCTAATGCTGTGGTGATGAGTGGAGTGAGGTGTTCAGGAACTGAGCTGACTCTTGATCAGTGTCTGCATCATGGGAAACACATTCACTGTCCCAGAGGAGGAGGACGCTTCGCTGCTGGGGTCTCCTGTACTCACAGTAAGAAACTGTAGAACTGTTCACAATCAAAAGTTAAGACTTAGGAACATTTTAGGGGCTCAGTACAATAAGAAATATGATGGGACAAAAAGTGCTTTTAAATTTTATAATTCAGACTTAAAACCATCATGTCCCTTGATGCTCTCTCCCTCGCAGCGGCCCCAGACCTGGTTCTGGATGCCATGGTTGTGGAGCAGACCACCTACCTGGAGGACAGGCCCATGTACGTGCTGAAGTGTGCCCAGGAGGAGAAGTGTCTGTCCTCAAGTGCCGACAAAGCCGACTCCAGCTCCTACCGCCGCCTTCTGCGTTTCTCCTCCCAGATCCACAACAAGGGCATGTCAGACTTCAGGCCGCTGTCTGGACCCCAGTCCTGGGTCTGGCATGAATGCCACAGGTGAGACTTCATTCAAGACTACAGATCCTAGTTTGCTGATGGTTAACACTGACTGACTGTCTGAAACGTGATCTGTTATTTTCAAATAATTATGCAGCTGTGAATGTTGTTAATGCTAATGCCAGATGCTCAAATGCTGAGTGCTGGGAAAGTTATAGGAATATAAGGATAATGTTTTTGACTAAAGCATGACTGTTAAGGAAATTCTATGAAACATCTTGTTAATTATCCTTTTGAACAAAACAGAGAAAAATGCAGTGCATGGAATATTATAATTAGGAAACTGTCATTTTAAAAAAAAACATTTTAAAGCAGTGAAGTTGTTTGGAGGAAGGCAAAATGATTTGGCACACAGAGATAAGAGCATGTTATTGTTAAATATAAATATGGATGTTTCATTTCCTTTCCCCCCTTCTTTGTCCAATCCAGACATTTCCACAGTATGGAGGTTTTCACCCACTATGACTTGCTGAGTCTGAATGGCACTAAAGTGGCAGAGGGACACAAAGCCAGTTTCTGTCTGGAGGACACCCATTGTGAAGATGGTAAATACAGTCCTCTTCTTTCACTGTTTTCTTCCATAAGAAAAAATGTAGTAAAACTATCTTCAAATATATATCAGTGTATTAAATGATGCTGAGGAATGTTTGATTTTTAACGAAGACAGATCTGAGTGGCTTAATACAAAACCTAAACTGATCTGAATGCTGACAGGTATTCAGAAGAGGTACGAATGTGCCAACTTCGGATCACAGGGCATCACAGTTGGCTGCTCGGATACCTACAGACATGACATCGACTGTCAGTGGATCGACATCACAGACGTGAAGCCCGGTGACTACATCTTCCAGGTAAAACATTTGGTTTTCTAGTCTAGCCATAGTCGATATAGCACATCTGCTGCTGCTGGAAAGATTGTCTAATCTCCAGCCAGCTCAGACTCATACTAACACTTTCCACAAGTCTGCATCTGCCTGTGTTTGGCGTTCTGCCTATGTGCACTCTTATACAGACTTAAAACGTGGGGTCAGCAGTTTCTTTCAAGGACACTCAAGGAACTTTCTGATGGGCACTTCCTGCTGCAGAAACCACATTTTCAATGTCCAAATTGTGAGACTCTGGCCTCCACCACTGGGAGATGCTCTAAATTAAACTGAAATCAAGGGTGACTTGGACTACAAAGTATCAGTCATCCAGTTACCATCAATCTGCTGCCAATCACTAAGTCTGTATTATCTGGTCCCAATATTGAGAATTATTTATGAATAATGTGTAAATGTGACAGGAAATCTTGTTGCTTTCAAATGTACATTAAACATTGTTGCATGTTCTTCCAGGTTGTGATAAATCCCACCTTCGAGGTTGCAGAATCAGATTACACCAACAACATTATGAAGTGCCGCAGCCGGTACGATGGACAACGGATATGGACGTACAACTGTCATATAGGTGAGACTTTTACCACCCAAGAGTCAAATCCAGTGGAAATTTAGGCTACTTTATTACTAATTTCTCATTTTTTATGAAAGCAAAATTTAAGTCTTACATTTTGGGCAATGAAGTCAGTTTAGGCTAACATTTTTACACTTATCCAACAGATGTTAAAACCATCCGGGCAGCAAAACACTAAGTGTTACAGTCCTAACACTGTCCATCTTTATTTTAAAATTGTACAACATTGAAATTTGTTTTATACAATGCATTAAGTTAAAAAACACGTAGAACTTTCATATTTTCGTGGGATTGAGCAGCATTTAATGCTACCATCAAGTCTTCTCTTCCCTGAAATTACTTAATGGATGTAGTTCAATTCTATAGATTAGCAACATACTGTAAGTAATGCATAGAGACGTAGCACAGAGCACATCCTGTCATTTTCACGTCAGGCACAAAAGATAATTTCAGGGAAAGAGCCCATTTCTGTATGATAAAAAATAAAAAATACTAAACATCTTTTTCTAAATACAAACTTATACAATTCTCAGTTTATGGTGTTTATGGACACCGTCTTTAAAGAACTTAGTCTGGTATTAAGTCAGTGACAAAATTACACAAAAATAATAGTAGTGTAACAGATACAGAAGGCCTAACATTCAAGTTTCCAATGTTCAAACTTATGAAACTTTCTAGTTTTCTGTAATGTAGAGTGTGAAAGAACTTAAACTCTGAGGCAACAACATTATGGTAATTTTGTGTTATTTGGAAGAACAAAAATCTTTAAGAACAAAATATTAAAAATATTCTTAATGAAAAATATTAAGAACAAAACAATTATATATATATATATATATATATATATATATATATATATATATATATATATATATATATATATATATATATATATATATATATATATATATATATATATATATATATATCTGTGGAGACCTGTATAACACTGCTACTAATTTTTTATTTTCAACAACTGTATTTCTCAGTTTAATCACCTTGCATGGTGGCTGGACTATCAGTGTCAGTGTTGTGTATGTGTTGTATAAGCTGGGTGTCTAAATATCCCTCGATGCAATATAGTTTCTATCTATATCTCTGTCTAAATGTGGATTTGAAACCTTTTTCTGTTAGTTTTTTTTTACTTTAAATAGATCTGATAATGTTATGGTGTAAAACTCCAGAAAAGGAATCTATATTCCTTTTTTCCTGTTGGAGTTGTGTATATATATATATATATATATATATATATATATATATATATATATAAAAATGTAAACTGCAGTGCACAACAAAACAGATTTCTTAAACAAAATCCTGAGGATGGATCTATAAAACAAATTAACATTTTAAGTTAAAGTTTAAGGAATTATTACTCACATAAATGTATGCAATCAATCCTGTATTACCTGGGCAAAGATGAAACAAAAAACACCTTCCCAAGAAATATAACATCATCAAAATGAACTTCAGTTTGAAGGCAACATGCAATCAAATCAAAACAACTCAAGAGCTTCTCCGGTTTTCTCCGATGCTTCCTCAGCTATCTGAACTCACCATTTGCACATGACTGTTCCAAACCCCGCTGTTAATACTGACACGTCATTTCCTTATTATTAGTGATCTTAACAGTGAACAACGCAAACCACAACAAAATGTCCAAAGTTCAGGGGTCAGGCTCAGCTACAGAACAGCAACTGTGAGGCTGGTGGTAATTCAGTGTTTTGCTCAACGATACGGGGCGAATGCTGGTGACGTGGGGCAGTGACTCAGTCAGTTTCCATCTTCAGCGTGCCAACCTGCTGTAGTGATCGGTGAAGGAGGCAAACATGTCAGATGGTAGTCGTACTCGTCATGATCAGGTAGCGATTAGGAGCCACCATGAAGCTTCTACAGAAGGCCGATGAATGGAGGCAGACCTCTGCTGGGCCTTTCTGTGGATAAAAAAAAATGTTGTTAGATGATATTTTGAAAAGGTGTAATATCGCAACATTGTACACAATAAACCTTTTGCACTGGACAAATTTTATCCTCAGGGAGAGGATGAAACCCATACATGCTAGATTTTCTTTGATGTGCTATATCCAGACAAGATGATTTTGAGAACACTACCTTTTTACTGCCAACAAACCAGGTCTGGTTTTCACTAGGTTGGTCACTTTCCTACTTTTGTGACTGCAGTATGTCAAGGAAGCACATCTCTGATGTATTGTTGCACCAAAGTTTTTAGGTTTCACCAACCAGAAATGAAACTGTTTTGCAGATCATTACCATAACAACAGATCCGCTACACTGCCCCTTTTGTCATATCATATGTAAAAATAACATCTAGCAGAGCAGGAACCTCCTTTAGCTACCTTGACATTGTAAACTTAGATACTGCATGTCATTCGTCATCACATCAGATGGTGCAATTCTATCACATCAAAAAGCGTGCCGCCGTCTTTGAGTATTCACAGATGTTTATATTTGTTGTCCTTGAGCTTCAGCATTTCTTCATCATTCTCTCTCTTTCTATCTTCACAGGTGGTTCACTGAGTTCAGAAACAGAAGAAACATTCCCTGGATTGCTGACCAACCAGCTTTCACAAAGGTAGAGCCCAAGATGGACAACAAAGACGGACGGACATTAGGGAAGCATATATTAATATTTGACAACCACTAGAGGGGGCTGTACTGATTTGCTTCCTTGGAGCAGTGCTGGATTGTTGAGCAGAGGGCTCAACTGGCTTAATGGACAATGAAAACGGGAAAATGAACTGCTTGCTTACTACATCTATTAACCACATTCCGCTCTACAAAACGGTTCCTATTTCTTATTGTCTCTTGCCTTTGTTATATGTGAAATGTAGATTTTGACTTAATGCTTATTGGGTAAGATTTCAGGTAAGATTGCTGTCAAATTACGTGTCAAAAGTTCCCTTCTAAGCCAAAGTGTTAGAGGGCAAAAAACCTCAAACTAAAAGCCATTACATGAAACCTTCACCCTAATTATAATATAATTTTTTTGGGATATATATATATATATATATATATATATATATATATATATATATATATATATATATATATATATATATATATATATTGGTGCTACAACTGCTCATTATCTTGCACTATATGTTTTATCCCAAAACAGTTGAATTGAAGGGGAGGAGTATAAATTGCGTACGTTTCTACAGTGTTGGAAAGTCAATGGCTTTAAATAGAAAGTGAAAAATTTAGAACAACCTCATTCTACAAAAGCACAACTGACAAGACAAATAATTCCTGCTCTTACAAGGACTGTATTAAACTTTCCACCAAGGATGACAACTGTAATACGGGGTACCAAAAGATGAATTGTCTGTCAGAATGAGGTATGACAACAACAATGATTTGGATTTGTTCCCTGTAGTATTTCTGACAATCTGTCAAGATTTTCAGCCATACATTGAAGTCAGAATAAAGCTGAGTGGAAGTGCTTTTTTTCCCTTCCAGGCTTTGCCTTCCACATACTTGAGCTCAAATGTTTTATTTATTGACTTTTTTTCTTGGTCACTATAGCAGAGTCACATTTTCATCTTCATGATCTGCACATCCCCTCAGCTTCTTTCTTTCTCACTGTCTTGAGTTTTGTTAAATTATTACTGTCAGGGACAATTGTAACATTGTGGATGTACTGTAAAAGCCAAAAATGTATGTGAAATTGCCTCTCCATTGTTGTGTAAATTTGTTTTTTTTATGTGGCAAATTCAAAGACCCTTCATTTTATAAGGGTACGTGTCACTTGTTGCCCAACAGTTTTTATTGTGTATGCATGGATGAATGTGGAAATGCATTACATTTCCTGTAATAAAGAATGGTGGAAGCAGATCTCACTTTATATGATAAAGCTACAACTTCAAAATGTTTCAGTGTTTGGAAATGCTTTAAAAAGGAAACAGAGATGAAGTAAAGAAGCATAAATACATTTAAAAAGTGGAAGTGAAAGATAACGTACTGAATATTCTGTGTCTGTTAGCCCACATCACAATTATAGTAAAATATCAACAGTTTTGCTTAAGTAAATATAATAAAGATGGAAGAATTAGTCAACATTTACCAAACTGTTGCAGATTGATTGCCACTAATTTTTTAATTACAGTTTCTTAAATGTGAAGATTTTCTGCTTTTCTGTCACATACAGTCGTAAATTGAGTATTTTGGGTTTTGAATTGTTGATTGAACAAAAAACATTTGAATTTCTGAATGAATTTCCAGCAACTCCTCAGCCAACTAAACAGTGAACCAAAAATGCTTCAAACCTGCGGCTTTTGTTAGTCTGTTCACCTGTATTTGCCAACAGTAAACAGTTCTCTTCAGTATCGCAGCGCCCGTCCTCGTCCCTGTATCCCTAAAGCTCTGGTCACCATCCGCCTGGCAACAGCACAGTCTGTCCTCGGACGTTCCTTCACTGGCTGGATAAACTCTGGAAGATAGCACAGAAACACGGATCTAGTCCATATCACCCAGAATTAAAACAATTAAAGATTCAAAGAATAAATGCTAGATACCACACAAAGGCTCCAGGGTATTAACAATGTAAAGCTGTATTTTCCTCAGTTTTTTAATTGTTCAAGATATCTCCTAAATTACAACAAGCATATTATTTCCAATAGCCAAAGGGCTCGAATAATTTAATATATTTAATGAATGTCCTACCTGCCCGTCTAATGGCCTTGCCTTTGGCTTTTTTACTCCCCTCAGCCAGCGCACGTACTTTCAGCAGTGGGTGGCAGATAGAGAGGGCTTGGAGTGCTGCATATACACAGAAAACACTGAAATGTTAGTACATTTTCACTCATTTACAATCAGCTTTTAGCTTCAAACCCACAAACTACTTCTCACTGTATGGTAAAGGCTCTTACCTGCAGACTCGCTGGAGAAAACCCCCAGGGCATGTGTGTTGTCCACCCATTTGATCTTCATTCCACCATCACTGAGATAGAGAGGGAAGCACTTTTTTAGTACAGTTTAATTATGTATTTGGTAGCTAGATCAGTTGTCTGCAATTATCTTTAATTATATTGGGCATACACTGATGTGAAACTTTGAGCATTTGTTGCACAGTAAATACAGAAAAATATCTCCGCCACACATTACAAAAATATGTTGTTGAGTCCACTTAAACTCATGGGAGTCATTAATTAAAATACAATAACTATAAAGACAAACTGGCAGAGCTGAAGAGAGCTAAAGGATCTTGGATCTGTGGTCGCACCTGTAGTCAGTAAAAGCATCCAGGAGGTCATCTGTTTTGAACATCGCTGGGAAGTCATAGATCTCGATCACGTGACGAAACTCAACCGGGTTGATACACACATTCTCATAAATGGAGTAGTCATTGTGTACATGTTCAATGGAAACAGTCACTGCCTCTTTCAGATGTGTCTTGATCTGACAAGACAAAAACAATATTATGGGTTTCAATCATAGTGGTAAAGATGATAATCATCTGTATATCAATGACTAAGTATTTGTATTTTTAAGTGTAAGCTTACCTCTTCAGTTAAGTCATCAGTGTCTGTGATTGTGTCTTCTGTCTGGGTGCTGTGTGACACACCAGCAAGGTCTTCCTCTTCCTTCACATCCCCCTCCAGGGTCATGTCAGTGAAACAGGTCACAGTCTGGTCCCAGACAAGAGGCTCAGCTTCATGCAGCCTCAACACCAAGTTTTGTTTCTTTTCCTGAGGACAAAGCACCGACCTGTCGATGATATCATCAGCTGGACTGGGGTGAGATTCTTGTTTGAATGTGGATGAGGGCTTTGTGTTTTCTGTAGTTTCAGAACAGGAACAAGATTGAGATGGACTGGTGATACAGTTGCAGCTACTCGATGCTGGACTGGGCAACTCTTGGTCTCCTGAGGGTCTTTGTGAGTTCTGTAAGTTCAGTCTCTCCCGAGCAGCTCTTGGCATGTAAAGGGGCATGTCTGGTCTCTTAGGCCCTCGGCTTCGTGACGATGAAGATTTAGACTTGGCGTTGCCCTCCATCTCTACCTTACTTCTTGGGGGTTCTTCACACAAGCTGTTGTTGCCCTCCAAATCACTGTCTTCCTCTATCTCACCCCTACAAAAAAATTAAATACAATACACAAACGTCCTTACATAGGAACAGCCATTTCAAACATATACTATAAAATTTGAAAATCAATTCAGGCGACCATGAAGATTTCAAAAACAAACATTAGCAATGTTGCTTTAAATGTGCTGTTAATCACTGTTACATTTTTCTTTTAGTTCAATTTTAATTGATGATCGGTTCTACATACATATATTCTCAACTGGCCAAGTCAGTCAGTCATATCAAACAGATGGCTTTAAAGTACAACAGAAAAGTATATTGTGTAAAATTGAATCTTTTCTTCAACATGTGTCAACTGTGTCATCACACCTGATCAAAACAAGTTAGTTTCTTGTATATTTGAAAATACATAAGTTATAGTAATAGATTACAGATATGTTTAATCAATGTGTGACTTGTCTTCCTTCAGTACCTGAGTTCAGAATGGCAGACCACCACTCTACGACACCAGCTATCACCCACGGAGAAGGTGGTGAGCTCTGGCAGATCCTCTATGGTCTTGTGGATCAGGTATCGCAGTCTGCTGGGTAGAGGGGGGAACAGGAGCACACTGGACAGGGACACAGAGGTCATGACAACAGAGATAGACAGTCAGAAGGCAACATCTTTTTGGGTCACTATAAAAACAGGGTCATTTTTAACAGCATAAATTTGGTGTTGCGTCTTTATTGTCAGTGTTTGTAAGCTTCATTTTAAAAAAAGCCATCTCTTCTTGTTGCTATTGAGGACAAGCCTATTTTTTCATATAGTACACAGCAGCCATGATGTTTATCTACAAGGTCCAGCAAACTGCATCAACTTCTTTTTTAAGTCGAATGAGCAGCAATTGCACAGTGCTTTATGCTGTCCTCAAGACAGTAACATGGCTCATTCTGTTATAAGACTATATAGACTGTATAAAAATACACATTTTTATCTTCACGTTCTGTGACAGTTGTTCCACGTGAAGTTATTTATAAGATTGCACGACTTCAAGAAGATGGCGAGAAGATGTAAAATGAAATTGTTGGATAAAAAAAAACAAAACAAAAAAAAAACACATTTCGTGGACCAGTAAGTTACTGAAATGAAAACAGTTGCATGAGTAAATGGTACACATGTTCAACTTTCCAGTAAACTTGTGTATTTCTCTACTGGTCGGAACTTTACCTTTTGCGGTTGTTCTTTTGTTGGTATGTTTCCAGCTCATCCATGACCTGATGCACGAATTCATTTTCTTGCTTTGGTAGATAAAGGCCATCGAAACAAGGAAACGCCAGGGTGGACAGAGAAGGATCGCTCCTGATGACAGTGTCGTGAAGTGAACTTATTATTGACCTAACAGACGCGAGCTGCAAAATCAATCCAAATTGAGCGAAATTTAAATTCAGTAACGTTAGCTTGCAACTAGTTAGAGTTAGAGGCTAAGCCAAAGAAACAATAGCTACATTAGTTAGCCAAGTAGACCAGAAAACTACCTAGTTATGATATATTTTGTTTCATAACACATTAGAAACTGTTAAACTAAGATAACTTAACGTCCACTTAACGATAACGTAGCTGTCACCTTAACGTTAGCTGACGTTAGCTAATGCGTATACTAATTTCGGTTGGCTTACCGTTATGGTTAAAATGTACTATTTTGACTTGGGGTTGTTTAAGTTAGCGTTTAGTTAGTCACAGGCAGCAGTTGCTCAGTAGCTAGCTAGCATCACAGAGCTACCGGAAGCCGCTCCACCAGAAGCAGCAACATATCCGGTCTGGGTTCTTCACAATAAAAGCAACGTTCCTCCAAAGCTACTGTAAAAATTAAGATTGATCAGTGGTGGAAGAAGTAATCAGATCATTTACTTAAGTACCAATACAACAATGTAAAAATACTTAATTACAAATAAAAGTCCTGTATTATCAGCTTGATTTAGTCAAAATATTAAAGTAAAAGTGGTGGTTTGGTCCCTCTGACTGATATATTATTATATATGACATCATTAGATTATTAATACTGATGCATCAGTGTGTACGCAGCATGTTACTGTTGTAGCTGCTGGAGGCGGAGCTAGTTTGAACTACTTTATATACAGTTAGCTAGTTCAGTCCAGCGGTTCCCAACCTAGAGATCAGGCACCTCCAAAGTATCACCAGATAAATCTGCAGGGTCATGAGATGATTAGCAGGAGGAAACAAAGTTCTGAAACACAAATCTTTTTCTGAAAAATCTTTGATTGTTGGTGAAATATTGGATCACTTGAACATTTATTGAAATGAAAGCATGTGAGAAGTTTGGAGGGGAAAAAAATCACAATTTGGTGGGGCTGTTAACAACTCATACACATCTGAAATGTGACCCGACTACACACTGCTTTATGTAAGACATCAAAAGCCAAAAAGGTTGGAAACCACTGGTTTCATCTTTAACAATGTGTTTTATTTTAAAAGCGTGTGATGTTATCCAGTGTGTCAAATCTTCATCTGAAAAGTAACTAAAAATGTTAAGTAAATATAGTGGAATATAAAGTACATTTCCCTCTGACATGTAGTGGAGTGGAAGTGTAGAGTAGCAAAAAATTGAAATACACAAGTAAAGTACAAGTACCTCAAAACTGTGCAGTACTTGAGTAACTGTACTTAGTCACTTTCCACCACTGGTGGTAATAATTATCCCAATAAAATTCTTAACTCTTTACAGATTTTGGAACCCACTGCCTACAATATTAACAACAGCTCACTATCATCAAAGCTTGATGTAATTATTATTATTTGAAATAAAGGTCATACACAAGGAGCGCTACAGATTTCCAGGAAAAGACAGTTTATTTAGATAATCAGAACAATATTTGTAAGAAAAGTAGACATGTTGTATCAAACACCATCTATAGCAATCCATTGTGGAATTCAGAGTGTTTAAGGTTTCTGTGGTGTTTGTTGATAATTGAAAAAAAAAAAAGAAAAAAAAAAAAGAGGATGATGTTCGCAGTACAATATAGACAGAGAACCTTGAGAGAAACATAACAAGGAACACTGACTATGAGAGAGGAGATTAATAGTGCAGTTGTACTATGACAGCAGAGAGAGCAGGACATTTCTCAAAGTGCACTAGGTCATGTTATCATTATTTTGTGATGGACTTATTAACAGTAAACATGCTCAACCTTTGAAGTCACAAAAACCTCCAGCTCAGAACTTCCAATGTGTATGTTGCACAAGACGTGATTCCCCCCACCCATCCCCCCAAAAAAGTCACATTCATGCACAGATAAGAAAAGATTGGCCTCAACAAAGGCTACAAGCAGCACGTTAATACCGTAACAGAATTACTGTTTACAGATGGTGCCAACAACTCCATCCCAACCTATTTCTATGACAATTCTTGGCGACTACACATTATTCGACTTTATATTATTTGCAAAACAATACACAAGTCAAATCACTCATGAGTACCATGGTCAAAAGTGGCATTTTACACAATGGCACTATTCATAGGGACCAGTCTTGATCAACTTGGACATGATTTATACATCACCTCATGTATAAAAAAGACATGAAAACACACTTATAAACATAAGGATAGGCATACAGTAGAGTACGTATAAATAACAGAGAAAGGGATCAGTTCAAAATTATATACATCCATTCAGGTGAAGCAGGTGTCTGAATGTGCTGCCAGACAAATGAACAGTATCTGGTCAAAGTCATCATCCTATACAAAGAGATAAGAGGAAAAAAAATCTGTTAACACTAAAAATAAGAAAAAAGGTAAAGCCGGTGGTGTTTTCAGTGTTGATATATCTTATTGTACATTTAGGCAACATGGCAGTAAATGTCCTGCTAAGTGATTTTCAGTCATTATGAAATGATGCAATTAAAGAAGTGAAGTATAAGAGATCGATTTCAATACAGCTGAACAACAAGCCTTATGCTGAAAATTCTGAAATTCCGATTTCTCAAATGAAAGTTAAGAAAGTCATATTTGAGCTCCCCAGATTTTCCCAGTGGAACAAACGCTTCTTTGAAAATGCATCTGAGTGAGAACATACCCCAAGATTCTTTATCTTCCGGAGCCAATACTTCTGTCTTCAAAGATGGTAATTTCAACCTAGAAGACAGCAAGTTAAGGAAAAAAAACACAATGCTACATGCCCATATCTTATAGAATGAAGGTTCTATAAAGGTTTCATAAATTATGTTTACATTTAACACCTAAATTATGGATATATGTCCCCGTTAATATGTGATGTGTAAAATTAGTTCAACTTCTAATACCCTAACTAAAATATGCAGACAAAAATAACTTTAGATGGGCCAGGCAACATCATCACAAGCCACCAATAAGCCTGACTTTACCTCCGCATAATTTCCACACTTTCCTATTCCACTGTTATTGTCTTCCTTCTTCTTATAGAGCTGGTCCTGGATAATTCTAGCTAATCTGGAGATGAGTCACTACCACTACTTCCCCTAGCAGATACACCTCATAATGACAATGTTGACATGATGAATGTGCTGCTATATACAAAAAAGACAGACACATACTTCTATAACTACACAACATGGGCTGCATATTGTCATAATGTAACTTAATTGACATTAGCCAAGTAAAGGATACGACTCTGAGACCTCTCTCTATGGGGTCGGTGAGCAGCAGGCCTCTGGGAGCATATATCTTCTCATTCTGGTCCTTAATATATCTGGCTATCTTCTTTAGCACCTTAAGACAGAGAGACAGAGTTAAACCTAAAAAATATACAGCGATGTGTACCAAACACAAAACAGAGATGAGGTGCTGTACACATTATTTGTTTAAGTGGCATTACCTTTTCATAGTGTGTCTCCATACAGAGGAATATGGTGTAAGCAGTGAGACAGGCCAGGCAGCCCTCCAAGTAGGACTTCCCCCCTAGTTTCTCTGCCTCTGCATAAAGGTTGTTTAGAGTCTGGATGGTCTCCTCAAACTGCTGCTTGTCGAGCTAAAACCACACAAGTTTAAACATAAACACAAGCCTTTCACATGTATTCAACAACCCTTACATCCAGAATGGTGAACTCTCTACATACCCTCGATTCAAGTTCAGAGGGGAACTTGGTCTGGAACCTGCAAATGGTCCCTGAGCTGTAGTCTCTCTGGATAAACACCTTGGAGAAGACAGCTGGCTGCTGGAGGTCCTGTAAGCTGTGGGTCTGGACGAAAAAATGAGAAAGTATTCAACTTTATAACATGTATCTCTCTAAAGGGTTTGAGCAGTAACATTTATTGCACTTATTGTACAGCCAGCTAACACTTGAATTTAGACGGAAATCAACATCTGGATGTCAATAACACAGCTGTTAGCTAACGTTACATTAGCTATTATCAAGCTAAAAGCTACGACATCTTTTATTATATCAGTCTAAGCAGATGACAGTTACCACATTTGTGATGTTGACAGACACCGACTACTGCAAAGTAATTGTAAAGCAACACTAAACACTACGACTCGCCTATGATGCGGGCTAACGTTACATTAGCTAATAATAGGTTAGCTTACTTTTCATGGCCCATCTACGCTGTTGGAAAATAGGGCAACATTAACATTTATCAACAACCAAAACAACGAAAAGTCGTAAACATGGTAAGTTATTCAAACATCCAACCACACGCAAATCTTTTAAAAAACGAATAAAACCCTAAAATCACATACCTCAGCCATAGTGGACGCTTCCTCTGTAGCTGCTTCGCATCTGTGACGCACTCCGCCTGGCAACGCAACTTCCGGTGTTTGGCAAACGTCTTCTTAATAGAGTGCTAAAGTACAAGTAACTTAAAGGAAAAAATAATTTAGCTGTTAATACTTTTATACTATTACTCGAGTAGGATTTTTAAATGCGGGGTTTTTACTTGTAATGAACTATTTTACAATGTCGTGTTGACACGTAAAGGATCTGAGTACTTCTTCCAACACTGCAGGTCACAGAATCTGATGGGTCACCAAACACAGTGTAACAGCGGCAGATTGTTTTCACAGCAAAAGTAATAATTAGACAGAGGTGCTGCTAAATTAAATGTAATAATACATAGCTAGTGACAATAGTTTTGATCTATTATAAATTATATATTTCTGTTTTTTTATCAATACATATATTATTCTGTTCCTTATACACAAATACAGAAAATAAAGCAAAGTACATTAAGGGAAACCAACAGGCACACTTATTTAGAGACAAAATCTATTATCATACATCAGTAATCCCCAAAACATACAAACATAATCCTGTTTACTTTTTACTACCATTATTCCGTATAGAAATGATCTTTCCCACTGCATAAATTTAGATTTCTATTGCCCTAATTTAACTTGACTGAGCATGGCTTCCATTCAGGCTGATTCCTTGTCCTCAGTTGTTCATTGGTTTTTAAGTCTTCCCTACAAGCATTTAGTTTACAATATGAGTTCTCTAGGGACCCGATACTAAATTGTTCAACTTTTCTATAATTTCTTCCAAAATAGATTGAGGACGGGGCATTAATTTGTACCTTATTTTTGCTTACTCGAATGAATCTGAAAGTACTCAATTCCATATTGCCACTCAATTTGTGTTGGTAAACACATCTTGGACTTTTTCCCCAGTCCATCCTATACCCTTAATTTGAATATAGCATCTGCTCTTCCTGGTACAAAGAATGTTTTGCTCACTGCATGTGGTCCCAGTACACCAATTACCAAAATTTAGTTGTATTCTAATCTGGACCACTTCCCAAACATAACATTTGAAGCATAACATACTATGAAGCAAGTTACTTATAGAAATTCACTTCTACAGATGCATTTATGGGCATCTATAGTTTTTCCATGCAGTACACCTTTCTCCATTTAGTTCTGTGTCTGAGAACTAAATCTTTAAGAAGCGAGTGAAAACAGTAAATACTTAGGTGCTTTTTTTGTAAACTTGGCAGGTTGCCACACCCAAACATATTGTGCTGCACCCACCACTTTCCAGAATATATCTAATGTAAACCCAAAAGTATATTGCTTAACCCTTTGAATCCAGTTAACTTTATTAAATCAGTTGCTTTGAGCACCCATTTATTATTATTATTACAGGTAAAACTGTACTATCAGTGACTTTATGCTAAAACACTGTAGCATTACTGATCATAGGAGCTGAACTTGCAACATATCAACCTCAATTTAATACAAATGAGAAGTGTACACGAGGTGGTAGGAAATTTCTTTTTATTGAATCATGGTCTTGTTGACTCAATTCTGGTTCCGTTCGCTGTGATTTAGTCGAACAGACCGAAGCCCATGTCGTCATCCGATTCCTCAGATTCCTCCTTAGCCTCCTCCTTAGCAGCAGCTGGAGCTGCAGCGGTCTCGGCAGCTGCTGCAGGTGCTGCGACAGCAGCAAAAGCAGATGGGTCAGCCAGGTAGGCTTTGACCTGTGATGACAAAAAAGGTCTACAGTTAGTTTCCCTCTACATGTAGTTGTTTCCATAACTTGACAGGTATAAGATTAAACGTTCTCTTTGCACGGTGATCAATGTAGGGCAGAGGCTACACCAGAAACTATCCTGCTGATTTGCTTCAGACTAAATTTAGTTTCATGTGCATAGGCATCATACCTTGTCTGCCAGGGGGAAGGAGTAGTCTGTCTCCACAGCAACAGCCAGGACTTTCTTGTAGCCATTGATGATGGAGTGGGGCACAGAAGCAAGAGTGGGGTAGCCAATCTCCAGACATACACTAGCAATGTTCCTCACACCCTTTAAAGAGAGTTATATGGTGAGTTGACAATTTACTAACAATATCCAAGCAAAAATGTCAAATGAATCTTTAAAGTTTTGATAAGAATTTCATCTTACCTCCAGGAACCTGCCATGCAGAGAAGCCTCTGTGATGTCAAGAACCTCAGGGCTGTAAACACTGCCGTTGTCGTACACCTGCTGGATGATGAGTCCGTAGGAGAAGGGTGAGATGTTCAGCATGTTAAGCAGTGTGGCCTCACTGGCACCAACCTTGTCACCAGTCTTGATCAGACCGACGTCACTCTGGGGGAGGGCAGAAATATCAGTTAGTTACCGCTTAAACAATGACACTCTTTTACATACATGTACTGAGTAAATTTAAGTATACTTCTGGGGAGAAGACAAGGCCTCCTGCACTTAAGCAGATATGAAATTGTTTCCCAACTTACCAAGATTTCAATGGTTCCCCTGGAAATCTTGGTGGTGATACCCAGAGCCTGGAAGAAAGATGTCTTCTCAGGACCCAGACCAGTGTTCTGGGCTGGCACAGTCACATCACATGGGGCAATTGCTCCAGCACGGGCAGCTGCAGGTACCTTGGGTAGTGAAAAGCAACAGTTTAGCATCTGTGCTAGCACTGACTAAGCCTTAACAGTTTACACTCATTTTAATAGGTTTTGAAAGTGTCTGAAACCATACGTCCCTGGCTGTCAAGAGGTGCTGGCAGACAGGGATAGCGTGGAAACAGGTTACTGTTTGCAGGGGGAACGACAATACAGCACCAAACGAGCTGCATTGTAACTTATCCTGCACATTGAGGACTCATTCTGATCCTTAATGTAATAAGTCTGACAGCAAACTAGAGCCAATAAGTGGTTGTTTATTGCTGCCACTCACTTGTATTTTGGTAGTCAGGTGTTATTTGCTCTTACCTTGTTGGCCAGCAGCATGTCCCTGACCTCAGCCAGATCCTCCTTGGTGAAGACAAAGCCCACATTTCCTTTAATGTGGGGAAGGAGTCTGTTAAATTATAGGGTTAACTGTTACAATACGCAAGCAGATTGTAAATTCTACAAAATAAAGGTTTTTACGTGTCTGAGACCTTGCGTCCCTAGCTGTCGGGGGACGTAGACAGACAGGGATAGCTGGAGACAGGTTACTGTTTGCAGGGGGAACGACAATACAGCACCAAACGAGCTGCATTGTAACTTATCCTGCATCAAAAATGGTATAATAAGGTATAGTACGCAGGATTTTCCAAAAGTGTGTGTAGACTCAAATAAGCCCTCCCAACCGTTGCTTATGACCTGCTAGAAGTGTGTGGCAGTGCCTTTATCTGCAGACCCTGTAGTCTTATTATACTGTGTTCAGGACACTTCTGGGTGTCTGCATGCCTGCTTGCCTGAGCTACATGCAGAGCACAGGCCACGCTGGTCAAGCCAGGGAGGAGGGGGCCTATTTTGAATGCTGTGCATTTACAGACACCATAGACAAATCCTGCCTAGTATATCTTTAAAGACAGCAAAAACAGGGAACAGTAACTCACTTCTCCAAGGCAGGATTGTTCTCCAGGTGACCACGGATGGCTTTGCGCATCATGGTGTTTTTACCCATCAGCACCACAGCCTTGCTGCGCAGAGACAGACGGATGGTCTGCATCTGCTTGGAGCCCACATTGTCGGCACCCACGATGAAGCATTTTGGGTAGTCATCCAGGAGTTGCTGTAAACAAAGGAATTATTATGTTAGTCACCTCAAGACATTTACACACATATACATACCATTTAAAATACAAGTGATAGTATCTAAGTTTAAAATACTTACGATGATTTTCATAAAATAGTTGGACTTCCACGTGGCCCTGTCTTCCCTGGGCATCTTTGCAGTGCTTCCAAGGATCGCTTAGCAGCTGGTTTAAAGACAAGGTAATATCTACATCCAGAAAAACAAAACGAAAACGTTACTGTTATACTTGGAAAACCGAATGGACAACTACTACATTCTGCGTTGTAGAACCGGACATGCGGTCGACAGCTAACGCTAGCTAACATTAGCCGGCTCATACTAACAGGCCACACTCGCTTTAAGTCGAACTTACGGACAATTACGGGACATAAAAGACGTAGCCTTTGATGCTACATATATTCATCTCGAAAATCTAAATATCCTATACGGTGAAACTTCACTAAAAATGACTTTAACCGTTAACAGAGAGAGCGAGAAAAAAATCCTTACCGCGCACAAGGGTCGCGTGAAAGAAAGAGGAATGGGAATGACGCGGGAGGAACATATATGACAAAAAGTGACCAATCACAGTTGAGTTATGGGCGTGAGCTTTACAACTATTGGATGGTTACCTGCCATATATCGGAAAGAGGAAGAAGAAAAAGAAGAACTAAAGAAGAACAAGAACTATTGGATGTTTGTTATGTCAATCATTTCTACGGCCACTACACTACAATCAACGCTTCATACACATCCCATTCTGACTTCAAAAGACGAGCGTGGTTTCAAAAATGATTTTCTATGACCTTCTAACGTATTTAACGTTACGACAACTAGAGACTAAACTAAAACAAACTAACTAAAACTAATGCTGGTGTTGGTCAACGAGTTAACATATCCGTCAGCAGAGCAAAGCGATGGACGCGTCGCCTTCGCAGCTTCCGTCAGAAGTCTGGCACCACGTGTTTGGATATCTGTCTGGGGCAGACAAGTTCAGCGTCCGGGCATGCTGCAAGTATTTCAAGAAACTTGTTGACCACGGGTCTCTGTGGAAAGACTGGGCAGTAGTTCTGGCTTTTCCAAATGGCTCTTACAACAGTCAGTTTTGGGCTAGCCTTCGCCGCAGAAAAGTCACTAGTGCGGTGGTGAGGAGCACTAAAGCTAAGGACTGGAAACAGCTAGCCCAGTCCCTTCCTGCTCTCAACACAGTGGTAATGGACCAAAGCTCACAAGAGAGCCTCGACTGCTTGAAGAACTTTCCACATTTGAAGCGTCTGGCTATTAGAAGTAGTCTCAAGTGTCTTTTGCTAGATGCCTCTGCAGTGTCTCAACCCCTGCAGCTGACTCACCTCAGTGTGTGTGGTGTTTCATTACCCCGTATTGAAAGCCTCATATCTGCTGTCTCCCAATTTAAAAATCTCACATCTCTGGTGTGTCATAAGACAGGAACTATTCAACAATCAGTTTGGATGGTTCACTCAATACTTACGTGCCTGCCTAAGCTGAAGCATCTGTCATTGTCTACTATGCGTATATGGACCCATGATCCCAGACCCAATCCAGGTCCTTTAAGAGGAACACATGGACAAGATGGTGCCCCGGCCTTGTCCAGTTTAGAACTTATTAACTACACGGATCATTCATTACCAGAGGATGCAATGAGGCTGGTGCCTGGCCTGCAGACTCTTGCAGTTGTCTACCAGCACTCGCATCATGAGTTGGAAGATTTGGGGCCACCTGTACGTCACCTGACAACATGGCTGCGTGACCTCCCTCAACTGAAAGCCCTGATCATTGTCAAGGGCCCACCTGTTAACAAGTACGTCAGCTCCATTCCAGCCACAGTGACCAGTCTTACACTGCGTGTTGCAGGTATATCCTCAGAGGAGATGGCAGCCGTGGCAGCGCGGGTTCCAAATCTCCTTCACCTTCATGTGGACCCCTGGCCATCACATTTGGGAGCTGTCACTGCTGAAATCCCACATCTATTTCCAAAGCTGAAAAGTCTTAAACTTCGACATGAGCATGTACCAGAGAAGGATTTCTTGCACCTTCACAAGCTTCAGGACCTGAAATACTTGGAGATTCTGGATAGTCAGCCGCACCTCTCTGAGCTTATTGTCAAGCTCCAAACTCTCACAAACTACAGACTTCAGGTCACAACCTCTCGCCACAGAGATATACTGGCTTGTCCCTGTGTTTGTCAGGTGTATTGAATTAGTCTTTTGGGGGGGGGGGGGTATTCAACTGTACACTATTAAATTCTGTATATTTAATGTCCTATTCTCATTTGATATACACATGAAGTGCACCTTATTTTTACATTTTCTGAACTTTCTGAACAGATTGCTATTGTTGGACTTGCATATTGTTATGCATCAGACTCAGGTAAATCTTCTGTTCATTTATAATGCTTGTAAATTAAATTAGCCCATGTAAACTATTATTGCAGTCCCACATTAAATTTTAAAACTAAACCATTAAACATGTTTTAATGTTTTTTTGTGTGTGATTAAATGATCTGAATTCATGCAAAACACTGAACACTATTAGTAGAATGTATGAAAAGGGAAACCACCACAGAAATCACTTCTCAGACAAAACAATGCCAGAAATAAAGAACATATTTTATTTGCAGCAGTTTAATTAATCAGTCAGTAATCAGGACCCACATAGGCTTACAACCCCACCCACACAAAGAGCCAGAGAAATCCATGGCTCATGAGAAAATTCAAATGGTAAAAGATTACAAGAATGTCTCCATTTACAAAGCAATGTTCACTTGATCTCATTAACAGTAAAAGGCTTTAATATTTTTTTTTCCATGAATTCTTTGACAAAAGCAGAAACTATAAGGCAATATATTGTAAGAAGATAAATATACATGGGGTCAAATGAACTCAAATTCTGTTCATTTTCATAAGCATACAGTTTTAACTGAAGGTGCAAATGTTAAGTCTTAAGTCACCTAGCTACATACTGTAAATCAGCTACAAGTGTACACTATACTGTCTGCTGAATGACTCAGTACAGAGGATTTCCCCTTGGCTTGTCTACTACAGTGTAAAGTATTTGTTCAGAGTTAAGATGCACCACAGTAGATGAAGCCTGTCCCAGAGTTCAGCCCATAAAGACTCAAATCACAGGAAAGACTGAGAACTCCACAGTGTATACGACCTTATTGCATTGAAACATTTGGCACAAGAGCAATTCTCAAAGTAAAAACAATCTGAATGTGGATAATGTGTATTAACTCCTTGCACACCTTGTGATCAAAAATAAAAGCAACTGAAAACAATAAGACAAGCAACATTGTCTTAAAATAATTTTTTTTTAAAAAATCACACAATATCTCATATTTCTCGTAAAACAGCTACAAGTACTGAGTCATTAAATAAATGTAGCTAAAGGCTTGGCGGGGGCTTGGTGATGTATTCTGATTCCTGACCAGCTAACGTGAACATCCAGCTGTCATCAGTGAACCTCGCACTGATATCAGCTCATACAGCAGGATCACAGATCATGACTCATAATAAAAATATGGAGGGCCGCGTGTCCTTGGAAGTCTGGCACACTGGAATCCAAGCTGGTATGTCTGTGTTTGTGAGTGAAGGAGTGAGTGAGAACAGGTTAAACTGTTGTTAGCCTACATGCCAATAGAGCCAGCTCTTTGCATATCAATGTGAGCCAGAACAGCTCAAAAATATATATTTTCATCAAAACAGTGACAAAACACAGTTGTGTCACAAAGTCGAGCATAATACAGGTATATAAATTTAGGTTCTGATTGTAGCAGCGACTGGCAGCTAGTGCTGATAAAACTCTACATAATAGAGTAGCATGCTTCTAATCCAAATTCCCTACTAATGTTAATGCAACCAAATTTTAAATCTTGAACCAGCCTTACTAATATATTTAATACAGTGATACATTCACAACAGTAGCAACAGTAAGATTATGGAGAAAAGTGTTGAACTGAAACATCATTTCTTCTTAATACAATTCTTCTGAATTTATTCTAGTCTTTTTTTCTCTCTCTCTCTCAAAAAAAGTAACCTGTACCAAAAGTTTAACATTTATGACCATAGTACATGTCATTCTTATTTACCTACATTTTGTCATCATTACTCGCAAAGGTTTATCTTTATTTGAACATTATTGAAGTAAATGACACAACACATACGTTGCAGTAGTAAAGTAAAAACAAAGTTCCAAGTTGTTACAGAAAAAAGAAAGTTGAATATGATATAAATCTACTAGTAGCCATCTGTGTTAAGAACTGCTGGGCAACTAAATGTTGGATTACTGTTCCACTGGGAATACATGAAGTTACATGAGCATGAATGTGAACATCTGGGTTAATTTTCATAGGAAAAATAGGACAGTAGAAAAATAAAAACTCATATCTTAAACTGTAAAATGCACCTTAAGACGGTCTCATCAAGAGATCTGCGGTAGGAGTGTGCTAAGAGTTTGAACTACTATTTTAAAGAAGTGAAGAGGAAGGAGTTCAGTGTGTGTGTGTGTACATGTACATATTGGGTGTTTTCATGGTTATTTTAAATGGCACCTTGATAGTCTCCAAAACTAGAAAAATACATCTTTTTCATTATTCCAACACTCATTGGGCAAGCACTAGTTATCCAACACTCAACATATTTCGTAACTGCTTATTGTGAGTCAACTCTCCATGGTCCATGCATTCAAGCTGCTGACTCATACCTGCATAAAACGATTTCACCGTATAATGCGAAGTCTTGCCCTGCAATGGGGGAATAAAATCATTTACAAAACAGGGCCCTGAGGGAGTCTAAATGCTACCCTCATATGCTCCTATACATCAACACACACAAGGGGGGGGTGAAATTAGCATCTTTTCTTTGCTGCACGCAGCGCAGGAATAAAACTCTAAATAAAAATCTCTTTGGGCTCTGTTAAAATGTCTTTAGCAAAAGTGTGAAATGCCAAGCCTGAGAGGTTGGACAGCCAGGGAAGTCCCTTCAGTGTCAAGTCAAGAATTGATAGTCAGAGACATTTTTCACCCATCTAATGATGTGATACACCACAACATAAGGCCCTCTGTCTCAAAAAAAAAAAAAAAAAAACTGACTCATACATATCATGTGAGTACGCACACATCCACACGTGCCTTTAGACATGTAATTAAATGTGTGCACGGGTGTACACACAGTCTAACTGAAGAGTTTAATAAAGCAGCCGTGGCAGTAGGGCTTGTCATTCTGCTCCTTAAAGGTGCCCTTGTTGAGCTGCTTGAGGCAGAAAGCGCACACAAAGTGCTCTGGGTGAAACTTCTTGCCCATGGCTGTGATGCAGCGGCCAGTGATGGCCTTCTGGCAGCCGGAGCACAGCGAGCCGCGCCGCTCGTGGTAGTGCGACTCGCAGTATGGCTGGCCCTCGTGGTCAAAGAAACTGCCATTTATGAATGGCGTGAAGCACTCCTGGGAATTAAGAGATGAGAGGAAGAATTTATTATGAGAGGCTGACAGAATGATCCAGTGGTTTCTTCTTATTGCAATTCATTACAGATACAATGAATGTCTCACCCTGCAGACAAAGCATTCAGGGTGCCAGAGGGAGTTGAGAGCTGAGATGTAGTTCTCCAGGATGGCACGGGCACAACCACCACATTTAGGGGCAAACATGTCAAAGTAGTCCTTTCTGCAGAAAGCTTTTCCATCCTTCTCATGGAAACCTAGAAGAAAGCAACAAAAAAACAAAAAACACAACACACGCTCACCCTTTCTGCATGTTCCTTTTGATAATGAAAATTGAACTCTGCTCTTATTCTACACAAGCCATGTGATGTGACAGAAATAGACTGGTACCTTCTGGTCCAAAAAAGGCTCCGCACTGGGCACAGAAGAAGTGCTCTGGATGCCAAGTCTTGTCCAAAGCAGTCACTACTTTCTGTAAAACAAAAGAAGGGATCAATCAATCAATCAATTTCTTCTAAAAGTGTGACCCATTAACACTTAAGTGATTAAGTGATTTCTCATGTTGCTCTAAAGGAAAGTCAGCATTCTGGCATTTATATCTGTCATTAAAGGATAAATGAACACATCAGTGATTCATAGGCCAGTAGAGGGCAGACGAAGTCCACAGAGACAGTGTGGGAGGTGCTGGAATGCTATGACTGGTTGCTCATGTTTTCCAGGACTGATAGCATTTCTTAACAGCTTCATACTCATAGTGTGTGACAGATGAAACTCCATAACAGCTATGTTTCTGCAGCAGGCCAGGCATTACTCATTATAAACCACTGTTACAACCCTCTAGACATTTTAAGCCCACAGGTGATTCTCCGCTTTGCCACCAGGGGGTGCAATGTTGTCAAAGATTTTTTAAGGAGAATTTCTTTTCTTTTTTTTTTTTTTAAGAATAACAATCACACACAGCATCATTGCCTGTATAGGCAAAAAGGAGCAACTAAAAGGACAATATGACAAGGTATAAAAATACTGTGTACTACTGAGAATCACTAAACTCACAACAAAACTTCACAATCAAGACAGATTTAAATGTAAATATGTACATACAGGCCAGAATCAAAATATTTTTCAAAGGTAGTAATCTTATAAGTTGAGATATAGATGACAAAAGGAAGTTCAAAGCTGACTTGAGAAAGAAATGCAATTTTCACCACGTAGTGATTTTCCCAGGAAGGGACTTAATCCATTAAGTTATGAATAAATAAATATCATTATCCACCCATCCATGCTGGTGTTTGTGTGTGTTAATGTATGCATTACTAACATCCAGTATGGGTCCATTACAGTAGTGGCATCTTGGTGAGAAAAGGCTGTGATAGTCTTTCTCGCAGTAAGGCTGCCCCTCACGCTCAAAGAAGTTTCTGGAGCCTATCTCCTCCTGGCAGTGGGTGCACACAAAGTGCTCGGGGTGCCACGTTCTGCCCATGGCAGTCACCACCTGGAGTGGGGACACACAGAGCATTAAATTGAAATGAGCTGCAAAAGGAAAAGCCTTGCTCAGCAGAGAAAAAGGACAGAGCTCTGCATGCAAGAAGAACACGGTAGAAGGCAAAGAGCAGCAGATATAGACTACACAGAAAATTTTAAATTACAGTTTTACAAAACTGAAACTTTCTGTCTCAGGTTAATTTAATTCCCCGAAAACAAAATCTATGTGCTTCTTGCGAACAGATGTCATGATGTGCTTTCTTTTCATCTCACTTGGGAGTCACTTGAAATTAAAATATTTTTAAGTCTCATCGTTTCTAATAAGTTGCATGCAAAACCTGCAGGGAATTACCTGCTGACAGAAATAGTCACACAAGTTAAGTGGTAGCACACATGAGAAAAGCTAACCTTGGTTACTTTTAATTTAAAAGCAAAAATGTTGCCTTCACAGAAATGGCTTCATGAAGTGAAAGTCTGATAAAACACAGAATGTATGCTGCAAGTTTTATATTACGCCACTTATTGGTTGAATTATTGATAGATTGAGCGGCTTTGACCTCAAGCAATCAGCATAGCACCGAGATATGCGAAACATGAGCCAACACTGTACATCTCATCCAACTTGGGAAAATAAATCTGCAATCTTCGTTTCACCACATTCTTTACAAAAAATAAAAGCTATGATGATGTTTTATAAGCCTATTGGGTATTTTGAATGATGTTTCAGTTGGTAATATGTGTGTGCCAACACAAACTTGTTATGCAATAGAAATCACATGGCATATGTTTAGCATGTGCATAACTGACTTGTTTGAATGTGTGCAATTCTGTATTATCATTACCTGTCCAACAATCGGTTTTTTGCAGGCACCACAGACGCCTTTAGCCACAGTCTGGACTCCAAGTCTGTTAAGGTCCGACTGCAGGCTTCCCAGCATGTTGTCCAGCTTGTTGGCTGGTTTGGGTGGACCAGTGGGAGAAGTCTTTCCCTGCGACTGGATCTGACGGAGATGGAAGACCAAAATGGTTTCATTATACCATTCAGATACACAAGGGGTAGACAAATAGTGCCATTTGTCAAATGGCCAAATAATGCCATTGTTGGTGTAGGCGTAACAACCATTGTTCCTCTTTGCTCATTGAGTTTTTTTGTGTTTGAAATTCAGTATACTCTCATCATTTTCTCACATTACATACTTGTGTAAAGCTATTATATCTCCTTTATGTAGCTGTTTTTTTAATTGTGATGTACAATAGTCTCTGCCTGACTGTCTGCTAGTACACAAGAGGAACAATTTTACAGTCACACAATAGTAATATCCTGCACTGCATACAGGTTACTATGTGTGCAAATACTATTGTATAGGAATACCAGTCTGTATACCACTGAATCTAAATTAATTTGTGTTTAAGAGCACTGAAATTGAATATTGTCTTATACAGTTTAGACTGAGTAGCAGAGCAAAAATCAGATGTCTGCACTCTCATTCCACTGTAAGTCTCTAAAGGCAGTGGTGAATCTGCAAATAATCACTGTAGAGGATGGTATCACTCCTCTTTGGGGAATACATAAATTGAGCTGAAGCTGAGATGAAAAATGAATACCAAGACCCACCTAAATCATGGACAAATTAACCTTGACAAAATATGTTCTGATGAAACCCTGATCCATGTTGATATCTCTTTGGTTATTATATGATTATATTGTGCGTGTGAATGTTTGTCTGGATTAGTAATGCAACTACTGTAATGTAACAGACCTTCTCAGATGGTGTGGTTATTGGAGCTCTTACATTCCACTGAGAGAGAAAATAGCATCTCTGGTCCATGTATTCTCCATCACACACACACACACACACACACACACACACACACACACACACACACACACACACACGCACGCACACACGCACACACACACACCCTTTTAACACACGCAAACACAAAATGACCCACCTTACCTTTGACCAAATAAAAATAGCCAGGCTTCTTACTGTGCTTTTGACTTACTTACTACTTATGTCAATCTAGTACAAGACCACAAGTCTTCACCAAAGTTACCTCATTGAAGACAGTGTGAACTCTGAAAGAGGTGATGGTACATGGCGTTCAACATGGACATGTTGGTCCTTAACCTAGTGGGACCTGTTGACGGAAGTCCTGTGAGAGATGCTATAAGTGTGGTGGTAACAGTGCTGTCATGTGGCAGATTAGGTTTCAGTTGCACTGGAAGCCTACCATTCCTGCGCATGACTGGACAGTTAGTGTAATGGGAACATGAGGGGATACACTCAACCCGCCTCTAAGCTCTTAAACTCTCCACTCCACTCTGAACACACATCTCTTGGCGCCATCAGATGTCAGAATTAGAAAATGGGCTCAGTGTCTCTAGCCTGAATGTCAGCAACACTCATAACCTGGACTGACTGGATTTCAGACAAAGCTTTAAAGAGGCTACCTGTTTCCAAGCTGGTGTGAAGACCAGATGCCAAAAACAGACCCAATGACCAGACAAATTCAGTAGCTCACATAGATACAGAGGCACAACTGACCCACAAACACGCTCAAGTAAAACAACTCAAAGTAACTCTACAAACCAGAGAAAAGAGTCAAATCATTCCAAGTGTGAAAGAAAGTGGGTGATAGAAAGTGGAAAGAGAGGTCAAACAGAAGGAGAGGGAAAGGTGAGAAAAGGTGATCCGTGCCTGCATTGGTGGGAAGATGGGGTCGTACTCAGTCTGACAACCCACTGATACAAACACCTTGGGAGGTGGAGGTGGCGTGACGGGCTTGGGAGGGGGGCTAGGTGGTGGTGGTGGCTGGACGGGGGGAGGTGTGGGCTCCCTTGGGGGAGGTGTGGGCTCTCTGGGGGGAGGTGTGGGCTCTCTGGGGGGGGGAGTGGGCTCTCTGGGGGGGGGAGTGGGCTCTCTGGGGGGAGGAGTGGGCTCCTTGGGAGGTGGAGGGGTAGGTTCTCGAGGAGGAGGAGGTGTTGGAGGGGGAGGAGGTAGTGGCGGAGGAGTCTGCTTGACTGGGGGTAGCTTTTTAGGTGCTGGGGGAGATTGCGGAGGGGGGAGGACTTTTCTCTGTGGGGCAGGTGATTCAGGAGGGATGATGATCTGAGGGAAAGAAGGAGAAAGGAAACAGCCAAGAGAGGAGAGCAAACAAATAAGGTAAGGTACAAATAAAGGGGTAAGAAAGAAGAATGGCAAACAGTAAAAGAAAAAGTATTTCATAGGAATGTGATACATGTTTAAAATTTGCCAGTTAATTCCTTGACCATAGGCCAAATAAACATAACCAAAACCTTATCCACAGATGGCAGAGCCCTTTCTTCCCGTGCTCGCTGTGGGTTGGACATCACGATGACTCCTTCTGTCAGCCAATCATCTGGCTGTTGTTTACGCCGGCGCTCCACTCGCCCAATTCCCAGTTTCCCCTGCAGCTCCTCAATGAGTCGGTCTTGAGAATTGCTCTTATTCACAATGACAGGTCCCATTTTACGTCGTAATAGTCCCTCCCTGTACATCGGATGCACATTGGAGGTCTCTTTGGTGCGGCGGATAACTGACTTGAGCTGGAGAGTAGATGATAAGGAGGTGTAGGAAGCTGAGGTTGCACCATTCACCAGAAAGTCCATGTTGAGTTACACACACAGGACAGGCCCAGCGCAGGAAAAACACTCAAGAATGCTCCAGATTATTCTTCTGTCAAAATGCTCAAAATTTTTTGTCAGGCACACGGGTATCCAATTAAATTTGCTTGCAGAAGCTACATACAGCCTTTTATTCAAAAATCATTCTCTACCACTACTACTACTCGGATATCTGTAGCAAGGCATGCCAGATAACTGAAATCAAGATAACACAGGTCCATCACAAAATGCTTGCACATAAGTCTGAATGTGCTAAACAAGGCCAAAAATCAAAGAAGTATAGTTCTTGTTTTTTAAATGTACTTTCTTAGTACATATATGCATTCACCAAAAAGAAAAACATCTGCTCTACTGTGGAATCTTCTTGTCAATAGTTTTGTATTGACACAGTCAGTAATTTAAAACACATTGTTTGCATCATTCGTTGGTTGCATAAACATGGCAGGCCAGGCCCTATGACTAACACACCAATGTCGACTGAAACAAGTAAGGGCGTGCATAGACATCCTTTCAGCCAAGCCTTCAACATCAGCCATGAGAAGCCTCTACAGGGAGACATCTCCCTCAAGTAATTTTGTAATTGCTAAGCAATGACACTACATGCATCACACCACAAAGACAGAGGAATTTCTCCTCATCAAAACACTGTTTTGTACTTTTGCACAGCTCCTAGAGTGTTTACAGGAGCTGCTCTCCCAAAATAAGCTTGTTTCAGGAACTAGAGATACGTTATGCTTGAACGATCATCTGACAAAGTCATTCTGCCATTATTGTCAGAGATAATTAATATTTTAGGCCACATGGTCAAGCAAATAATAGAAAGACCACATGGGGTCCTAAAGCCTCTCCAGCTTCAACACCAGCAGCTTATTTTGGGAGAGTCAAGTTGAGCCTCGTACTTGGCCAGAAGCAGATAGCCGCTCAACAGCAGGCGGCTGCTGTGTGGGCAGTTCCAGCATTGCATCTGGTGTCCCGGGGCAGGTGGAGGGGGTGAAACACTCATCTATCCAGCTGGATTCAGTCATGGGTGTCAGGGTTCCCCCTGGGCTGAGATCAGGGTAAATTCCATCTTCCTCCTCCCAAGGTCTATCTTCATCTCCAGAAATAATAGAAGCAGGTGGCTGGTTCTCATCAGGTTGGGTGGAGTCAGGGGCTAAGAGTTTGTCTAAAGCATCATCTAACAAAGGCTCCCGACATGGCCATGTCAAATCCAGTGCTTCGCCTCCCTGCTTTTCTATAAGAGGGGAAGACTGGCTATTTGATGGTACAGCAGCAAGTGGAACTGGTGAAGCTCTGGGACTACTGCTATCTGGAACAGTGTACATGTTTTTAATGACTAAAGCAGGACTTTTAGGGGCTGCAGTTTCATTCTTTGGAACTGTTACTGGACTACAAAGCCTTGGAAGTATTACTGGGTATGCATTCTTTGGGACTGTCTCTGGACTAAAACTATTTGGTTCAGTTGCTGAACTAGAGATATTTGGGACTGTCACAGGACTTGTGATCTTTGGAACTGGACTTGAAAGTCTTGGAATTGACACTGGACTAGCACTCTTGGGAACTGTTTCTGCACTAGTATTGTTTGGGATAGTCAGTGGACTAGAGGTTTTAGGGACAGTCACAGGACTATTTGAAATTGGACTTGAAAGCCTTGGAACTGTTTCTGGACTAGCTGTCTTTGTCACCATTTCTGTAGTGGTTGGCGCCATCACTGGACTTTCACTCTCTGCAGCCGCTTCGGGACTATGAATTATGGGTACTGGACTGCAACTTTTAGGCACTGGGCTGGAGCTTTTAATGTCAGGTGGACTGGGACTTTTAGCTCTAAGAATGGGACTGAGGTTTTTAGACACAGTGACAGGACTAGGGCTCTTGGAAATGACCACCGGACTAAAGCTCCTGGCAGTGGAATCTGGACTAGAGCTTCTGCCAATAGTAATTGGACTTGGGCTCTTTCCAAATGGACTTGAGGCTTCATTGGTAGAGACTTTAGTGTCTGACACATGCGTAGAACTGTTGACTTCAGTTTGACTAAGTTGCACTACAGTATTAGAGATACTGAGGCTCTCTACATGTGAGATCTCAGAAGTAACACTGTCACCATCATCTTTCTGTTGGATCTGGGAGTACTGCATGCTCTTGGACGATGCAATCACTAGAGTAGAACCAGCCAAAGACGTAGTGGCTAAACAACTCTCTTCATCTATATGGAGTTCCAATGGAAGAGGGGTACAGGAAGGTGTAGTGTCACAAGAGGGTAGACCATTATCCACTGAACCAATATGAGGATTTATAGATGGGATGGTTAGTGTTTGGACAACTGGTGTACCAGCAACCACTGAGGGGTCTACAGCCTCCTGATTCACAGACAACTGAGAGCCAGACTGTGACAGGTGCAATGATGTAATGATTGCAATGTACATACAAACACAAGACACACAATGGTAGAGAAGAGAAAAGACACCAGGAGAAACACGTTGTGAATGAAGTGTCTCAGTTCACTTAGTTGTCTTATCTCGAAAGTATTTTCTTTCAAAAATACTACAAAAAAATTTGTTGAAAATCTTCAAATCTCAAAAATTACTAGAATGTGCATTCCACAGAGTTTCATTATAGATACAGTACAGCTCACTCTTTAACACAGTCTCAATAAAAATTGTAATCTTCACAAAGATGACACTGATTGCTATGTGTAAATGGGCTTTAATGGGAAGTACATATGTTGGTATTGCCGCATCAACCCCACAACAAAATTGCAGAATCTCATGCACAAATCATAATAAAATCTACTATAGATGTTATCTAGTAAATTAGTTTTTGGTTTGGTGCAACAACAATTTAAGTATGTTCTGAATTAAAAGCTCTTTCTTCAGTTTAATTAAATAAAAGCCCCAGTCACTATTTGAAAGTTGCAAAAGTTCACTGTGAGTGAATTCTATGCAAGCTTCTGTTGAAGCTTCCTTTCTAGGAAAACTAATATTTCCCCATTTCTCTGACACACTGCCAGCAGCAGCAATCTACAGTATATTCTGTAACATGATAAAAACCACAAATGAGGAAGAGAAAGTGAATATGAAAAAATGTCTGATCTTCTAGGTTTTTACAACCAATGCAATCAACTTTTAACAGATACACAAAGGCAAAACTGACATAAAGTGTGCAATCTCTACCAGCTCATTAAACATACTCACATTGCTTTGAACTTTGAAGTCAGACAGGGAGGCCATTAGCTCATCTAGCTCTCGTGTGGCAGAGGAAGCAGACATTCTGGCTTGCTGCTGTGCTGGTGTTTCCTCCTGTTCATCTGACACCGCCAAAGGTGTGGGACTAAAGAAGAAAAGATCAACTAAAATTACTGTGTTTTTACATTAAACTAGAAATATAAAAACATCTACAACACTAATTTAACATCCACATACTTTTGTAATAAGTTCTCACTTACATGGGTGTGGGCACAGAACTTTCCAGCTCATCTAGAAGGCTCTCTACACTTGGTCGTACATCCTCTATTCCTCGAGCTGCCATGCTGCGTTTGGGCTTCTCCATTACAGGTGGAGCTGCCTTTCCTGCGGTAGAGACTCCATTCTCCTGGATATGGTGGATTACGCTGCTGGCAGGCAGCGGTGGAGCTGCCTCTTCTATTGCAGAAAGAAATATGAATATGATATCAACATAGTTTATCATCATGCAAACTTCAAGACAACAAAATACAGTGGAGGGAAGAGACATTTCTGTGCAACATCACAGAAATAGAGACATCCAAATCAGGTGGTGCCATCTGAGTTTAATCAAATAAATGAGAGCATTTTGTAAATTGCAAAGTAATCTATGTGAGAACCTTCTGTGGCAAAGGCAGGGGTGCTTTGCTGGACAGCGTTGAGCTCCAACAGCAGGCGGTCCAGCTCTGACAGGTTGCTGCCCAAGGATAAGGTCATGGCTGATGAGTCACTACTTTTCTGCTTATTGGGGAAGCTGTACACAATAGAGAGACAAAATCAAAATCAATTCTGCACCAACATCTATCATTAACAGAGGCCGAATAACACAAATGCTATGGACTGAAACTGTTGTTATATTTTGATACTGGTATCACTTGAACAGTCAGTGTAGTTCACTGATTGATGTCTAAAATATGTATGTTAATTTATACTCCCTGAACATTATACTCACTTTTAGGTTTAGTTATTGTTATACTGTTAATATACTGTTTATCCAACTAACATGGCCTCAAGTCCTACCTGTATACGTGGTCCTCCTCACCAATGGGTTGAGTTGGACTGCTGCTATCTCTAGACCAGGGGCTTCTCTGAGCTGAGTTGAAGGACTGAGGGGAGGAAATGAAGTTTTAATTACTATGAAGTATGCAGAGGACCATTCCTAAATGGAGCAACTAATGTATACAGACTTTTATTCGTAGCAAATGAAAGTGTTTTTTTAACAGTTAGGAATTCATGTTGAACTTAATCTTCTCAATATCTTGGCATAAAGAGTACATATATGTGTGCATTTACCTCTGTTTCATCAATTCCGTTCAGGGTTTGCTCTGAGGAAGTGGGTGGGACTTGGGGTGGAGAGCAGATGTCTTGCTGGGTCTGACCCCCAACAGGGAGGGAATAGGCGTTTTCGTCAGACAGAAACAGTGGGCGCTTTGAGATGTGGGACGTTGTGGACTCAAGGTCCGCCAACAAAGCATCTATGGAAACACAAAATGAAGATTTTATCATCATAGGCCTGAAGACAATCAGACAGGGTTGGAAAATATGATAATTTATTATGTGAAATGCATAGAGCATAGAGTTTGCTGTACAATATGTAGCTGTCTTTCACTTTAATTTTTCAGGTTTTGCAAATCAACAAGTGGAGTGCTTTATGATAATATGAGATTTACATTGTTTCTTAATTAATGTGATAAAGAACCTTGATTTTTAAGGTATTTAATTCACAACATTAGCCTAAAAACAGACATTCCCATATAGTTATTTTATCTATTGATGGTTTCTCAGTTGAACTGCTACAAAAATTCCTGCATCACGATATTAATCACGATTACATTACAAAATTAGGTCAACCATGATGATGATATGATTTATTTATGGATTACAGACACAAAAACAAGAATCCAAGATGTTAAAGTGAAAACACTTATTTCCAAAATGGTCCCAAGATGTTAAACCATGATAACACCATCCATGCACACAGGACCAAATAATTAAAGCTTCTTTCACAATCATCAAAATAATGTGTACTGACATCATTGGGTATTGGAATTGTAAAACTTGAATCATGCAGACTGTCATAGCCACTCCTTTGGTTACTCATTGACCCTTGACTTCCTAGAGTCTAGACATGTCCTTCAACCCAAGAGTCAACCAGGTATACATGCTGATATTTACCATCTATATGCCAGCAACTGCTATTGCTGCATGAAGGAGTCATTTGGTATTTTGAACAGAATACGAGCCAAGAAAACAACTACTAATTCTTAACCAGCAGGTAGAGAGACACATAACATTATAGGGGATTTAAAGAAGTACACAGACTGTATTACCTAATACTTCGGCTTATTTTAGCGCGCTCACTCACCACACCAGTGTTTAGTTTCTCTTGCAGAATTTCAGTCCTAAAAAATAAAAGCCCAAATTTAACAACAAACCTGTAATAAGAGATGTCTTATATGAATAAACTTTTTGTACGTAACTGCTACGTAACAGCTCTTTATACATAAATACATAATTTACCACTACATGAACACATCAAAGGCTATGGAGTTCAATTCAAGACCAAAGCGAATAAACCATAGTGAGAACAGCAAATACGCAGGTAGTATTATTCCTTATAGCTGAAAGTTTACCAAAAAATAATCAAACAGCACCTGACTCGATGAGCAATTCTACTACTACTGCGGTGTTGCCAATTTTGCTGAGGTGTATCAAACAACAACTAAAACTACATCAAAGCTCCATCCAAAAATAAAGCACTAAGGCAGAAAGACAAAACCATAGTTAAAGAAACGTAGAGATGAGACATACCTTAGAAAACGACAAAAAAGTTACACCCAGGGAAGTGGAGAAGAACACAGTGAAAGAAGAAGAGGAAGAGGTCAACCCAAACAGATTGTCCGCCAGGCAGGAACTGCCTTTCTTAACTCTACCATCAGTACAAGAGAACAAGAGAGGGGGAGGAGGGGGGCGAGTTGGGTGCAAATGAGAGCAGAGGAGAGGGTCAGGGTAAAGAGGGGAAGGAGGGGTTAAAATGAATGGCAGTAGCTTAGGTTCACCTCCAAGCTATGCCAATTCCAACCTAGCTGCCTGAAAGCTGAAGTAAGAGATACAACTTACACAAATGACGACCTGCTGAAAACAGTCTCTGACTCAGGAGCTGTCCAACTTTGGCAGACCATGCACGTTACAGCAGATCATGGAATACACTCCATTGTGAAATAAGGAAAGAGAGCAAGCAGAGCTCTTATCAATAGTGGCATGCCCAACTAAGGGAGTGGTATGACAAAGGTATATAGAGGTATAATCAGCCCCTCCTTCACACTGTCAGCACAAACTAAGCCTCAGTTACTCATGACTCACAATCAAAGTTACCACATCTATTCAGTAATAAAACTTAATGAAGTATCTTGAACTTACATGAGCGACAATGCTACATTAAATTTAGTCTTTAAATACATCAAGAATCAGATTATTAAAACATGATCTCTTTTATAATGTCAAGATTCTGTGCATGATAAGGTTCTATCAGGGACATTTTAACCTGAAAATTAATGCCTAGTAAACCATAGTATCATCAGTACAGTGGTAATGTGGACTGCAATGTTTCCCAGACAGAGAGGAGACACAGCTGAGGCAGAGCCAAATTCATACCTGATCCACTTGGACCATTAGCATGGCTAACATGCCAGTTGACTGGGTTTCACAGCGGAGAGACTCCTTTCTGGACACAGAAGCCCAGAGACATTCCTCAGAGGTTCATTATGGATACAGCACAGCCCACTGTTTACACTACTGCAGCCAGTACTCTGTGTGTGCGTATGTGTGTGTGTGTGTGTGTGTGCATCCTCATCTCTTACTTGGTAGTAGCAAGAAAATACACCCAAAGAAGTAAGAAGGAAAAAACAACACAAGCGCCATTACTGATAGCCTTTACCAAGTATGGTGTAAAACCTAACATTCATAGATGTTTCAGGCCAACAGCAGGATCAGTATATAGACAGGTGCACTCAACAGCGCAGTCTCTAAGTGCCATTTTTAGTCCAGTGGAAGGGGAAGTTAACATCATAATGAAGATATTCTCAGAATTTTTACTGCATTTGAGGTTACCACTTCTTCTTTGCAACATTTCCTGTGAAGCCGCTGTTTTGTTTTTTGTTTTCTTTTTAAATCATTTTAAAAAGGCGATATGAGCACACAACCTACGCAGAACATCCATCAGCTTATTCTTCGTTATGATGTACAAATTTACACATTAAGAAGTATACACTATAAAAAAGATGAGATCAGACTAGATCAGAACAAGTCAAGACATTCACTGGAGATAAAATGAAAACAGGCCAGAACATAATTTAGATTTCACCAGATACTTCTCAGAAATACTGCATAAATAAATTGCAAACATATCTGGGCACATATCTGTTGCTGATGTCAGAACAAAGTTTTACTGCAGCTGGTGGAGCCCTCATTCACCAGATGTTAGTCCAGATGGTTTACACAAGAGATGTTAATCAACTTAGCTCTCTAGCTGAACTGGCTTTAACCCTGGTTAAAAAGAATTTGCTGTTCCAAAATACTGTTACTGCTCAAACACCAAGCCTCAGGCTAGATAAAATACATATTCTGTTCGCCAATGATTTTAATATAGATTTTAAGAGGTCTTGCATCAAAATGAAAGCAAGTTAACGGAAATCAACAGCTCATTTCCCTCAAAGAGGTTCGAGCACACTCCTAATTAAAAGGATGCAGACTATTGAAAGCTAAATAAGAAGACCTGACAGTTTCAAGGTCGCCTGTGTTCAATGAACACTGTGTTAGGCATGCTCTGGCTCATCTGCAAACTACACAAACACACAGAGGTGTGTCAGCCTACTCTGCCAAGAGGACATACCATGACACACAGACTCTACAGCAAAGCACGGACGAGTTCCCCAGTGACCAAAAATGGAACTACAGTAAAATGAGGAACTCATGAGAGACTCATCTGTATGCTTTGTAAGGAGAGGCAAGAACTTTTGGAGAGTTGAGCATATTTTAGTATTTTATTAGTTAAAAACATGTCAGAACATTCTCCTCAATTAATTCCACAAGGGATATAATTTCTGTTGGATGTGTTTTAAGAACAAAGCTATGTAAATCCCTGAGAGACCCGAGTTCCTGAGAAGCTGGAGGTTACGAGAGGCTGAAGGATCTACTTCTCGCCACCTAAAATAGACTACATGTAGATCTAACAAACCACCTACATCAATTAAACGCAATCAGCCCTCTTCAGTTGCACATTTTATGAAGACAGGAAAACAACAGCATTCTGTAAGCTTCCATGTCCACACACCACTATGTGTGACACAGTAGGGCACATCTGGGCTGAAACAATGATAAATGGCGACGAGATAGTGAGTGCAACCGGGGAACGTGTATGCGTGGCGCAGCAGGCAAATCCTCAGAGGCTAAAATGTGGGTTGACGCAGATTAAGGAGACTCCCTTCCTCCCAGATGAATGGTGTGCATTTTAATTACACCAACGCTGCTCGGCATAAGGGTTCATTACAGGAAAGAGAGAGATAGAAAGAGGAAGAGAGAGCGAGATAAAAAGGGGACTGGGGAGATTGGGGTGGCAAGAGAAGGGATGAAAAAGAGAGGGAAATGGAAATGAAGGGAGGGGGGATGCAGGAAAATGAGGGAATGTAAAGGAAACCATTTAACCATTTGAGGAGTCAAGTATGTAAACAGCGCAGGGCAGGACAGATGTTGGACAAGCACATATTTGATGTTGATTACAGTCAAAATCAACCTCAAATATGAGTGTGATCTAATTAGACAAAGAAATCCTAAAGCACAACTCTTATTCTATGAGGTTTGATCAATATAAGGTCCTGGACTTCAATAGGCACAAGCCTTCACTATTCCTGACAGGACATCCTGCCTGCTTGACACTGCACACCCAGCTTGAGCTCCTATCAGTGCTGACGACTGCATAGAGTGAATCAATGCTGTCTACTACTCAACACATCCACACCGTGTAAAATTATCATTGTAGCTCCAGAGACTTTGTTGCTCATAGTGATTCATTACAGGAAATAAGCCCTTATCAAATGTATCGTAATAAGACACCAGCCTTTGACAACCTGCAGGGGGTGATGTTGAGTTGCGTGTGAGAGCCAAGCATGCCTCTGGCTTTTTCTTCTCAAGGTTGACAGACAGTACAGGCTTGCCAAGCTCATAAATGCCAAGGCATTTACAGAGCTGACACCAAAGTGAAACCAACAAGACTGGATAAATATCAGCTTCAAGATTGTCTCTGTGCTGCAAGTTCACCTGTGTTTTCCTGTGTCCTACTTTCTACACCTCCTTCCCCTTCCCGTATTTTTTCCCCTCTGTATTTGATGTGTTTGCAAGGTGCACACTGGCTGATATGAATTCCTAACATGCCACAGCTCGTCTCCCATATATGAGAGACGGAGAGAAATAGGAGTCGCACACTAACTGAGCAAGATAGTGTGATAAGACAGAAAGAAAGGGCTAAAAGCAAGACAGGACAGATGGAAGAACACAAAAAAATGTCAGGTATTAGACAAATACATTGTGCATGGAATCTGTTTTGCAATATTTCAAAAAATGAACATGTAAAAACAATCTCTATTGTGAGCACCAACCCTCAGTTACAAGTCCGTTGCTCCAAACGTGTGTGTACGTCAACATAAAGTGACAGCCTCATGTTCTGTTGTGAGAGAGATGGCCTTTCAGAGCGACACAATCTGACAGACCATCACAGAGATGATGAATCCCTCTCTTTGCTTGCACCAGATGAAAAAAAAAAAATCAGGACAAGATGGGTGCACACTTACGCTTTACTCCCCTCTGGCCTGGTGTTAGACAGCAGATGGCCTGTGCCTGTGTTCATTTGGAGCGCTTCAGCGGACACCCAAGCACAAAATTAAACCACACTAGAAACACACAAACGCACACAGGTGCAACAGTACAACAACACTGCACACAGGTGCCTCTATAGTTAATACTGCCTACACATACCAGAGACAGACTGAGGCATTTAGGCTCACTATAAATACCTTTCTGCCTGACCCTGACCTGTGGGAGTCAAGACATACAGTAGATGATGGATGGTCATGCCGGTCAAAGAAACAGTACAGACCACCCAACCAGCTGATGCTATGTATTAGATTACATTCGCTGTACTGCCTCGTGGATATAGTGTAAAGAAAAGCCTGGTTCCAGTTTCCTTATGCTTAAAATCAATGAAATGCAGCTACCGGGTATTAAATGAAAATGGCCCCACAGCCCACACTTGCAATAAAGTCATAGAACACAACTGCTTACCCAGCAGCTTACACTCAACTCTAAACTATCCAATACAATTACGACACATGCAATCCATAACTATAGTCAACAGGCCCAGAAAAAGTCAGCTAATCAAGATGCTAAGTGATGCAAACCACCTGAATCCCCTTCGAAACAGAGCCAGTGTTGGAAGACACTGCTAGTGATATTGTAAATGTGGTCATATGGGAATTTTCAAATTTTGGAAAATGACACAGTCCTGTATGTGCATAGATAAGACAATACATTATGTTAAATATGGAGCTAAAGGCGGGAGCCTTCATGTTAAGCTAGTATGAAGACAGGGGGAAACAGCTAGCTTGCACGGCTTTCTCCAAAGTTAAGAAACAGGCCTACAACCTCTCCACAGTAAGTCTACCATTTCTGTTTGTGTGGGATTATGTGATAATCAGCGAGCTTTAGATACCTTGGTAGGAATATTTTTGAACTTTGAATATAGAACTACTTATGTTTTTCAATAACTTTGAAACTGACATTCTTGAAACAAATTGCATTCACCCATTGCTTTTCAAACTTGACAAGGGTGTAGCCACAAGTTGACAGTTGACCACAGAAATAGTGATGAATTTGAAACTTCATTGTTTGTTCCTTTCCACCCTGCAAGTAACGCCCTATCAGCCTGCTCATGAGAAAACTTTCTACAGAAAACACATATGTTTAACCTCAACACATACAGCTGATGAGTAAGTGAGTGTGAAAAGGACGGTTCAAATACACTTCCTCTTGGTTGTAAGTCTAATAAGTAATAGTAAACTGCAACAAAGATCTAAAGTCAAAGATTACCATAAAGAGTAAAGAAGTGTGAGTGAAATTAAGAACAGGGTAGCAAGTAAATGCCCTGACTCATGTGGGTGAATAATTGTCATCTACAGTTAATCCTTCCTCACAACTTAACTCAAGCCATGCTTTTGTACTGTTACAGCAGTGATGCCTAAAACGGGATAGTGTGAGATTTTGTTTAATTTATTACTATTTTGATGTCCTATTACGTCTTACACTCTCTTAAATCTACTACAAAAGTGAGAGGGAAATCCATATGAGGCACGCCTGGCAATAAAATTTCTTTATTACTTTATACAGCTCTAGAGCAAAACATACTCACTACAAATCATATCTATAATCACTATGAAGAATTAATTTTTTTTGTTTTTTCATCATCATTATCATTCTGAGGCAGTTACAATTATTAAAATGCACTTTTCACTTGCTTTCGTGTCTCCTTGCAAGTCATTTCTAATAATCTTGCTTAATGTTTTTATACTATCTTTTATGATAAATGTTTTAACTGCTTTTGGTGTTCTGATATGGCTTGTATTGTTTTCTAATCCTTGCTGCAAACCAAATGCCCACAGGGGACACTAAAGAATTACCTAATTTAGCTTAATTGGAGGGAAGAGTAAAATAACTGAATAATGCATCAACCTCTACACATGAATAAAAGGGTGTAAACTGAAGGAAAAATGTGAGACAAGAAATTAAAATAACACAAGTAAAAAGATAAAACTCTTGCTCTTGCTATCTCTCACCTACCCCCCTCTTCCTCATGCCACTAGAAGGCTTAGAGAGGAAAACAAAATGTGGTTTGTGGGCACAAATGCTTTCTGTGGTTTACAGGTTGTCTCAGTGGTTGTTTTGTTGCTCAAGATATTTGTGAAAGCACATTTGTTTTAGCAGTACAGCATTTGTTAAAGGGAGTATGAACAATATTGTAGAGATGTTCATTTTGAGGGTTTTGTTGAATTGCAGACTTTAACAAAAATGTTCATCTTTATTTTGCTTTCGACATTCTACACACAGCACAAAGGAAAAGAACAGTTTTTCAGAATATCTGCGCAGGGTAAAGTCATTCATCAAGATTTTATAATGGTAAGTGGGAGTGAAACTATCCACTTGACTATTGTTGTGAAACTAAAGACATTTCACCATTCATCCACAGCTTCTTCAGCTCTATTGCCAGACAGGAAATTCCCAGTCTTTGTCCTGTGGTGATACTACTACGCCCACAGAAAGAAGCTGTATTTTTAGGCCACACTAGAGGATGAAACATACACCAACAAAATTGGGGTACTGTTTGAACATGACGTCCGTTCTGTTGGTGTTTGACACAGACTTTTAAAATATTACATCAATACAAATATTGTAAATCAACTTTATGACTTAGAAGATTCCATCCTTCTTTCTCTGAGATAAAATGTGAAACTTTTGAAAATATAAATTAAAATATGTTTATTCTAAAATAGTAATAGAAGTAGATTATTCTAAAGTAGATGCCAGGAGGAGTAGATGCCATTTTAAAGATTTGAATGTGGTAATCATACTTTTTTGTGGAAAAAAGACATCAGACACACATTATTGTTCCAAGCAAAGCATTTTTATCTGTCTTACTACATGTCTGGAGGAGATGTTGAACTCAAGGTCCACTTCTAGAACTTTCAATTGAGCATACTCCATCTATTTATTAAGAGGGTGAAATGTGGTTGAAAGCTCTTGAAAAAAAAAGTCAGTAAATGGACCTTGAGTTCAGATTCTTTTTGGTCTAAATACTACTTCTAAGGTCAAGAATGATACTTGATTTTTGAGCTACTTCGCTTATCTTGCTACGTCATTAACCCAGACACGCATAAGTGGCCAAAAATAGATAGATGGATGGATGGACATCTTTTTCCTCATCTATAATCAGTTCTGTCTGGTTCTGTGTCTTTCCCGGGTTGAAGTAGGTCACAGCACCAGAAACAAGCTGCTCTTTGTCCCCCTCGGGCAGGACAGGGACAGAGGGAAGAGGATGGAGAGGAGGGTTAGTGAGGTCTGCAAAACAGGCCAAATCATTCCACTGGAAAACAATCAGCTCTATCTGTGCACTAGAACCCACATATGTATGTGTGTGTGTATATATATATGTGTGTAAACTCTTGTTAAGCCTACACCCTTATAAACCTGTGGAGGAGTAATCCTGACACAGCGTCATTGATGCTGTCATTAACCCGAGTGGGGTCTAGATGAGGCTTCCTGAATGATCCTCTTTAACAAGCCAGATGCTGACTGTAAATCCAACTGAAGCACAGGCAATCAGAAACACACACATACACACACACACACACACACTCAGACACACACCCCACGCTCACTTTCGCTCACATGTGCACACTCACTCGTCCTCCAACCCCCAACCTTCCCAATTCATCAAAGGCCTTCATTGTGGTAGCTTTATATCCCAAATAGGCCAGTACCAGCAGTGTGTTACTGACTATTTAAACCTGTGCCAAGGCCAGAGGAAACCTGCTGTGCATGAACCCATTTCCTAATAAAGTAGCAAAATAAACGTTATCTAAAGCTGCATTCGCGTCAACCATACGACCTCTTAGAAAAATAACATTTAAGAGCCAATTAGAGGAAACACAACAGAACGACCCATGTGCATTCACAAGGCCATCTAACACTGTAAGGTGTGTAATATTATATCTATGAACAGCAGCAGTTCCCTTATGAATCACTGTGAACACTGTGCTTGATTCCTGTTAGTGCTACCAATAAAAGTTTGCAATTACTGTGGCATCAGTCACTGTTATGCAAAACTGTTACACCCACTGTTTTCCTGATATAGCTCACATTAGAGGATCAGCAGCATCACATCAACCGAGCTGTCAGTCACTGTCGAAGAGAGCGCAGGGATGAGAATCCCACAGATTCAGCCAGAGAACTCGATTCATCAGAGCACAGCAGGGTGGTGGAAGGCTGAAGGCTGGTAACAGCTTTAGGCGTGATTATACTGTAAGCATATAGTGTAAAGGCTACATTAACATATAGTATGAATTTAATGAACTGCTCTGGTTGCCTGGAGACAAAGTGGGAAAAAGCGATAGAGAGAGAGAGAGAGAGAGAGAGAGGAAAAAAAAAGAAGGAATTCTAGGATTTAATGAGGCAAAAAGCAAACCAGTCCCTTCTCTTCAGACATCGCATTAAGGAAGTCAACAAAAATAGGACAGGATAAGGCATGTCCACAAGTTAGTATGACTAACATAGTGTCTGTGACCTGCAGGAGGATATTCTGCTATTGTGGGCACAGAATCCTATGATTGCCACTACAACGGAGAGGTCAGTAAGGGCACTTCCTGTCATGAAGCATGCGTTTAGCTGAATGATGAGCCATAACTCAGAAAAGGACTCATTGAGCTCAGCTGACTTAGAGCAGGACACAGGAATATGAATGCATATACAGTAACTACACAATATGATGTGCTGCTAGTCTATAGCCTAAACAGACCAGATTTAGCTTGAATCCATATGAGACTTAATATGTTTTTTTTGTTTGAAGGCTTATTTCCACATGAACTCTGGTTCTAAAAACCTACAGTAGCTGTCTGGGTATCGACCCTGCAGGCTGTTGTTATGCTGTGCTGGGCCCGTGAGAGATGACATGACGGTTGGCTGAGTGTAGAGCTGTCGCTGCTTAGTCAGCTTCCCTTTCAGAGCTGTCTGTCCACACCAGCAGTCTGTGATCAGGAGCGCGTATGAGTGTTTTGTGTGTCTGTGTATGTGCGTGTACACCATATGTTTCAAAGCCCGGCAGCATTATTTTCATTTTAAAATCGAACAGATGGACAAACCCTGGAGGAGGTTACAAGGGATTCTCTCAAGCCTTCGGATGCTACATTGATTCTGTGTGTGATTTATGTGCATGTGTCTCGCACAAGAGACTTATCATCTAGTGTAGGCTTGCCCCTTGTTGCGTTAACCAGAGCGTCACTGAAGGTGCAATTTGCAAAAACCACAACTTGCCAGGTTTCTGAGTTCAAGTAGAGAGGAAGTTATCTGGAGGGGGATTTTGAGTAATGGGAACTTCCAAGTCCAGACTGACTTCAGAATTAGAAAAGTACTTTAGTGATTTAGTATTGTACTTCCATAAAGTCGCAGCAGAGGCTAAGAAATAATTACTTTTAGTGCTTAGAATGAGTCAAGCTCCAAAAACACTGGATCCTACACTTCCCATAATGCAACTCAGTAACATCTTTTGTTAGACTCTTGATGCCTGGTAAAAACAAGTCTTCCAGGCTGGCTTGATTTTGATGTGTAAAATTGCCAGACTGCCCCTTTAAATATAAGAGGAATAATGGCAATCGTTTTTGTTACAAATAACAAAACTGAAAGTCTTGTTACAGACTTCCCCTAAAGTGCACTGATGCATTATTGCGTCATAAACCTAATGGGTATATGAAGGTCAACTATTGTTGAATACAACAGTGAGTAACAAGACTTTTTGGCCAATAAGGAAAGAGATGATTAGGTTACTATAGAAGCTATGTCCCTCCCTGATAGTGTGAAAAAACCTACCACTCAGGCATGAATGACATGTGTGTCACAGTATAATATAGTATGTAGGGGATATGACAAATGCCCACATGTATGCTGTCTGACTTTTCTATCGGTGTAAAAAACAATGAATCAACCTAAATTTAGACTCCGTTGACTATCTAGGCTACATCTCATTTTGAGTTAGTAAAGAAGTACTTCGCCCACTCCATGAGTGACATTTCCAACGCTGCAGCTGCTGCACTGACTGGGCTCTGGGGAGTCATTTCACTTCAAATGATGCAACTAAAGTGACAGTGGGACAAATCAGTGAGAGAAAAAAAAAGAGCAGTTACTGTATATGCAGACCTAAAAGGAAATTCTGAAAGGTACTGCTGATCAAAGTCAGTGGAAGGAAGTTAACTTGGGAGGCTATTTGACATTCATGTCTTGTTGGTGCAGGCCCAGAGCAGTGAAGCAAGGAGCAACGCTTGGCAGCGCTGATAGCTGAGGAGGGGAGGTCAGTGAAAGTTTGCCTCGGAACATGCCACAGCATCTTAACTGCAAAGACTGCAAAAATAAAAGGAGACATCAGTGACATAAATCTGTCTATCATACTTTAAAAAGAGAGCCTTTTTTATATAATAATTCAGATGGCTATATCCAATACTGACTGGAGTAAAAACCTGATAATTTCAAGCCATCAAGCATCACAATGCGCCTTGATCCAAACCTTCCAAAAGGCTAATCTGCTCTCCTACAAACTCAGCCAAGCTCTAAACTGTCAATAGATTGCAGCCTGCAGCTTCCTATGTGGTTCGCCACAGGAATGATGGGGAGTGGGAAGAGAGAGGGTGGGGCAGTGCAGTGTTTAAGGAGGATAAATTTTGGCTGAGGCCCAATCCCTGCATGTGGGCCTGATCCACCCTGACGTCCTGCCTGCGAGCAACACTAGTCTGCTCCCACGGCTTGGTGCTGGAAGAAGTGTGCAGATATAACAAACGAGTGTGTACACATGCAAATCACAGCTTTTCAACTGGAGGGGAAGATGCTGTTAGGAGAAAGCAGACCTGCCAGTGTCGCTCATTTCATGTTAAGGGGGTTGGGGGCAAATGTGGGGATGGTGAAGGTTGTATGAAAATCAAACAATAAAAGTGAGGGATATGGGGACAAAGTGGAAGGGAGGGAAAGAAAGATGTCAGATGGTTAGTAGAAGGTTTCAAGTTGCTGCTGGCTCAGCACTTGAGAAGAGAAGAGGGGCTCTTCTCTGCTATAAATACATGTAGGATTTGTTGTCCTGGAGGTGGATGAATACCTTCACCGCCTCCCGTCAAGTCTGCTTAAGTTGCTTCTTCCTCTCAGATCTCTGACTGCATTTTACAACTTCAAAGCCGAGCCGGACTTCAATATTTTCAATTTTCATTAACTGATGGAGGAAAAAACGCTAGGGGCAATGCACATTTCTCTGTGACTACCATCCCCAGACCATAACATGTATACAGCGCTGGTGTGTAGCCTACATTTCTCTAGGTTTATGTGCCATATGTTTACAGGACTCTGCTAAAATGATGACAGAATTTACAACCCTGTGACATAGTAATTACACTGGGTTGTGTGACGCTCTTTTTTAAGCAACTACTTTAAGGAAAGCCCTTCACCCACGTAAGCTGAGAGGGTATCCATAAATATTGACTGGATATAGAATGACCCATAGTCTCAACCGCGCCACTGAGATGTCACTCACAGAACTGGGTAATGGTCTAAATCAGATACATCCAGGTGTTGTGCAGTGGGACAGGATGGTCAAAATTGAAGGAAACACTCTACTGAGATTGCTTGTAACGGGCTGCTCTGCTGTAGTTTCTATAAATGAAGCAAGGACACTCTGTATAGCCTTGCCCTGTCTGGAATGGGAATGAATGGGAGTTGTATCCACCTGCAGCTCACAGAGGGTGGTTTTTGGATAGCTTTTGCAAGACATTTATCATCTTTGACTTTACGAATGCATTCTGGTGTTATTTTAGCATCCAATGAACCCAACTCCTTAAATGCACTTTACGGATGTCCTGCTAAACTTAACCTAACAGTTACCAGGGTAAAATCTACGCAGAACACAAACTTAACAGTTACTGCATGTAAATGAATACAAACCTCAGACCCTCTCAGCACTGTGCTAGCTGCATCTGAGGTTTCCTTCTGTGTTTCATTACAGCACACACCAATGACAGGAGGCCTGCGTAGTTGGTTATTTAAATTATTCTACTAAAAAAAAAAAAAAAACTTGTGAAAGATCGCACAAGGTTTGCAGCAGTCTCATTACAACCACTGCACAGTTAAACTAAAGCCAAAAGAGAGAGGCTTGTTATCATGTGGTGTATGGCTTAAGGCAGGAATTTTAAATTACTAAAATAATAGTGAAGGAACTGTCACAGAGGAGAATCAGGATATTGTTTGCAGCAACAAAACAAAAAAAACAACAAAAAAAACTGTGCTGAGCTCTAGTCTACTCATCCTTCCTGTCACCACAACCTGCCCCTCAGGGCATTACATTTTCCGCTGTCACTAAATATGCTATAATTCACCACATTAACCTCATCCTTCTTACAGGCAGGACGACCAGCTCCCCTGCATCAATCTACTACTGCATGTGTGAGCATCAGCTGAGACAAAGGCTGGAAATGATCTGCTTTAAATGACTACAGGGGATCTGATGATAAAACTGAAAGGCAGCCTCCCTCCCTCCCTCTCCTTCTCCCTCTCTCATTCTCTCTCTTTCAGTAACGATTGTTTTCATCACAGGTTTCACTGGAGCCACTGTTGCCGTTTCACCTGCGTTAGGGGCAGTTATGTAACCCTGACAGTCAAGTAGGAGGGTCTCATCAAATGTCAGGTGACCCATGGTTTATTTTATACGTATCTGCTAGTATGGAGCATGAAAAAGTTGCAGTAGTCCATATCATGACTGGTTGAGTGATGTGGTGGGACTAAGAGAGGAGTAAGTCGCCCAGAAAACACTGCCAGTGCAGCTGTCCGGAGCACCGTGTTCACGCAAACACGTTTTTACGTTACAAATACTGGCTAATAAATATCGCAATGAGCCTGATTCCAACGCTTCCTTATGTCAGCACGCGGGGCCTTTCTAGGCATGTAAGCTCGCGCTGCGCTCAGCTGAACTTAACCTACCTGGACACATTTAACATTGCTGACCCAAACTAACAACTGTAGCTACCGACCTACTGGAACAAACACACACACACACCTTTATTCGGTGAAATGTAGCCTACGTGTTTGCGCTAACGGCACACAATCACACACATACACGCGCTGTTTTAATGTTGCGTTCAAGGCGAGCGAACTTACCTAAATCATCCATGTTGGCCGGAAATCGTTCCAATGCCGAGAGCCGCACCGGGTCCTCCTCTGTCGATCACAGCTGGACTGTAGCCGCCGATTCAGCGCCCGATCACCAAATCTCCGATCACGGATCTCCTGGCTGAATGTGGTGAAGTTCTCAAGTTCCCCCTCCTGCTCGGCGAGCCTCAGACACACTCGCAAATACACACACACATAACCAGCTGCCCCCCTGGAGTCTCCAGCAGTCCACAATCCAGCCCCCTGCCTGCCCACCAGCCCCCAACACATAGAGACCGGCGACATCTAGTGGCAGAGGGAGAGGAGAGGAGAAGAAAAGAAATTGAAGAAGATGAGGGAAAAGGGAAAAGAAGAGACTTGGGGACTTATATTTCATTTAATGGTATGATTGGCTGCATTAATGTGCTGGTAAACAAAATACTATTGTCTTCCAGTCAAATTCTTTATTTCAACAGGTTTACTATTTACCATCTCAATAACAAATTCCCAGTTGCACTACTTGTGTCATTATTTCTGCATATATACAGTATATTCGCACGAATATTTGCACAATTCATTTATATATTCTGAGATATTGTAATGACCAAGGCTAATGATATCATCTGTATTTTTTTCTCATAAATTTATCATCAGTCTACACTGAGCCAGTGTTTTTTTGTTTTTAAATCATGCTGTAACCACGTTTGATTGGTTTGATGGTGATTTGTTTGGTGGCAAGGAATTCCCCCAATTCCAGCCGTCTCTGACCCCTGATTGCCAGCCTGGACCTCAGCAGACTTTCAACCTGGTCCAGAGGACTTGAGCCTTAGTTGAGGTGACCATCAACTACTAGTTCAATCCCCTGCTTAGGGCCGGTGTCACACCAGAAATGTAATCTTCTCCATAATTTAGTTACAATTAGAAGGCATAATTAGAGGACAGAGACACTCTGGCACACAATAGTCTTACACAGCTCTGAGAAAGTACATCGCCTTCCTAGTGGAATACAGACACAAAAGGCCCGTAGAAAACACATTGAATCTGCCTCCTACCAACAGTGATCAAATAAAAACAAAAAATTTAAATTTGAAGTTCCAAATTGATGTTTTGATCTGTAACTTGAGATAATTAGTCCCGGGCAGGATGATATAATGTAACTACACGCCTGCTGGAGGATAGCGTCTGATTACCATGGAGACGACTGAAACCTTTTTGCAGAAGCACACATTGTGAAGGTCGCGCGACTCTTAAATTTCTATTCAGTGTCGAGCGACTCTACCATAAGTCAGCCGTCCGTCAGATCGGAGCTGAGGCTAAATAATGACATGAGCTGAATAAGAACAATCGCTCTATTCAACAATTAGGAAATCCATCTGATCCATCTGCCCTGTTTAACAAAATAACAGAACCTAGTGTAATAAACACATGGACTTCCGCGACCACCCGTTGCCATGGTGACGCGTGACGTTATTCACAAAACAACTGGATCAGTTGTTTTGGCGCAGTTTCTTCATTCTCTTTGTGACGTGTTTCAGTTCTAAGATATTTGATAAACCACTTTCAATGAGGCACAAGAAGTGCACATTGACAAGTGGTGCAGTCTGACACCTTGAGTAGTTGAAATCATTTTGGACAGCAAATTAGAGAAACAGTAGACCCATTTTGACCAACAAGATGGGAGAAAATTTCCAAGTTTCCAAGCCCACTGATGAGATGGACATCCAGGAACAAACCACCAGCAAGAGCTCTGAAGTTTTTTTCACTAAAGAGCATGAAAAGGAAACCCAGACCTTGAGCGTGTGGCAAGAAATGGAAGATGCCATCAAAATCCTCCAGCAAGAAAAAAAGGCCTGGGAGGCAGAAAAGAAGGCTTTATACCAGGAATTCATTACACTCACAAGGGACAAGGAAGCTCTACAGGAAGAGATGGACAGGACTATCAAAGTGGTGAAGATGCAGTTTAAGGCCTTGGATGAAGAGAAGGAGATCTTGTACAAGGAGAATGTGATCCTGAAAAAACAGAAGCATGCTGAGGAGAACGAAAAAGAAGCCATGCAAGTCAACGAAGCTCTTCAGGGAGAAATCCAGGAGGTTCAAGTGTCACTCCAAAATGAAAAACAGCAAAGTGACATAAATGAGGCAAGGGCCAGGGTTTATACAATAGAGGACGCACTTAGAGATCAGCTGGAGGAGATGGAAGCAGTTCACAGCTTTGACGAGGTGATTCTGGAGCAGCAAAAACTGGAGCTGGAAGCCCTCCGTGAAAAGGTTAGGGAGCTTGAGGAGCTACTGATGTGGGAGAGGGACTTGACTGTGGAGCAGGAGGAGCAAGACTTGAGGAGTGGACCAGACAGGCTGTCATTACGGCGGAGAATAGTAAGGATCTTCATCCCAGGATGGAGAAGGCACTATGAGAGCGTGGAGACGGTGAGGCTCGATGATCTTGAGGAGCAAGCCAGACTGGAGTCCCAGAGGAGGCTATCCACCCAGAGGTTTGTTACTTTCTGCATGTCGTTGTTCAGGAGGAGGAGGGACGTCGAAGGTGAGAATGGGAGTTGGGATGGGGATGCGGGGGCTGCAGGTCAGTCCCAGAGGAATGAGTAATGTTAGTAAACAGGGGGGCTGGGGCTACATACATACTGTACATACACGCATACATACTGTAAATACTGTACATATACATATACATATTGTACATACACATATTCACACTTCACATACAGTACATACACATATTCACACTGTAAGTTACATACTTTACATACACATATACATACTGTACATACACATATACATACTGTACATACACATATTCACACTGTACATAGACATATTCACACTGTACATACACATATACATACTGTACATACTGTACATACACATATTCACACTGTACATACACATATACATACAGTAATACTGTACATACACATATTCACACTGTACATACTGTATATACTGTACATGCACATATTCACACTGTACATACTGTACATACACATATTCACACTGTACATACACATATACATTCTGTACATACACATATTCACACTGTACATACACATATTCACACTGTACATACTGTACATACACATATACATACTGTACATACACATATTCACACTGTACATACTGTATATACTATACATACACATATTCACACTGTACATACTGCACATACTGTACATGCACATATTCACACTGTACATACACATATTCACACTGTACATACTGTACATACACATATACATACTGTACATACACATATTCACACTGTACATACTGTATATACTATACATACACATATTCACACAGTACATACACATATACATACTGTACATACACATATACATACTGTACATACTGTACATACACATATTCACACTGTGCATACTGTATATACTGTACATTCACATATTCACACTGTACATACTGTATATATTGTACATACACATAAACATACTGTACATACACATTTTCATACTGTACATACACATATTCACACTGTACATACTGTATATACTGTACATACACATATTCACACTGTACATACTGTATATACTGTACATTCACATATTCACACTGTACATACTGTATATATTGTACATACACATAAACATACTGTACATACACATTTTCATACTGTACATACACATATTCACACTGTACACACTGTATATACTGTACATACACATATTCACACTGTACATACTGTATATACTATACATACACAAACATACTGTACATACACATATTCATACTGTACATATTGTACATACACATATACATCCTGTACATACACATATTCACACTGTACATAGACATACTGTACATACACATATACATAGTGCACATGTACAGTATGAATATGTGTATGTACTGTACATACACATATTCATACTGTACATAATGTACATATGTAAATACATTCATACTGCACATACATACTGTACATACATTGACAGTGTTCATACATACATTATTACCAGAGGGTAATAGAAGCCACGGATAAGACTAGTATTTCAAAATAAATTGATTTTAGGTTTCTGCATTTTCTGCTTTGCAATTTCTTCTTCTTCTGTATCTTTTTTGGTCGACTGCTACTTCTACATACTTTAAGCTACAGAACCCATTCAAAAATGTTAATCTTGGTCTTTAAGGATAGTTATTCTCTTAACTTCAACCTTTTATACTTTTTAAAATATTACACTTTTTTTCAACAATTTATTACAACAGTGAAAAACTTTTTAGCAGTGCATTTCAGCTCAGAGCTTTTTATAGATAATGCAGTTCTGCTTCCAATTCTAGCAATTCATTTCACCTTCCACATTTTCAGCAATGCTTTGCAACTCTCAGCTCTTTAGGGCAATGCCTTCTCTGTTTCAAAGTGTTAAGCAATTCAGTTAATCTGCATGATAATAATACAAAGCAGTTCTTCATTTCTTCTTTCAGCCTTTTAAGGTAATTTATTTCAACTTCCAGCTTTGACAGTGTTAAAGTTTAACTTCCAGCTTTTCTAGCAATGTATTTCAGCCCTTAGCTTCTATACTTAATGCATTTCAGCTTCCAATTTTGCCAGTTTTGCATTTCAGCTTCTAGGTTTTTCAGCAGTGCAATGCATTGCATTTGAGCTTTCAGCTTTTTCAAGCAAAAATCATTTCAGATTTCTGTATTTACAGCAATGCTTTGCAATTTATTTCAGCTCTTGGCATTCACATGCAGTGAGTGAACATTCAAAGAGGAAAATTTTAAATAGAACAGAGAGGAGTAAAATAGAGCAGTAAGAATTAGAATTGAATTGTACACACACACACACCGACATCTTACCCATCGGCACTCAGCACAAATTGACAGTTCTCACAGAAGATTCATCCATCATTTCTCAATGGTGGATATAGACTAAATGCCACTTGAGCACTGTATTTAATCTCAATATAAAGCTCTCTGAGAGAGTGTTAATTGCACCCTCAGCACATTGTAAAATGCCTCTCGTGACAAATAATTGGTGTAATATTCCTGCAGGGATTTACAGTGTGCGGAGCATTGCAGTGATATTATTGTGACCTTATCATGGCCTAACAGCTTTTTAATGTATTACCTCACAATTAGATTTCTGTTAAAGCTATCATTTCTAGCTTTCTGCATGATAATTTTCTAGGCTACTGTCTAAGAATTACTTGATAATTCAGATTTATTAAGCCAGTTACATTTGATTGTGGTTGTTGGGTGAGCATTCAGCAGCTACCCCTCTTCCTCCATTTGATTTATTTATTTGTTTATTGTATGGCCACTAGAGGGTAGTCATGTAGTTTCAGTAAGACAAGTTGTCCCACCACTTATGCATGGCTTGGTTTTTACCTTCATTTGGTTCTAGCGTGATCTTATTTCTTGTGCATTTCAGTTATGTTTCTTTGAAAATGCCTTTGGGTCAACTGCTGAGAAAAGTAAGCACAGCAACTAGAATTCCAACATATTTGTGATTATTAAATAAATGCAAATTTTCGAATAACTCTGGCATTTTTACAGCAAATAAGCATCGGTATAAACACACACTGTTAGAATGTTTATATTTGAAGCTCAGTCGTTACATTATGAAAGATAGCCACAGAGTACTGTAGAAAAATGAAGATGAGTTGATGAAAATATCTTTCTTCTGAGTAAAACATCACCCTATACTGCCACTTCAAAGAGGATTCATCCCATATTTGGCAGGTAGGTCATCATCTTCTACAAAGATTAATCCCGAAATACATGGAGTTGTGTTAGAAATTCTACCTTCATCATATTTCCATGTCTTTAGACCAAAATGGCAGCAGAATTTCTTGAGGACCAATACAACGACATCCAGGAAGAAAATGATCGATATAAGCAGCTCATCAGTCAGGAGAAAGACAATTTGGTTTCTCTGGATAAGGAGGTAAAATACCAAACACACATGTACTGTAGCCTACTGTGAACATTAGACCACCTTAAGGTTTTGGCTCAAAATCAAAGGGGTATTTAGTGTGTGTCACTTCTAGGCTGTTTAACTTCTAGGCTTCTAAGTGTTTTTATCATTATTATTATTCTTGTATTTCTTGTTATTTTTAACACTTATTGTTGAGATATGATATGATACACAATATATTAGTAGTACAAGTCAGTTTATTCTGTGCAGCAGTAGTAATTGCAGATCAATAATCGCAGAAGCAGGAGAAGTAGTTATATAGGGTTGTAGTATATTTTGAGTATTGTGATAGCTATGCTATCAAATATTATGAAATTTGACATTCATCCATATGATCTTATGTTATTCACTAACAGGATGGTATACAGTGCAGTTTGTAAGTATTGTTTTGGCTCTACTCCAGTCCATTAGAGTTGGAATAAAACAATGACAATGAATTTGACAAAAAAAATAAATAAATCTTTAAAATCTTAACTCAAGGTCTAATAAGTAAGAATAGGTTTTTCTGGAGCTTTCAGCAATATTTCACAGTCTGCTTTAGCAGATGGATTTTGCACTGTAGCAAAAACTGAAAGCCCAGTTGTTATCATGTGGCCTCAGTATGGAACTTGGCAACTTTCTAGTAGTTGGACCTTGAAATAAATAAATTTTGTCTAAGTAGGCCTACTGTTTCCAAGGCCAAGAATGAACTAAAAATGAATGAATTACTTCAAATGACAGAAAACTTTCAGCTTTAGTTTGAGGGTGTTTTTTTGAATTGAGGGAGGAAAATGTGTCATGTGTGATTTTGAAATATATAAATAAAACTGAGATGGCTCATTGAGTAAACAGAGTAGGAATAGTGGTTCCATCTTCAGCATCAGTGCTGGAGATGACCATGTATCAAAAACGTTTCTACACAGTTGAAGCAAAATGGATGTGAACAACTTGAAACATGCATTTTAAGTTCATTGTGTTATGTGAGTACTGAACAAATACAAATGTGTCTCTGTCTACATGGTAACAGACTGCACTGTATGTTTCGTGTTTTGTTCATATGTCGCACCAGGTAACTGCAGCAGAGACCAGGATTCAGGAGAAAATGGCCGTCCCAGGTGGCATCCTCAAAGAAGAGGGGAAACACCGCCGCTACAGCAAACAAATCCGAATCTTAGAAAACAAACTAAACCAGGTATTATGAAACCACCTTGACTTGTCCAAAACCATAAGCTTGTCACACACTTTGATGCTACAATTCCAGCTTCACTCTTACTTATCAGTACCTTAAAGGAATAGTTTGACATTTACGCTTGTTCACTTTCTTGCCAAGAGTTAAATGGGAAGATTGATACCACTCTCACGTTTGTCTATTTGAGGTAAAGCTATGGTTAGTTTAGCTTAGCAGAAAGACTGGAAACTCAGGGCTGGACGAGACTGTTGGCTGTCACTGCATACAGCCAACACATAGTCCAGTGGCAGCCTGTAAAACCACAACTTGCTGTTTTTACACCTTGGTTAAACAGACGTGGTATAATATTTTGAGTTTTAAAAGTGCTGGTAGGTTGACCTTTATAAGCCTTTGCACAGAACCAGACTGGCTGTTTTCCCTCACACTCTGTGCACTAGGTTAAGCATCTCCTGACTGTTTTGTATGATTGGTTACATGGATGGTTCAATACCAAGTACGCATCTTCAAAACTCTTCACACAGTCATCACAACAGAAACAATTATGGACCAGACTGTGATGACATTTGTATTGCTTTCACACAAAAATGATTCAGTGACTACAGCCTGCAAGTTTCCTGAATACTTTGCTCACTCAAACACAAACAACTAATAAAACTCTGTGGATCTGCAGCCCATTTTGCAAATGTTTACATAATCACTTCAAATCTCTTGGGTTTATGTTCAAAACCTAACATGAATTCATACGGAGTTTGGCTATCTGCCAAATCATAGCCACACTGAAATACATCTATATTCCCCCAATCCCACACCAAAAAAAAAAAGAAAAAAGAAAAGAATAAAGCCCATTGAAACATTTCCTGCAGCATTGCTATGATCCGTTCCTGTAGAATACACTGCAGTACACTCTATAGAGCGGTACAAGTTTTCTGTAATGAACAGTTTGTTAACACAATGTACATATTTCTTACACTATCAACAATTGAAAAACATATACAAAGAAAAAAACACCCAAATAGAGATCACAAAGTGAGCTTCAAGGACTGCCATAAAAAGATCATCATGTGTTGCCTGTGTTTTTTTTTTTTATCGGAGTGCGTTCTGATTGACACATAAGTTGTCAACTGGAATCCAGTATTAGTTTTTACTGAAATAATTTGCTTGACTGTGTGAAGACTTTCGAAGATGTGGACTCAGTATTGAACTATGCATGTAACCAATAGTATAAAACTGTAAACAGTGGTATCAATCTTTGTATCTAACTCTCAGCAAAATAAGTGCATTTCCCAAAATATCAATCCATTTTAATAACTCATTTAAATGCTTAGACATTAAGTCTTAATGCTTGAACAGGTTTGAGATGATGCTGTGGTAAATCTTACCTGAACTCTATGAACTCGAATTCTTCACTTCACTTCTATAGGACACCACTAAGTTTGATGAGATGCTGTGCAGCAACACGGATTACCATAAAGAAATAGCTCACCTGCTGCAGCAAAAAGGCATAGTGTGCAATATCGAAGAGAAATTTAACAGACAGTTGGCCACGCAGCAAGGCATCATGGAGAAACTGGGGGAGAGGTCCACCCTCGCTTTCAACCAGAGGTATACTGGCAAGTTTGTATGCGTGTGGAAAACATGCAATGGTGTATCAGTAGGGTTGAGCCGTGATATTGTGTGTGTGTGTTCTACAGGTCAGAGGCACAGACTCGAATGAAGGAGTTAGAGGTGAGGGATGGCATTGAGGCGGAAACCAAAAGAAAGATGCAGCTGAAGATTGTTATCGTCCACAACACCAAACTGCACAGTTTCATGGAGAAGAAGTTCCAGGAAATTATTCCTTTAAAAGAGGAGGAAGACTCCAAGACGAGAAGTATAATATTCCACAAGGATCCAGTATAATCACTCCACATAGGAGAAAAGCTTCTTAGTCTTCATCGTTACACTGAGCAAACATACATAATTTAATGTTTTTGTTTTTTTTTAAGATATAAACTCATTAGTTTTATTCCATTGGTACAGAGAAACAGCAGCACTATCAGAGTGGAGTTAAGAGGCTGGAGATGTACAAGCAGGGACACAGTATGCTGGTGGAGGTCACTGGTGAAAAGCAGCTGTGTCAGATAGGCCAGTCATTTATTCAGAACGAACAGAAGAATTTTGCTCTTATCAATTATATCAACGAGCTGCACCACAAAAGGAACATGATGAAGATCAGCACAGGCACGATGAAGGCATGTATGCATCCAATGAAGCGTCTTGTTGTACAGAAATACACATATGTATGTTTTTTTTTTAATGTCCATGTGTTTGTTTTTTGTCAGAGCGACATTCTCTTCCTTGAGCAAGAAAACAACACACATGATGAGCAGAGTGAGGGCCAGTTCAAGGATTTGGAGGTGAGCCTCACTGTCTGATCTATACACACACACACACACACACGCACGCACACACACCATTTCATAGCTTCAAACATAACTATTTTAAATGGGTCCAAGTTTATTTCCTGTTGCAATGTTTGCTAAAGTCTGGAGCTGACTATGATTGTCATAACATATTATTACTTTGTAATGTCAGGTTGCTGGCAAGATGTTGGCTTGGACTCAAGTTGTTTCCTAGCAACGCAAGTCCAGTAAAGTGGTCTAAACTTAAATGTTTTCAGGTACAAAGCTTATATATAACAGCTGTCTGAGCTTGATTCAAATCTAACATTATCCACTCCTGTTTGGTAAGAGAAAGAGGAGATTAGAGAATTTTCCTTCTGACTCATCTAAAAACAAAAATCATCAAATATGGAGAGGTTTCTGCTCTGCACATTTTTCAGATGCAATGATATGTGGTCTATTTGTTTGGCTGTCTGTAGGCTCCAGAGTTCAATTAATATATTGTTGCCATGTATCCAGAGATATTATGTCTCCTTTCATTCTTAAAAAAATAAATAAATAAATATTTAATTTATTTCTTTTTCAAAACAGAGCATGATTCACTCCATCCTACGTTTCTGAGATCATACAACTAAATACTCACAGTGCAGTGACAGTCCCCTGATTCATATAACTCCTGCCTAAAAGAGGTCAAAGGGAGGTCAGACACTAACGAATGGAGCAACATGACATTACAGTTGCTGTACATACTTGACATGTTTGTTCATTTTCCTTTAAAGTTACCATTGTATGAAACAGCTGGTAATTGTGACTAATGTTACAGTCAAGCACTCCTTTTTTGGTTTTGTCAGCAGGGATTTAGAGGACCAAAATGGAAATAAACCTTTTAAGGCTTTTTTATGACTTAATCCTTGATGACTGTAAATATTTTAAATCTGTATGCTTTGGGTCATCAAATAAATAAATAAATGCATTCACTGTTCCCCATTGTGTGGAATAATTAGAAGACAAAGAAATGGGCTCTCATTAAGACGTATTGCCTATTTAAAATGCTGTATATCCGAGTGTCAGTAATCTTATCTCATCTCAATCTTCATGGCAAAGCTTGATATATTTTCTAGATATACCTTTATTCTTCATGCACAGATAAAATGGCCTTGGCTTTTAAAAATCAGATAAAGTGGCATTATCTTTCTCTTCCTGTAGTCTGAGTTAGAGAAGTACAGCTGCCTGACTGACTCTCTGGAGAGGCAGTGCGCTCTGGTTCAAGAGGCTCTGGACCAGCTAAAGACTGCCATCACCGGCCTTGTCGGCCAGATAATGCCAACAGCCGTCATTGTCACTTTTGACAACATCGCACACTTCACTAGTAGGTGGAATTGTTAACTTTTAACCTCTTAAAAACCTGGCACTGGAAATACATTTTCACATTTGGATTAAAAAAGCATGCTATTACTATATATGTGTTTTCACCTGATTACAATAAATCAGGTTTTAAGTGAAAAATGTCTGATTAAAGCTGTCAGCCTAGTACAAACCCTGTATCTTCCCCAGGTCTGTGAAACTATTTATTCCTGTTGTTACTTTCTCTCAACTTCAGGTATCCTTGAGCAGAGTATTAGTGACCTGATGGTCCAGGCTAACAATGAGGAAGACGAGCAGACAGGGTTGCCTCCTCAAAACCTGCTGCTGGCCAATTCTGACTTGCTACCAGGTATGAAACACCTACTCTTTAAGTCCTGCAGGGTAACTGTGAGATAAGACTTCAAAAAGAATGAACAAGTATAAAACTCCTCTTGACCAAAACTAATAATATGTAGAGTTTTTAAAGCATAAACTGTATGTGTATTTGTTACAGAAGGTGAGGCAGTTGTGGACAGCGAGCGTGGCAGGTCTCCAGCCCTCTCGCTCAAGTCTGCCCGATCAGACTGAGAATGGTGCCTCTCCCTACACACTCCCTACACACTTGTGATGGCAATAAACACATCTCAGCATCATTTCCTAGTTCTTTACTTTATGTAGAACACGGTTTGTTGAATAGGGTTTTTATGTTTATGAAACAAAAATCTATTTCAATTGTATAAGTCATAATGAGCATCAATGTTGCCTCTGACATGTGAGAACATGAATATTAAAGCTGCATTCACTTATTTTTTGCCACTAGTACACAGAGGAGCTGAAAACGCAACATTTGTCATTTCATCTTCTTATTAGGTCTATATGGTACACATGTTAGCAAACAGTAACCAATTTACACATCCAACAGACACCAAAGAACATTAGGATTCATGTGGAGCCATGTTTCTGGCCACCTGGCTCTCCTTTCAGCTTTGTTTTGGTGATCTGCCAACTCCTGAGGAAAGTATCTGGTTCTTAAACTGGCAGTTGCTCCACTATGTTTACCAGCTAGTTACTGACTTTGTGAGCAGTTTGGTGCTGGGCAGGGAACACATAGCAGGTTTAGCAGAGCTGCGCCCCCGAAAAACAGCTGCCTGCTGTGTGTGGAGCAAGCAGCAACGACCATGGCTTGAGGCTGAAGCCAATGCAGAGTGTAACACCACTGATGGCCACTAGATGCTGGCTGCAAAAAATTCCATGGCTCCATTAGACTCCCGGTCAAAAAGTGTCAAATTCTCTCTAGAAATACTAATTCACTCAATTTTTTTCAGCAAGTCATTATGGTCTAAATCACTGAATCTGAACACTCTTATAAGTGTGCCAGTGGTCATTTTGGAAATTATTGCTCAGCTGAGTGAGCGTGTTGATTGATAGCGGTGATTGACAACCCACTTGGTTGTTGTTTTCCCTGGCTCCTAGACTCAGACTGTAACTGTAATATTGTAATATTTTATGTAGTTTAATGTTACTCGATTATGATAGCTGCCCTCATAACACAGTTTAGCTGAAGTAACTAACATTAGCCCAGGTGTGCACCATAAGCTACACTTCTGTTTCCAGATTGTAGAAGGCAACACCCTACACTTCGTATTTGGAAGGTCCTGCCTCCAAGCAGAAAAGATGGCAGACAATAAGCAGCGACTGTGGGCTTCAAACTGGTTCCAATCTTTATATACAGTTTATGGTGTTCATTCATAAAACCAAAACAATAAGCTAAAGTGCTTTCATAGAGCTGAAGGGAACTGAAGAGTTTGGTGATAATTCTCTAAGGGTTTGTCACTAAAATGACCTCTTTGATCTGATGTTAATATGAAGTACTGATTGGTGGAGCTTCAAGGGAATGGTTATTCATCTGTACCAGCAGGTACAACTGAGCTTAAAAGGGACAATGTGCTATTTTTTCCCAGTGCTCAAGTTCCTCTCCCTCAATGGCCACAGTCTGTTCTCAGAGTGGATGCATGATGTGAGCTCAAATGTCTGAGTTGATCCCAGCACATTATCCTTCACCACTCCCTACATTTCTCCTCCTCTCTCCATAAGACTTTAGTCTGGGGTTGATAAGCCGGCTCCCCCGCCCCCCTCGCCCCCGCCCTGTGCGCCCCAGCTGGAACAACCGGGGATTTTCACCCCCCACTGCCAAGGTCTGGCAAGTGGAGTGGGTACTGTATAAGGTTGGTGAGGATCACTTGGTGCCTGCTGCCCAGCTCCACAGTATAACATTACCCTCCTCGCATCCTCACAGCACTAAAATAACAACAGGGCTTTGTCTCACTAAAGCCCTCTGTTTCGGTAGCCAAACATTTCTCTGTGTGCACACAATACACGCATATCCTTCTTTCTGTGTGTGTGTGTGTGCCTCTGTCTTTTTAAGCGCATACGCAAACAATGCAGCATGCATGTTTCAGATTAATCTCTATGGGATTTCAGAGGACCACCAACCGCACATCCACTATTCTCAAGTACACACATTCACTACCTAACATGGAATTAAAAGAGTAGCTGATACAGCTATCCATTCAAGCAGTAATCCTCTGATCCCATAAACGCCAGGACCACTCACAGGAGTAAAAGCTCTTTTGTTTTGTCTATATTGGGTCTGTTAGGTTTTTTTTTGCCTCATTATCTTGCTGGAGACTCTTAATTGCTTTAAACATCAGAATGAGAAATCAGGCTGGTAGCTATCTTTGAAATCTTTTATTAGACGAACATGCACAGACCTATCAAATGGATATTTTCTATGAAAAAAAAAAGGCAACGTGTTTTTTAAGTCTGTACAAAACCACCAAGAAAAGAATCGAATTAGTCTAAAGTGAATGTGGAAACAAACTGGAAGCAAGACAGCTCACTATGTTGCTGCTGTCATCTGTCCTTTTTTCAGGGCCTGGAAGAGAAATGTATGTCTTGATCCTCTTTTGCTCTTGAGTGAGCACTGTACAGAAACAATGCTGCCAACATAAAAGCTGCATAAATAAACAACAGTCCATATATCACCTCCAGTGGCAGGGGGGCAGTTTCGAGTCATGTACGGGCGAGAGACGGACTTTCTACTTGACAGACACATTGACAAAACGGTTCACTCCTGGTCCTTTTCCTCTCCGTGGGTAATGACGTGAACCAGGTTCTTGTAGTCCAGGTTCCCTGCCACGTCTGGGGGGAAGGCGGTGAACATCTGCACCATCTAGCCAACAAAAAACAGATATCACATTTATCAGCTCTTGTGCCCCTCGCAAACAACAAAAACAACCCACATCTCAGTGTGGATGAATAGGTGCGATAATGATTCACTGCAGGGTTTTTTTTGTTTGTTTTTGTGAAAATGTGGTCTGTTGTGGATGTAGATGATCGTCATGATGACGAGCTTTTCAGACTCACCCACACACACGCAAAGCAATCTGCTATAATAATGATAATTAGTGTAGAAGGACTGCAGTGTACCTCTTCAGGGGAGAATCGGTCCGCTTGTGTTGTCAGCATCTGTGTCACACTGGAGAGGAAAGAGAAAACATTTGATGAGATGGCGAGACCTGCGTTCACACTGGGAGGAAATGTAAAGGTCACAGCGCTCTCCACTCATTGTGGATTTCACTGAAAGCCTACATAACACTCCCTCAGATGAATGTTGCACAAAACCAGCATAGTGTATGGAGTGGAGTGTGTCAGGCCACTTACTAGTCCTTCCTCAGCACACCTTTACCCTCAGGGTCAAAGACTTTAAATGCATTGAGGATGGTCTCTTCTGGATCAGCACCTGGATACATAAAAAAAATACATTACACTCCTTGCAGCATATTTAAATACTGACATGACTTCTTTTATGATGAAATATTAATATTTGCCTGGTGATCTTACCTTTCAGCTTCTCACCAAACATGGTGAGGAAGACGGTAAAGTTGATTGGACCAGGAGCTTCCTTGAGCATCTCATCAATCTCTTCCTGTTTCACATTCAGGCGTCCTGTGGCACCAAACATTTAACATTAACATTAACATACAACATAAGCAGATTCAGTCAAGAAAAATACGGATGTTAAATGTTAAGAACTGTTGATCTAGGATCTGTTTTGTATTTAAGCTCATGATTGTTCCTAAAATACTGCTACCACACTGAAAGCAAGATGCTAACTGACATGTAGCATGGTGTATGTAGCAAGACTTTTATATATACACACAGTGATGACAACACACCTAGAGCCGCAAAAGTGTCTCTCAGGTCGTTCTTGTCGATGAAGCCGTCTCTGTTCTGGTCCATGATAGTGAAGGCCTGAGGTCAACGCACAAGAGAAAGTGAAACACATGTAAATGAGTCTCTCTGCCCTGAGAAGCGACAGTAGCAAATAGATTTCTTCCACATGCTTTCAGCCCACAGAAAAAAAAAACATGTCATAATTCTCTTTCTTCTCTCTCTGTAATATTTCTGTGTTCCATCTTTATAGATGAACACTGTTAAGTATTTATAACCTGCGAGTCCCCCGGGGTTTAGACCGGCATCCAGGGCATGCCCAGCAGTTTATCTGCAGCCTAATCACTGATGACACAGTCTGGATATCTGGGCACCAATGACCCTCATACCAACATACCACAAGCGTCAGTGCTGCCGAGCAGCAAGAAAACAGACAGGTGGGCATACTACAACCATGAACAATGGAAATGGAAAAGACAGAGGAGGACAAAGAGAGAAGAAGAGTAGAGACTTCAGTATGTGTCGCTGTATGTTTTTAAGACAGTAACACTTCTATCATAATATTGTGAGATAATATTCATATATTTCCACAAATCTCACTTCCAAATCTAAACTAGTGACATACAAATTTGTTGGGCAGCTCTCACCTCTTTGAATTCTTGGATCTGAGCCTGCTCAAACATGGAGAACACGTTGGAGTTGGCTCCTTCTGCTGACCTCTTCTTGGCTTTCTTGGGGGCCTTTGATACAAAGAAAAAGGGAGAGATGAAATAAACACTTCAAGCTAATTAACAGAAAGTTACAGGACAAGTCGAGTTGTTAATAAAATGGCTTTTTGATATAAAATGTTCAGAAAAAGGTGTAAATTGCTTTTGAGCAATGATACAAAGATTATATTAAATCACAATATATGTGTAGAACATCAGAATTAGCAACATTTCGAGGTACCTTTTCTTGAAAAATGTTTTTTTTTTTCCGTCATTTAAGGTTGCCTTTACGTGGCTATGTGTTCAATGGCAGGTGAGAAGTTGGTAAAAATGAAAATTTTGCAGTAGAAAGTTACTTTCCATCCAAAGATGGTGTCATGTTTACTTGGTATCATATATCAAATCTCTGAAAATGAATTTCTTTATATATTGACTCACTTACAGTATCTGAAGTTTTAAATGATATACAGACAGGAGAACATAATTATTTCACTAAGCTGTCTTCTGTATAGAGGCAACATCCTTGAGGAGAAGAAAAAAAAAAAAAATCAGACTTACCATGGCTGAGCAACTGGGAGGTCAGACCAACAATGATGCCAGTGAACAATGGGGAGATTGTGGGTGGCCTTTTGTAGCCCCAACCCTCAGCTCTACTGGATGATATTTATAAACTATGTCCTCTTAAGGAAGTGACAGGTAAATGATGCTTTGACACACGCTTCATACAGCACATACACTGTATTGTGTTCTCACAAAAAGTGCGTGCACACGCACAAAGACACACACCCCCTCTTTAGTAACCACTCACCCCTTGTTGTCATGACTGACATCGAACACAGAGAGCAGAATAACTGGTTTAAAATATCAAGAGCAGACTGAAGGTTAAAGCACTTAATCACTTCAAGCACCCAGATGTTCTCAGACTGTTTTCTTGACTGTCTAAAATATAGACAGCAATGTTTTTAAGTAATTGAAAGTGATGTTTTAAAATCCAGACGAAAGGCAAAGTATGAGATATCCTGGACTGGTTGGTGTGCAGTATAATTCCTCTTAGTGTAAATGATGAGGAAAAATGGAAAAGAGGCCAAACTACCACCACAGTTGAGATACAGCTACAAAAAGAGCTCACTGAGGCACAATAAGGCAGTTTTCTTCCAGGTGACCAAGTGATTTGACCTTTGAACTACTCCTGAGCTGGTCACCGCACACTGTTTGAACACCATCTTTAAAACAGATCATTACGATCATTCAAAGTGGGGTTTGAATTGAGTGATCCAGTCTCATCTTTAAACAATGTCTAAGGTAATGTTAAGGCTAGGTGGATGCTTTCACCAACCTTACACATTTCAACCTGTGCACACAATTGTTTCTCGTATTTATTTGATACAAGTTGTGATGAGATGGTGTGGAAGTCACCAGCTCATTACATATAATTTATAAGCCTGTCAGGACTGTGTTACCACCAACCTTAGTTGAATTTCTCACATGCTTCTTCACATGTTTGGCGCTGACCTACCTTTCCCTGACAATACCCTGCCACAGCCCAGCACATGTCCACACCATTACATTCTGTAAAGGTAAATGCACTCGCTGACATTCATACCAATGAAATATTTGACTGGAAACTTTCTCACCACCGCTGTCATCTTCTCTAACAGCAGCCAAAAGCAACCATTGACCAAGATTTAGCAGCAGGATGTGAAACTAAAACTGTTTATAGAACAGCCTCTATGTCCATAAAACACATCAACACAGGGAGAAATTAGATCCTTTAAAGTCATAAAAAGAAAAAGTAGATTACATAAAGGAAACAGGCCAAGGAAGGAGTAGCACCTTGGGTGTGCAAAGGAGGTCTAACAATCTACTTTGTACAGGGGTGTTAACACTAAACAGCTTGTGAAACTAAGCTTAGTGATGTCAACAACAGTAGGTGTGACATACTCAAGTTTGACACTGCTAGCACAGACCACATCCTTACAATGTAATGTCTGTCTGCACCATTAACAGCTCCTCGAGTATCACTTGAGGCTCCCAGGTCAAGAAAAGTGAGAGTCTGTGAGAATGAGCTGAATGGGTTGGGGGTGAGGAGGTGAGGCCACACGTGCGATCTATATAAAGGGAGGTGCTGAAAGCCTCCCTGCTCTCGCTTCACTCACTGTCAAATAAAATGCCATTGATGACCTAACAGCATATGTCACTGGTGTCATCTCACAGCATGGTGCGGACGAGGAGGTCAGAATTAGCTAAGTTATTGTTAGCCTATAGGGCAGTCGCTATTGTTGAAAACTTGTCTCCTTCAGCTCCTCGGTTTCTGATCCGAGCAGCCGCTGCAGCTACTGTGACTGGAATGACAGACCTTTGTCGCACAGGCTGAGCGCTGGGATAGACGCCTATAAATAGACTAACCTCTTCTAACACAATGGACACGGACAAATGGTCACTTCACTGGCAGTCTCAAATGCGAGTGGTGATTTAGAAAAGCACAGGATAGCAAGGAAAAAAGGCTCGCTCACAGGCAACATAAGGGAGGCAAGTTAGAAGTGAAAGACAATGGTTATAATATTTAATATTCTGTGACAAAAATCTCTACAGGGAACGCTAATAAAACATTTGTTAGCAGACATCAATATCATATCCAGCGTTACAGCATTATGATTCAAGATCATGTGAAAAGAAATACAAATTTAAAAGAATATAAAAATAAAATGAAACAAAACAGGATGGCTAACCCTTTTTTGTATTGAGTTCTATAGAGAGCAGTAGAAAACTTGTGCAATCTGTAGCGTCGGGGTGCTTTCTTGAACGTTTGTGACCAATGAATCAGTTCTATCATCTTGGCTTAAATACATTCAGGAAGATTTTACGTCTAAAATGAACCAATCACGGCTTCAGAAAGTTAAAGAAATATCTTCCTATTGAGCGCCCTATAGTTAACTGACACACTGGGCAAGTTAAAGTACAGCATCTAATTTGTGCATATTCTAAACATAACTAAAAAAAAACACAAACATATTCCCTTTTCTAGAGATCAAATTATGATACTGAAGTAAAATCAGATTTGTCAAAGTGTAAACACCTTGACGATAAGAGCCAAAAATACATTTGGATGGATTTCAGTGTTGGACTGAATGTTTAACTTGCCAAGAGTGGCTTAATAAAAGAATAAAAAGTAGAGATTTAGTCATCATAATCTTGTGAATTTACTGTGCAAATATGAATAATTAAAAGGAAGGAGATGTTATTTACGTGCTTCATTGTTAAATTATGGAATAAAAATATAACCCAAATGAGGCAGAAGCAGAAGACAACACTCCGTTTCATTTCAGATATACATATCCATGCCATTTACGAATCAGGGAAAAAAAAGACAAAGATTATTTTCATCTTCACCTTGAACAGTTTGGGTTATATACAATATAAGGGACATTGTACAAAAAGAAATGCTCAAGTACTATGTTGTAAGCTTCAAACATGATCTTTTTTTTCCCCCTCCTCTCATATAGTTCAGGATCGAGGTTTGCCTTGGACAGATGGAAGTGCATACACGAGTTGGATCCAGATACAATCACTCACTTGATAAAGGACATTTGGACATATTAAAAGAATACTTATTGGACATTCAAGAGGACAAGTAGCTAATCACTTTTTTTTTCTTTAACAAAAATAGACATGGCTTATCCAGCCTTGAAATTCCTTCTCAATATATATAAAATTATGTCTTGTCTATTTACAGTCAAATAGCGTTCTGAAGGATTAGAAAGGTCCTGCTCCATTGCTGCTGGGGATTGTGGGTAGTGCAGTTTTAGTGTCAACCTATCCGAGGGCGGACAATCATCTGGTTTGTGGTTTTATAGGGCAAGGAGGCATTATTTATTTAAATTTTGAATATGTTTGTGCTCCAGCCTGTCACTGTTACAAAGTCTCAACAGAAGATTGAGATTAGCAGAATGATTGTAATTAGCTGATAATGATTGTGTGCTGACATGTCAGCGCAGGGCTGGAGCCAGAAATGCTATGAGATGTACAGTACTCCTGCTCTGTTCTGGAGCTACTGTGGACAGAGCGGAGCGTGGAAAGGAGCCAGTATTTATAGGTTAACTACTTGAACATCTGCCATTTTCACTAGTGACTGATTTTGTAAATATTTAGGCATTGACTTGTGAGATAAAGTTGCTACGGCTGTGCTTATCTATCGTAGTCACTACTGTATGGAGTAAACTGAAGCTATCAAAACCCACTGAGTCAGGTCTGAAGTTTAGAACTCATATCCTATTTTTTGGGGGGAATCTAATCAAGTACAGAACAGCTACTCAAATACATTGCAAAAAACCCTGCTCAAAAAGTTGTTAATATGGCATTTTGTTGACCTTTATTGACTCGGGTCAATTCATGGAGAAAAATAACCTGATTCTAATGACATCTATTTATTTCTCTTGTTCTCTCTCACTCTTCTGACGGCTACAGTTGTTTTCCTCTGTGGGTTTGTCTGCTTAGATGTCAGGCAAAACAGATGTGTGGCAGTGTTTCATCATGAGTTGGTGACATTCTCACTGGTTCTCTGCTCCCTCATTTCCCTTTCCAAAAGATATATTTCTCTGTCCATGCTAGGTATGTGGCTCTGCTGTCTCTCAAACAGATGATTGGTCCCATACCTGTAGAGTAAAGTCAAGAAAATACGGCCAGTTTAATATATACAGGCAAGGAAAAAACAGTCATTTCAACATAATCAGGAATATATAGGAAGAGGAATACAGGACACTATAAAAAAGGCATAGTTTGACATTTTGGGAAATACATTTATTTTCTTTCTTGCCAAGAGTCAGATAAGAAGATTGATATCTTTCTCTTATCTGTACATTAACATGGAAAAAAGCCACCTATGAGCACCTCTAAAGTGCACTATTTAACACATTAAATCTATTTGTTGTTAAATTAATATTAAAACCTAAGTATAAAAACTACAATTTGTAGTTTTACACGGATTATGTCTGACTTATAACCTCCTGTGTTTTAAACTTTGGTTACGCCCCATTTCCGGTGTTTAAGCTAAGCTAAGCTAACTGTCCTCCTGACACCAGCTTCATATTTAACAGACAGATATGACTGGTATCCATCTTCTCATCTTTCTCTTGGCAACAAAGCAAATGAGCCCACTAACCAATATGTCAAAGTGAATCAAACGAATCAACAAAAATTGACCTTGTTAACAGGGTTTATGGGTGTGCGTCCAGAGCCAGTATGAAGCCTTTGGCGCTCTTCAAAACGTCCAGGGGACCTCTCCCTACGCACGTCCATCATCCGGCCAGGGGAGCGGTCCATGCGAGGATCTGCCATGGCCCTGCCCGGGGAGCGCTCTAACCGGGGGTCAGCCATAGCCCTGCCAGGAGACCCCACAATCCGACTCTCCAGCATCCTGCCTGGAGACTTCTCTCTCTCCAGTGGACGGCTGGGAGACTTGTCACGCCGAAACTCTGTGCGCGCCTCTCGGTAGCGGTGAGGTGTGCCAGGATCTCCGTGGGTATGAGGGTTGGCTGCCAACCTTTTAGAGATGTGCTCATTGTAGGAAGGAGGCCCGCGCTTGTTAGGACTGTTGGGGAGGAGACCGAGCATGAAGACTGGCAGGGAGCATTGGTCAAAGGAAGAGGACTTTGTTGGGTCATGGACTACTGCTTGGCAATGTGGGACTCAGGTCGGTCAACTGCTGTGGTGTGGATGATGGACTCACAGTCAAGCTCATTTAATAAGCTGAAGTAAATTGCCATTCATAATTAGAAGAGAAGAAGAGACAGCTACTACTACTCCATTTGGTTTATAACTGAGAAATTTTCATAATCAGCAAAAGCTTGGTTGTTGTTAGTGAGCATCAAATTGTAACAGACCAGTCTCACGACGTACAAGGAGGAACTTAATCTTTATTCAACAATTTCCCTTCTACATTTGACAGGAGGCATTTTAAAAAGTACTAAAAGTTAAAAAGACATACTGTCTTAGGATTTGTTACAGATAAAAAATGAGCTCTTCCTCCTGCAAAAAACAAAATGTAGGTGTTACTCTTCTTTTACCATCACCACCAGTTTCACCATCACCACCTGTGGATGCCAACCTGAGCCCCGCAGTGCCAGCTAGTCCCACTGACCCTTCAACAACACCAGTGTACAAGAGATAAGGAAGTGTGCTTGGAAATCTCCCAGTTTATAGTCTCTGCACAGTACGGAGGCTCAGACCTCACCAAAATATGACGGAAAATGCTCAAGTAAATTGAGAAACAAATAATTAAATGTGTTTGTCTCATCTTTTACTTTCATCACAGGATTTATATTTCATCTGCAGGATTTATTCACTCAGCAGAATTCATTTCCATTGATTTCCCTTTGGGTGTTTGTCTGATTTATTTCCTTTCAACAGACAAATAAAGGCATTCTGCATTTTATTTATCAATTTGAAATTATTCAGGTGCCAATCAAACCCTTTTAGGCTGTTCCAGATCGACCTCACAGCTTCTAGTACAAAGCCGATTAAGAGTTAAACTAGAAACTGTGATATACTGTAGATGAGATATTGAAAGTGATCACAAGAAAAATCTTGCTAAAGCAAAAACACTGAGGTGACAGTGAAAGATAAAACAATTTGGAAGAGACATGTTTATAGATTATAGTTTCAGTTTCTTTGTGTATTCTATTAATTGATCTATTCACACATTTATTTCTGAATTCATGAACATTCAATTTCTTCTTTTTTTTCCCCCCGGAATTGGTTGGTCCCCTTATACAATGCCGTTACCAAGAATAGTGAATAGAAGTCACAGGTATGATATGTAAGGAGTTACATTTATTAAAAAGAAAGAAGTGTGAGACAGCTCAAAGAATTTGAGCAGGGTAGTGTGAGCTCTGTGTGTGTCCTCACCTGCGTCCGGAGCCGTTACGCTGCAGGTCTCCGACACCCTCTTGGCTCTGGATCAGGTTGCCCTTGCAGCAAATGACTCGCAGTTTGTTCTGATACGATGACGCCAAGTAGATGGCCCCAGAGGAGATGGCTGGGCCAAGGTAGCGTGGGTTTGGGATATCCAGATGTGCGTATGAGTGGGGTCTGTAGAGAGAGAGAGGGGATTATTTTTCAGACAATATGTTGATCATGACGTTAACCAGGAAGAAACTAGTTTGAGCACAAACACTGGTGCAGACAAAAAAAAAAAGGAGCACAGGACAATCTTACCCCAGAGCAGCATGTCCCTGAATCTCAATAACATCCAGAGAGTTGAAGTAGGTCACAAACAGGTAGGGCTCTCTGTAGGCTGAAATGTCAAAAACTCATTTAACATGATTTCATATACTGACAATTAAAGATTTTTTTTTTTCTGAAAATCACATTGAAGATTTACACTAACCAAATGAGAGAGGCAGGCGGCTCCATTTGATGTCATCAGTTCTACTCCTGCGGCCGTATGCGTCCACAAAGACACCAAACTCTGCAAGAAAAACATTTCAGTTATCATACAAACTTATATCATTAATGACACTAGAAAGCAAAAAACAAAACAGCATTTCCCATTTTGTTCTATTAGAACTAAATGGGAAATGCATGTGAACAAAAGTGATTTTTTAGAGCAAAGCAAATATTGATTTGAATATCAAAACAGATTAAATCCCCGATTGCAGATTTAGTCTCAAACGGTTACATTTTTGCACTTTCAATCACACCTGTTCACATGCTCAACTGCGTACACAATGTACTGTACATGTGTGCCCACACATACACACAGAAAATCATCTAACCATGGAAACAGAGCAGGTATTCGTCTTTCTGTGGAGCCGTGGTGACCTGGATAATGGAGATGGGGAAGCTGTGGGAGGACGCGGCAAACACAGCCGAAGCTAGCGTCACGTCGTTTTTATCCAAGAACTCTGTAGAAAGAACTCATATCAGTTAATCAGCTCGTTCGGGTGTGAATGCTGAAGCCTCAAAATGACACAACCTGTGGCAACTTGCTTATAACACCATGTGGTAATGATTTTTAAAATATCAATAGAAAATTTGTGTAATGCCACCAACTGATAAATCACAACCTACCTTCCAGCACATACTGCTTCATCTCAATCTCATAGAACTTATTGGTGCCAATAATGATACTGTAGCCAGTGAAGTGAATACAGCTGCAGGGCTCTGATGTCTCAATCTCCTGCAAAAACAAACAGAAGTTGAACAGTGACATTTTTTCAATGTAATTCCTTCCTGCAGCATCTACTTTACTACTAAACACATACTTTCCTTCATGGCATCATCCCATCCATCTTTAAGGCTCACTCACCTTTCTGATGCAGAACTTGTTGAGGCTTTCATTAAGTCGCAGAATTGTAATCTTGTTGGGCATAGCAGCACAGATACAGGTTCCATTATCAATCTGTAAAGAAGAAACAACTTTGCAATCAGGACAGCAGTAAATATCTGCAATCAGACAATACATTGCTATGCCATTACTGTGGTGTTCAGCTCATTAACTCCAACTAAATAACAGTCTAACTGGAATGATTTGGCTCTGTGTAAGTAACAACAATCCAACCAACCTTTCCAGAGGAGAAGAGGTGGCATCCCTTGACTGTCTCAAAGATGAAGGGGTTGAGGTCGGGTTGAGCTGGGAGATGGGACTGCGACAATGACTGTTTCACCTTCTTGATCTCCACCAAACACAAGGCCCGCTCCTCTCCTGGAAGATGCATCAAACACAATCAATGTAGACCACAGTACATTTATTTATGCCCCCCACCACCAACCAATGTCATAACATGATCCAGCATGTTGCATTTACATGTAAAGATGATCTCATTTATTAGGATTAGCAATATAAGCTTGATTAAGCAATGTTTTGATTTCAAAAGAACTAATTTAAACAGAGATGTGTTTTAAAATTAAAGAAAGCATTAAAGAAGACTAAAATTACGGAATTGAGTATAATGGCTTCCATTTACTGTCATCTACTGACCAGTGATCATCAGCAGCTTATCAAGCTCCTTCAGGATCTGGATCTGGAAGACTGAGGTCAGGCCAGGGATGTGGGTCAAAGAGTTCTTTATGACATTTAGAGCATACAAACCCTCCTCAGAGCCGACCAGCACGATCTAAGGGAAAGGTTGAAGAAAATCATAAGTGCTTAACACGTGGAACATGCAGCAATCAGAAGAACTAATTTGGTTTGGTGTATTACTTATTCTTATCGTAATACCTGGTCAGTGAGAGGCAGAGTGCAGTTGATGTCCAAACGGTCATCACCCTCCAATTTCAGCAGAGAGTTTCCCAGAAGTTTCTGTTGAGGCAAGAAGCAAGAAAACAGAGACATGGAGCAGGGGAAGGATGCAGGTTAGGCAGATTATCAGCAGATCAGAGGAAGGACAAGCTGACCCAAGGATGACAAGCAAGAGAGTCCTCACCAACTCCAAATCAGTAAATCCATCCTTAAATATAAGTTGACTTTACATGTGAGCTGAAGATGATGGATTCAGTCAACTATAGTTTCTCATCCGGGTTAAGTAAGGGATTATTTTTCATTTTTCACAACAGTGCCACAGCGATACTCAATTTTTAGTACCGACAACGACATTCTGCTTTTATTTTCAGACCTTACTTTGCTAAGCAATAATACAATTGTGTACAAAAACTTTTTGTTGTTAACAAAATTTTAGAAAATGTCTTAACACAAACAGAATGTTTCCTAAATATAATACAGTGTAAAATTTACAAAAACGTGATTGGAATTAGACAATACATAATCACTGGTTAAGTAAACCAATGTATTGAATTTGACCAAATATCCAACGCCAACTTTCTGTACTTGGAACAATTCGGTCACTGTGTTTATAGCTGTATAGCTGTTCACCACAGCAATAACCACTTCATAGCAACAACAGCAAGTAGCTAGTAGAAAGTAGTTTCCCCCCCTCTTACTATCGGTGGATGCTGTTCAATCCAAATCCATTTGTCTAGTTTTGAGCTGTTTTTCATATTTGTACTAGGCCTTAATTTTATAATATGTATTGATATTTTAGACAATCGTGTTCTTCCAACTTCTTGGCAACAGTGTGGTGAAGGCCTGTTCCTGTTTTAACATTAAAATGACCTTGTGTGCATTCAGCCAGATCCATTAAGAAATGGTTTATTGAGTTGACTGGGCTGCACAGAGCTCTGATCTCAACCCCATCCACCACCTTTGTGAAGAATTGGGAAGGAGACTGTAAGCAATGCTTTATTGTGAAATATCAGTGGCCAGCTACACTTTTTTGGCTGGATGACAGCAAATCCAAGCCAGCCAGGTTCCAAAATCTTGTAAAATCACAGAAGAGAAGAGCAAGAGACCATGGATTTGGAAAGAGATGTTCACCAATTAAATTGGGGTGTTCACATTCTTTTGGTCATGTTGTGTTTTCTGCCCTAAGGCGAAAAGTTGCATAATGAATTTTAAACGCATATTTGAATAAGAAATACAATTAAAAAGGTAGGTGTACGCTTTTTGGAAAGGCTGAGACAGTTTAGAGAAAATGAAATGCTGCTTCCAAGGGTCATAAAGTATATTACACTGCCTCTAAAACAGCAATAAACACACAAAACACCGAGAGCAGAAGCCTACAGACTATTAGTTAAGATCAAGTTGCTCGGAGTGTGTATGTGTGTATTGTGTCTGTGTTTCAGTGAAAGGGGCTAAAGCAGCGCATGACTTTTGCAGAGGCATGCATGACATAGCATATGACACCAGGCCAAAGGTGCACAGCAGTGCCTATTCACATCCATGCACTATGTAATCTTATGAGTGTATGATGTACTTGATGTTTGTGTTTAACCACTCAATGTGACTGTTTTTTTTTTCTTCAAACGGTAGGGTTACTTCCACTGATCACATTCAGTAACTCAGCCTGGATCTGTGTAGACCTTTACTGAGCAGCATCAGTGTTGTATGTGCAGATGTGTACAGCTACTGCATGCTCAGCCGGTCGGTCGACTGAAGCCCAAGCATTCGTGCAGCTACTTACTGTACCTGAACCAGAGGGGACAGGTTCTTCTGTCTTTTAGAACCACCTGCCTATAATATGATCCACACAACCGGGTTGAATGGAGATACACACGCACAGTATAATCACATCAACAAAGACGATGGCAACACAAATAGAAGACGTGGATGTTGAGAACATGCAGAGAGAGAAAGAAGAGGGAGGGGGAGAAAAAGAAGTGAAGGCTCTGGCTGATGTTTAATGGAGGCATTCAGTATATTTTACCTAATTTTTCACACCAAACAATACACACCACCCTTGGTTTACGTTATTATTTGAAATGGGCCTAAAATCAAGTTTTTTTTCTGTATAAAGGAGATGTTGGACTTGTTGTTACACCTCGGATATGCTACAGAAAAGTCTAATTTTGCACCCAATTCGGCAGAAATATACAATATACGCTCAACACTTACAGCATCAGCATCCACTTTGTCTTTAGATCCACGGCTACCAGCCACCACAGACTCCAGTACAGCCACCCAGCGCTGCTTGTCAGGGAAGCTGGGAGCCATGAAGTAAAGGGACTGGCCTGGCCAACAGGTGGTGTGGGGATGTGACTCCAGCTTCAGCACATACGGGATGTCTGTGTGTGTACACACACACACACACACACACACACACACACACACACACACTTGATTGACTATTTTGTTAACATGTAATATGTTGTTGTATTTTGGGATTAAAAGTATAGATGGGGTAGGTGGATACAATTTGAATTTTGGGGAGAGGAAGACACTTAAAATCCTACAATAGGTTGAGTGTAGTGGGATTAGGTGGTATTGATCCAGTACCTGATTTTGCAGTGTTGATGAGCTCAGAGGCTCCAACAGCTCCATGAACAGTCACCTCTCCATCAGGCAGACAGAGCTCAAACTCTTCCTCAGCCCTAATACAGTCTAAAAAGAAAAACATCACAATTTTTATTGGATACTGCAATTTTCATCTTCACAGTAAGAGTTCAGTGATGACAATCGGTCTCATTTAGGAATAGATCAGCTACTTTCTGTTTCTCATACCAATAAAAATAGAGTCATTCAAAAATGAATTACTGACCTTCTCTGGGTTCAGCATCGTAGATGGATACTTTGGTTCCATCTAGCACCACATACTTCCTCTCCCAGCCCTGCTGGCCACGCTTGCCATTCCTGTGCAAGCAAACACACCAATACACACAGTTGTTCATATGCATCCAATATATAGATGGATGGTTAGTTAGATTACAATAAATGGTAAGTGTGACATTAAAGGACTGAATCGGTTACCTAGGCTGCTTCATCCATCCCTCCAAGCGAACATGCCCACTGGCCTCTTTGACCTGCAGTGCAGGAGAGTTTGCCTTCTCTCGGCACAGAGCCTCTGAAAAGTGAGTGGCATACTCAGCTGGCAGGCCGCAGGTGGCCGGAAGACATGGTGAGCATTTGGGATGACATAGGGTGTGGCACTCTATGATAAGACAAAGAGTGGGGTACCAAAAAATGCAGATATGGGTTAAATAAAGCTTTCTTATGCAAATAGCTGTTATTGTTTTTATTGCTTTTGTATTCACAATAAACAACAGTGGCAAAAGAAAGAACCTCCTAAACCGTGCTTTGGACTGAACACGGCAACATGTCATGAAAAGCAAAGTTTTGTTGACAGAAAGAAAGAGAGGAACTTTTAAGCATGTTCTAAGAGTGGTATCACATCTGTGACATCACAGACATGTTGATAGTGTTTAAAGACTTTTCAAAATATACGCTGTATCAAACTTATTTTGGTTAGGGTTTATTGTATGATAAATGTTTCATATCAATATTACCATGATTGTTTTTACACTGCCTCCACACTGTTTGGTTTGGGTGTGTATCAAAATGAATTGCATATTTTATTTTTCTAGGACTCATAACAGTAGGAGTTTCAGTGACAGCCAAAACAAAACAAACTGACTTCCACTATGTGAGGAAGACTAACATGGTGGCCCTGCTACAATTTTATTATTAGTATTTTTGTTAATGCTGGCCAATAATTTCTCCTCTGAAATATCTTCACATAAAGTACAGCGTATGACTGGCAACAGTGCAACATACAGACCTAGACAAGTGGCAGCCTGTCGTCCAAAATGCACAGTGTCCAGGCAGACGGCACACTTGGCAGCCCTCATGTTGAGGCCCACAGTGAAACGATGAGGGATGTTGTGGTGCATTCTCTCCTTCACACGACGACCAAACTCTGCAATTCAAACAGGGAAATGAAGTGGGCAGGGACGAGAGTTACTGAAAGAAGGGAAATGTGACACCATCATGTTTTGTTACAGGCTTCATTATTTCAGAAATCAGCAACAATTCCATTCGGATTCAGTTTTCTCAAGCAACATGGGGGGGCAATTCAAATAATGAGTTAATTATTTTCAATTGCAAGTATGAGGCATATCACTGTTTTAGTATCCTAAAATATATCATATCAGAATCAGATTGTGCATGCCAATGAGCATGGGATGCATTTAAATGTTTCAGGGTGAAAAACTGCCTATTCTTCCATATGCTATCTAAATCATGACTCCGGGAATGACGCTGAAAAAAAAGAGGGGAGAACATCATGTGCAGCTTGACCCTTTGGTCAAGTTACTGTTAGCTTGACAACATGACAGATGCACAGTACGATATGTACACACAGTACAACATGCATGTAGAAGAGTGCATGCATGTGAGAAGACACAAGGTGTGACAAACGTGTGGGTGACTGCTAACTTACTTTCAAAGGTGACCCTCCTCTTTTCTGCAAGGAGCAAGAGGAAAGAGACAGAAAGGAGAGAGCAGTCTAACAATAGCTAGGTGAAAGCTAAAAACACGGACAGTCAGGGTTCTAAATCACAAAGCAAGTCTTTGATTTTGATATGACCCTTTGAACTTGCTTTGCAGCTATGAGCTACGCAGCAAGGGTTCATTTTCCATGGTGAAAAATGTAATTTAGCTTTGTGATACTGGAAAGCCCGGATTAAAACCAATGTAACCTGGCTAATCCACTATTCTTACTTTGTGAGACAGGCCCAGGCAGGATTACAATGTTAGCTGGATAAATGCACAGTGACTAAAACCTGAAACAACGCTTTTTACTTCAGTCCATGTCCCATGGTTGGTTTGGAGCGAGTTCCAGGTTTAACAAGTACTGAACATAGTTATCCAACTTTATATAACTTCATAATCCTGCTTTGTGAGACAGGCCATAGAAAAAACAAGCACATAAAAACACCACAAACAAAATAAGCGAACAGGGAGTCCATTTGTGTTGACACTGATAGCATAAGGGTGAACACTCCTCTGGGGGCAGCTGTGCACTTTTCAAACAGGAAATCCAAGGTTCAAATTCAGGCTGATGAGCTGGGGTCAGTATTGAGGTTACCTGTGTGCTTAGTCTATTAGCTGGGGTGTATGTGTGTGTGTGTGTGTGAGAGAGTGAGAGCATGTGTGTATGTGGGTGTGGGTGTATGACTCACCCTCGGGTGTCTCCTTGCAGCGAGTTGAGGGGTTAAGCAGGCTGCTCGGGTTGGGTTGATGCTCTGGAGATTTGACAATGGCCGACATTAGGATTTGATGGCGAGCCTGAGCTGGCGTGGAAGGAGCCACATGATCCTGGGCTTTGAAATGAGCCGCTGTATTGTCAGAAACAAATAAAACAACCTAATATTAGATCAGTGGTGGTTATAAAGCTGCAAATAATTGGCTCCATTATCATAAAATGAATAGAGGTTGAAATGAATCTCATAGGACCTGGCAACTGTAGGTAATGGAGCAAGATGCTGCCATGGTAACTGTCTGCGAACAGCTAGGGGTAGAGGCACATTGCAGTTTTTCCTGATCAGACTTAGTTTGTTATTTCTCATCTCAGATGGTAGACCACAAGAGTTGAATAAATACTTCTTACTCGGTGTCAACAATTAAAAGCTTGGTTTCATAGATTTGCAGTATTTATTATAGGACTGATTTAACTGAACCATTTACCCCTTCTTTAAGAGCATCAGAGGATTGCAGTGTTTGCTAATGAGGAACAAGCCACACCAGAAATCCTGCTGTAAACAAATACCATAATATGAGACTGTCCCATGTTCTGGTGCATTAACGGTGCTGCCTAACACTAGTAAGACCTACCCTCCTCTCTGAGGGATCGCAGCTCTATCCTCATCTTCTGAAGAGCCTCTTCCAGCTCAGCACACCTTGAACGCTCCTTCTCCAAAGCAAGTTTCATGTCACTGTACTGCATGGGAACTGCCGGCTGGGCCTGGGGAACCAGCGCCCCATTAGTCGTGGTGCCTACATCCTCCCGACGCCGCCCAAATATACCCTGTTAAGAGAGAGCGGGAACCGCAGGGATTTCATTTATAATGTTGGATAGTTAACGTTAAAATTATTATACAAGAACAACACAATACATGCAAATTGAATCTGATTATTAATTGAATATGGCTTACAGTTGGCTTACAGACCTTCTTTTTCTTAGTGGGCTGGTCCATTTTGGCCTGGAGGAAGTCAATGAGTTTGGTCTGTTGGGAGATAGTCCCCTCCATCTTCACCTTCTCATGGGAGTATACAGCCTGCAGAAAGAAATACAGAATCTCAGAAAAGGAAATACCTCAGAGACAACTTGTAAAAGAATTCCCTTTAAAAACATGATATAGGACTCTTTTATCCTCTGGGTCCCCCTGAGATACCCACGTGTACCAACATCAGTTGCAATATTGTAATATCTAACTATGACTTGTTTCTCCCAAGGGGCCAAAGCATTTCAAAAAAATTGTAAAGGCATTGGGCACCTGTATATTCTCCAGCTGGTACTCCAGATCGGTCCGCTCAGTCTTGAGCATGTCAGTTTGGTCGAGGGCATCCTGTAGGCCCTGAGTAAGACGGAAAATGTGGCTCTTCTGGAGGTCCATCTGCTGCTGCAGCTTCCCTTGCTGCAGAGACAGACATTTGAATAAGGGACTGTGATTTAAAATCAGCCACATTTCATAAACATGAGCATTTAATTAACTAATTTGAGGGAAGACGTGTCCCAAACAGTGGCTTGTTTTTAAATGGAAGTACATTTCTTCAAACAGTTGTCTAAAAATAGTCTAATAGTCTATTTTATGAATACAGGATTGCTATATGTGGTCACATTTCACTTTCTACCTCTTCCATCAGCCTCTGTTTCAGCTCTCTCTCAGTCTCCAGTTTCTGCTGCAAGCTGCGGGCGTTCATCTCCAGCATGGCGTGCTTTTTCTCCAGATCATTGAGCTGTGAGAACATATGAGTGCATGTTAAATTGTCACAGCAAAAGGTGAATTCCACAGCCACAAACACAGTATGGATTTTCTCTTTCAGAACCAAAACAAATATGTGTTGACTGTGGCAAGGTCAGACATTTCACTTAAAAAGGACTGAAGAAGAGGTTCAAGTAAGATCAGAAGCAAGACTCAAAAACAGGTGACTCACAGTATCAGACAGACTTTCAGCCTTCAGTCTCTGCTCCTTCAAAGCCTGCTGCAAAGCCAGAATCTCAGCCTTGTGCTCTTTGACCGCCAGTTCTACTGCCTGGCGAGACTCACTGCTGCGCTGGTCCGCACGCAGCCTGTGGACAGTACCGTAACAAGTCTTACAGAAGCAATACATTTTAACATATATATATATAGAATGACATACAGCTGTTGTTTTCATATACAACCACAGTGTATGTACATTTGAACATTACCTGTTTTGCTTCTCATTGTCCAGCAGTCTCTGGAGGTCCCTGGTGCGTCTCTCGGCTTGGCTTTTTTCATCCTCCAGGGCACCTCTCCAAGCCTCCCACTGCCTTTCTTTCTCCAGCAACTCATCGTTTAGGGACTCCAGCTCCACCACCTGCTCCTCCAGCATGCTGCATGTGGTCTTCAGTGTCTCAATGTTCTGGGAAGATTAATGAAATAACAGACTGAAGAGAACATCTTTCACAGTTTTTGGCAAAAACATGACTGCTGTCTAAGTGACAGCAAACTGTCTAAGTATTGTGTATCTTTTCTTAAGAGAGGTCAAATGTTATGATCCTAGCTGAAAAACATTGGATGTATTCAAACTGAATGCTTTTAACTGTCCAGAAAATCTATGCGAGATAAGCAACTAATTATGTTCAAGCGCTTTCAACAGTTTGTGTGTGTGTGTGTGTGTGTTACCGTTACCTGTTTCTGGTTGTTAAGGTGCATCTCGCGGTCTGCCACCTCCCTTCTCAGCCGGTCCACCTCCTGGCTGAGCTGCAGCTGGTCCTCCCTCTCATCTGATGCTTCATCAAGTTGTTTGGACAGGTAGAAGTTCTGGCGGTTCAACTCAGCATTTTCCTGACTCAACTGTGTAAGTTGCTCCTCCAGGTCAGTGATCACCTGAGGCAACACAAACACGTAGAGGTGTTAGCCTTGCTAATGGAAATAAACAGAGAGTTTAGGTTCTGTCAGAAGAGCCAGAGGGAAAGGATCGTTTAAATAAAAAGGCACAGCTGAGTGTTAATGACAATTTACAGCTTTACAATCCCAGCAGTAAGAGACATATCTTTGGCATGTAGGATTTAAAGCTAAGACGATCTTAGTTCCAGTCTATGGGCTAAGATCATCTTGTCTTCAGTTGCTTTTGGGAAACAAGGCCCATAACTCAAGAATTTAGGAAAACTCTGAACATGCCCCATGAAAGAAGGCTGTGTTTTCTTGACAAAAGGTCAAAGGTCTTATGAAAACTCATAAAAAATGTCCAAATGCTGTGGCAGCACTTACTGAGCAGCTGTCTCTTAGGGCATCAAACTTGCGCTGAATTTCGTCTCTGTGATTCTGTGAGAAAGAGGAAGAAATGTCTTAAAATACAACCAAACCATAGTCTTATATTTCAAAGTGAGGAAAGATATATTGGTGATAATGTAAATGACCCATATTTCTAACTTCCTGTATAATACATACTCATGCTGAATGTACATGCGCCTATATTTCTGTGTGACTATATTTGCACTCAGTTGTGTTACCCTGAGGGCAGTGATCTCCTCCTCAGCCTCAGCAGTGGTCTCCTCCAGCTCCGTCTTAGCTTGCTGCAGTTGGCTCTCCAGGGCAAGACGTGCAGCCTGCAGGCTGCTAATCTGGGATTCACGCTCCTGAAGGGAGAGGGTCAATTCCGACACCTGTCTCTTGATCTCCAGCTTCTCTTCTTCATGTTCTAGGCCCATCTACAAAGGAGACAGTACAGGAGTAAATATTTCTGTATATTGCAGTGCAATTAAGACGTGAAAGTCATTGTATTTGCATAAGAATCATGAGTCCAACCTCCTGATGCAAAAAATATTTTTAAAATTGAAAATTGCCCAACACAAAGAAACCTAAAACTGTAGTTTTAAAAAAAGACAGATAGGTAAGACTGATAATCGGTTTTAACAAGTTTTTCTGATTAATACAGAGATCTCATCTGAAAATACATATTTGTGTGTGTGAGAGGACAGTGTGTGTGTTTATATGTGAGGGCGCAAAGAGGCCAGCAATTAGTGCCAATCTATGTTATCACGTCCCAGTGGGAAAGAGTGTGTGGAGGTGGAGATATGACATGCAGTCAGCAGGTTGTCTACCAGTAACACCGGCGGACAGCACACCAGGAGCCGAGAGCTCAGGAGGGGTCATTGTGGTCCTCAATTATGGCAAAACTTCCTTTTATAGAGTTGGTTTGCTTTGGATGCTGCTAATGGATTTCGTGGTGCATTGCAGGGGAGGAAAAATTGTGTTCTCCTAACTTTAAAGAAACAGTGTGAATAGTGTCAACCATCTGAACTAACTGGTTCTTCCTTTTCCTTAATTAACTTTTATATTGAATCATATTTACAATTATTCAGCATCCACAGGGAGGTCAGAGTGATGGTTCCACCACAGAACAGCAACCCAGCGTTGATAGACAATTAGTATCTTGCCCAGGGATGATTTTGCTCGGTGCTTTTTGCCAACAGCTATTAACAGGCCAACAATGTCCTGCTTTATTTTCATTTGGTTAAACATATTCTCAGCTATTGTTGGCTCCACTTGATCACTAGATATAGCAAAAATTTGTACAAATACAAGTACAAATTTGTAGAGGTGCCATTACAGACCTACAGTATGTAATTAGCCGTTTTATCTGAAACGGGATCTGAGCTCACTAGCTGATCAGCTGCCTTAATCTCTTTTGTGGATAGTAATGATATAAAGCTATACTGTGTGCTTGTTAAAGTGAATTACTTAATCTTGAGCCAACAGATTTTGTACTGTGCCTCTGCTTCCTGTAGACTCACCTCTCGTAGCCTGCTCTCCAGCTCCAGTAGACGAGTCCTCTTGGTCTGCTCCTGCTGACTCATCTTCTCCAGGTGCTCCTCCAGTTTGGCATTTTGGGCCTCTAACTTGCCTGCCTGTGACTCCAAATAGAACTTTTGCTGCCGAAGCTCTGAGATCATCTCCTCCTGGGCTTTCCTAACAAAAATATAAACATAGATGTCTATTATATGCGTTCAACAGCAGAAAGCTTTCATAAAGGTTCTGTCCTATTGCATATCAACATTTAGATTATACGTGTACATGAAATCCAATTTATTATTAGCAGATAAACAAAGGAATCAGCATGATGTGAGACAAAAAGTCACCTTTCTGCCAATGTAGTGTGATATACTGTAGCTAATTTAATCTAAACAAGCAAAAAATGTAATTCAGTTGGTCCCGTTTACATTATACTAACAAAGATACGATAAAATTCCTTAAACAAGTACGTTTCTATGCTAAGATTAGTTGAAGCCGCATTGTCTGTATTTAACCTAAGAGATGATACATAGTTTACACACAGGGGAGACAGATCAGTCATGGTGCACAGTCATGTAAGTACACACTAATGAAGCAATCGGAGGCTCGAGGAGACAGAATCAGTGTGGGTGGGGGGCCTCGTCAAAGCACAATGTGGGCAGAAGGTCTAGTTAACTCACATATTCTTCTGGGTGTAGATGCTGCTATTAGTGGCCAGCTTGTTAGCCTCTGACAGCTCAGCGATACGCTGCTCCAGGTTCTTCATCTTGGAATCCATGGCATTAATGGTCTACAGGAAGAGAGAAACGCAACAACATAGTGGAAATCACACCCCCAAAAAACAGAATTTTTGTAGGAAACAGAATATTTCACTCAAGTAAAATCCTATTAGAGTCCATTTAGGTGTTGCCTGAATCTTCTACTGTCAATGTCAGATGACTGGCTCTAAAAGCTTCTTAGCTGCCTCAATTCTACCACATTAACCAGATTAGGACTTGAGCCCAGGCTTTATAGTGCAACATGATGTATACTACAATTTAATCTGTCTTCCAACTGTACATTCCAATACATTCAAACCACTGTAACAAATGAAAAATATATATGAAATCTAGTTGTTAAAGTCTCAATCCTGTCAAACAATGACAGGAAAATGAAATGGTATCATATATTCACAAACAACTTTCATCCACTTAGACTTATACAAGTGCATTGGACTTGCATAACATCATACAGGAAATAAATCAAAACTAAAAATCAGGTACTTACAAACACTGCTGCTATTTCTAATGCTGCTAAATAATTTAATGAAACAAGATGAAGTGAACTTTACATTTTAGCTGGATTAAATTAAGCTGCATGGGCACTTCAGTGGTGAATTTACTTGCAAATGCCACAGTAGATATAATTTGAAAAGGTCGGTGGTGTTTTCTTACCGCTTTCTGTTCACTGATAAGTTTGCAGTTCTCTCTCGACTCCTCCTCTTGCTGAGCTCTTCTAGCCTCAAGGCTCTCCTTGTCAGCCAGGTCTACCTTCATCTGAGCCTCCAGAACCTTGATCAGTCAGAATCAGTAATTGTTAGACTTGCCAATGTTGATTTGACAAATCCAAATTTAGCTACAAGTCTGTAATCTGCTATGTGAAAAGGCAGTCATTAAAAAGTCATATCATGGCATCGCTAGAAATGTACAACCTGGTGTGGAAGCAACAATTAGTGTGACAGCTCTGACTTATATCCACCACAACACTGATTATAAATGGCAAGACTGACAAGAAATCACTACAGTAAAACATACAATTTATACAGCATTTAAAGAACATCAGCAGTCTAGACAATATTAGCTGGCTCACCTTGATCTTGTCCTCATAAAGCCTCTCCTTTTGAACCAGTTGGGTTTCCATCCTCTGAGCTGTCGACTGGGCATCCCTCAGATTGTCCTCCAATTCCTGGGAAAATAAGTTGAATTGAACTGGAGACATTTAACACAATATTACAAATACAAAGTAATAACAAAGTACACTACAAATTGCTCACCTGGCTGTAAATAAATCTAATTTGATTTATGTACCAGCCATTCTAATAAATCTGTAATAACAAATGCATACATAAAAAAAGATTAAAGAAACTTGCATTGAAAAGCTGAAAATCCACAAGACGGCTGTAGCGGTGCATGTTCGTGCTGACACTGTTTAAATCATGTGTATGTTAAAGTCTCTGTATGTATTGACACTCGTTGACTACTCGCCATTTGTGAAGGCTGAGCTAGCAAGGAGCCCTTGAAAGAGAAGTGTGTGTAGTGTGCATGTTTGGGCTCTTAGATAACGAGTGATGAGGATAACTGGGAGAGGACTGGGTGAACAGGATGGGTGGGGCAGCGGGTGAAATTAGGGGTGGGGTGGTGCAGAGTATTAGCAAGCCTTATCTATAGCTCTCTCACCAGGATCTTTTCAGCCATCTGCTGGATCTGCTGGGATTTGGTCTGAATGTCATCTTTCAGCTTATTCTCCCGCCGCTCAACCATCTCCAGCCTCTTTACCTGGTTCTCCAGTGTCTTCCTGCCCTCCTGCTTACACAGCAAAACAGATAACATAAAGCTAACCACATAAAAAAAAACCAAAAAAAAAAAAAACCCACAAACTTGTGTTGAGGGAGGTGTAATTATAGAAACATTATGTAACAAACCAACTTGTAGTATTCAACAAATTTGCATGATTTAGCATCGAGCGTTTAGTCTGGTACCTCTGTCTCTCTCAGGCGGCGTTTGAGTGTATCACTGGAGTCGGTTTTGCCTCGCAGGCGCTCCAGGTCTCGCTCCAGCCGCTCTTTGGCCTGCCGGACATTCTGCAGCAGCTCAGTGGCTTCTGTGCTCGCTTTCACTGCCTGAGGGGAGGTCAAGAGGTCAAAGGCTCTAAGTGGATCCCAGGACACACTTGCTGATATGCTCAAGCATTTCTTAGCCACTGAGACATTCAACAAAGCTACACTTGGGAATTACAGTACACTGCAGAATAAAAAATGTCGTATATACTTATGCCATCTTGATCTGCTTTTTTAGATGAAAAATGAAATAGGTTGAGGTACAAATTATTTTGTCAAAATTAAATACTTACAAAAATAAATATATTTAATCACATCACAGTAGCTAAATCATTAATGAATTTACCTTGGACAGTTTGTCCTGGAGCTCTTGGATTTTCACCTGCTGCTCAGAATTAGTCTTAAAGAAAGAAAGCACAGTCACATAACGTTAGCACAACCATAGCTCCAGCAATGTAGTGTGATCTGAAAAAGGAAGAACAGACTGATTCTTTCTTTACCTTCTCAAGTTTGGAGAGAAGCTCCTCCACCTCTGCTTTGCCCTGCTCTTTGGCCTGAAGAACAAACAGCATACCGTTGAGACTGATTAATAAAGTACATTCTATCCACATTCTAATGATTATAGTGGCAAAAGGAAAAGAAGAGCAACTCAGGAAAAAAATGGTGTGTCATAATCTTCTTCTAGTTCTTCCTGCAGGATCCCCAAGAGTGTCCAGGTGACATGTAATCGCTCAGAGTGCCCAGGGTTTTCTCTGGGGTCTCCTCACATTCAGGTGTTTTTTGAGAAAACCCTCCAAAAAAGGAGGCATCCAGGGAACTTCCGAATCATTTGACACAACCATCTCAACCGAGGTCTTAAGGGCCCATCCCCACGCAATTATTTAGCTCTTCAAATGTAACTGACAGCTTGCTCTATTGTGGATGCCACTCACACTTGATCCACACTTCATTCACGTACAAAATTACATCAAACTGCATTGTTCTCAAAAGCCTTCAGCTTTTACTTGGACTATTATGTTTGAATGCTGAGTATCTCTGAATGAATGCTTTTGATGAGTTACACATACAGACAGGTGTGTAATTTTGAGGATGAAAATGAATATGACATAATTGTCGCTTTGAGGTACCAACAATAGTCGTGTAGCCTCAGATGTAATGTCTTTTACAAAAATATTTGGCATTGAAGTCCATTATTCTGTCACTCTGCATAAGAAATTACTATTTGAGATGAGGACAGCATTACATTCAATAATATTGGGTTGATGGCATCAAGTTTGATTAGACACAATTTCATATATAGTGTTCCCATGTGCAGTTTTGGCTTTTTATATTTTCATATAGGATAAATCTATAGTTTCATATGGATACATCATCATTTTATCTACATATGGTTATTGTGTTTTGAGGAGGTTAGTTAGCACAATGTTACTACTGTTCTTATCATACAATACAGTCTGATCATTCTGCTCCACAAAGTTTTAAGTAATGATTGGAAACTTAAGTCACTGGCACTCAAAACCCTGCCACATTTCATTGGTCCTCGATTCAGGGACTAGCACAGACAGTACTCTGCTTCAAGGACAAAAAGTGAATCATTAGCCTGAGACTTCATGTGGACTTTACGTGGTTAGCATACCTTCTGGATTCTCTGCTGGTACTCCACAGCTTTCCTTTTGAGATCCTCACTGGTTTGTCTGGAGTCTCTAAGTTCAGCTTCGTAGAGATCGCTGCGGCGTCGAGCAGCTGACAGGTCCTCCTCCAGCTGCCTGATGGTTACCTGCATTTCTTCCAGCTGGGCATGGTACTCCTTAAAACAGACAGCACACAGTGGTCATCAATATGGAATATACACTGCCCTCCAAAACTGACTATATATTCTGTTCATTGACAAGTAAGGTCAAGTTTCAAATTACATGTTACATGTTAAATACTAAAAACTGTTGACACTGAACAGACAACATTTTAGTCAACACCTGTTAGAGCTTATTTTACTGTATAACAATGTAATAATAATTAAAAACGATGCAATAATGTAATAGCTTACTCATCACCACTGACCTTGGCATTTTGTACTGAATCAAATGCATTGTGACATCTCTACGAAACCCAACTTCAGGGAAGCCTGTGACCACACTCATTCTGTACCAGCTGGAGATGAGTCACTGTTGTCATCTTAAATATTATAATAATTTATCTGTTTATATTTATTTATTTTGAGAATGTTTTTCCTGGTCAGTATAGTAAAAGTGCTTAGTTTCAAAAATATTTTAAGAAAGGCTAGAACAAAACAAGATTGTCCAATGTTCAGCACCACCTGGTGTTGCAAAATTACTTAATAAAACAATGTTTCAACAAATGCAGACTTTTAATAAGTTGGTGTTAAATGCTTTGTACATTTTTCTTTCTAAAAGGTCTTCTCTGCTCTGGATTTTCCTGGGAAAAATCATTTAGACAGACAACAGCAACAGCAGCAAGCACTTGTTTAGAGCAGCCGAAGAGAGGAACTAAGCCATTACCATGAGCAGCAATTGCTGCCAATGCTATACAGACAAAGATATACAGTTCACAGATCTGCTGACACTGTCTCATTGTGCAGTGATCTATAGAAACTGCAGTGCACTGCAGCAATGACCATTTATCGCCAAAAGTGTCAAAATCAGAGATAACACAGAACTCAAGGATTACCACTTTAAAGCTGTAGTTGGCAACTTTGCACTACAGAGGCTCCAAGTGAAAGTAAAAATAACTGCTTGAGTCTGTAAAAATCTTTGCCAAGACAACCATGTTACACTGTTGTTGGTAAACAGCTCATTGTCTGATTTGTCACTTTCTGTGCACCAAGATTTTCTATCAATGAACAAAAAGAAACAGGTCTTCAGTGGGTTACACTGGGAAAATCAGTTGAATCTTAATTACAAGGATGACACGTGTTGTCAGCACAGATTTCATTTAAGTCAATGAGTGTATTTGTATGCAAAATATTTCCTAGATCAATTTTAAGTTGTACTTCTAATCATGAATGTGAAAACATGGAAAATTACTGCGCATCATTCCCCTGGGAGGAGAGCGGGCAAGTGTCTTGACTAATGATCAAAGTCTCCATATTGGTACCTTGCAGGGACGCCATCTGCAGGGATGACCTTTATGAGTACTGAGGACAAGGGAGTCCTCAGAGGGGAAGCCCTGCCAGTGTAACAGAGACCTGCTGAGAAGGAGTATGATTTCATGGCTAATGCTGCTAATGAGCCAACACTAAGAAAAAATTGTGGAAAGTAGCAGCATCTCCTTGCATTAGACGATAGCTTCGTGAATACAGTGTGGAAGCATTTTTCCCCCTTTCACTAAACATCTCTTATTACAATTTTCTTTGAGTGTTCATAGTAAATCCACAAATCCACCACATCATTATTACGATGAGAAGGAGGAGACAGAGGATCATCTGAATGAGAAGATTTACATACTTGCTCTTTAATTTCCTGCAGCTTGTTGCTCTGTTCGCGGATGTCATGCAGCAGCTGCATGGCCTTGTCATCCTCTCTGGAGACCTCCACACGTGCCTCCTCTAAGCTTCGCTTCAGGCTCTGCAAACCCAGTACAGATATACATAAATCAAGGCTGCTGCTGGCCAAAAACGATACTGATGTTTGACAAGACACAAAAGTACACCCTATGTGAAAAAACAAACTCGTTTAAGAGATTTTATTTCGACACACTCTGCAAACGCGGACACGGTTGATTGAAAGACTCACACTGCATTCAGTAATGTAGGTGGCGAGGTCTTGCTCCAGGATGCTCCTTTGAGTCTCGGAGGCCTTCAGCTCCACATCCTTCTGGTGGAGCACTGACTCCAGGTCAGTCATTTTACGCTGGAACCTGGAGATCTCCTGCTCCATCTTAATACACCAGAGAAAACAGCAACATCTGTTATTCGATGCCATGTATTAGTATTGAACAGGAAGAGGCTCACAGTGAAATTAGGGTGTACATTTGACCCTTTAAATGCTGATGAGGAGGAAAGGAATATAAACTGGTGATTTAAATCAGCAAGAAGGGTCCATCAGCCATAACGTCGGATGATAGCCGTTTTATTTGTCGTCTAACTGAGAACGCTTCAAGAAATGTGCACACAGCAAGGTTAATTTAGCTAATTACAGCACTACCAGAAGCTTACTTGATCTATGTTAAGCCAGAAAGCCAGAATAAACATAGGACATCTGGTAATAAAACCCATGATGGAACCATTTTTGCTCAATACAAAGTGCTACAATATGGAAACTAAAAAAAACACCATTTCACAGTTTCCAGTCAGCCAACAGTGGTCTTCCTCTAGTCCTCTCTTGGCTTGCTTTAAGAAAGAATTTTGTCATAAAAGTAGAAATAGACTAAAAGCACACCCCTCACCTTGTGACATTTGTCTTGAGTTTCTTGTAGTTCTTTGCTTTTAAGGTGCAATTTCTTTTCCATGGAGTTGGTCTTAGCAGGAGAGTTGAGGCCTGCTGACACTGACCTGGCGGTAACAACATACATATTAGTTCTTTAGTTCTTATAAAGCCCAACACAAATACTACACACCTTACTTGAAGAACACAGAGTGACAAACATCAAAATAAACCTGCTCATGTTGTCTGCTTTGCAATTACAAATGTCATACTTCATTGACTTCTTTGCAGATATTTTCTCTATAATTAGGCTGTCCATGGAGGCCAAGTACCACATTCTAACAAATCATGAACCACATCATGTAAGCAAATATAAATGCTGTTCTTTTTTTAATGTTTTTCTTTTGTGTAAGACAGTACAGAATATTTAAAATATCTAAATGTATCATAATTCATCATAAGCTGACCAGTAAGAGGATGATTGACAGTCTCATATCATGACATAAACCCACATCACGTAACAGCAGCCATGACAGTATTGTAACACCCACACACCATAAATGGAAAAACAGACATTGAGAGCATAAATATATGCACTTACAATTTTTTTTTTTTTTTAAAGAAAGAACGGTACTCAAAAGAATACCTCGTAATAACAACAATCAGGAAAACATTCAACAGGACATTTCTGAACCGAGGTGAGTATATTTTATTCATTATGGTTTATTCAGGGTGAAAACAGGCTACATGAACAAAACAGCCTTGTAGACCTGGGAGTATTTGCTGTTTGCCTGACAAAATAATATGACAGGAGAATTTGGGCTGTGTTTTGCTTGGGGTTGGTCTACACAGAGCTCTGTACTGAGTAAAATTCATTCATTTTTGTGTTTATATAGGATGATGTCCTATTGTGTTCCTATTCTTTGGAAATAATTTTGATCACAAAGTAAATTTTCACCCTTCTCTTCACCAGAGAAAAGCAACTCTGAATAGAAGTCTTCTAAATCAATGAATGAGTCTGTATGAATGAGTTCGCAAATACCGCAGAGAGATCTTTAATAAAGTTGACTCAGACTGAGTCACAGTGTTAAAAATAGTCACAAAAGCAAGCACTGCTCAATGGGCAGAAATATGTCACTAGAAACCAACTTTGAATCATTTACATTTGAATTTGAATTGCTCAACTTGTATAATTGCATTAAACAATATATTTGAGTCACATAGCTAATTTGAATTTGTATTGTTTAACTTGAATAACTGCATTGAAAAAATGAATATGAGGTACAATAAAAATTGAGTTTATTAGTTTGGATATGAATTCCAATAAACTTGAAACTGAATTTAATATCATGAAATTGAATTCCTTCAACTCTCTGTATACTTCAACATTCATTTCTCATAATTCAAATTCAGATCTTGAAAATCAATTTCAGTTCAGAGACACACATCCAGTTGTTGAAGAAGAGCAATCGAGTGCAGATTCACAGAATTCCTTTTCACAACCATTTTCTCTCAATGATATCAATGACCAATGAGAGCTAGATATTTCAAAAGTGTTTTCTCTATTCAACATAAAAACTGTACTTTCATGTCTTGCCATTCCAGAAGAAAATGACTTTATTTGGGTCTGTCACCATGGTAACATTTTGGCCTGAGTGGGCTTCTGTTAATGTTAACATATCATAAATGTATCAAGCTTATTTTTGAAAATTCTGACACATATCTTCTCCCTTCGGCTCTCTGCAGAAACACCCCCCTAAAGCACACACATAAATGTATTCTTAGATATTTACTGCATACATGGAGAGAATATATAGACACACGCACACACATTTGAATCACATAACCAACAAGAACAGCAACACCCAAACCAGACTTTTCATAGGAATCTAGATTAAATTAAGAAGTGGTCCAGTTAGCTGAATCTATTGCCAATTAAAAATTGATGTTGGACGTCAACATTCATAAAGTTCTCCAGTCCCTAGTTGAACAGTTTAGGGAGCTACTGTCCAGATAATATGGCAGTTTAAAGGTCTTTAGTTGGGAGTTTTTGCATTGAGTTGCATATTTTTCCCCATTTACCAGTGTCGTTCTAAAAACATTTCAGACACACAGAGAATTTTATCTCTAAACAGCCCATATGTATGAATGTGTTTATCCGGTTAGACCTGTTAAAGGCCTTCAAGACTGAAAACCTACCCAGGACTTACCCTGCCCCCTGTAACTCTGTGCAGGATAAGTGAATATAGAGGATGGATGGATATCTTCTTTATGATCTTCTACTAATTTCCCCCCCATTTCTGCATTATTTACCGTGAATTGAAGGGAATATCAACAATGTTTTGAGGGAAGGAGAGGTAATATTTTAATTGTTCTAATCATCATGTTGGCAGAATAGAAAAGAAATACTCTGACCAAAGAGAAAACACAAGGCTCCTCTTTTCATAGCTGAGGAATATAGCAGTTGTCATGTCTCATACTGTGGAGGGAAAATAAATGAGTAGCCAGCACAGACTGCATTACTGAAAAGAGAATCAAAAGAAAAACAGGGATTCAGGTAAAGTACAAAAGTCAAAGACTTAGAAGCACTTATCAAGTACACAAACATGGCAAAGAAAGGACATTTTCTGGGGAAACATCAATCTTATTTGGAGAAACTGAAAAATGATCATTCAAGTAATTTTCATGTAATATTCATAATTTGTATGAGATCAATATATTGTACTGTTGGATACTAGTGGCTAAAGAAACACCATCTTCATTCATGTAACAGTGTATCAAATTGAGTTGATGATGCAAAATTAAAACTATGTTCAATCTTGTTTTAGTACAAAGATTGCATTCATGTTTTGATACTTTTTTTGTTGTTGGACAAACTGTATTTAAATAAAATACACAAAAATGAGTTCACATTATATAAACAAACATCACATTTGTTGAAATGTCTCCCTAACACTAAGAGGAAATTATATGCAGTAATTCATCAAATGGATCTCTTTTATAAACATGTCTAAAGTCAGATTTTTAGAGCGAAATCTGAACATAAGGATAGAAAAACACAACACACTGACAAATTTGTTATTCTCAAAAATCTTAACATTAAATCAAATGTGTTTATCCGCTATGGAGCACATACTGTGTGTGCTCAGCAATTTGGGCACTACATTTAGATTTTGGCCTGATGGTGGCACTAAAGGAAAGGTCAGGATGTTGTTAAAACATATGGAATCATTCTCAAAGACCATGAATTTCTTGGAAATTGGGTCATTAGTGCCATTAGATATTGTGCGAAGGAGAAATTCTGACAATACAAAAGTCAGATGGTCACCTAAACCATTAGGACTCCTCCAGGGACTATGAATACCCTTAACCATGGCCATCTGGCAGTATCCATTCATGGCAATCTGGCCAGTAGCTGTCAAGATATCCTGCTCTTGACCAAAGTGTTGGATGACTAACCACACACACTGACCATGGACACTGTTGTCCTTGTGCCCATTCACCAGTGGGCATTAAAACAAAAATACTCACAACTTGGGAAAAATATTGTGAACAGTAGTAATTTTCCAAATTTCCAATGCTACCTAAAAATCCTCAAAAGGCAGATATTCCTGGAGGTTCAAGTGCCTATATAGAAGCTCTGTTGCAAAGATTAATAGAGTAGAGAAATCTTTATTATCCTCACTGGGGCAATGCTTTTTGAAGCAAACAGTTAAAAAACATAAAGAACATTGACTCCTAAAACTTACACAGCTAAAGGAACATAAAAAACATTAAGATTAAGTTCTAAAACACATACAATTAAAAGGAAATACAGATTCAGTACTATATAGCCAGAACATACAAAAGTATCTATTAGACACAACAATAACAACAACAATATCACAGTCAGTCCTAGTCCACATACCCTCCAGTTACAAGTTCAAACTTCAGATAGCCTCTGGGACAAAAGAGCGACCATATCTATTCCTGCTGCGTCTGGGCATCCTATACCTACACCCAGAGGGAAGGAGTCGTTCAGTTATTCACAGCCAGTGATGTTAGAGCTCATCCTCACGGTTTTCCATATTCTTATTTGTCAGGTTTAAGTTACCAAACTAGCAAACTTTCCTACCTTAAAACTACTAAGCTTCCTTAGAAAGAATAATAATAAGTTGTGACCTTTGTTTAAGATTGTCTTCACATTAGCTCATCCACAATTGTCCCCAGATATTTATACTGGCCAACCACCTCTACCTGTTCCCCATTTTTGACGATAGGTGAGGGGGGTGGTGGGGGCGAGTGTCATCGTCTTGCAAATCTGCAAATTTGATGATATGCCTGGACTCATTCTGGCTCAAACAATCACTGGTGTACAAACTAAACAGTAAGAGAGAACGCACCCTTGTGGTGAACCAGTGGAAGACTTATGAACACTGGAGAGAGCCCCATTTGCTTTCACCCTGTGGTCAGTTAATGTATGCAATTAAAGGCAGAAGAAAGAAAAAAAGCAATAGCATAGTTTTGACTACCTTCCAGGTGGTTAGGGTGTTTCATAATGAAGTTAAGGAGGGTGACAGTGGCATCTACCCCCCTCCTCACTCTTTAAGCAAACTGTAAGGGATCAAGTTTATCTCTGGTCACAATAAGGATCTCGTTTCTAACAATCCTCTCAAAAGCCTTCAAAGTCAGAAACATAAAGGACACAGGGGGATAATCATGTGGTGATTTGAGAGTCCTACCCTTGACCACTGGCACTACAAAGGAGTCTTTCCATATTTTTGTAACCTCCGTTTGAAGAAATGGACACTGAAATATAAAAGAAAGAATGAACATAATTGCCTTGCACAGTTTTTGAGTATCCTGTCTCCAGTGCCATCGGGGCCAGGACTTTTCCACTCTTTAGTGTGCATGAGAGATTTCAGCATTTCTCCTCATCAATGATAATACTTGCTCTCAGGGAGCTCTAGTATCATCCCTAAATGCTAGATGTTCATTTTTTTTTTTTCAAAATCATGCTCATCAAAGTGTAAGTAAAAATGATTCAGTTCATCGGCCAGCACTCCATCAGGTCTGTCAGATAAAACAGCTTTCTTCTCTTTCCTCTCCACCATTGACTTGATCCCTTCTCATGCAAAACAGGAGTAACACTTGCCAAGTTCTTTCTCTAAATTAGTCTTTATATTTCAGTTTAGCTTTCCTTTGTCACATTTTTAGCTGCTTCTGCTCTTTGGGTGGCATCCCCCTTTAAAAACGGTATGATTCAAAACAGATTTGACAGATTTAGTTATCCGAGGCTTGTTGTTAGGGAACAACACGTTTTTGATATCTTATAGATTTCAGGCAAGCTGTTAAGGAGATTTTGTTGTTGAGTTTTACTAATGAGGAGTCAGACAGACAAGTTCACGCAGAATGTAAAAAAAAAAAGAATATCAGGAACCCCCAAAACACATTATTAGCATTTCATTATGACTGGCTCTGGGCTCATTTCTCTTTCCTTTTTTGTATTGTAATGAACATTGTGTAGACTCATATGCATGCACACACACACACACATACATACACACACAGATTTGACACATCCTAGGAGTGTTGATGTCCTCTTAATCAAATGCAGCAAAGAAAATGACTGGCTTGAGTTAAAAACCATGAACAGATGACTGATGGTGTAACAGCAAGGGACAGGGACATTAGAAGACGGAGAGAATAAGAGGAGGAGATGAGACGGGTAAAGATGGGGGTGGGGACTGAGAGAAGAAAAAAAAAAAAAAACATCACGGTAGTAACCATAGAAATAGATTCTCTCCCCCAATCTGAGCTCTCATCCTTTTTCCTGTCTAATCTGCTAACACTTTTTTCCTTCCTTTTCTGTTGCTGCTGCTGTCATGATCCGCAGTCTCCAGCACCATTAACCTACTAGAACACTGCCATGGGGCTGTACAGAAAAGAAACCCATCCTCTTGCATTATTATCAGAGGTTAAGAAGCCAAACACCATTAGGGATAATTACAGTCCCAAAACCTATGCTATAAAAGTCAGGAGCCCATTATGCTGCACAGTAACAGAGAGAGCACAATAACAGCAGCGAGGGTGGGAGTGTGTCTATGTGTGGGGTTCCACCTCTCAGCAAACCTCATTGACACACTCAGCCGCATACCAATCAGCGCAGATGGCAAGATAACGCCAGCTCACAGCCTCTGGTCCATTCATTTGATCTATCTATGCATCAGATCAACTATGTCTGATCCCAAAGCACAAAAAACAGGAATCAGAAGAAGAGACCACCAGAGAACAGGGGGATCCCTCCCTCCCCTCTCTCATTCCTTGTCTGACACAGCATATGGCCAAACCCATTTTAGCCCCAACAGGCACAACACTAATGACAGGGACACAACACCGACAGCCCAGGGCACCACACTAGGTCACCTGAAACAAGGCTACCCGGAATTTGTTGCCATGGTAATGAGGAGTCTAATGGCAGAGCAGCAGCCAATGGTAGCATGGGGTCTCTAACCAACAAAGGTGTGTTAGAGAGGTGTATGTGAGAGGTCTCTACGCTGACTACAGGAAAATGAGAGGGTGCCTTTGAAAAAAAAAAACAAAACAAAACCATAGAACATAGTAAACAGGTAGCACTTACTCCGTTTTGGCCAATGTTGTCAACGCTCTGCTGAAGAACCAGCCTAGAAAGGGCAGATCCTGGCCCTGGAAGCCCGCTGACAGAGCTCCTCGCTGGGCTGCTGAGGCTGGCCAGGGGGCTGCCTGCTCCGGCTCCTCAAAATTAGAGGTGTCATCTTCAGCGTGCAACGCAGGAACGAAAGGCGGGAGAACTGCAGGAGAAAGGATGAGAGGAGGGAGTAAGAGAGGGCAAGGAGAATGGGAGCAGTGACGAACAAGGTAGTAAAAAAAAAAAAAAAAAAAAATTGGAAAAAAAAAAACACAACGAGGAGAAAGGGGAGAGAAAGGAAAGGAGGAGGAACAGAGCAGAGCGGTGGAAGCCTAGAGTGCGGTAAGTCGCGCGTTGATGCACATGCTGCCTCTGTCCCTCCCTCCCTCCTTCTCTCATACACACATGCTCACTCGCTCTCCCTCACTGCAGCAGACCAAGCTAATCAGCTGGAGCCAAAGCTGAAACATAAAGCTCTATCTGTGTCCAATTATTAATAAAACAAGGTTGTGTTTTCAATACAAACATATTTGTATTCTTTTTTTTTTATATTTTATGTGATATTTATTCCTTAAAGGAAAACAATCAATAAATCAATTATCATTTGAAAAAAAAAGAAAAAATAATCAATAAACCTTTCCATAGGCACAAAAACATGCTATATTCAAAACACTGCATCATAGTCTTACTGACAATTGTGGATTTAGAACAAACAACTAGATTCATTAATATTTGGTGTTGATGAGAATATTAGAGCAGCAAAACAGCTCAGAGGAAATGACTCAGAATTACAAAAAGAGGTGTTAATTCATCTGAAGACATGAACCGTTCCGCGCAGCAAAATAAACTCTCATCAGCCTTGCAGCTACACATATGAATTACAGAACCTCCGTAGAGCTGCGGTTCTGTAATGTGCCATGCTTCACTGAAAATGTCCATTAATGTGAGTGTTACGGGTGTTATTTTCCCACAGCTGGTCAGGTGAAAATGTCAAACTCTTTGTCATTCAATGCAGTCTCACATCTGATGGCAACAATGACGTCCCAACAGTCACAGAGTGTGTGTCTGGTGTCGCTAGCATAAAAGATTTGTGCTGCGTCTACTGAGAAACAGATGAGTTGCAGATCTTTACTCAGTCTGCCTCGCTTCTAGTCTCTGCCTCCCTCCCATTCTCCCCTTCAGGAAAGAGCTGGCCTACTGCCAACGGCACACAGAATCTCATTATTTTACTACCCACAACACCACTGGCAACGCAATTGCTGTTTGTTGTCCATGTGCAACCACACGCACACAGTACACTTAAGTATATTATAAACAACATTTATATTTGACAACTGCTCATATATCATCTGTCCAGTAACGTGATAACAGCGACACTGTGTCGTTTCAAGCCAAATTGAGCATTTTTCCTTAAAAAAACAAAAAAAAAAAAAAACAAAAACAGGAGAACAAAGTCTCAAGGGAGAGAAATCTCCTCACCTTGTCTTAAGTTATTCCAGTCTACACTGGAGAAAAAAGAGTGACAGCGTAGTCCCTGGAACCCTAGTCGCTCTTTGGCTCCACATAACAAGCTCTGCACCAGGTCTACAAACTGCTTACTGGCCCGTGGCTCCTCCGGAAACTTTAGAAAATGCTGCAGGCAAACGTGGAAAAGGATTTAATACAAAATGCACAGACTGAGGAGATATTTTACCAAGTATAATGGGAATGCAAGGTAGACAGTTTATTTCTTCATTTATCTGGGATCCTGTTAAATATCAGTCTATGTACCTGGTAATTGAAGATGTTGTGAATGGTCCTGGTAGGAGTGCCATCAGAAAAAGGCGACCTGCCATAGATCATCTCATAGGCTATGACCCCAAGGGACCACCAGTCACACTCTACCCCATATGTGTTGTGAGAGCCCCCATTCATGGCTGCCAGGACCTCAGGGGAGAGGAAGTCCTGGGTCCCAACAGGCACTGTGGGAGCTGCCACCTGAAAACCCATCAATCAAATATGATGATGTCACTGTCAAGAACACGGAAGTTAAGTCGTAGAGCAAACTCTATAATCTACTTACTGTTTTGTTAGCAGTCAGCCTGGCAGCTGATCCAAAGTCTGCCAGCTTAATGTGACCGGTCCGATCGATGAGAACGTTCTCTGGTTTGACATCTCTGCAAGTGGATAGTTGAAAAGAGATTTGATACTGCTTTTACAGAGCAGTTTGTTGCCTGAGTACTGTAATACGTCTCCTGTTCTGATGATAATGGAATACATTTGTAAACTCCAGCAATGTTTTGTATTACATAACAGCACACTTGAGAGCTCTAGGTAAAATTACAATACTACATTTTTCATGTCCAGTTAGGATTTTCCTGAATCGTGTGCATGTGGTGCTCCAGGGAAAACAAAAGGCGAAATTATTTAGTGGGGATCTAAAAGTAGAAGTAGCAGCTTAGGATTATGTGATTATGTTATTCTTCAAGGCCTTGAACAGCCTGTCCTCTGACTTTGACATTGGATTCAGTAGCTGGTTTCTCACCTGTGGACGTAGCCTAGCTGGTGGACAGCATGAATGGCCTCTATCAGTTCAGGCAAATAGAACTGAGCCATGGACTCATCAAACTGATCCTCGTATCGGTTTAGCAGGGACATCAGGTCTCCGCCTGGCAAGTACTCCATCGCCTGAAGACACATTTATATGCAGTCAGGAATTGGCAGCCTAAAACTGTGACCAACACTCGGAACTTGAATGAATGTGTGTTTGAATATGATTAAACTTAACAGGTATCACAGGCTGTTGAAACATTTATGAATGCCTATAAATAGGCCTATATTTAGAAAGAAAAAAGTAACAAGTGTAGGATCACATGTCTGAGCTAACATCAAAGCCCTATTCAGTTTAAGCATATAGGGTAGTTCTCCTTATAGATTCAGTTATGTAACACCGGATACTATTGCTGATTTATCTGTGATGCTGCAGTCAAACGATTGGTCTTCAAAATCTAAAAATACACAAACAATAACTGCAAAATCCTTGAGTATCAAGCGTGTCTGTGACCATAAGCTACAAGCAGGCATGTGTGTTTTCAATCAAATCAATATGCTACGGCAAAAAAAAAGATAAAGATTCAGCATTCTTAAAGTTTGGTAACACAAATCAAAATTGGTCATGTTTGACTTTCTCTTTTCTGCCGTCTGCATCCTGAGATGAAAGGCATTGGTCAGGCTGATTTAAGCTATACGGTGGCAACTATACAGCCATAACAGATGAGAGCCCCTGGTGCATGAATGGTCGACGAGTCTGAATGAACGGGAGCATTCTCCAGTGTTACCTAGCAACAGGGAGACTGGGTGCCTTTCTGACACACGGATAAAGATGGATGCTTTGTATTTTCCTCCATGCTCAGTTAGGGAGCAGAGTGAGACAGAGGGGGAGTGAAAAGAGAGGAGGAGGAGGAAGAATGGAGGCAGACATGAGGATGATGATGCAAGGTATACTGATATAAGAGGAGAATGAGTGAAATAATAACAAAGGGCAGTGAATAGTTAAATAAATAAAAGGCTTGGTTAGGCAGGAAAAGCTGTTTTTGGACAAGCTAAGCCAGTCTGTCTTACAGGTTATCAGAAAATCTAGATTCTTTGTGAGGTTAACAGCCCTTGTGATGATTACACTGGACACTCTCTGTGATGAGCAAATTGACACTGTGTTTCTTGGTTAAAGATTAGACTATTAGATGGACACTAACATTTTAGGAAAAATGTCTGATTAGATTAACTTTTTAACCGGAGTCGAATGAGAAGATCTTTAATATATTCACATTAAGTACCAAGATCCACGTTTTCTTTTACCTGGTGAAACTGTTAGCATACAAACTACTATCTGTCAGCGATGTGTCTCCTCAGCTTTTTCCCAGCCATGCTTTCTCACATGAAACATTTTAGGAGCAGTTAGCTAATACAATGGAGCAATTTCTCTAGCAACAACAGTCCTATCCAGCTCAGGGATGGCAACTTTGGACAATTCCAGTCACCTGATCAAAAACAAACTTTTCTTATATGTGTTAGTGGCTAGTCTGATGCCATGAAAAAACTTTTTTTTAAGTTCTTGGAAGATTTTTTCCCCCCACTTTTGAAGGCTAACTATTTCCTCCTGCTTCAAAGCATTTCCTCTATATACAAGTTGTTCCTTTCATTGCTCACATCAGATCACTTCCTGTAGCAGCTCATGTGCTATTCTGACTGATCCCACTGTTCTATGAGTCACATACTGGAGACCTTGACTGTGAAAGAAAATGAAAAAAAATGTGCATCTTCACACAAGTCCACAGCTTTCTTGTGCACAGATTTACATGGAAACAAAAAATGCTATGGTGTTCCTTGTGGGTTAGGGTGCATGCAGGGATAATAAAAAAAGACATTGTAGCTTTTAGAGCAGCTTATGTACTAGAGCAATGTTTGAACAACAATAGCTGGGCCCAGTCACTGCAGTTTTGGAGTTGTTTGGATAGTTTTTCACTTTTGAGTTAAACTAGATTAACATGTCTTTAACCTTCTCTGTACTGGAATTATAGATAAAATCTATATTGATTCTCTCATCTGAATGGCTTTGATGGTAAACAAGCATATTTTAGAAAATGCTAAAAAAAAATATATATATATATAAACATAAGTATATTATGAATATGAAGAACATGTAAAGAGCTATATCTTAACTAAAGTAACTATCAAACGTAAAATAATACAATTACTACTACTAGTGGAGGGCTCAGAGTAAACAACCACTTTTTGACACTGATGCTTTTCAGCTGAAGAAATACAACTGAAGATTTTGAGCGTACTTGTCATTTCATCTGCTACTAAAGAATTCTAAACCATAACATGGCTGATGCTAATAATGACTTCATTTTTTCTTTGGACTGGAGACCACTGCTTCAGTTTAGTGTAAGGAATTTACTCATAAAACACATAAATCTGCAGCCTAGCTTGTAATGGCTGAGCCAGGGACCACTGCGGTATCAAAACTCTCTCGGTTAGTATACATCAATTAAATGGACACCTTGATAGCACAGGGGCCTGTAACTGTAGGCAACTCAGCGTATATTACATCCAGTAAGTACTATACCTTCTAGACCATTTCCTTTGCATGTTTATAAACTGACTCCCATTTGGTCCATTGAAAGAGATTAAATTGGAGTAAACATGTTAGAGGAATAATATTCTTCTAACAAGGAGGCATTAAATGCTCAATAGTAATTTCAATCCACCCTTGAGGTTGAAGACAAACTGCAGTCTCACCAGGTAGACGTGATCTTTATCCTGGAAAGCGCAGAGAAGCTGTGGGATCCAGGGACTGCTGTTCAGAGCCAGAATCCTCCGCTCCTCTTCATGAAAAACCACCTGAGAATGATGTATGAATATAGGCAATCAGCAGTTATACTTTAATTACATTCAAAAGCAGCACTGCACAAATTGTTGTTGTGATCAGCCAAATAAACTCATCCATCTAGAACACTGAGAAGGTACAACTTTCAAGGGGTTTAATTGAAACACAAGCTTTTATTGTTTTTATGCACATATCAAGCTTTGTAATAAGAGATCACACCCCCATTTTCTTGCTTCAGTTCTTGCTGCTTGTTTTATATGCAGGATTTCATCTAAATGTAATACTGTTCACAGGTGGCATGAACGAATCATTTCTTTTATATACAAGTTGTTCATTGTATTGCTCGCTTCAGCTTGCTTCCTGTTGCAGCTCATGTACTATTCTGTCTGAAATCTGTTCTGTTAGTCACATGCCAGAGAGCACAGCTGTGAAATAATGTACCCAGATTTTGTTCTGTTGAGTTCGGCCCTACAGCACCCTCCTGTGGGCCTTTCTCCTTCTGGGCTTGCATGGAGGATAATGCAACAATGAAAAACATCACTTTTCTCAGTCCTACGCAACTTAGGGAATAAATGCAGCACATATTAATGAAAGTAAGGCTTTTCCTCTGGTTCATCTCATTCTTCTTATTCATGATTCTTTGGTGAGGAACAGCACAATTAAAAGAAAAAACAAATTCAATTTAAAAAACATTTAGTTCATTTGAATGTCTACATTTTACAATCCAGTTATAATGTTTTAACTTAATAAAAACCATCTTACGTTTTCTTGGCTCCGTAAAACTGTCTTGCTCATGACCTTCAGTGCACAAACATCCCCAGTGGCCTTCTCCCGGACCACTTGGACTTCAGCAAAGTGACCACGACCCACCACTGCACGTACTTCAAAGTCATGAAGCCCAGGCTGCAATGCCCGTAGCTCTGAGACCACTTCAGAAACTGTTTCACAGACACATAAACTTTTGTTTCAGTGAAATTACTTTTAGGGTATAAAATTCTAAACATACCACAAATACATCTCTATTAGAAATACATAAACATATAGGAAAAAAATATTGGTATATGTGTTGCAAAAGCCTAGCTGTCTGGTATTGAGAATAACATGGACTCTATTTAGTATTACTTTTATGGTTGATATTTGTTAATTGTGCAATCTGCATACATTAATTAGCGACATGTTTTGGGGGATGTATTGACAGTGTTTCCCCTATAACTGTACAGGCCTGGTCACCGCCAGGCCAACGAGATGCTAAAAATAAAGCCAAATATCCATTCATTTGGATATCAATAATCAATAGTGTTCGGAAGCCACTGTTCCGAAATGTGAGTCAACCTCTGTGTCGTTGCCTGGGAAACTCTTGATGTGATGCAAGTGCCACTTCTATCAGAATCCCTTCAAATTACTGCAGAGCGAGAGCGAACGTGGGTGACAGACAAACAAATATATCAACATTTTTCTCCAAAACTCTGGAGTCAAGCAAAAATACAGACGGGGAAGAAGGGAGAGGGGTAGCTTGTTTTTATGCAATAAATGCAGCTTAGTAAGTCATCCTCTCCTCGTAACCACTTTGTTTTAAGTCTTGAATATACAGAGGAAACAAAAGATTGAATGCAAATATAAACTGCAGACTTCCTACTGTGCCACCTGACTGAAAAAAAATTCTAGGGGAAACAATGTATTGATGATATTACATATAAGACTTTGTCAATGATAGAACCATAAATTCCTGGATTTATTCCCACTAGTGTTGTACCAACTGTTTACACAGTCTAACAAATTTTATCAAGATGAAGATCCGTCATTTGATGTCTCACACTAATATTATATTGAAGATAAGAACTAAGTAACTTGAAAATTGAAATCATATGAACAAACAATTGGTACAGCAGACAAACCAAGACAACCAAAATGAATTATAGAGTACATTTACACTGTTACAAAAGTCAACTAGACACACAATAAAAGTATCATGTTATCCAAAAATAATAACAATAGCAAAGTCACTCAATTACACTGAATAGCCATGTCTGAAAGGCTGAACCAGTAACATCAATTGTTACAATGCAGACTGTATTTGTTGATGTTATGACTAGAAAAATACTAGTCAAGTCAATTTTATTTGTATAGCTCAATATCACAATTTTGCCTCAGGGGGCTATACAATCTGTACAGCAATACAACATCATCTGTCCTTAGACCCTTGATTCAAAAAGGAAAAACTCATTTAAAAAAAGAAAAAAGAAAAAACTTCAAACGGACAAAAATGGAAGAAACTTCAGGAAGAGCAACAGAGGAGGGATCCCTCTCCCAGGACAGACAATAGATGTCTTGTGTACAGGATTGAACAAATATCAGATTGGCCTCTAAAAATAAACAACAAGAAATCCTACATATTGTGTAAAATGTACAGTATGCTTACACTTGTTGACAAAGTTGGCCACATGGTGTATCTTCATAAGCTCTGGAGAGCTGCACTCTTGGTACAGTAGCAGCAGAGCCTCCAGTAAGTCTTCCCGACCCAGATTACATCCTCCCTGCTGCCCAAACAGGCTGACTCGGCCCTGGGGACAATGCACAAACACAGGAAAGAGGAAGTCAGCTACTAACAGCTACTGTGGCTGTTTTTACACAACACATACATTGTGTACAGTTACATACTTTGGATACTTTACCTGAAACACCTGATTGAGTCGTGAGCTGCGGCTGGTGATGGGGTCCAAGGAGCTCGGCAGCGTTTTCAGGCTTCCCTGACTTACGTATTTAAACTTCAACATGGCTGCTTAACAACAGATAACCTGAGAGAAAAGAGACATATTCGGACGAGATTACTGCAAAGTTGTAGTTAAGTGCACTACGAAGGTTTTATGATGTTATAAACAACAAAATAAAAAACACGGGGGCAACAAAATGTCAACAATACGTCCATTTAGCATGCTAAGCTGACGTTGGCTAACGTTTGTTTGCTAAGTACGTTAACAAAAACGTTGACGCCACATACACTCAGTTATAGCTACAGAGACAAACGGGTACAGTATGAGCTTACTCACCAGGCTGCCATGCAGGTAGTTACAATTCTTTTGTTAATTTACAGGGATACATTGATGAGCAAAGCAGCACAACTGTTCTCCTCTCAGTCAAACATTATTTCCGGTGAACTTTCAAATTTTTGCGCGTTCCCCGCCCACCTCTCGAGCATGGTGAATGAAGGTGCGTTTGATTGGATAGATAGATCTGTCTGGGCGGGTCCAGTTCCTACGTTTAACCAATGGCTGGTGTTTCAGCCCGTGCGTCACCACAACGATGAGCGCCTCTGATAAAAGTGTCTTTAAAAAAAAAGGATAATTGTTCTTTGAAATAACATCAACGGGAAAATGTAATAATATCATAAAATAATAATGTAACAATATAAATCATGACTACGAGTAAGTTAATTAAAATTAGAGATTCATAATAAGTTTGAATCAAATATTGAATACATGTTTTGTTTGGATACACCATGCATTTTAAAGGGTTGCACCATCTCCTTGATAGATAGATAGATAGATAGATAGATAGATAGATAGATAGATAGATAGATAGATAGATAGATAGATAGATTACTGTGTAATAGGTTACTGTGTAATATTACTACATTAAAAAGATATGGCAGTTAATAAGTAGCATGGTGGTGTTTTACTAATGGCCACAAGGTGGGGCTTTTGGTGCCATGACTTAGTATGTCGTGCAAATTCTCATGGAGAACTTGTGTACCAGGATTAATTTTATTAAAGGACAACAGAATTGCAGAAATATAATTTTATAATGTTATTCTAGAGCCTCTTCTGAGTACCATCGTATAACACACTTGTGCAATGTGAGTGTATCTACAACTTTCCCAAATTTGGTTGCAATCCAATATAACATTGAAGAGTTATGGGCCTTTAAGTGCATCAGGCCACACCTTCAAAAGTTTGGTAATCAATTACAGACAAATGTCAAGTGATACCCTAAAACAAACCCATAAGTTTAATTCAGTGTAATCTAAATATGGTATATACCAAGTTAGGTGAAGATTAGATGAAATATGTGCCAAGAGAAACAAAATATGTGTTTGCCAAAAACATCTAAAATGGCGTAAAATCTTTCTAGTTCCAAAGGGGTGTGGCATATATCAGTTGAATCAGCTTCATCCAAAGAGCACACCACAATTACTGTTTTGACACGCCTCACGGTTCATGAGTTATTTGCAAAAACGTAAAACGTGTAATAGCTGACCACATGGTGGTGCTATAGGTACCATGTTTTAATTTAATTTAATTAAGCATTTCCACATCAGGAAACTGTCCATAAAGCACTTTTAGTTTTTCAGAAACATTCCTCCCACAGTATTGTCCTTAAAGAGCTGAACATTCTGATATTTGAATGGTTTGAATGTTAAATTCCCATGTCTTTGAAAAATCATTTCCCCATTTGTAATGCAGGCTTTCCTTCATAAATTTGACGTCTCCAGGTCCAAGCCATTTTCTCAGACTTGACAGCTCCTCCAGAGTCACAGAGGACATTATACAACTTCTTTTACAGGCTGAGTAGTACTCCTCATGGCGAGTATTGCCTACTATCCATTATGTGTAAAAATCAGTAGAGTGCCGATTCAACAATACCACAATTTTTACAGCCTTTTTGCTGCTATTTTCCTGTCTGAACTATCAGTGTTCCTGAACTATTAGCTTCCTTAACTAATTCATAGACTCTAATGCAATCATAATAATACTCTCAGTACCACTCATTTCTGGTGTTCCTTTATGCAAAATAAATAACATGCAATAATTTGCGGATAACCAAAATCAGGGCCAAAACCTTTATTTTCAACAGAGATACATGTTTCATTATGGTCAGTTCCAGTTCAAAATGTCATAGTCAGATAGCCTAGACTAACAATGGGTGTGGAGGAGAGACTGGGGACTGGCCAGCTGCCTTCAGCTCGTCCCAGTTGCTGTAGGAGGTGCTGGAGGTGTGGCATTAAGGTTGGGGTTGGGTTGGGGGTTTGGGATTGGGAACAGGTTGAGGGTCAGGGGTAGGGTTAGGAGTGGGGTTGGGATCTGGGTTAGGTGTAGGGTCAGGAACAGGTGCAGGGGCAATGTAGCACCCCTTCTTGTGCCACTGCATGTCCCGTACACGTCGGACGGACTGGATCTGAGGTGCAGTGGCTCCCCAATCATTCCAGTGCTTGAAGTCTCCATGCTCAAACACGTACTGGCGCCCTCTGTAGCCTGGATACATGTATCCCACCCACCTTTAGAGGGAAGATACAGAGCACTGAATAACATTTCCTGGACAGTCAACAGGATTACATGACAATGAGATGAGATACTCTTAAAAAATAAAATAGTTACTGGACTTTATAATGTCACCTACAAGTTTCACAATGCCAAATTGGGAGTTTGACTTTTATTTGGTTTAGCACAGTGGGTGTGACCCATGCCAACAACTACTGTAATATTTATGACAGAGGAGGTTACAGCTTACGTTCCATTGATGGCCTTAGCACTGGCCACACGGTCCTGGAAACCATGAGCCCACAGACTGGGAACGTCATCATCAACAATCTCCATCTTTCTGCCTTCGAAGCCTGCATTCTCAAACAGGTGGAGCTTGTGATCTGCACTGTCCTGGAAAGAGAGAGAAATACAGCATGTTCGTACATGTTTTGCAGAATGTTGCATCTACTAATATTGCAATGACAATAGCAAGTGACTAGTAAGTGTCATCATGAATACTGACCACTTTCAGGGGCCTGAAAGAGCTCAGGTTGTAGGTACTCAGGCAGTTGGTCCAGGTGCTCCAACGAGGATACTCTCCTTTCTCCAAAATAAACTGCTCTCCTGCAAAACCTGGACGCTCAAACCCCACCCATCTGAAGTATGGAACAAACACATTCATATAAAGCATGAAAAAACATGATGCTGTAAAAAATGTTCCACTGATGAATGATTGGATGAAGGGAAACACTTACGGTCCTGACTCAACAATGACTGAGCCAACTCTCTGTGTCTTCTCCAACACATCTTTACATTCACCAGACAACTCCACCTTCTTTCCACGGAAGTTCTCAAATTCAAAAACTGCCAACTACAAAACAGGAACAAGGGAGGACTCAGTGACATGTAATTTCTGCCATCAGCAAAGTCCAGATTCCATGATATTTTCTGACTCATTTTAACTTCAACACATGCTTTTAATTGTGCATGTGATGTTTGAAGTCACCATTTAGGTACCTTATATGTGGCTCCAGCCCCTCCTTGGCCCTTCTCGACAGGCAATTGGTCTGGGGTTCCCTGCTGTTCTGTCATTTTCCCTCTACAAAGCACAACGATACCACTGTAAGTGACAAGATCAAATGTATTAATACAAGAAAACTGTTTTGTGCATCAGTGGAAACATTTAACTTCAAAACTTAGTCAAGTCCACAGCTGCTAAGATAAAATGTCTCTACTTCTCTACAAATCTATTGGCACAACATTTGCAAGCTTTTACTTGTTTATTTCACTCAAATCCTAGTTTTGTCAGCTGTACATGTAAGAATAACAAATTAATAATGCACAAACAAAATATTTAAGAAGCAAGCAGATAGAAGAGGGAATAGGGAGAAAGTAAAAGCAAAAGGCTTGTCCGGGAAAGGGATGATCTTTTTCTTTTTTACCTGGATGGCTTGTGCTTCACTGCACCACGTACAAGCCACGCTCTCCGTCTTTCCTTTTTCTTTTCTCTTTCTTTCCTTTCTGTCTCAGTGTGAGGGTGTGTGGGTGTGGAGGCCTGGCGAGCGGTTGGTGGAGGCCAGGGGGGTATTTATGGTTTATTTCTGGCCACAGCAGCAAAAAGCCTGTTGATGCAGCAAGTCTGTCGCACCCATTGTGTCCATCACACTGCTTCTCAATAGGCTTGCCCTCTGTCCCTGGCACACTGGCAAACGCTGCCCAGTTCGGCCCATGCTGCCATCCTGACCATGATCCTATAGTGGGCACACACACTGACTGCCAGCCAAGAGAATGAGCAGAGATCAGTCTCACTCAGCACTATTGGCCCCACCCAGCTATCTTGCTCTCCACTCTCCTGTCTTCTACCTGTTTCTTTACCTTTCTCTTCATCCACTGTTCAAATTGCTGCATCTAACTTCCAGTTTTTTATTGTGCCATTGACCAGACTTATTGTATTTCCATATTTGGATTTTTCTTGTCTTTCCTTAAGTACATAAACACCTTTGACATAACAAAAAACTATAACGGAAGCAGAAAGTTTGCTTGTAAAGCATGCATGAGACTATATGTTATGTTATGTTCTGCTCCACTGACACCTACTATGTGCAATAAGCAGGGGCAAGTTTTCTATTTAATTTTCTAAAAAAAAATAAAACACACACACACACACACAATTGCATTTCATAGAAAATTTATTTAATAAAATTCCCCAAATTTCCTCTTATCATACATATATTGATGATCAATGATTACAGCGTTGACAATGGTTATTTTTTACCATTAAAAACAAAGGCACTTAAAATAATTTCAAGCAGATTAACACTTTTTTGGGGTTAGAGATATTTTACAAAACACACTCACAAATTATGTCATAGCATCCAAACATCCTTAAATTTTCTACCAGCTCACTGATATTGTTTCTTATATATATATATATATATATATATATATATATATATATATATATATATATATATATATATATATATATATATATATATATATATATATAATTAAGGAGTACATTGTTAAGTTTTGTTACATCTCATTTAAAGGAGAACACAAACATTTTCTTTGACTCTGTTATTACAGTTAGGTACTGGTCATGCTATTGCTTAGATTTACTGTATGGATGCTAATTATTTATAATTTTTTTGTTTTTATATAATTAAAATGTTCATTTATTTTTTTGGAGCAGTGCAGCATACAATAGAGCAGATACAGTACAGGACATTTACACAGAACAAAAGATGGCCATCCCTTAACACAAAATAAAACCATGGACACAAAAAAGTACCATCATTAATTAACGTATTTACACTCCATTGTAAAGTCAGTTTAACATGCAACCAAAATTGAACCCATATCTCTGTCGTTTCCCCCTTTCTATTGGTTCATGAAATCTTAATCATTTCATCAATCCATTCCTTCACAGTGGGACATCTAGGATTATTAAAATTTTGTAGTATAAGTCTTGCAGCTGTTATAAGACCAACTTTTACAATATTGAATTTGTTATTCATTATATTATGTATCATTGTATTGTTGCCATGAGACAAAACCATGGGTGTAGAGGCAGAGTGGAACCCAACCAGTTCCCCAATATCTCTGAGATTTTTCCAGCATCAATTGTTATCAGCAATTCCTATTTAGTGAAGTCTAGTTGGTGTTCAGTAAAATTGTCTATTATTTTATATTGAATAAATTTCCCTCTAGCTTGTCTGATGTTTTTTTCCCACTTTTATATATCTGACCACTCATTATCTTCAATATCAGTTGCAGGGTCCTCCTGTCATATTACTTTGAGATTATTACAGGAATCACCTGTGGAGTGTTTGAACACTTTGTAAAACACTGAAGCTTTATGAACATCATGAGGTAAAGTGAAGTATTCAGTAAAAGGGTTACTTAGTGGTTCACCGTTCTTGAAAATAGTACCAAATACAATGCCTCATTTGTAAATATTTCCAGCAATTCCCTTTACTTTCCAGCACACCGCTCTTTCCCCAACGCATATTTTAGGGTTATTCCAGAGGGAGGTCTATGACTGGTTTAAATGTGACATTCTACAAGCTTTATGGATTTTACTCCACAAACTCCTTGGGTAAGGCAGTATATGATTTAGATTCTTATTTTCCACCTGATGTGATAAAATGGTAATGGAACAATATGGTGTAGGCTATGTTCTATAGTTACCCAGTTTGGTTGTCTTGAAAGTTAGATTATATGACCTGATATCTGATAAACCCAGCCCTCCTTTGTTCCCGCCCATAAAATCATTGATAATTTTGTTATACTGCATATATATCAAATAAGAGATCTTTAAAGTATCATAGAGAGATACTTAAACTGAGGAGCTACAACAATTTGACTGCATTCACTTTACCCCAAAGTCTCAGTCCTCCCCATTTATCCAGATTATTCTTTATTTTGGCCAGTAGTGGGTCATAATTAAAGGCAATTATTTGATCAAGATTCATAAGTTTAACCCCTGGATACTTAATTCCAACTGACTGGCACCCATTTAAAATTGAACTAAGACATTGGATTTGAAGATGTCTCTATGCCATTGTCAAACTCTTGTGAGTTTGACAATGGCATAGCCTCAGATTTACTGCAGTTGATTTTGTAACCATACAACTCAGAATATAACTGTATAGTGTTCGTTAATGAGGGTAGAGAGTTGGAGGGGTTGCTAATAAGTAATAAAATATCATCAGCATAAAGCATCATCATATTTTCCTTTCCAGCTCCCTTCATCCCTCTAATATTTGGATCTGCTCTAATCATGATTGTAAAAGGTGCCAAGAAAGTTGTGATTATCAAAGGAGAGAGGGAGCAACCTTGGCATGTTTTTTGCGAGATATTGAAAAATTGTAGAAATTATGCCATTTGTAATAACAGCAGCCTTAGGGTGTTTATACACAGTACAGTATGATGAAAAGACAGAGCCAAACCCAAAGAATGACAGAGCCGCACATAGGAAACTCCATTCCACCCTGTCGAAAGCCTTTTCGGCATCTAGGGAGATGGCAGTGACTGGGACACTACTCTGAGGAGCTCTACCATATTAAATGTAGTAATCTCCTTAAATTGTCAGCTGAGGACCTTCCTTTGATGAAGCCAACTTGGTCAGCATTAATTATAGATGGCAACACTTTCTCTAATCATGAGGCTAATACTTTAGCCAGTATTTTACAGCCCACATTAATTAAGCTTATAAGTCTATAATTTGAAGGATCCACTGCATCTCTATCTTTTTTTTTTTTTTTTTTTTTTTTAGAATTAATGACATTAGTGCTTCATTAAATATATTAGGAAAAGACTCCAAATTAAATGCTTCCAGATTAACTTTTGATAAGATAGGAGCCAATATGTCTTATAATATTCAATGGGAAAGCCGTCCATGCCTGGAGACTTTCCCATTTTCATAGTTGCATTGGCTCGTCTAACTTTGTCTTCAGTAATTGGTTCATCCAAGGACTCTACTCGTTGTTGAGATAATTTCTGCAATTTTATGTTGATTCAGCACTGATTCAGCTCCTGTGAATCATGACTTGACAGTGACATCTATAAATGTTCATAGAATTTAGATGATGAAACTAATACATCCTCCTTCTTAATTGCTATCTATACTGCTATTCATGGTCTATTGTTTTAATTGTTGTGCCAATAGGTCACCCCCATTGTAGAAATTTGTTCTTAATTGGAATAATGCATTTTCTGCTTTTTTTGTTATATATATTATTTAATTTAAACTTCTGATTGTACAAGTCTTTATATAAATCATTTGTAGATGGTCTTGATAGGGCCTTTTCCAATGTTGTTATATCAGCTTCCAACTTTGTTATTTGGCCCATATGGTCTTTTATCCTTTTAGATGTTTGTACTACTAATTTACCTCTCATATATGCCTTTGATGATTAATTTGAAAAACATAGTCAGTCCTCAGCCAATTTTAGTGTTCATTTGCCATCTAACCCTCCTTCCTGTAAATTTGAGTTTAAACTGGTGCATGATCAGATAGTGCTATCGGACCAGTTTTACAGTCTATCACCTGTTCAACAATGTGTTTGGACGAGAGAAAGAAATCTACTCTAGAATAGGATTTATGGCAGTGAGAAACTATATCCATATAACCACCAGACCTAAATCATCTGTGAGCATACGTAAGGCAGCCCTATCCGTCTGTACCAGTAATGTCTGAAATTTGCTTTTATCAATAACAGGCTCCATCACTTGATTAAAATCTCCTGCCAAAATAATTTATCCTTCTTTCGTGCCCTTAATTTTGTTCAGCTCATTGATGAAGTCAGGCTCTTCCTTATTAGGTACATATATATTACAAACTACCACTTCCACCCTCTTGATAAGGGCATCTATACAAATTATCCTCCCTTCTTTGTCCTTAAATTCGCCAAGCAGTACAAAACTATGTTTTTTGTTATTTAGAATCATTACTCCATTTTTTGGAGTAATGATTCTTAATTAATAATTATCATTTTCTTAAAGTGCTAAGTAGGTTTATTTGAGACAATCTGTGATTGGTAAAATAATGTAAAAGGCATTTTGTACAATTTAAACTAAACACACAGAAGGTGCAATCCATGTTCAGTATTTCCTATACATATGTGTGTGTTTGTGCATGTGTAAAGGTAGATACTCTGCTGAAGGCCTAGTGTCATCAGTTCCTATCAGTAAATGATGGACTTACACGGCCGAACAAAGCAATGAAACAGTAAGACAATCCATGGCTTTGTTCTATATTACGTTAGGGCATTCAGCCTCCACTGAGCCTCTATACAACAGTTGATAAAACATTTACTTGGCATAAACACATCACAGTCTTGGCACATAGCCTTGGCACCATTTTCCATTTACAAGATGAAAAGTACTTGATGTCTTCTATGTTCAGCGAAAGCCTGAATTCCCCTTCTACATATCTTAGTAAAGGTCCAAAATAAGGCACTCTAAGTGCAAAATGGAGCAATCATGGCAAGGTGTCTGTCAGCAGCAATATCTGAGATCGATTGATTCTTGCTCAAGAGCAACAGCACAGCATCTCCTAAAGGGATCAAAATATACAATAAGTTCAGAGAGATGTTTCAAAACCACAGAAGGCATTTACTATATTTAATATAGTAAGCATTTATCACATATGTATTGGATAGGTTTTTGTGTGAGTACTCTAGCGTGTACTCTACTATGAGTACATTCATTTTAAGCATAAGTGGCTCTTAATTCCAAAACCCTGTTACATCCTCATGCCCTTTTCACTAAGCTATACATAACCAGATCAGTAAATGTGGGAGAAAAATATAGCTACAAGCAGCAATTCAACAGGCACGTAACAGTGTATCAAGCAACATGAACTTAACACTGATGGCTTCTTACTCACAAAGCAATTTTAACCATGATAGGAGAAAATGCTGCATAGATATGGCCCACTTCCTGTTTGTGTCTTTGCTGTCAGTTTAGTCATTGTTGTACTTAATAACATGATTTCTCTTGACAGCATTTCAGCGAAGTTTAAACCATTCACTCTCTATTATTTGAAAACTATTCAATTATCTTGCATTATGATTCACACTCAAATCCATTCTTAAAAGTTATGTAATCGCTCTTAATTCAGAGTACTTGCTTTTTGTCAAAAATTTCCATGCTCATTATGATTGATCCTAGAATGAAGTATATGATCTATATTTCACATGCACACTGTGGGTTATGAATGTTCTAATGTGTATAATGTGTATAAAGATTCTGTTGTCACACCATAGGTAAGTCATACAAAATATGTTTTTTTCTAAGTGAACACTGGATCATCTTTGCATAAGTAGAGCTAATCACCACAGTTTCAAGGTGAAGCTTGATCATAATTGGTGTCTCAATTCTTGAGTTATGGCCAAAAATGTGTTTTGTGAGGTCACTGTGACCTTGACCTTTGACCACCAAATAATCAGTTCATCCTTGAGTCCAAGTGGATGTTTTTGAAGAAATTCCCTCAAGGTGTTGCTGCCAGCATGGAGGCATAGAAAGAGCCATGTTGATGTGATGTGATGTGATGGTTGTATTCAAAATGTAAGACTACAATATCAATAGGTGCTTGGCCTCCTGACAATAATTGTCATCAACATGATATTAATAATATTGATTCAAATCCCACGTGAAACCCAAGAAGAGCTCTAAACAGGCCCTACAGGTGATATGGTCTGGGTTGAAGGCAGGGAAATATCTTGGACATGCTGCCAGTCTATCACAGAGCAACAACAAAATTCTCCATTTCTATAGCAAGATTTAATTTGTATTATATAGCAAAGATTCTGTGTCTCTAGTATTTTAATACTCACTTGGGCTACACATCACCTTCATGTTGACTGAGACGCTTCTTAGACTTCAATTCTTTCAGCCAAGCAGGAGAGGAGGTGGCACTGAATAACACACAGAATCAATATTTCAGTCATTTTTTTAAACATATTTGCATGGATCTCATCTTTTGCAGGATGTGAGCATGCTGTCATGCTTTGTTCTTACCCTCCATCCGTGCCGCCTATGGGTGGGAGCACTCGTGCAGCGCCCGCAAGATGTGCAGGAGAGCGAGGAGAGCGAGACATTTGTGAAGGAGATGGTGATACCTCCTCATTTGGAATTTCCTTTTCTTGTCTGCCCTTGTCTTCTGTTTCCTCTCCTCCTCCACCTGTTCTCTTTTTTAGCTGAGCCTTGGCGAGCAAGGTAAGTACGCGTTACTCAATGTCAATTCCACTTGTCAATGTCAATTTCTCTTTTATACCACGTTATCTATTATAAAAACATAGTGCACTTAAACTCTCCTCAAACGCTGAGAGAACTTACAATTAGGGCTGCAGGGTTCAATCCAGGAAATATGGGGACTCTCTGAGAGGTGGGAGGAGGAGAACAGACTATCTTCGGTTTAGGCTGCTCCTCCTCAGATTCTGACTCCTTTCGCTTGGAAGGTTTCTCCTTTTCATCTGAAAAATAGAGTTAAGACATCAGAACATGCCATTAGTCAAGATTTCTGGACTGCTCTTTGACTAGAGTGGATATATTTGGTGGAAATATTGCTTGTTTATTTGAAACAAAAGAATCATGCAGCTTTAGCTCTACATGTAGAAAACATTATGGATATTATAATAACCTGTGGAGTCACGGAATTTCCAGTCCTGGCCATCCGTTTCAGTCAATCCTGCACGGAGTGAGCGTGAAGGACGTGTTCGAATTCGCCTCTTACCCAGATCTGCCTTGGACTTCTGCACGCTGGTGTCGAGGAGAGGAGTGGTGCTCTGTGGACAGACACACACACACAGAGTATAGCAAGCAATGAATAGCACACCACCATGCTACAACAATGCACATGCAAGCACACACATTTTTTTGGATGGATATGCAAAGTAACAACCAAACCACATGTTAATGTCTGTGGAGGATGGTACAGACATCAACAGTCACGATTCATGAAAGAGGAAAGTTTGATAATAAAGAGTCACCAACCTCAGGGAATGGAGACAGCTCTGGTTCTCTTTGAAAATCATTGATATCAACATCTTCAGAGGAGACCTCAGGAGGTTGGTCAGCTGCAGGCTTTGGGCTGAGGAGAAAGAAAGCTATTTATAATAATTTGTGAACACATATTAAAATTAGAAGGCTTATATTTTTGTTGAGTTGCTTTCAGTTCAATCTTGAGAGTTATTTTCAGCCAATTTAAAAACCTCAACTCTTCTGAGTTTCTGTGTTGTGCTCTATAAACCACAAGGGGGCACAGGGAGCTCGACTCTAGAAAGTACTTGATAGTACAGTTGCAGCTGCACTTGGTTATGCTATCAAAGGAGTTAGGTTTCAGAAATCTTTATATTGCATGTTTCATTCAGTTTAATATTGGAGTCCAAATCACCCATAGAGCTGAAGTTATTTGAAATTAATATGGCACTCTCAAATGCAGAGTAGCAATTATGGTTTCTCAATCTCACTGTTTGGTTATTGTTGGTTATTGTTGGCACTGTTTGCTCATTATTGGTTACACTTCAAGCTCCACTGATTGTACTAAGAAACCAGAGTTAAACTTGGTCCAAACTGCACCTCCAGGGTATTTACTTTAAGACTTCAATGTGAGGTAGCCGTAGGGCCTCTGTTCACAGGTGTACTCAGTTTGAATCAAATCATGTAATGTCAATGTGGAGCCACACCTACAGCACATGACACAAAGGCTGATCCTATGAACCTGTCCAGTCCTGTCTGTGTCCAACAGTGATGATAAATTAAATTGAGCCACTGATATTAATCTGTAGTCCACAGTAAGTAGGGTTTGCATTGTATGATAACACAACCTCTTTCCTACCTGTCAGATTCAGATGTCAGTTCACAGGCTCCATTCTGCAGGTCTGGCTCACCGTCTATCAAGGCATCAGTGTCTTTGTCTTCACCTCCTGTACGATAACTGTTAAGTTGAGTCTTAGAGACAGAGAGAGAGAGACATTAAATTAAATTAGTAAATGAACAAAAAAGAATAGGAAAAAGACAGTAAACAATGAAGGAAGATAACATTAGAAGTGTTTGACATAGTGAGATATGTTGCTAAATTTAACCTCTAATCTAACTCTATTTTTCTGTTGGCCCCGCTGTTTTATTATGTGAGATGAAATGATGTTTTGGTCTTTCTATAAATCTGCATATTAGAACTTCACACGGTGCAGCTGAGGCAGGGAGAAAATGAACTGTGTGCCGAGCCAAGATCACTAACTACAGAGGGAGAGAGGACTAAGGACCAGCCAAGCATGCATCTTTTAATGAGCCGGTCACAGAGGCTGGGCTGTCCTCAATAAACACCATGAGCATGTGTATGCACGCACATGCATACACACACACACACACACACTGGCATACACACCTATATCCGTGTACACAGACATCCCAAAAACACACTCATGCTGCTACGCCCACCTGCAGGAATGCACGGGCATACGCACGCACGCACACACACACACACACACACACACACACACACACACACACACACACACACAAACCTCCTCACAAACATTCCTTTGAGCTCACTTCACATTTTGTCAAGGGGCACTGTTGTGTTGTCTGATATTGTCACCTGGATACAGAACAACACTTGTGTAAACACTGCTTGCTTCTGTATGATTTCATAAACATCTCATAAGCCCATTTATTACTCGGGAGTCATAGAGCAGCTTCATTTGCACAATGCCTGTTATCTGGAAGCATTGCAGCATGGATGGATAGACTCATAGCGATTTTCATATAACCACAGAGTGTGTTTAGTTGCAGAGAAAAACAAAGTCTGCTCCAACAGAAACACAAAGAGAGAACTACTCTACAGTGAAAGAATTGCTCCACATTCCTCCAATGTTGTTAAGTTGAAAAGAAGACTGACACATCATGTGACTCTGACACCTGCCTTCCAAATTATTCCAAAAATCTTCTGAAGAGCACAAAGAGGAACTTAATTCATTTTCTAAATAATTCCTGTCACCAGTAGAATAACTATGCAATAATGAATTGGAAAGTGTATCTCAGTCTGATCAGTGGATTTAAATCGGAACAATCAATCTGCTTTACTTAAATTGATGTTCCAGAAATGACTCTGCCAGAGAGAAAATGAAAACTTCACTTGATATACCCAGGGATTCAAATATTATGCCTTAAAGCATGAAAAAAAGTTTTTAACCCCTTGGGGGCAGTGCAAAATGCATATATATTATCACCTTATATAGTAGTGCGTTCACTAGCTAGTAACTTGCTTTATCTGTCTGCTCTTTGATGCTGAGAAAGTAACATACAGTGGTTTTATCAGGAAAAAATATCTGCCTGTTGTGGTTGAAACAGGCTTGATGTAAGTGTGACAAAACGGAAACAATGCACTGAAAGCTAACATGCTCCCAAATGTTGAGGGGAACTACAGAGTTGGCGATAATTCTCTGTGGGTTTGTCCCTACAAGTGACACTTTTTACATCACACACAGTCATTTCAACCATTCAATATGAAAATATATGTTAATGCAGCTTTAATCTGCATGTGCACAGAAGTATGTTGCTAGATTCCGAATTTTACAAGTAATAACAGGACATGTTAGGACTACTGTAAAGCAACTCAAGAACAACTTCTCTAAGTGCAAACATAAGTAACAGATATGTTAAAAACTTCACCTCTAAGCTACAGTTAACACTGTGTGTATGTGTGAGTGTGCCAGTACAGTATGCACTCTGGAGGGCGGAGGATGTGCAAGTCACGACAAAGTTAGCTTCATTATAGTTTACCACCATCACATTTTTGTCACAGTCAATGGAATGTGTAGGATAGCTTGTTTAGTGAAGAGGATAATATCCTAAAGATGCCACAAGCACAACTACCCACAACTCTAATCCAGGGTAACAGATCCAAACTGTCAACAAAACATCGCCTCTAATGAGGGAAAGTGATGCCTCATCAAATTAAGAGTGGAAATAGCCTGCAGGTTCTTTTTTTTTCTTTCAGTCTTTGTGTCTCCAATGCATGTTCATACAAACTGACATTCACGTGCACACATGCATGCTGCAGCCACTGTTGACAATTAGAAATTACCAAGACAGACATTATCGCATGTATGTCTCAAAACAATTTGGAACAAAAGTTATTGTAGTTCATCTCCAAACCAGATGGTGATAAATGTAGTGTTGAAATAAACATCAGATATGTGTCTCTGCTCTTTTTCTCTTTTTGGTAGTGTGCCAAAGTTGTTGTTTTTTTTTAACAAAATGTTATTTTGAGGGCAATTTAATCATTAAAATCTACAATTATTCTTGTGTTTCATCTTGACACATATCAATATCAGAGTTTTAAGAAACACTATGTAATAGATTAACTATATATATTATAGTCATACATATAATTAGTACTGGTAGGGTAGTGTTAAAAAAATAAATGATTAACTATTCCTATCGTTCCTAATTGAAGTTTAAATCCAATATTGACAATGATCAGATAAGCAGATGAAAACGGATGGCTGTACAGATGGATATTTGACACATTTTCTGTGAAATGTGATAAGATACTGTCATGTTTAAAGTGAAAGCAAATGTGAGCAGCTTGAACAACAGACAGACGTAGATAAACTGCACATGGACAGCTACAGTTGGATGAAACTCGTCTGACTGTGTCACACTTTGTTTTAGTCCTTTGCTTTATCTTTGACACACACCACAGACAGAGAGGGAAAGGGCATGCATGTGCTGTGATAAAACACTACATTTGGACAACTTTATCAGATAATCGCGTCCTTCCTGAAACAGACAGGCCACTGCCTTCTGCGCTCCCTATTTACATTTGCATGGTTATCTGTTAACAAATGGGCTTGTACACATTTGGCTAGGGAATGAGTTGCATGGAGCTTTGGTATAAACTATGAAAAGGACCTGAAGCCCTCTCTTACGTTGTTAACCCAGGCCTGAAAATCTGTTGGTATATTCATCACTGAATTTAATTTCCACTGACCTCCCTGTTAATGCATTGAAGAGGTATTTTCCATTGACCTAATGTCAATGAAAGCTAGCTAGTCAAGGCTATTAATGTAAAATCTGATTTTCATTAAACCATTTTATTCATTAGAATTGACCTGGATGTGATAAGAGCAGAATATTGTAGAGGATTCATTGACATTTCCTGGGTTACTATAGCAGCTCTTACTGAGCAGGTTTGAGTGGCTCTCCTGTGCAGAGTCTGTCGGCTTCTGATGGAGAAGCGGCTCAGGGATCTCCTGCTACGTCTGGCGAAGCTACGAAGTGGTGAAATGGCTCTCTGAAACCTTCCCTCTCCATCTCCACTTTCTTCTTCCTCTTTATCTTCATCGTCCTCCTCCTGCTTCTCTTCTGCGTTGCCCCAGACCAGCTCCAGAGCTCCTTGCAAGGAGCGTCGTACACTGCCCACCCAGCCCACCACCTGCAGCTGGGCGGCTGACAGTTTCCCTCCAAAGTACTGCATGATTGAAAGACTCACACAGCTGGTTGTCCTGGTAGTAGGGTCACCATGGGAACTGGGTCACCGGAGAAACTGAAGTTCAGGTTTGTTAGAGATGAAGGGATTGTGTGGGTGAGTCAGAAAGCTGAGTCTGTGATCCAGCTTTTAGTTATCATTTTCAGCAAGCAGCAGGTAAAGAGAGCACAAATTGTCCTTTGTAGAAAAAAGGCTTCTGATGTCATACAAAATGAGATACAGTCCACCTTTCATTTCCATCCTCGCTGTCCATATTTTTATGGTTCAGGTTACATAAACTGCCTGGAACAGTCGATTATTTGCTGTCAGTAAAGAAGTAAATAGTCTGACCAGCCATGTGTTTGCACACTGACAGCACTATTACACCTTAAAAAGCAGCGTCCTGAAGAAAGACTTTCCCATCATCACCATCATCCATTGAGCTGAGGTTATCATCCATTTAAAAGACATTGACCAAAGTCCCAATCAATAAAAGTCCTTTTGTCGCTACCTTTGAAGTAAAAAATAGCAAAGAAGCTTTCAGTCCTGCAGACAAGAAACTTAACAGTTACCTCTTTTCATGAGCACCCTCTTTTTCTCTTTTGCTGAGACTTGTTTCAGCCACAGTCAAGCTTGTTTGCCTGTGCACCTACGTCCCAGTTCAAATTGTGTCTCCATTTTCCATTCAGAAAGAAAAAAAAGCAGCGTGGGAAATATCTGCCACTCAAAACATCCAAAGCCAGGTACAGAGAGGTGGATAACCCCTTTATCTCCCCTAGACCTGAGTGATTTCAGAGAAAGTCAAAACAAAGCTGAGGTCTGTGCTCGGAAATGGAAAATCCCGAGGGAAGGAAGGTGCGGCAGGCTGGGCCAAGGTGCTTTCTGTACCTCCCTCTGCTGCTCTCTTCCCCTAGGTAAATGCAGGTTACTGAATGAACCAGGTCTTTGTGCGACAACAAGGCAGAGAGAATAGTAGGAAACAGGAAGACTACTGGAAAGTTGAGAGAAAATTGGAGCAAAAGGGAGCACTAGATGACTGAAAGAATGGACAGTGGACAAGTGAACTTTCTTGTCTGTGGATTAGCCCATCCTCTTTTGTGTGTATGTGTGCCAGAAAGTGTGTGTGTGTGTGTGTGTGTGTGTGTGTTGGGGGGTGACGGGCTCTCTCAAAACAGGGTGGAGAGAATGAGTGGAGAGACAGAAAGAGAGCAAATAGGGGCACCATGTATGGTCATTCTGACATGTACCCTGTTAGTCAGATCCAAATGAGGACATGATGACCACATACCACCTAGGCCCTACTCACTATGACATCAATCCATCCACCCGTCTGTCTTCTAGTCAGTAGTCTGAATGAAGGTGCACGGTCGGCTGCTCAGCGTGTGTTTGCCAAGTAAACATTTTACTCATTCTAACCCAGTCCTAATGAAAAGCTTTTCTCTGCCTGATTCATTTTACACACAATAGCGTCTTTGCTGTGGGATTTTCTCTTGCAGCCATAAAATGGTTAGCAAATCGCTATTATCATGCTATTTATCAAATATTGTAAGGTACATTACATGACATAAAGTAGTTGGATTCTGTGGTGCAGGATGAGGAAGTGCAATTTTTAAGAGCAGCAGTGCCACTCAGTGGTGAAACTGCCACCATACACACACAGTCATGACACACAGCAAAACAACTATACAATTAGCTTTACGGAAACTGAGTGGTTATGTACAATGTAGCTCATTGCTAACAGTATGTGGATTATGGTTTGTTTTCCTAAAGCACGCGTACAGAAACACAATGTCACAATGACGCACACATACACACACAGTTCAGTGCTCCAAGGTTTAAGTCTTTTCATTAACTCTGCAAAAAATGTTGCATGTTCAAACAGGCGGTGAACTGATCCACCATGACTGGCACGAGCCTCTCAGCTGTTGTGGGCCTTGAATATTGTACTTGACAGTGCACTTTAAATTGTGTGAAAGTTGGAGGTATATTACTAAGCTGCAATCTTTGCTTTCTTATTATTTCGAATATAAAAATTTCCCAACATTAGCATCTATCTATCACTGTTTTTTAAAGCAGTACAGCAATGATGTTTATTGTGTTTGTTGGTCCACCCAGAAGTTGGCTTGGACATTGTTTATTGACTGCAGTACTATTATAGCTTCAAAGGGTCCAAGGTGAACTGACTGAAGCATAAAATAAGTTCTATATTAGAAGTCACCTTACGATATCTATGTATCTTATCACATGCATATAACCACAAAAAGTTAATAGTTGCCTAATTTGTAAGATAACAATCCTACAGGAATGGTCAAAGTCTTAAGTCAAAAATACTCAAAGGTTCTCCAGCTACATGGTTAACTATAGACTTCAGAACTGACTTAAACCTAGAGTTGGACATGAACTACAAACTATAAACAACAAACTTTCTCATTCAAGGGAATGGGTGGGGCTGGGGACGGTGTGAACATTTATCTTTAAAGAAACCACTTTCAAACATAATCATGTGTACTCATAATCTAATGTATTATATTCTGTATTGATTCATTCAGTGAATAGTAGTTAAAAAAAAAAGGCCGGCTATTGCATTGCAACATCAAAAATAAACCTAACAAGTACAAGATGGAACCCTCAAAAAGGTGCAAATTGCTGAGCTGGCTCTGACTCTTTGCAAAACCACTAACACTTCTGAGGTAACACTTCTATCTGTGAAGACTCACCCATATCTGTTGGAAATAACCCATCCAAGATTCCCATGAGAGATAATCCATCGCTCTTTTACATTGAAAACTTCTCTTTTTCTTTTAAACTTTTTCTTCTTTTTTTTAAAAAAAAGTTTTCTTTATGCGCAAATTAGAACAAAATGAAAGTAAAAAAATTGTTCAACAGCTGCGAAGGAAGTCCTAACCTCACTTCCTGTTTGTCAGTACCACACACTACAGTAAGTACACTCAGATTTAATGCACAGAGTCCATACAGATTGATGTTGTAATGTAATTGTAATGTTGTAATGTCAGTTGCTTGGCAGATTCACCAAACATTAGGAGACTGAATGTACTGGAATGAGTCCCGCCTTTGCACAAAACTGTAAATGAATGTAAAACACGGAAAAAGAATTCAAACTTACTTGATATTAACTTCAGAGGTATTACTTTGAGAATCAGGCTTATTCACAGCGATTGCTTTTCACTGTCACACCTCCAAAGTCAACACTTAACTTTCTCTTACACTTTGTACTCTGATATATATTTAACTGACAGAAATAAGCTCTCATTGTCAGCAAAGACAGATAATACTACTGACACATTAGCATGTAGGTGTGGATGTCAGGCCATGCTTGTTTCATTACTCAGTGTCACACCTACACACACATGCATATGCCATGTACTCACACACGCAAACACACGGTCTTAAGTCATGACTTTATCAGGCTAGAGCGAGTATAACGAGATGTTGTTATGCTTGCCACAGGAATGGCAATGTGTTGCTGCAGGTAAGGAGTGTGGCTGCTGGGCTGATATGAATCAAGCGTAAAATAACCACATTTCCATGTACACTCCTGTCTTTGTTCTTAACCTCACCCTTTCTGCATAATTGGACACTTCAGCCTTTTATATGCTGTTTTGCGCATATTGGATGTAAGTAGAGTATATGCGTGTTAAAATAAATCAAACATATAAAAATCAAGTTACAATCTAAATGATATTTACTGTACCTCCTGCTTGTCATCTCCTTCCCCTTCATCTTCCTTTGTATCCACTTCTTCCTCTTTCTCCATCTCCTTCTTCTCTTCCTCCTCCTCCTCCTCCTCTGGATTCTCCTGGGTTGGTATAGGCTGTGGGCTGTCTGGTTTTTCCACCTGCTCTGGTACATTCCTTTCCTGAGTTTTGACTTCCAAGTCAACCAGCATCTCCACCCCTTCGTCCAAAGAGGTGGTCTCGACAGGACTGGTCTGTACTTTAGCCTGTGAGCCCCATCTCTTCGGTTTGACTGAAAAATCGTCAAAATCCACCTCGTACTGCGGCTTTCTGACGGAGAAGTCATCGTAGACAACTTCCATTGGACTCTCTGTGAGATCATAGGTTTGTCCTGAGGGGGTTTGAGGTTCAGAGTCAAAGCTGATTAAAGATGTCTCGGGCTCGTCCACTGACATCTCTCGCTCCTCGTCTTCCTCCTTTTGAAAATTGGTCTGCTTAAGTTCCTCTCTTTCTCTCTCCATTCTTAGTTTTTCTTCCACTTCTTCCGCTCGCTTTCTTTCCAATTCTTCTTGACGTTTTCTCTCCAGCTCTTCTGCTCTTTCTTTCTCTATCCGTCTCTTCCTCTCCTCCTCTCTTTGTCTCTCCATTTCTCTTTGCCTCATGTTCTCCATCTCTTCTTTTTCCTGTTGCTTTTTCCTCTCAAGCTCCATTTTCCTTCTCTCCTCTTCCTCCACCTCTCTCTGTCTTTCTTTCATCCTCTCTTCCTCTTTCTTCCTCTCTTCCTCTCTCAGTCTTTCTTTCTCCCTCTCCTCTTGTCTGAGTCTCTCCTCTTTCTGCCTTGCCTTCTCTTCATCTTCCTCTTGCTGTCTCTGCCGCATCAACTCCAACTCTTCCTCTTTCTTCCTCTCCTCTCTCAATCTTTCTTTCTCCCTCTCCTCTTGTCTCAGTCTCTCCTCTTTCTGCCTTGCCTTCTCTTTGTCTTCCTCTTTCTGTCTCTGCCGCATCAACTCCAACTCTTCCTCTCTCTTCCTCTCCTCCTCTCTCAATCTTTCTTTCTCCCTCTCCTCTTGTCTCAGTCTCTCCTCTTTCTGCCTTGCCTTCTCTTCGTCTTCCTCTTTCTGTCTCTGCTGCATCAACTCCAACTCTTCCTCTCTCTTCCTCTCCTCCTCTCTCAATCTTTCTTTCTCCCTCTCCTCTTGTCTGAGTCTCTCCTCTTTCTGCCTTGCCTTCTCTTCGTCTTCCTCTTTCTGTCTCTGCCACATCAACTCCAGCTCTTCCTCTTTTTTCTTCTCTTCATCCTCTCTTCTCCTCAATTCCTCTGTTTTGTTCAGCTCCTCTTTTTCCAAATCCTCTTCTCTCTGCTTCTCTTTAATAATTTCCTCCTCTCTCAGCCTCTGCTTTTCTCTTTCCTCCCTCAATCTCTCCTCTTTCCTCTCCTCCTCCTTCAGTCTCTCCTCCTGTTCTTGTTTAAGTACCGCTTCCTTCTGCTTCGCCCTCTCTCTTTCCTCTTCTCTCTGTCTCTGCCACATCAACTCCATCTGTCTTTCCTTTTCTATCTCCTCTTCTTTCAGCCTTTCTCTCTCCATCTCCTCCTTTCTCTGCCTCTCCTTTTCTTCCTCTTTCAGCTTTTCCCTTTCCTTTTCCTCTTCTCTCCTTTTCTCCTCTTCCCTCATCTGCCTGGCCTTTTCTTCTTCTTCTTCTTCTTCTTTTTGTTTCTTCTCCTCCTCTAACATTAGTCTTTCCTTTTCCAAGATTTCCTCTGCTTTCCTTTTTTTTTCAAACTCCAAATGTTTCAGCCGTTCTTCTTCTTGCCTTTGGACCTCATCGTCCTTGTTCTGAAGAATTCCTACTCTTCTATAAACAGGGAAGTCCTTCTCATCCGCAGGAGCCTCATCTTCTGTGTTGGATTCAGTCTCTGGGCATAGGTGTACTGGAGGTCCACCGTCATCTCTGTCCACCACACCAAAGTGAACAGAGCGACGTCTGATGTTGTTCCCCTTTGGAGCGTGCAGAACACTTTGGCTTGCAGCTGAGGATCCTTTGTCAGTGGCAGTGTGGGTTTCAGGTGGGCTGCGAGCGTATAGTTGAACATCGCCCTCTGTCGATTTGCTCTGTTCACGCTCTCCTGATGTCTCTGGTGATGTTTCTGACGACTTTGCTTCCGGAGGAGCATCTTTGGATTTGTCCAGTGGGATCTCTGCCGGTTGTTCAGCAGGGGAGATCTTTGAAGGTGGATTCATAGCCTCTGTGGGCGATGTCACTGTTCCAGGGAGTTTGACGGGAGGCCTTTTGGGTGGTGTTTTCTCTGCTGCTAGAGCAGTTGCTGGATCAAAGCTGTGAATACAGATAAGAATCATAGTTGTTTAAGTTAATAAATGAGAGTTTATGATCCTAATCCAAACATATCCGTTCACACAAGGTCACATTTAAGTGTCACTTATCTCTAGTGATGATTTTAATCAGATAGGTTTGATTTTATTGGCCAGTTTTTGAGATATCCATGAGATTTCTACCTCCAACTTATTGCAATGAAGCTGGATCATTTGTGATGCTCAGATGTATGAATGTTTATATTTTAAAAAATTAACAGCAACTTTCTTCTCCAGAAAGACATGATAATCCGTAGAGCTCACTGTTAACTGTTTTCATGGTAACTATTTATTTGGTAGAAAGCAGATGATAAGTAAAAGCTGTTGAAAGTGAAACCTCTCTCCAAAACAGTGCTCCTGTAAAGACATGTTGCTGTCATTTTTCTCATTTTTCAGGAACAGCAGATGGATATCTCAAAACCTGGACAAAAACAAAACTACCTGATTGGCTGGGGTACTTGTGAAAATGGGTAAATCGACCCTTTAACATTGAGGTTTGTGCTAGATTTTTGGAGTATTTACATCCAATCTCAAAAAGAATTATTTGAGGTGGCCTGGTTTGCAATCTTATCCAAATTTAGTTATTTGCGGGCATAAATCTCAATACTGCAAGCAATATGACTCATTTACCACACCCCTATTTAATGTCTAAACACAGTGCACATTGAAATGATGTGTAGAAAATAAGTCATTTTAGCTGACACTCAAACTTTCCTGTCTCCACAGTTCCAGACTTGCACTCCTCTCGCCATGATTTTTTCACAGAAACTGGGAGACACTGTGGAAAACACTGCAGGAACCTTCCACACTCAAGACAGAAGCAAGTGACAAAAGCAACATAAGGCTTCCACCGGCGCTGTAGTCTAAATACTATACGTCTGCTGCAGGATCTGGCACAAAAGATGCAACTGAAGAGAAACCTAACCCCTGGCCAGTAATAGCAAGCCATAATATGTGCCATTAACCTTAAAATAAACGTCTCGCTTGATTGCACTTGCAAGAGAATGTTCTTTTCACTGTATTATAGTCAAGTCACCAAATAGCATAGTGGAAAAAAGGCTCACTTACCTCTTAGCGCGAATTCGGGGTGCTACTTGTGGCTTCTTCTCATTCTTCAGACCCCCAGAACTCGTTTCCACTTTCCAGTTTTTAATTCGCTCTTTCACAGCTCCTGCACCATTCACGATTTGTGGCTCCTCTCTCTTCACAACAACCTCTGGCCTGGACGATGAGTCAAACAGAAGGCTGATTCTGCGTTTTATACTGCTTCCTCCGCTGTAGTCCTCCTTCAGTTTGCCTTCATCACTCTCTCTGTTGGGCGGCTCTGATGTTGTCAGGCTCTGCTCTGGATTGGGAGGCACTGGCTGGTTTTCATCGTCTTTGCTGGTGGTTGTTGAGATGGTTATAGTGGGTTGGGGGGGCAAGGATAGACCACCTGACTCAAACATTGAGGTAAGCTCTGTGGACAGACGATTCCTGCCACTGCCCAATTGATTTTTTGGATTGGCTGTGGAGGAATCGTCGTCCCCGGATTCTTCAAGCTTTTGGGTGACAGGCGTATGAGTTTCATCTTCCTTCTTTTTTTTGTCTTTCGGTTCAGAGTTAGTTACAACATCCGTGGAGGTATTGTGGTTCCTTTGGGTGACATCTTCTTTCTGGATTGGCTCAGATTTGGATGTCTTCTTGGATGGAGCACTTTGTGAAGCTGGATCTGTTTTTCTTGGAGCTACACTAGAATCAAGAGTATCCTCTCCATGTGGACAGGTTTTCTTCTCTACAGTTGTTTTTGGTTGATCTTTGGTGTGCACACTCACAGAGCTGAGTTTGGAATCAGAAGCAGCAGGCTGTTGAGGTGGTTTCTGAGCAGGGGTGGTCAGAACGGATTTGGGGACACCTGGAGCCTCAGATTTACCAGTCTGGTGTGTTGTAGCCTTAGAGAGTGAGGTGACTGTCTTTGGAGCATGGATGGAGCGAATGGTGGTGTTCTGCTGCAGAGAGAAGGGCTTAGGAGTGAGCCGAGGTTTGGGGGCCAGTTTGGGTTTCGGGCCGCCTTCAGTCTGGGAAGCTTCAATGGAGCTCTCCATAATTGAGTCGCTAGAAGAGCAGAGAGGAAAATACATATTTACTATGAAAAAAACATTATCACTCTCAGCTGAAACAAAGCTGTGTTCATGTTGTTACAAAGAAGCCTTGAAAAGTCTGGTCAATCCAGATTTTTGAAAGCACCTTACTACTGCAGAGGCAGCTAATCAATCATACTGAACAAACACAAGAAACTACGAAGTTGTTCTGCTGGGATCATTTTATTTCCTCACATTTCTTACTATTACTGAACACTTTTATAACACATTAACACCTAGATGTTAACATTTACAGATAGGAAGAGTCATACTATGCTGTTATGAAATACGAGTTTCACAGTTTTGTCATTTATAACCACACTGAAGATGAAAAAGTAACAATGAAAGAAACAGTACAGTCAAGAAGGAGAACAAAAGAGACTGGAGTAGATCTGGTGAGTCATCACACACATCCACAATATAAGCTGCACCAGAAATGACACAATCACATTAGATCTTTCTCAACTCAACTGAGACCACTGAGAGGTAAACAAGTTTCGACTGTTCTAAAACTGTGAGAACTTTGATCAGCACTAATAACTTTGACAAAAGAAAGGCCAAATTTACACACCATGTGAGTAAAAGATAACAGTAAGGTCGCCAAATCTGTAACAGTAAATACCACAGGCTTTGTACACGGCATGTCATCTGGTTTGACCTGTAAGAGTTTTGCACAAACCGGTAACTCCACGCCCCACAGTTTAATACTGTGCAGCTCCCAATAATGTGTCAGCAAAATGCTTACTTTATCACTCTCACAATATCAGTCTTCAGCTGGTTTGCATAAACAGTTTTGATTCCACAACACTTAGCTGCACTTAGGTTTTTTTTTGTGCAAGAGATAGGGTTTCGTGATTGACTTTTTAGTGCATTGCTCAAACGCACACCTCTAGGTGTGCATGATATTGTGTAATGGGATCCTAAAGCTGTGTACACCACCCAGACAAATTCAACAACATGTTTTGTCTCCCTTCTTTTCTTTACAGATGAACCCCTGAGAAACAAACACTGTCTAGAAGGTAAAGCTGCAGCTGATTGATGATGATTCCTGTTGTGTTTTTAGGCCACATTCATGGATTGCACTGAAAAACGTTCTGCAGCAGCACTTGACTCACTGGCCTTTTAGTTTCTTTATCTTTGTTTGCTTTCAGCGCCTGTTACCCTGCCAAGGCTACACTCCGTTCCTTTCGTTTGGATGTTTACTGTATCATTAATCTTTAAGTGATGCTGTGAGGAGTTACTGAACTCAGCTGTTTATGAGCCAAACATCGTGATATAATTTTTTGTAACATACATTAAACGGTGGCATTATCGTTATTTTATCGGCAATATTTGATTATAGTTAGTTAATAAGTTACTAATAAACGCGTCAACAGTGAACTCCCAGTCGTTGAACCAGCAGAGTCCTCTCAGACTGGACAAAGGAAACCGGGATAAATAAATGTAACTTTAATTCAAGCCAGGCTGTCAGCCTTGCGAACAAAACCATCTGTTGCTTTTGTAAGATGCGGAAACTGATATTGAGGATATTTACAAAGCTTGTAAAACAGTACAACTCATGACTGTCATAAGAATTGTGCACCTGCTCTAAGCATCAGCTTTACGAACTTTCCCACCGCTGGAAAAAATTCTTTAGCAGTTATATGAATATATATGTATAGATATATATGTTTTTGTTTTACCTTTTGTTTTCACGCAGTCATACAGGTGGAGGAAGGAAGCGGGAAGAAGTTACAAAAGAAAATGCTCCTCAGTTTTCCGCGATCGTCTCGCCTTCTGAGCTGTTGTCAGAGTGTTTTTTTTTTTTTTTTTTTCAATTCATTCACACCAACAAGACGTCAGACCGCTCCTACAGCCAACAGACAGACAGACACTCCCTCCGCTAGCCGCAGGTGGAGCCACGCTTCTGCTCCGTGGAGTCAAGTCACACACACACACACGCGAAGAGCTGACGATTTATTTCAGGGCAAAAGCTCTCAGAGGCACATGTAATTGGACAAAAAATGTAGCATCGGAAATACACTACTGAACTGATGTTTTGTGTTTTAATTGCCATATTTAAATAAGATCTTCACTGAGAGGATGTTGAGTCACACCCACTGGGTTAGTACAGGGGATTTGTTTCCTGGCCACAAACAGGTCCAATAATGAAAGTAAAGAACTGGGTTTGAGCAAAAAGAAGGTTTAAACTGCGATTTGTACATTTCTGCTGGTTCGAACTTCTCTAAAAAATGACCAACATTGTTTATTGTGAAGCTGTTTTATTTTGCTGTTGCAGTGAAAATGTCTTTCACCAACCAGGTAATTGATGAATGTTTTTCCTGACAGAGAAGTTATGAGTGATGAAATACGATTTAAAGCTTTCTTTGTTGAGATTATAATATGTTATTGTTGTGTATTTGCACATCTCGCAGTTGAAGTGTGTGTAAAATAGCTTAAATATCGTGCATGCTGGTTTCTTGAATTGCTGTAGCCTACTTTTCACTATATCACACTCCTAAGGACACTTCTGTTACCGAACTATCACAACAACTAGGTACTGAACAATCAGTACCTAGTACCCCCGCCCCCCCCCAAAAAAATCACATCTCCATATTATTTAGGCCCATAGCATATATCACTATATATCTGTAATATGAAATGAAACCGTTAAAACCAAGCCAATGTTTCTTTTGAAAAGTCTTACCGGATGTTAACTTTGATCCCGCGGAGCTTGACAGTGGCAGGCGGTTTGGCGTGGACTGGATAAACGGGTTCTGCTCAGGGCGACCAGTCACTTCACCCGAGTGACAATAAATTGGATCCTTGCACAGCTCTCACTGCTTCATGGAGAGTGCTGAGGCTACCTGGGGCATCTTAACAATAGGAAGCGCCCATCACCTCTTACGCAGTAAACACTCATTTGCATAACACCTGGGTCTTTCAATTTGCGTTGCCTGCGCATTTGAGCAGGAAACACCAGTGAAATGACCTTTCAGCAAGTCGAACAAATAGTCTAAGATGTCTATCACTAGTATATTTACTTTATTTCAAGCTAAAGGCTACTTTACATTTTAGAGGAAATTACTTCTTTTTCAGCCCACTACTTTTTTAAAAATCTCACAGCTGTTTATTACTTCTCAGATTATGATTTACATAAAAACATAAAGGCCTGTAGGTTAACTAGCCTACTACTACTAATAAAATTCTTCGTTCAAGATTTAACCCGTAGGTTCCCAGCCTTTTTGGCGAGTAACTTCTGACAAAAGCGACTAGTAGCTGAGGCCCCTTTGGTCACATTTCAGATGTCCGAGTTAAAGCTCCATTATAAAGTGATTACCTCATTCAACTTCACAGATTTTTGGTCAATGACAGAAATATATTTCACACAGACACACACACACACACACACAAAATAATAATAATAAAAAAAATTAAATGAGGGAAAAGATGAGAGAATCATGTCAACCACAAGTTTAATCTTGTGACCACACAGGAACCACATGGTACTGTAACTACCTAACTGTATGTACTTGTCATAACAACAATATTCTTCTTCTTTTTATTTTTATTGTTGTTGTTGTTGTTGTTGTTATCATCTCAGATATCCGTGACTCAATAAGATCTGATCCATCGCCCCCTGGTGGTCGTTTGGGGGAAACCTCTTCACACCCTCCTCTGGCTCACCGGACGAGTTGTCATGGCAACTGTACAGCATGTGCTTACAAAAACAAGCGCTTGACCGTTTACCGACACTTCTTTCGACATTCGACATCTACGACGCCATCTTCTTCTTCTTCTCGCATTTACTACCAGAGAAGAAAACACAATATATTTCTCCAAACAGAGGGGAGCCGAGGAGAGTCAAAGATGAGCGGAGCCAAAGCCCGCAGCGACGCAGCGCCTGTTGCTGAAAATGTCTCCGGCGGCGGGCACGGTGCTGCGGCTCCTCCGCGGGACCGCAAGCCCGGCGGAGGGGTTCTGAAAAGGCTCAAGTCCCGGAGGAGTCAGGTGGAAAGCAGGCCCGTCACGGAGGAGGACCTGCGGACACAGAGCGGACACATCACGCCGGAGGATGTGCTAGGACTACGGGTGGCTACGCGAGGTTTGGCTCCCTCTCTAGTGCCTCTTGTTGTTGGCTGACACAGTCGCTTTTTACAGCCTGAATGGACTCACTGACGCTCATTTTACTGCCAGTGGTGAATTGAGAATATGAACATAATGTAACCGAGTGAGTCTACAGGATACATTAACAAAATAAATATTACAATACATGCAATTAGATGAAATTACGTCTAGTTCTTCAGGCGTACATGGCTGTTATTTGAAATCAAAACAAGATAAACAAAGCATTAGTATAATTAGCTATGTGAGAGAATAGATGTCTGACGTCACAAAAATGTTGGACGTCATCTGCCACTCATGGAAAAAAAACGTTGTTTCTATTTTAAGCAGCTTAACCCGGAATTTAACAATAGGAGGCGTTTGTGAGACAAAGCTTCTCTTTGGTGTCACTTTATATTTCACTGTGATCCTAGTAACTTCACATTGAATCACTGGGAAATTATTCAAAAATGTCTGATGTAAATGACCTCATTGAGCACTGCTGTGACGTCACAACCTGGACTGATGAATTTACACAGAGAAAAGTGTAAATTCATCAGTGGTGAAGCCTTCAGTTACAGCTGTGGAGGCGATATAAAATATGGGACCTGGAAATGACAAGTTGAGAATAAATTGAACAATTTTCACTCTTTGTGACATTAAATTGCGAAATCATAATTTTCAGTTGTCACATTTCAATTGCTCTCTTTCAAAATACAGATGCATCACGGTACATTGGCCTCATATAATTCTTTTTCTGTATGACTGCTGCAATTAAATACACAAAAGCCAGTGATTGTTAAAGTCTATTTTATTGTATCCTGTGCATATGTGTATCTAAGCAAAACTGCATGTTTGTGTACAAGCAAAACTATGTCATCACACTGTTTTGCATGTTATCTTTGTGCACGTCACAACAGAACAGTATGAGCTTTAACAATGCAAACATTAACCAACATGACCTGGAAATCATTTAAATGTGTATTTATATGTGTAACTGTCATCTGTGTGCCATTTTTGCAGGGTACCTCTGTAAACCTGAGGACAATATTTATAACATTGACTTTGTGCGCTTTAAGATCAGAGACTTGGAGACTGGCACTGTCCTGTTTGAGATTGCCAAGCCACCACACACAGGTACTGTGTCTTAGCCCACTCCTTGTGCTTTCTCTGTGTGTGTTATATGCCCTGTTATTAATGTGTATCTTTGAACTGTGAAGGATCTGGCTCTCAAGGGCTTAAAAATGAAGTTTGCCAGGTTTAGAAACATCCAGTGCTGGTTGTTGTGATTAGAAATAGTCCTTAGTATGAATGATATAAACTGTTTTTGTTCTGATGTTGTGGGTCTTAGAGGAAGACGAGGAGAACAGAGAAGGGGATGTCAGCGCGGGCCGGTTTGTACGCTACCAGTTCACCCCAGCCTTCCTGCGACTGAGGACCGTGGGAGCTACGTGAGTGACTTGCACGTCACCAACACACACCTAACACAAACCCACTCACAAACAATGAAAACAATCACAGCATTGTCTTCTGTCAGCAACACGCTTGCTGACAGTGAGTACCTGTGCAGTAGGACTATTAACTTTATAACTATTCAAGAGCAGACCTACTGTTGCAACCATTGACTGTATATACAGTCAATGGTTGCAACGTCTCCCTTCTCTCCGTGTTATTCAATCAGGGTGGAATTCACAGTTGGAAACCGGCCTCTAAACAACTTCCGCATGATCGAGAGGCACTATTTCCGTGATCACCTGCTGAAGAGCTTCGACTTTGACTTCGGCTTCTGTATCCCGAACAGCCGCAATACTTGTGAGCACATCTACGAGTTCCCTCAGCTGTCTGAGAGCCTGGGTGAGTCTGCTTTTCCAAACCTATAACCATTATGGGTGAGACCTAAAAATGCCATGAATATGATTTGGTCACTGTAGCTTGAAAGAGATTGTGTCACCTTTTCAAAATGTAAAATACCTAGGAGAAGACATGCTGAAGCCCGAATACCAAACAGATGATGTTGACGATCTTATTCGATTTTGAAGCACCTTGCAGCGGTAAATGTGCATAATAATGACAGAAGGTGTTTTTCTACTGAAGTATAAGTTCATGTTTTTTCAAGTGTATCGTAATACAGCACCCACATGTCATGTTAATGTTGAAAGAAATATTGGTTGCTGCAGTCGTTCCTCCTCTCCTCCCTTGTGTGCAAAAATGCATCTTAAAGTTCAGCCAAACATAATATGATTCTCTGTCAGTCTGACTTATCCAAATCAAATTCTATCTGTGTTATGCTATCTTCCCCCTGGCAGACCGTGTAGGTTGATTGCTGGTGTTTTGTCCCAACAACAAACCTACATGTCACTACCTGAAAAATATACTTCTGCTGCAGCACAAAGAGGGATGATTACATCGACTAATACCTCTGTAAATGTTCATAATCGTATTAAGACAGACTTCTGAAGCTCTCCTTTGTGCTGTCACATAAAAATGTTCATATAAAACAACTCGTGTTATGTAATTACAAGCATGTTCTCATAAATATTTGAAATTGCTCAATGTATCTTATTAAATGCCTGCCTACAGTAGCACAACTGGTTTTGTCATGATATCATATCAATGATATCATCAGTGTGATCATGGAGAGGCATTTGTATCACGGGTTAGCGCTTGTGGCTCCAGTGTTTATCAAAGATCTAAAACTCACAGGCTTTCCCACTGAGCCACAGAGCTAACTAGGCATCTAAATATTTCAGGTGCTCAATCAGTAATACTGACACAATCATTTTAGGTTACAATCTGTTCTAATTGCATGTATATGTTTGTTGTTGGGTTTGTTGGGATTACTGACATGCACATGTCTGTTTTTCAGTCCGTCAGATGGTGGAGTGTCCTTATGAGACCCGTTCAGACAGCTTCTATTTTGTGGAGAACAGACTGGTCATGCACAACAAGGCAGACTATGCTTATAATGGAGGACAATGATATCTGCCTGTTAGCATTCAAACACACACATGCACATAAACATGTGCATGCACACACACGTACTCACATTTATAGATATACATGCATGCACACATGCATGCACATTGCTGAACATACATACAATTCACACACAGATACATGCACAAATGGCTAAAGACAGAGTTGAGTTTCCTCATATGTTTATAAAGATGAATAGCCATTCATTGCTATCATTTTCAGGGGATGTATTTGATATTGCCGGAGGTCAATATCAGTCTCTGCTCTGAAATACATAATAAACAGGAAGCCTCTGTTGGAAAGAGGTTAAAAATGGGTTAACTTATCTGTTTTAATTATGGACAGATCTATTTAAAACCAAGAGGGGACACATCACTCTAGTGGCCATGTGACGTGTGTCTCAAACAGAATAAATGGTTGTTAGATAGACGGTTAGTCTCCTCTTAGCAATTTTAAAAGTGTCCTACCACCCCCTCTACACACGCACGGACACACATATACCCACACACTCAATCCCCAAGTGACACACATAGTGTTTACGCAGTGTTTGTCAGAAGCAGCTGTTCTCAGAGCTGCCGCCTCCGCAATCCACTCCAGACAATATCGGGGGAGAAAGAGAGAAACCATCCACAAAAACACTCCTGTCAAACACACATGGTCACTCTTGCGATCCCCTCCCCACCTCCCTCTCCTCTCTCCCTTTCATACACAAACAGACGCACCGACAAGAGTACTGTTGGTTAGAGTTTGATCAAATGTCTCTGAGATTAGCACCATTATTTTTTATGTTTTTCCTGACCGGAAACTGGATATAGATGAAGTAACAGTGAATTGTAACCTTTAACTGCAACCAAACAAGAGATGATAACCTCATATAATGAACAGTCAAAAGAGGAAATTGCAAGTATGAAATACTCATTAGTTCTGAGAGGGGCTGATATGATCTGATATCATGATGCATGTGATGATATGTACAGAAAAGTGATGATATGAAAGTGTGAAGTCTTAGTCCAAGGAGAAGGTTGGGCCTACTTATTTTAAAGCAAAATCTTCTCCTTCCCCATCTTAAGTGAATTATCCATTCTTTTACAATCATTCCTTCATCAAGCATGTCTTAAAAGAATCAAGTTGGACTTTGTCTGGAAATTGAGTGGTCTTTCTTCTAGCTAGATAGTGTACATCTTCCATCTCTCTTTGTACTTTGTAAACTTCGGTGTTCAAGGTTAAAGGTGGTGTTTGTAAAAATAAATAATATATATATAAATATATATATAGTTTGTAAAAAGTGAAACAATCAAATAAATGTACATTTTGAGATATAAGAGTGTGAGTGTGATGCTTATTTCATTTCTGAACATGAGAAGAGTTGAGTTGATTTTGGTGTGAGGACAAGAAGTCCCAGAAGTGGCCACCAGGAGGGGTTATATTATAGTTTTAAATGTGTGCCACTGATTTCAGTCTAGTATCATGTTTGACTGTTAAAAAAATAGATCACAGCAGCAGTTTTTAGAATTATTATGGGACATGTTGACTCTCTTATCTGCTATCTGCTGTTGAATTGCTTCAGATGAGGTCGTGGTCTGATCTCTTTATATTCTATGGTTTCAATACAGAGGGGACACAACACTGATAAAAATCATTTTAATTCCACATCATTACTTTATCTACAGGCCACATGTGATGAGCTAACTTAGCACGCAATACATTTTGAAATTTGTTCAGGATTGTTACACTTTGATGATCCATTTTTGGAGTCTTGTGGGATTTAAACCAAATCTGAGTCTCTCTCTGTTTATTCTTTCTCAGACTGTTTCTTCCTATCTCTACGTTCATCTCTTGATCTCTCTCCCTTTCAGTTTCCATCTCTTTTTCCAGCTCTCATGCCCAAAATCTCATGCTCTTTTCTTTTGCCTCTTTTCTGTTTCTCTCTCTCCACACCTATGCAGCTCTCCCTCCCTCGCTCTGTTTTTCCCCTTTTCTTTCCTCCTCTCTCACCTGGTAACCAGACCTCTGGAGAGAAGTGTTGAGTTTCCACTTTCCCAGAGAAGAGGACAATCTGAGCCACACAAAGATCCACAATGGACCCCCTCTGCTCTCTCCTCCCTTCACTCCGTCACTGCACAGCTGCACACACATACTGTACCCACACACACACTCACACAAACATACGCTGAAGTCTATAAGAATAGACAAACCTTCTGCTTGTCAATCTCCCTTTCCCCATTCAGTTTATTCATTCTTTCTTTCGTCTTCACGCACTTTTCTCCCCTTTTCATCTTTTCTCCACCTAAATCCCCTCTATTAAACTCCTGTGTTGGTTCTGTCTCAATATGCAATTTGGTTTTCTCACTGACACATACAACTGTATTAAGTATCTGTCAAATATTATTAATTATTACCTTCTTCTGTTCCTTGATTACAACCACGGTAAAGCTAAGATTCAAGTTGTTGATTTGTGAGATGAATAGCCAATTATAAGACTGCCAATGACCTGTTGGAGTCCCTATCAAAATCAAATTAGTATAAATGCCAAAATTATTATCTGGAATCTTTTTTGTGAGGCTATGAAAACAGAAAGCAGTCATAAATTTGATATAATAAAATTACTTCAGAGAAATAATGCATTTTGGGTCACTTGGGGACAGCAGAATTAATCTGAAACACAACACTGACATATTATCACCATGTTAAGATGTGGCAAATGTGTTCCCATATGTGTCAGTTGCCTATTTACACATCCAGGACATATGGAGCAGCATTAATATTCATTTTGAAATATGTTTGTTGCCATTTGATGAATGTAAGTCCAGTATTCAGTCTCTTTTTAGCTCCATTTTGTTCTCCACCAACTCCACAGAAAAAATATCTGGTTTCTTAGCTGCCACATGTTCACCAGCTATCTGCTTACTTTGTCTGCCATGTGGTCCTAGACAGATGGCATACAGTGATGCTGATGAGAGCCGTGGGACTCAACCAAAACGTTAAAGTTCTGTAAAACCAAAACAATAAGCTAAAATAAGCTAAAGTGCTCCAGTAGCATTAAGGGGAACTGCAAAGTCTGGAGATAATTGTCTGTGAATTTATCACTATGAACTGCTGCTTTCACAATACACATAGTTATTTGATCCACTGTTACTGTAAAACAGAAATATTGATTAATGGAAAAAAATTAACTTTAAAAACACTAATTACAAGGTGCAGTTTAATTACACCAACCATTTGTCTTTGGTGAAGTCTATTATGTTTATTATGTGTATTTTCTTACATAGCAGTAGAGTTATGGTTTCATAATCTCACAATTCACGATCAAAACCTTCAAACAACAAATGAAAAAGTATGACGTGAAGACCTAATGTGTCAGCTGTTGATTAGACCACAAAGCAGGATGCAATTTTACTGTGAGCTCATAAATCAATAATCACAGCCTTTCATCAGGCTGTAGGGCCTGCACACTGCAGCACACACGTAAAGCAGCTCTACTGCTCTGAACCACGTGTTAGTATGATATGAATCTCAAAATATACTGTATATAAGTATATAATTAGTGTCCACAACAATAAATAGACACACATACACGCACACACACTTTCCAACTTTCCAGGGATGATTTGTTTTCCCAAGCCTTCGTGGAATACATTTTCAGCAGTTGGTTGTGGATCGACACGCACGCACCGGAAACAATCAGACAGGTGGGATAAATCAACCTCATTCACCCCTCCCACTTCACACACACACACACACACACACAAACACACCTATCTTTGTAACTGGCTCTCCCATATATCCTGTTCAGAGAATCAGACAACATTGAGATTAGGAGTGAGAAGCACTGGTTTATTGAGGTTCCCCTGAAACACATGCACACACTCATGCGCGCACACACACACACACATACACAGATCTTCACTGAGCCATGAGGACAGGGGGGACAGTGGTCTCCTATAAATAGCAGCTAGGAATGGCGTTGATAGGTCCTGTGAAAAGAAATGGAGGGGGGAGTGGAAAAAGGATTAAAAGAGATACAGGGACGCAACTCCACTTGTTCGTGTGTGAGTGTGTGTGCGTGTGTGTCTGTAAGGTACTTTGCAGGGAGGTGGTATGGATTTCTTGCCACCAACAGAACTCTCTCTCTGTCTTAGACTACCTCCCTCCCCTAAAAAAAAACACCATTCATCCACTCTCTCTGCCCCTGTCTCTCTTACATATACACCTCATCCTCTCCTCTTTCTCTCTCTTTTTTTTTCTTTCTCGTCCTGCTCCCAGGCTCTGGTGTGAAATCCATTGTGTGTTAACACTACATTACCCACAGCACATCTTCTGATAAAGAGACGATGAGTCACTGCACAATTCTTTCTCTTAGGTTGGCACACGACGGTGGTCTCCAAGATGGTCGTGACTCCATCTGCATGTGTCATGATGTCATTTCCAGTTAAATGCTTAGTGATATCATCTCGCCTCTGAAACAGGCCCGGGCGAACTTGTTGGAAACATGAAGGATGGTGTGTAAAAATAAAAATATGAATATCATTTTAAGTTCATAAAAGCTCATTCATGTTTACTACTAGTACTACTACTACATGTTTGGTGCCAACCGAGAAAGTATGCTCGAAAAACTGCACATCAAAGCATTCCTTTTTTTAAGTTAGCGTCACTTTTAAATCAATCTCACGGATGCTGTAATTTAATGCCATGCCAATAAAAGCTTTGTAGATATGATAATTAGTTATCTGGGAGTTTATAATGCACTCAGTACAACAGTGATGGATAGAGAGTCCTTTAACAAACTGTGATTCCCATACCAATTTCCATGGTGGCAAGTGCAGTATTGACAATCTGTCTTTAAGTGTTAGGTCTCTGCTGATTTGTAACCAGAAGCCTTTGTGTGGCTTCTATGTTGTGTATGTGTGTGTGTGCTGACTGTGTGGTATTACAGCGTAGATCTCCGCTGCTGCTTACACTCATACAGCCAACAGACAGACAGAAATAGTCCTGTGTCATCAGGGTAAATAGGTTGCGGTCTGTTTGTGCTCGCAGATGACTTTGGAAGCCTCTTGGAGCCTTCCAGCACCATCAGTCCAGCTTGTTTTGTGTGCGCACGATTAATAAAAGGTTAACTCAGCCCTCAGTCAACTGTTGAAGAGGCTGGTAAATCTCCCCCACAATCTCTTCCTTCCTCTCCCTTTCTCTCCTCCCTTTGTCTCTCTCCCTTTGCCACACCTTCCCCTGGGGGATGGAGGGATTGTGATCGGAGAACGGAGGTGGGGCTCCTGGCTCAAACCACAGGTGTGCTTGTTTCCTCCCCTCTCCTCTCTCATGTAATGATTTCTTTGGCTTTCCACCTGCCAGGTGGAAAAAACACCCACAGCAAATGGAGTGCTTTAAAATGGCCTCCTGGCTTCCGCTTTAAAAGACTCTTTTGCTTGTTCTGCTTGTCTTTTATCCGACAACAAACATTCCATTTGTATCCTTTTTCATTATCCATTGCCTGCATTTGATTCAACGAGGTCTTACTGGAACTACTTGTTGCCTGTTTACATTTTGCATTACATGCAAATGATAGCTTCTGAAGCTGCTGCTGCTGAGGCATACAGCTTAGTCACAGCCACTAGCTTTACAAATGTTCAGAAGTTGGCTTTCTAACTCTTTTCTTTTGAGTCTCCTCTTCATCTCTCTTTCAAACTGCCTCGAGGGTGGTGGAGAGCAGGTCCCAGGCCCTAGCAGGTCAAAGGTCGCTCACAGACAATGGATTCCCACTCTGGGTCAGCTGTGGTCAAGGAAACAAAAGGGTTGAAGGCCTGGATTGGTCAAACTATTGCAGTGTTTCAAGGTGGAAGAGTGACAACCGAGGGAGGGAGATGGGACAGAGAAAAGGCAGAAATAAAAAGCGCAACATGAGCGTAGTGAAAACCTTTTCGCACCCACACGCACAAAACAGTGTAAATTTTGCTTTCATGCATTCTTCACTGGACTTAAAAAGCTGAAAAACTCAGCCCTTGAAACAAGTTAGTCAAAGTTTTAAAAACCAGAAATCTCTTAAAATTTCTTGTATTTGTTGGGTTTGAATTAATAATCACTTAAAAAGTTACTCACTTTTATATTATAAACAGAAGTTAAGCCAAGTGTTCCTGCTTTACTATATATTTTAACATCGCTCTAACTTGTTCCTTCCCATCCCCCACGCCGCTGTCTTTCTCACTCTCACACTTTTTTATTCAGTGCCATTGATCATGCATGCAGAAATTCAGCACGCCCAACCACGGCTCTAGCCAGGATAGGTTAGCTAGTGCAAGGCCCTGTCCTACATACTGTTCTCTCGCTATGGTCCACCAGGCCACAGTCACACCCTCCCCCTGATCTGCCTCTCCTCACTGACTTCCCCCACTGCCATACACACAAACACCCTGCGGCCCGTCTCGGAGCACACACCAGCACATGCACAGATCATCATGTGGTGCTCGGAATGTTAACTCATCATTAGCAAAAAAGTTTTAGGCAGGTGCACGGTGAATGTGATCGTTTTTGGGCTCATTTCTGATTCGGTCTCAGTTCGAACTTGCTACATGTGTACCGACAAGTGATTGTTTGATGTGCAGGGATGTTTTCTGCTCCTGTAATATCATTACAACAACACAGATTACATTTCATCTGGCCCAGAAAAGCCCCCAAAACCTACATGATCTCACTAGTTTAAGAAATAGTTTTTCTTGCATTATGTGCACGCTGTGAACTTTGGGTTTTCCTGCATATCAAACAAGGTCACAATCTGATGAGTTAAGCAAGTGCATTTCACATAAGAGCACTTCACTTATTTCACTTTTGTCAGAGCAGCTGAGGTACGTGATGAAACTGCTCAGCTGACTGGGCTTGCCTCGGCCGAGAGAGTGGCTGATTTAGAATTTAGAGGTAATGCTGCTAATCTGCCACTTAGCTGGTTAGGACTGCCTGTCACATGGGGGCGAGAGAGGGGGTTAGAGTGGGTAAGACCAGGTTTAGATGAGGGTTGGTAAAGACAGGAGTAAGGTTAGATGGAGTTGAAGTATAACTGGATAAGAACTGGATATAGAGGACTGATCGCAGCTGTTTTGGGATGTGATGGATTAGGACGAGAGCTGGGCAGTGGGCACAGGTGGGCTCAGGGTTGTATGAGGGTTGGGCCAGGCAGGGGTGACTGATGGATGGGGAGGCCCTCAAAAAGGCTGGTTGCATAAGGTTTTGTTGGGGTGTGAGGAGAATGTCACCAAGAAGTGATGAAAAAAAAATTTGTTGGTTAACATTTGATATAGATGGAGAATAACACGGAGAATCACATCACATTACATCATGGAAGGTCAAATCCCATCACGTGACATCATACAATATCACATTACAATGCATCACATATCATAATAAATCATACAAGACCACATCACATTGCATCATACAAGAGCACAAGCATTACATCACATTGAACATCAGTATTGCAATATCATATAGGACACATAACAAAACATAGCATAACATTCATTTCAGTGACCTTTTTCAGAAAACTGGACCTAACTGACCTCCATGCGATCTAAAATTATAAGAATGACCTCATATCCAACTAGATGTTTTTATTTTCAGTGATCTTGTGTATTGGCTGAATAGGTTGGAAGAAAATATCCACATTACAGAAGCCTCATTTGACCTAAAGTTTGACCTTGCACTGCAGGAAGACATCATTTCAAGGTATTTGTCAACAGCCTCATTAAAAAAACCTATGTTGTACAGATGCCTATGAATACTGGCCATGTATGTTACCCTATAGATTATAACATATAATATGTTTTATGTCTTGATCTGCCTTTTTTTTCATTATAACGCTACAGTGTCGTATTGAGAAAAGCTGCTGTAGATCTCAACATTCAAAAACGCTTTTAATGGGCCATGCTGTTGTGATCAACCAATGACATGAACGGCGGGGAAACACTACAGAGAGAGCGCCACTGGCAGCATGAATAAAGGCAGGCAACGTGCAGGAGGGAGGGAGGGAGGTCCGAGGCTGGGGTAGGCTACGGGAAAACGAGGTAGAGGCGGAGTCTCTCTCTGAGCGTGCATGCATGCCTGTGTGTGTGTGTGTGTATTTCCTCGCTCACCCCTCCTCCCTCTAACCACCCCACCCCCACCTCTACTGCCCCCCCTCCCCTCTCTCTCTCTCTCTCTCGCTCTCTCCCTCTCTCTCTCTCTCTCTCTCTCCCCTCCCCTCCCCTCTCCTCTCCTCTCCTCCCCTCCCCTCGGCTGCCCGCCCCTGAGTCTGGAGCAGCAGCAGCAGTGGAGCTTCACTGCCTCTCCTCGCCTCACAGTGCGGGAATATACCAGCGGAGAGCAGAATGGATACGGAAGGGAGCCAGAGCAGCCTGTCCTCCAGCACGGACAACTCCCCCCACGACCCCTGGTAACAGCCTCAGCCTGCCCGCCTGCCTTTTGCTCGCCTCTCGGCCCGGTTTGAGTTCACCTTGGACTTTAGTTGAGTTCAGTGCGGGAGCAGAGCCGCGCCGAGACAAAAGACAAGCACGCTGTGTGTGTGTGTATGTGTGTGTGTGTGTGTCTCTCTCTCTCTCTCTCTCTCTGCATGTATGTGTGTGTGTGTATGTGTGTGCGCGCGTGTGTGTGGGATGGATCCACTCAGTGGAGGAGACACAGACGCACCGCTGCTCCCCGCTTGTTTTTCCCCCCTCTTGTTTGTTTATTTATCTCGGTTTTCCTCCAAAAGGCCACATTGCAACTTCTCCTCCATCATCTGGAAAATCCTCTCCTTTTTTCCTCCTCCTCTAGGGGATTATAACGGCCCGACTGGCCGATTGGTGACTTCGCAACATGGCCGATGCTTTCTTCTTACTTTATTGATGCTATATTATACATAATAGCTCCGGTTTTCCCCCTTCATAATGCATGTGTTGTGCTCGAAAGACGCGTGTTATTCTGTGTGACTTACAGCTTGTATTTCTCTCATTCAGCAAAATGTTCATCGGGGGTCTGAGTTGGCAGACAACACAAGGTGAGCTGTCCCGCACGCTACTTTAATAAGTCTGAATGAAAGCCTCCTGTTTTCCTCTTTACGTGGCTACATTATAGCACCCATATTGCACGAGAGGCTTCCCAAAGTTAAGGAGAAACACTGTAAATAGTTAAATCAAAGCCTCCTATTCAATAAGGATCAGCTCTTAGGATTTAGATTTGCCGAGACGCAGGGAGATTAACACTGGAAATGCGTGCACATACAACGACTTGTCTGTCTTTTCTTGTGCACTTATTACACTAATAACAGTGGAAGGGCATTTCTAGTAAAAGCGGTCGATTATTCATCGCCAAAACCAGAAGTTCAGACCATATTGATGCCCACGCTCGTGGGTTGTTTTCCTTATTGTTGCTCTTAGCTACACTCCGCTGAATCCATTCATTTATTTTAAGACCCATGAGCGCAGGCTGGTGCATGAATACAGTTTATTCCTGTTGCGATGGCCTGTGTTATTATCCTGCTGCTGCTGCTGCTGCTGCTGTGTCAAAACAGCAATCGTCACCAAGTGTAGCTTTGTTTGTGGTCTGCAGGGCCTAATGGGCTATTATGCTGAATGGCCAGATAGCCATAGGCTACTATCTCTCAGGACTGGAGGGACACAAACACAACGTGGTCCGTCCCGATCCCATTGTCTCTCTCCAGCCACTGCCAGCCCATCACCTCACCAGGGCCTGTTAGAGCAAGTCAAAATAGCATCCCTGGATGTAGCTGTTTAATAATATTCCCCCCGCTGTCTTTGCAGAGGGATTGAAGGAGTACTTCTGCAAATTTGGCGAGGTGAAGGAGTGTATGGTGATGCGGGATCCCGTTACCAAGAGGTCGAGGTAAGAAGGAGGCGTGTGCGCTCCCCCGTCCTATCACTGGATGCCCCCATACGCTTCCACGCCTTTCCGTGACACTGTTAAGCCGCCGTGAGTTTGCATTTTGATTTTGTGACTTGAATTGCTTTTATTTTTTTTTTTAAATCTTTTGCAGGGGGTTCGGTTTTGTAACATACGCAGAGCAAGCTGGTGTGGAAAAGGTTTTGGCGCAAAACAGACACGAGTTGGATTCCAAAACGGTGAGTTTTGCCTTTTTTGAAGAGTTGGATGGTGCCAGTAAAGTTGTCTTGGGTAACTTTTCCAATTAGGATTCTGTGTAGCATGTTTTTTTTCCCCCTTCGGTGCATTTTGCCTCCCACCGTATGGCTTGTAAAGTTGAGGAGTGCGTTTTGGAGCAGCCTCCTCCTCCTCCTCTCTCTCTCTCTCTCTCGCTCTCTCTCTCTCTGCTCATTTCCCCCTCCAAATCCCGGTTCAGGGCGCCAACATGAAAGCGTTCTTTCTTGGTCTTCATTGCCATGGTTACCTGGGGACCTGAATGGGGTAGGAGCCCCTGCAAAACCCTCACAGGGTTTATGCAGAGAGCTCACAAGTTTTTTTTTTTCATATATAACAGCACAGTTTTCTAGTGGCAACTCTGTCGATTCTCAGAGAGAGAGAGAGAGAGATTTAAAAAAAAGTTTGTGGAAAGGAAACAGTTGGTTCCCAAACTGATGTCAGGGGAAGCTCTGTGAGGTCCACATGAGTCTAAATTTAAATATTGATGTAGACACTGAGGTTTGTTGAGATTTGTGTTTGAAAGTCTACTCTGATCAGGGGTTCCTCTGTAATTTCCCCTCCTACACTTCTGACACATGAAAATTCAGATGTGGGTGAATGGGACAAATCGTTTACCAAATAGAGATAAGAACACATAATATGCTTGTGTTTAGCTAAATGCCGGATATCTATACAAGGGGCCTTGTCATGAAAAGTACGTAAATCCCTGTGGTTTGTAGATGCGGTGTCACAGAGCTGCTGACTCAGATTTAAATATCTATGAAGGTGTGAATATTGCTGTCTTGGTCATGTAGATTTGTTGTAGGAATGGGGACTGGGTGTGTCCTTCTTTCGTCAGCTTGTGGCCTTCCCTAACCACACACGCACGCACACACACACACACACACACACACACACACACACACACACACACACACAATAGGATCATTTGAGAGTGAAAATTGGTGGCACAGAAAGGCAGCAGAGCCCAGGGGTGGAGAAAGGTAGAGTTGGTTAGTTGTTGGAGCAAGCCTGTTGCTGGGGGTGACGCCAGCCACAGGAGACAGTGCAGTAACTGCACAGCCTGATGGGATTTGTGTCTCCATAACAACTTCTTGGCTATTTTGCATTAACTTAAGACACTCTGCTTGGTTGGGTAGCAGAGCCCTGACACACATACAGTAGTGTTTGTCAGGTCTGACCTTTATACTTAGTTTATGTGTGTGCAAAATTGATGTATTATATTTGTGGTTTTTTTGGTGAGATGATTAATTTTTTAGAAAGTTTGAATTTGATCTCTGGAGCTTTATTCTGATTAAAAAAAGTGTTGCTGCTGGTAATCTCTGTCAAATTTTTCAGTTAGCTTGGAAATAACTTCTAAGCAACTGTAAAGTGTTACTTCATGAGTCATATTACCTCTTAAAACTAGATGCTGCCTTAGTCCTTGAAAGCCAGACCAAGTGTGTGTTGTGTGTGTGTGTGCGTGTGTGTGTGTGTGATGTGAACACTTGGTTTGGAGGGGGAGGCTTTTGGAAGCTCCACTTGGCAGGCCACTGGTGGGGTTAGGCGTTGCCCTATTATAAACCGAAATACGACGTAAGGCTAAACAATAATAATGTTAACGGTCCAAACGCAGCTTTAGGATCTCAGGTTGTTGTGGCAGCAGTCTGCAGAGGAAGCACGTTTGTAGTAGCATTTATTCAACCACGCGTTTTGAGCGAGGGTATGGTTGCCATTTTGTCGTTCCATTTTGGAAATAGGAGGCCAGATTTTTGTTTTCGTGTGTTTGCAAATCTCAGATTTGCTGTATTGTTAAAGTCAGTGATGACTATAGGCTGTTTTTTTATTGCGTATAGTCTAACACTATATAAAATATAACTGATCCAAAATAACAGAATGCAAAACAAAACAACTCGTTCTGTGCTTCCACCATTGTACTGGGTAGTAGCTTCGTTCTAAGTATTTATGAATAAAACCTTAAAAGAGTTCTGTTTTGTTGTTTAAAGCAGCTTTAGGTCCACTGTGGTGGAGTATTTTTTTTTAAACTTGCGTACCTTTTTCCTTCACAATATTTCCCACACCTGTCCTTTTCAAAATGATTTTCTCTCTTTATATTAATTTCTAAATTTTTTCTGTACACATTGTGTGTCTGCTTGACTCGTGGATATCCCCCTTTCTCCTCTCACAGTTAGAGAAGGATAACTATTGTTTGATCAGCATGAGATGTGAGAAAGACATTCTTCCCTGGAATGAGGAAGAATATTCGATGCTCTGATTTTTTTTTTTTTTTTTTTTCATTTTTAAGCTGGGCCTTTGGTGTGTGTGAGACGCTACAAAGCACAAAGCCGGAAGGAGAAAGACGAGGAATTTGAATGAAAGAGATGTAAGAGAGCAACAGGGCTCTGTGTAAGGACACATAGGGTGAGAAGTGAACCACATTAACTGGTGCAAGGTCCATAGCACTGTGGTTAAAACTAGTTACATGTGGTATTAAACATTTACAGTCCTGTTCCATCCAGTCTGGTGTTATCCAACCTTAGAAAAGGCACAGGCTAAGTACTGATTCTAACTATTGTCAATACCTGTGTACCTCAACAATGAAAATACAACAAATGAGAGGTTATGTATTGTTTTTAGAGTGAGGTCTGTTGAAGTTGTTGTTTTGGTTGGAGGTTAGATTTCCTGCCGGGGCAGAGTATGGCCTGAGGGCAGTAGTGTGCCGTTGTATTTCTCTGGACACAGAAGAAGGGCACAACTGGTATTTGTTTTCTCGGAGAAATACTTCACTGGAACCAGTTACGGAAAAGAGAAAAGGCGAGATCAGATACTCTGTGAAATGCTGCCACTTCTTATACGCTTGGATTAGGCCTGAATTATTTTGGATTCCGGCGTGTTATTATTAAATGTGGACTTGCAAGAGTTTTCAGATGAGAAAAATGGTCATTTGTGTGATATGTGATTTGGATTTTGCTTCACTAATTCAGGCAAATATGTGATGGATTATTGTGCACTTTTTAGTTCGGATAAATAAACACTCTTTAGCCATCTTCATAGTGCAGTAGACCGTACTTGTCTTACCCACTTCATGTGTGATAATTTAGCGATTTTTATATTTTAAAGGTCCGATGCAAAATGGTGAGAATGCTGAAATATTACTTTGAATGAAAATATCTTTTAAAGAAGGGAATAGGGCAAAATAAGGAACATGAAGTATGTAGTAATCAAATGATCCTTTGTTTGCTTTTTAGACTTTTTACACCAAGTAAACAGGAATGCCCTTTTCAGAGTGTGGTACAGTAGGTGGTAATTGCTGCTTTTGGCACGACTGTCTGTTTGTGAAGGTAGTAGTCTGCATGGTGCTAATATAGCTGCTTTCATCTATAGCCATGCACTGTAACAACATATGTTTGTGCCAGCCTCTGTGGACCACTGGCACCGCAGTCTGCTACTGGTCTAACACCTGGTTAGTGGAGAGTTGAGGTGCTAGCGCTAGCTCCTAGCTCCTGACTGGAGATTAGCTGTTACTGCTGACGTGGACAAGATTGGAGAGGGGGATGGAGAAGGTGGAAGTGAAGAGAGAGAGAAAGGGAGGCCCAGCTTCTGTGCTGTAATTAGTATAGATCTGAAAAGCAACTAATCGGATTGAAGGAAACAAACTGGATTGGGCTTCCGAGGTCCATGCGCGGCCTCAGATCCGGGGATAAAGCCTGGACCTGCTCTGAAGGTGGATCCAGGGTGCTCTTTGGGCCCCACACCACCACTACTACCACACACACACACACACACACGGCCTGGCGAGGCAAGGCTCTCTAGCAGGGTTACAAGGGGTAGGGGTAGGGTTGGGGTTGGTGGTGGTGAGGGGGGTCCTCATTAGTGAGCTTCGTTAACTAATTACTGTGCCATTGTTCAGCTGTGCAGAATGACCCTGCTGGCCTGAGCCCAAACCAAGTCTCTCTCTCTCGCTGTGCATGCATTGACATGCCAACTCCTTTTATCTCCTCTCGTGTTTATAGCTTTTTGTTTAGCTTATATTGATTATATTGCTATAATGGGACGGCCTGCAGTGCCTTCTATCAATGTGTGTGTTGGCCATTTTGTTACAAGAATGTCTTGGCAGGTTGACCAGTGTGTGCGAGCTCGAATGTTTCTATATGTGACTATGATACAGTGAGCGTGGTTGTAAAGTACGTGTACGGAAATACAGTTGTCATCACTGGTTTGGAGGAGGTGTATTAATATATATGCGTGTGTGTATCCTTGCCTATTAAATTACATGTGTGTGACTTTGTATACATGTGTTGGTGTTTATGTTTGTGCTACATTATGTGGGTGCTTGTGAATGCATGTGTGTATGTATGTGTGCCTGTGGGGGTAGCACGGGAGCCCCAGTTCCTCTACGGGCCCATCTGTTTTGTACTCTTTGTCCTGTTAATTAATGAAATCAGAGGGGCTGCCTGCTGGGACGGCCCCGCTGCACCGCTACACTGGACAGGCCCACTTTCTCATGGGCTGACTCCTGTTTTCCAAATGAATGCCTCCTCTTTCTCCCAGTGCTTTTTCTTTTTCACTCCTTCCCCTCTCTCTCTCTCTCCCTCTCTCTATTTATCTTTCTATCTATTAGGGTACAGGGAGGACGCTTTTTTTTTTTTTTTTTTTGCACGCAACATCTTGTGTATTGACTTGACGTTGAATTTTTTTTACTTTTGTTTTCCAGTTTGTTACACTGGTGGACGCGCTGGGCCACGTGAGGTGACTATTGGTTGTAGATTAGTCTAGTCTTAAAAAGCTAAACCACTAAAATCATATTGTAGGCTCTGCCGTCACTATGCTACTTAGAATGAGCGGAGGTTGGATGTCATGAAGCAGGATGTTAGTCAGACCATTTCATGAACACTCAGTCATAACTCTGTCAGTTTAGGAAGAAAACGTTTCTTTTTTTTTTTTCTTCCTTGAAAGGTTTGTTAACATTATTCACGAGTAGCTACATTTTCACCAGCCTGATTGAGAACGCTACATTGTCGAGCCACTTCTCCAATGTCAAGCCTTTCGAAAGAGCTATTTCTGAGTGTTGCAAACAGTGACCTGGCTAAGTCATTTTACTTTTGCTTTGTGGCCTATCTGTCTTCCTCGAGGCTAATCCACCAGTCTGATAGATGCTTTAGTTTTCATTTATTACAGCCTTCCTCTTGAGTACAGCCAGATGTAGAAATTACATGTTAGATATATTCTGTTATTTCGCTGAAGTGGAATGATTTTTTTAACAGCATGGCATGACTGTAGCCGTAGTAGCACTACTACAGATATTGCATTAGGCCTAACCTAGTCTAGTTGGTATAACCTTCTGTATTTCGGCTGTTTCTAAGAGCTCCTGATCAATTAAAAGCTATGAAATATTGGTGTTTTGTCAACACATTAAGTAAATGATTAAATATCCCATGAAAAAATCAAAATTTGTTAACCATTAGGTGTTTCTCTGCTATTTACACTGTGGTATTTTTCTCTTTAATATCTGTCTCTGCCGCATAATTGCCTCAGGGCAGCTCCTGTCCTGTAGTCTTGTAAAAACACTTGAAGGCAGGTGGGCTGACCTGAACACGAGAGGCTCTTACCTCTCAGCACTTTCAGGTCGGAAAACACGCCGGCCATGTTGCCTGTATTTCACAAGCAGTTTACACCTATATGACTGTTTTGTAATCAAGACGTTTTATTATGATAAAAATACATACATATCACAACACACTATTTAATGATGACTAAGTATATTACTGCCTGTTTTCCAGGCTTCCAGTGTGATTCTGTCATAGTGTTGTGCTTTAGAGGTCACTGCCTGGTGTGTTCACCTATTGTATGTTTGGGCCATAAAATACATTTATAGTATTAAAACATTGATTTTAGGGGTACAATAACAGCAGAGACTTGTAGTATATAAAAATAGATATCTGTATTTGTCATTTGTTTGTGTTTTTTTTTCTCATCCTTTCTATTAAATCGTAATCATATAGTTCATATCCTCTGTGTTGTTAATCATACAGCATGACATCTATAATGTTAAATTTGGCCTACTAAGCACAGATCCTGCGAGGAATGCTGTGTTGTCATTGTTTGTGAGTGCGTTCTGTTGTTGCACTGCTGTTGCAGTGTGCCGACGGTGGCTTTGCGTGTCCTTGTCACCTTTGTCTTTGTGCTCAGACCAGCTGGAGGTGACATGACTCTTTTCGTTTTTGTCCCACTTCAAGGTGCAAAGGCCTTCTGCAATCCCTCCCAAGGACGCTGCAGCTGCATCTTAGTTACACAGCACTGTGCTCTCGAAACAGTGGTAAATCTTAGGCACTTAAAGGTCCTCGAAGGATATTTTTGTCTGTAGATTTGTCATCAGAAACAGGGAATTATCGCAGGGAAGAGATGAAAGGATTGTTTGAATATTGAATGAAAGCCCTCCCTTGTATTGTGTGTATTGTTCTCATTATAAGTACTTATTTCTGGAGGTTTGATAGGCTGCTTTTAGTTGCCAATATCAATTCAATACCTCTGATAGCGGCTGTGTGAGACACAAGGGGTTTTTCTTCACACATCCAATTATTAGAACAAAGATGGAACTCTAAGACCATAATACACTACAAGGTCCTGTGACCTAAAATCATCTCTCTTTTTGGCTTGAGTGAGAGTAACACGAGATTCCACATAAATTTAAAATGCCAGGCCAGGCTTTGCATATTTAGCATTATTAAAGGCCAGCTCATTCAAAACTCATTTGCTTCTAATTTTATCTGTAACCTTGACCACTGCTGAGACATTCCACTAGGGAGAAATATGGATACAGTCAAATCTGGCTAATCCAAAATGGAGGTTGCCTGGATTTGTGAGATTTAAAAAATATATATCCAACGGAAATGTATTCAGAATATTACACACTCATTCTGGATTCCAGACCACCCTGTCTAGTTTGTGGTTAAGATGCATCCAGTTGTGTCTCGACACTCAAGTAAAAATAATTCACGCAATTCAGAGAATGTACGTATTCACGTCTTTCTGTGTGTTTTGTTCCCAGCGCCTGTTTGTTTGGCTGGTGTGTTTGGACTTTTGGGGGCTTGCATCAACAAGGGTCTACTATACATACTCACTGATTAGCATCTTCTATTTCTGGACGTTTTGGCCTTCAGATGGGTTCAGACTTAGAGGCTCAGTGTTTTAACTCATTTTGGTTAGTTAACAGTGTGATAATTCACTGATCCTTGGAGAGAAATTCACTCAGCTCAAGCACAGGGTCAGATACTGAAAAACATATCTGGAGTCGTAGAGATTTGGTGTTTTTGCTCAAAGGAACTTAAGCAGGGTGGATGTATTCGAATGGTGGGTGCTCTGGTTAAGAGGAGGTCTACCTCGCAGTCTCAGGCGAGACCCTGACATTTTATTTTCTCTTTTTTTTCACCCTATTATTCATTTGGAGTTCCTGGAAACCCTGCACCCTCTTCACAGTAACATCTCAGAAACATACTTAACGTTGTTCTATCACCTTTATACTTGACTTTTTCCTAATTTTATAAATTGATAACATGTTTCAGAAGTTTGCTACAGAAAATTACTTGTCACTCCTGGTTGAGATCTCCGAGAGTCTAACTGTAAAACATGGTTAGATATGATGGATTTCCATATGCTTTATACCTGTGAATGGTTTACAGTAGCGCTGCAGCTAACAATTATTTTATTTTTGATTAATCTGATGATTATTTTTTTCGATCAATTGTTTAGTCTATAAAATATCAGGTAACAGTGAAAGAAGCCTGTTGTAATTTTCCACAGCTCGCGGTGACGTCTTCAAATGCCTTGTTTCAATTTGACCGACGAAGATATTCAATTTATAATATAAAACTGAGAGAAGAAGCAAATCTTCACATTTGAGAAGCTAGAACCAGCAAATGTTACTTAACTTAATTGTTTATTTGATTATCAAAATAGTTGCTGATTAATTTTCTTTTGATTGACTAATTGATTAATCAACTAATCGTTGCAGCTCTAGTCGACTGTACTTGCAACTATGCAGTTCTACCCCTGACAGAGGGAGATTCACTATGTAGGTTAACATATTGTACGTTTCTGTGTTTGTGAATGGCTTTTTGGCAAACTAAATTATGTTTATGTGTAGCAGATATGATATATAAGTGTTTTTTACATATTGGGTTTCAATAAAGTTAGAAGAAAAGAAAAAAAATGTTTTGCCATTACTATTGTTATTTTCACACACACAGGAATGAGGTCTGTGGGACACCAAATAATGAGGAAGTAAAGACATCAACAAAACACAACGGTTAAATTCACAGTGGTTACATCCTCCTAACCGACTTATCTTAGTATCTGTAATACAATGATGCTGACCTACCATATTCACATTAGGAAATCTTGAGATGTGTTTTCTCTACTTTTACCTAATGCTTATCTTAACTCGTGTCTCAACTCGTGTCTCCCCAACAGATCGACCCAAAGGTGGCTTTTCCCCGCCGGGCCCAGCCCAAGGTGAGTGCACCCTGAAGGGGTTAACACCAAGGAGGAGTAGTGATGATGTCATGTGTCACCCCTAATCACTCAGCCTTGGTTGGCTGGGATTAGAGTCGAACACGTGACCAAAGAGGAGCGGCAATCCACTTGTCCATCCTGACACCCTGACCCTGTACCCTGACCCCACCAACCCCCTGACCATCACCAGCCAACTTCTTACACGCACACACTTTGTAACCTGGCACACACTTGAATGAATACTCATAGACAGTACTCACCTGTACACACACACACACACACACACACCTCCAAGCCTTAAATGTTGCAGGCCTCAAACTCAACTGAATTAGGTTGAATGCTCAGAAGAGCTTTCAGAAACCTCTGCGATTAGATAAACACCAACAAACACAAAGTCTTTTTATCACCACCATCTACCCCCTGCCTAATGTGATTAGTGGTAAACGATGCTTCTTCCTCTCTTCTGTTGCTAGCTGGTGACCAGGACAAAGAAGATCTTTGTCGGCGGACTGTCAGTCAATACCACCATCGAGGATGTGAAGCAATACTTCGACCAGTTTGGAAAGGTAAACTGCACACAGAGACAAATCTGGTGTCTATTTGTAGCCACGAAGAGCTCCTGTCTTTCAGGTTCTTTAAATAGATTGTTTACCTGTGATAGATTATATTCATCTGTCGGCCCTATCCATCTTTAACCTTTTCTTTTTAAATTTATAAATTACAGAGTTTTAATCCCTCTTCATTTGAGTATAACAAGACAAAAAGTCCAAAGACAGCCTAATTTCAGAGAAATTGTGAAGGAAAAAAAAGGCAGATGTTGAAAGCGAAAGTGAGGACCCGATGGAAAGGAAAGATAAAAGCTGTGTGGTCAGCGATGGTTCTGCTCTGCCAGCTACAGTATGAAGTTGTTTGTTAGTTTATCTCTTGTTAGCAGTTTTGCTCTTTTTTTTTCTGATTTGTTTTTGGCTCCTACATTCGAACTGCTCAGCTCCTTTGAATGAAATTTGGTGAAAGGCAAACACATGCTGTGGAGACAGATGAGTGGCCGGGGAGAGGGAGGGAGGAGAAAGAAAAAAAAAAGCAGCCAGAGGAGGGGACAAGAAGAGGGAGATGGCGGGGGACTGAAAGGGAAGAAGCAACCCCCCATAGAGCGAGAGGGAGGGGAACTCGGAAGGGTTGAAGGGCAGAGAAAAGGAGGAATGTTGAGACAGTGAGGAAGAAAAGTGACTATGAAAGGGGGAAAAACACCAATCTGATGGGCCATAAATGCACCAAAGTATCCTTCATGCGTAAAATGTTGGGTTACTTTTTAGCCAACTACACTTTAGTGGCTTTGGGGAGTGTGTTTGAGGAGAGTTCAGGCTCTTCATTATTAACTAATCAAATGCAACAGCTGCTCCTGTAACAGCACTCCCCCCCACCACCCCACCCCACCCCTCCACCACCACCCCTACCCCCCTCCTCCCTTCTCCAACCCCACCTTACCCAAAATCAGTACCTCAGACTCCCCTCCCATCCCACACAAACACCCTGCTCCAGTCCCTCTCAGCTTGTTGCCGTGGTGACCTGCTTTTGCCCATTGTCCCGCTGTAATCCAGTGTTTTTTGTGTGTGTGTGTGTGTGTGTGTGTGTGTGTGTGTGTGTGTGTGTGTGTGTGTGTGTGTGTGTGTGTGTGTGTGTGTGTGTGTGTGTGTTTCCTTAAAAAAAAAAAAATGTGTGAGAAGCGTGAATGTGTATTTGCATGAATGGAAAGAAGGGTGTGCGTGCACATGAAAGTGTGACATCGCAAACAGAGGCGAGCTTGCATACATTTGTACAGATACAGACAGTGAGACTCAACAGCCGGTGATCCAGTTGTCACAAACATTAAGTAAGTGTTTGGTTCTGCTGCCGGTGAGCAGGACAGCGTCTAAAAATGAACATTGCCTCATGATGTAGGCCTAATGGGTCGGAAGAAATTAACAGCACAAACCTCCTTCTGCCTCGTGTCTGGCATTGTTTTCTCTCAGTTGGCCTTTGACTCATGTTTAGGGGGTATTACCATATTTCGAGCGCCAGTTTAAATTGCGATGAAGACTTCTAATTCTGTGTGGCCATCACAACATTTTAACTCGTTGTAAGGTGGATGTTGTGACACGTGTCACGCTTCCTGACTCTGTTTTTTTTTTTTTTTTTAAATGGCTGTTTGCAGCTGTGTGCCGAATCAGTTCTCCCTGGTGATTACAGACACTCATATCTAAGACAGCACTCCCTCCGCAGGATGAGGGAATATTTGGACTGTTTGGACACGTGAGACCAAAGCTGTATCATGGATAGCGCCAATCCCACAGTGCATTCCTGCTGAGCGGGAGGTATTTCTTGTTTATTATCTGAGCCTGGTTACAAGGTGCAGGTTGGGATGGAGTGGGACTCAGTGTCCTGTTTATTTTCATACTGTGGCACCGCCTCAGAAAGAAAACACAGAATGCGCTATGCATTTTCTACAACTCTTTGATACGCGCTGAAGTTTGTTTTTTTGAAGTACACTTCTGAAAGTACACCTACGCAAACTTCATCAGACTGGTCGGCTCAGTTGAGACGTCAGGTGTCGAGGACCAAACCGAGGCATTTGTGTTTGTGTGTGGTTTCCTAACTGAACAAATCTTAGCTCCCGTTGCTTAATGTCCCCAGGCCTGTAAGACTGCAGCCGCCATGTTTGTCTGAGAAATGAGTCAGAATCCTGAGGTGAAGGTCTTGTAATCCCACTCAACCTGGTGCAGAGTTAAGAACACCCTCCTTCCTTTTTTGCCAAGGCTGAAGAGCTGTAGAGGCTGTTTGATGTGAGAAATGTGTTTTAAACTGGAAATCAGGCATGCAGTTGGGTAATTTGATAATTAGCATTTCAGGCATTTCGGTCATACTGTACAGTCAATTATGTTTAATCCCAAAGGAAATCCCTGTTTTCATGCCTTTTATCCTGCCTCTCTGCATTCCTGAAAGTACCATAATATGAAAAACCATTAAAGTCCCCCCCCCTCTTTTTCAAACTCTCCTAAAATAAAATGACAGAATAGACCGGAGCGGTAAGCAGAGGAAGGAGTGGATAAGATGAAAAATGCAGCATGGACAGGGCAGACGGGAAAAGTTGGGACTCCACTCACCCATATGAGCTGGCGATTAGGAGGCTTGACTGAACACTTTGTCTGCTGGCCTGTTTAGAGAGATGGCCAGAGAGAGAGAGAGAGAGAGAGAGAGAGAGAGAGAGAGGATGAAAGAGGGAGATGTGAGGAGACAGCAGGGAAAAAATGTGAATGCCACCTTTCATAATCTTGTAAAAGAAAAAAAAGCATAATGGACTTGTCAGCAAACACTTGTTCTTCAGACAAATAGCAGCACACTTGACCAAAAAAAAAAAGGAAGATATTTTTAATTCTGCACCCTGAAGCTGTTCAGGATCACAACTGGCCCTCATGTCGGTACATCTGTGAATGTCAGAACTTCATGAGAATATGACCTTAACTTTTCTTCACTCCCCGCATGCATGCTGAGTAGTTAGCGACTGAGCCACCGCTAAGCCAATCTCAGACCCCCACAGCTATCCAATCAGATTGTCTTACAGCACCCTGGGCAGTGGACATCGGAGATCGTCTTCTTATTGGTTTTGGCAAGGGCAAGGGGCTGGTGTGCGACCACAGCATAAGCCCGCACACGTGACAGAATCCTTTGCAAGTCGGGACACCATTGTGTTCTCATGGAAGACAATTACACTGAGCATATTTAGCACGGGGATACATGTGCTCAAAAATGTTCGGCTACAAGGTCTCCTCGGGTTGGCAGCGCTAACCATCCGGTCATCCTTCCAGAATAAATGCTAATGCTAACAGGGGGGGGGCTAGCTGTGCATGTAACTCTACTCTTATGATAACATGTTGGCTTGCAGCTGTCTACTTACTGTCCTGTTCCCTGGCTCTCTGCTGTGTCATTGAGTTTGGAAGACCGGAAGGGTGGAAGGCATGGGGGAGTGGGTGGGGGGGATAAAAACTGAATGAAGGACAGAGAGAGGAGGGGGTGCTCTCTCTCTCTCTCTCTCTCTCTCTCTCTCTCTCGCTCGCTCGCTCGCTGTGTGTGGGTGCTATATGTTGAGAGGGATGAGAGCTAAAAGGGTCAGGGAGGTTGTAGAAGCAACCTTGATCCTCTGCATTTCCATCATGGCCACATTTAGCAAGGAAAATGCACTGTTTCACACACTCACACACACACACACATATTCATGTAGACAGACTTCTCAATTGGACTTGGTGTGGTGGGTGTGTTTTTCATCTGAGGTAAAGGTTAGAAATCGAATTGGCCTGGTCATCCAGAGGCCTCTGCCACTCATGTTACACTGGTTTGAGTTTCAGTGCCGCTGCCTAATGAAAATAGCCTTGTAGTCATACTCCACATGTGTCTCCACGTGACTGTGATGTAGAAGAGCTGTGTTGCAGATTTTTGGGGATGTTGTCGCAAAGCTTTTTTTTTTTTTTTTTTTTTTTCTTTCTCGGTTGTCACTTAACGACCAGAGTTATTTCCACAAGCGATCCCAGCCTTGGCTTCCCTGTCTGTCTCTTCATGCTGCCAGAGCTTGAGCAGAAGCTGCTAACTTTTCCTGCCAGTGAAGGACAAGTGAGAGAGGGAGGTAGGGAGGGAGGGAGGAAAGAGGGTGAAAAGGGGGGAGGAGGAGGAGGAGGAGGAGGAATATGAATAGGGCAGTGGAGTGAGTGCAAAAAGGGAAAGTGGAGGGAGAAGGAGAATAAAAGGTGAGCGCTTTGACAAAGCCCCTAGTTCACTTTGTTCTCTCTCTCTTTCTCTCTTATCCGAAATGTTCACCGACATATTTTTTTTATCCTCCATCAAAACTTTAAAATTATCACCCCATTAGACGTCACTGTTTCTCCTTTTCTATCACATACTTTCTCTCCCTCTCTTTCTCTCCTTTCTCTCCATTCTATTCATTGAAATGAGTTGGGTCGGGGGTTGGTGGGGGGTGTGTGTGGAGGGGGTGGGGGGGCAAGTTCTTCTAATTGAAATTCTTTACAAGGTCTCCATGGGAATAGTAAACTTTGTGGAGAGGGAAAGAAAGACAGCAAGGGTTGAACGAATGAAAGGGGGGGGGGGGGGAGAAGGAGAGGGAGAGAGAGCAGGACAGAGTTTGTGAGAACTCAAGAGAAAGACAGAGAGATACAGCAGAGAATGGGAAAGAATTTCCCAGTGCCTCACGAACAGGGAACATTCACTCTTTTTCACATTGATAGATTGTATTTCATTTTATTTTTGTACAGCCCCCCCCCCCACCCCCCCTCTTCACTTGCCCATCGCTCTCTTCCTCTCTCTGCCCCTCATTCTTCCTTTTTCTTTTCTCCTTTGTCACCTGTCACCCCTCCCTCTCTTCCCTCCACCCTCTCCATCTGTTTTCCCCTCTTACTCCAATGCTAAAGAGGGACAATTGCACCCCATGCTGTGTAATGATGTGTGTGTGAGTGGTGTGTGTGTGTGTGTAATATTTCCAAGCTCATCTATTCTTCGCTTTGTTCTCACAGGTTGATGATGCCATGCTTATGTTTGACAAAACAACCAACAGACACAGAGGTACGTATAGCAAGTCACACACACACACACACACAAACATTATGTTAATTTGTATTGACACACTAAATGGGACATCTAGAAACACGTCCTCATAACAGAAAGGAGAAACAGCGTGATGGAGTCACTTGCGTGCAGAGAGGTGAACCTCCATGAAAAAAAATGGATGATTTATTTTCTTCTCCAATCACATTCTTTTGTCTTTCCTCCACTCTCGCCTCCCCCTGTTTCATTTATCTCTGTCCTTTCTCGGTGAGTCAGAAGTGCAGCACCCGCTGAGGGTCACGATACCGGGTCAGATTGGTTATAGGGGAGGATGTAACTTAACGAGACAAGTGAAAAAAGAAGGGAGAAGGTGATGAGGAAGGAAAGGAAGGAAGGTAATTGAGCGTGGTTGAAAAAATTTGGGTGTGGTTGTAGACGGTTAATCTGGGGTCCATTTTTGATGAACTGAACCACACCCATCCCGGCTCCTCCATATCGCCAAGAGCTGATTGACAGGCGAGCCGTGCAAGGTTTGTCTCATGAGGGTAGCCACTTGTGTTAGAAATGGCTGAGGAAGGCTGAGGAAGAGGTTGAAACTTGGACTGCAGTCACTTGTCTATTTAATCGATCTGATTACCCAGTCTTATTATATCTGCTCGCATTTAGACCTGTAGAGCTTTTTTTTTTAAGTTTCTGGGATATTGAATGTGGTCTATAAAAATATTCTGCTTGTATTACACATTGTAGAGAACTCTACGGAAAGAAAATTCTGGGGTTTTTTTCACAACATTTTATATCAGACTGATTGTTGAGAACTGGTGTCTCTGCTACACATGCAAGTGTTGGAATAATGTTTGTGTGTCTTCCAGGCTTTGGCTTTGTTACATTTGAGAATGAAGACGTGGTGGAGAAAGTGTGCGAGATCCACTTCCATGAGATCAACAACAAAATGGTACGTATGTGAGCTGAAACACAGTTCAACATGTTGGAGGTTTTGATTTAAGAATGTATTAATTTTAAGAATCTTCAGTTTACTAATCACACTACTGTATAAAGATTTAGGCTTGAATTGCGTTGTGAAATTAGTTCATGAATTATGCTGTATAGCTTTATTTTTATTTCCTATGTTTTAGGTGGAGTGTAAGAAAGCACAACCCAAGGAAGTGATGATGCCAACAGGCTCAGCCAGAGGCCGTTCCAGAGTGATGCCCTATGGGATGGACGCCTTCATGCTGGGCATTGGCATGCTGGGTAAGATGCAGGAAGCACATGTACTGTACCATACTGTACAATATATATATATATATAAGAAAAGCAAACACATCAGTCAGTGATAAGTCTGTTTTGAGGTTGTTAGGAGTTGTAGTGGAGAGCAGAGCAGAAGCTAAAGCTTCCTAACATAATGTACTGACATATAAAGGACAGCTTTATCAGTATTTAATATATATTTAAAGTCATAATTAGTCATTTATTTAACCATATTAATTAAAAACACATTTACATGAATTGTTTAGTTACAGTTGAAACATTGGCATTTCCTGTGTTTTACAAATTATTGTAATTCAAATATAGTCCTGCTTACATACAGCATCAGAAAGGTTCAATAATTACAGTATATTTTTTCTAGAGTGCATCTTTATGGACACACCTGAATAGTTCCACCTTTTTATTTAAATCTTTGTCTGCACCAGACTAGTTCAGTTTAAACATATGCTACAATGTCGAACTAAACTCAAAAATGTTTAGAGTCTCCTATAGCTCTTGTGATATTCTTTGCCTTCACCCAAGAAATGTTGCAGAACTTGACTTAAACTAAAATTTGCACCCTAATATCTTTTATATTATTCACTTGTACCTGCTGTGTGTAAAAATACATGTATGATTTATCTAAAATTTAGAGGTCACAGACTGAGGGGCAATACACCTCCACACACTGGAGTAAAATTCTCATTGAGAAAACAAACGCAGAGCTACGTGTGTTATCTGTGGTAGTTTGGTGCCATCTACTGGACATTTACAATCACAATAATCTGTCCTTGTCCTGTAGCTCCCATAGTAGTCTCAGTGATGGCTGGCTGTGTGGGTGTGGATCACACTAATCGGGACTGATTAGTCCAGAATTCAACTTTTGGTGACCCTGACTCTCACCACAGGAGACTATGCTGAACTACCTGGACAATCACATGTTGGTCAGCACATGACTGTGATGTAATCAGACTAAAATAGTCCATATGTTAATACTTTGCCCCAAAGCTTCACTTCTATACATACTTTACAGTGACTAAAAAAATTGAATTGTATTGAACCTTTACAGCTAAATTTCTAGTATCCCACACTGTATAGATTATAATTTGACAATTTTGTACTAACGTTTGGTAATAATGAGATTGTTGAAGACTTTGAGGTAGCTCTAATTCTGGCTAGATCAGTGGCTATAAAAGCTTTGTGATGAAAAACAATCAAATCTCACTGCTAGTTTAATTTTCTTCAGGTGAAAACTGATTTTCTGTTACTGTTCTACACAGTGTACGCTAAAGAGGTAACTGTAAAAACACTAACTGATCAAATTGGCTTGTGGTGATGATTTTGCCATCTATGTATTCATTCATGATTTGCACGGTCAACTGCATTGATGAGTGTTTATGTTTTTCCTGACAGGCTACCCAGGTTTCCAGACTACTACCTACACCAGCCGCAGTTACTCTGGTATTGCTCCTGGTTACACCTACCAGTTCCCAGGTAAGTCTGTAAACATCTAACACTTAATGTCACTTTGTACAGCTTTGCCAGCGGGGAGAGAAGAAAGGCTAGAGGATACGGGCTGAGGCATGAAGTTGATTCAGCTGTGTGCACTGAGGTCATGAAATGTGTTGGAACTACAAAGGCCATGTGGATCTCTCTCTCTCTATACACACACACACACACACACACTTAATACAAACTTACCTCCAGCAGAGTCTCTGGCTGCTTTTAGATTTAAAAGTGTGATTTTTAAATTGTTGCTTACTGTCTTTTAAAACCCCCTTTTCTCCTGTGAAATATTCCTGCATGTCTCAAATCTCATTTGTTGATGTTTTTTTTCCTTTCGTTTCTATTATTTGCTTGTTTTCTTTTTATATTCTTCTCTGTTTATTTGATCTACTTATGTAACCTTCTTCCACTCGGCTGTATCGCCCCTCCTTTTCCTCTGCTCCCGCCTTCCTGCCTGTCCCTACAATAGATATTTACTCCTCAAACTTTACTTTCTGTGCTTGTGCGTCCATATCAGCGCCCTGCTGTGGCTAAATGTCTGTATGTGTGTGTGGCTTTGTAGTCTGGCCGGTGGATGGTGACTGTATTTACAAAGCGCTCTCTCTTGACCTTCTCTGTTTCTAGAATTCCATTTAGAGAGGACCCCCCTCCTGACATCATCCCACCCCCCTGAGCTGGCAGGTCAGTGGCTCCTCACTCTTCCACAGGCCCCTGGGAGAAAAAAAAGCTATTTTACAGCAGAAAAACTGACTGAGAACCTTCATAGATGGACTGTAGAACAAAAGCTACGCTGACCACGGATCAGTTTGGCCGTCTAAGGCTGCAATTTCATGGCCCTTTTATGCTCCTCTTATATATTTAATACTGTATTGAGTTTATTTTAGACTTATTAGAAGAATAGTTTGACATTTTAGGAAATACTTGTATTTGATTTCTTGTCAAGGTTTAGGTGAGAAGATTGATGTCACTCTCATGTCTGTACTCCAAACATGAAGCTACTGCTAGCAACGGTTATCTTAGCTTAGCACATAGAGTAGAAACAGGGAGAAACAGCTAGCCTGGCTCTGTACAAAGATAACAAAGCTTACTAATCATACATATTTTGTTTTGTACAAAAACGAGGTGTAAACACAACACATTTAGGTTTTACGGGTGATTACTGGCACATACGGCACATATGCTAATCTAAGCTCACCAGCTGCTAGCTGTAGCTTCTTATGAAGCGAACAGACATTAGAGAAGAATCAATCCTCTCATTTGACTCTCTGCAAGAAAGTGTGTTTATTGGGTAGCATTTTTAATATACAGTCCAGATATTACTTTTTTTTTTTTCAAAACATAGAATAAGAAAGATGATCCTCACCATGGGTACCTGGTTATGTTTTAAAATGAGAGAAACAAACTTGGAAAGATACATAATTGATAGGGGGGGTATGAGGGTCCTCCCCCGGAAAGAAAAATGTAATTTAAAACAAATTTCCTGTATTTCTACACCACCTAACCTTTAGATTGAGTCAAGAAACAGTCACCTGCTCTAGTCTAGATTAGTTAGACTGAGGAAACCAAGAATGCATCAAGAATAGCGTAATTGGGTGGATGAGGACAGGAAGTGACTATTAGAAGAATGGCTGTTTCATATTTGAAATAATATTTATAAAAACATTATGTAACCTAAAGTGCTTGTCGGTTGCAGGCTACTAGACCATCTTCAAGGTCAAACAAGGACAAACAATTTATATTAATGAAATAGTCTTACAACACATAACAAAATGATTTGGATAATCAAACCTGGTTAAACAATGTAAAAACTGAGGGTTGCTATTCTCAATACCCACAGGGCATCTTCAAAACAATAACAACAAATTGCAAACAATTTGGATGAATGAAATGACCTCACAAATAACCTAAAAACCTCTTATTGGGAATAGGTAGAACGTTTCAGAGTGACAGAGACACAGAGCATCCCTGTAACCATAATAAATGTTTCCTGTCTGTGTGCGCACGGCACTGATGGTGACTGAGATTACTCTGAGCAGCATGCATGGGAATACATTACAATATAATAGATTTGTGTATATTTCTAGCTGTCCCCCTGATGGTCTGAATAACTCACTGCTGCACGGTGCTGCTGTTGCGCTGTGCTGCTCTGTCTTGTCTGTCAGATGGGCAAAATTTACAAGCTTTGTTGTTTTCTGCCATTATTCCAGTTAGTTGTTTTGTTTTCAGCTGTTGTGAAATTGCATCCTTAGAAAGATGTGTGAACCTGTGACGTTATAAGTGATCCTTAAACTGACAATAAGCTTTCTGGCTGTGGTTCCTGATCAGCAAGCAGCTACCGCAGCTCTGTCTTCACACCGCCATCTAGAGGCTCTGTGTTGTACTTGTATCTTTAAATGGAGACGTCATCCTCCTTGTTTTGTTTTTTTGCGACAGTATTATTCTGCTTCACATTTAAAGACAAAAATCTGATTTTATCCAATGTTTAATTGGGGTAGTTGGGTTTCCATCAGATGTAGGTAAATCAGAGGACAGATGTTTGAGCAGATGTCAGTTCAACAGATGTGGAGCTGTGGATTGTTACTCATGATTTGATACTAGAGCCATCCACAATGACGAGTGCAATAATGTAATCTGTTTGTTACCCTCAGCCATTCCCCTGACTGCATATGGACCAATGGCAGCAGCCGCAGCAGCAGCAGTAGTTAGAGGTACGTGTGTGTGTCTGTGTGGGTTTGTGTAAGACATGCTGAGACAGAGGATGTGTATAGCCTACTTGTGCATATGCATATACTTGTATGCTTGCCTTAGGTAAAGTGTGTCTACAATGGCCTGCTTTGACAAATAAAAGAGTATTTTTAGATGTGTGTGTGTGTGTGTGTGTGAGTGTGTGGAAAGCCCTCTAGTGTTGAAGCCTGACTTGTCTCCTCTGTCTGGTAGGCTCCACCCCTTCACGCACAGCTGGTTTCCTGGGCACCAGCAGCCCCGGACCAATGGCTGACTTGTATGCTGCAGCCAATCAGGACTCAGGAGTCAGCAGCTACATCAGTGCCGCTAGCCCCGCCCCCAGCACAGGGTTCGGCCACGGTCTAGGGGTAGGTCTCTCACCCCCTTGTCGACTACCACACACACACGCACACACACACATTTGAATACATGCATGAGTGCACGTATTTATTCAGAGAGCTAATAGCACGTGTTCATTCTGGTCTTTATGTCCTCAGGGTCCTCTGATTGCTACTGCGTTCACTAATGGCTACCACTGAGAAGACTCAGGTCACAGAAGATGGGAGGGCTTCTCCTCTGCTGATGAGCCAATCAAAATGCTGGCTGCCCACTGATGGCACAACCTGATTGGCAGGGCCACAGGCTCTACCGAGCTCTCCTGGCTCCCTGTGGCTTCACCCACCGACTGAATATCTTTTTAAAACCTGAACTCTGTTTTGCTGTACTAATCTCACTTCAACATAACTTCCCCGTCTCTCTCCTCTTTTGTCCTCATATAGCCTAATAATTAGACCCCCTTCCCCCTGATATCCGTTATTTCTTTTTTGAAGCTGAGAAAAGAAAACTGCAAAAAAACAAAAAACAAAAAAACAAAAAAATCTCTGAGGAAAAATTTGTCATCTTTGACAAAGGCACAGAGGACTTATTTTTAGTTTTTTTTTATTATTATTTTATTTCAATGTGATATGTTGTTTCATCGTGAAATCCTTGAAAGCTGTTAACGATGTGAACAGAGGGAGAAAAATAAGATGGGTCTTTGTCCGAGAGGCATTTTTAACAAAGGAAGAACAAATCCAACAGCAAGTCCCTTTTTTAAGCATCATGGAAACATGAAACAACAACAACAACAACAAAAATGTATATTTTGGTAGTCTTTAAAAACAAACCTTTGTAATATTGTTATTAATATTGACATAATAATGATAATCTGTGAGGTATTTTATTCTGTAATTGGTTTTAAAGCAATGTTTTTATGTCTTCCTGTAAGATATTGTACATAGACGTTGGGGTTGGGGGTGGGATTACTGAACCGGCTGGCATGTCATTGGTTGGTTTAGAAAGGGTTAACAGCAAATTGACTGGATGTCATCTACTGCTATGTGTGGTCATCTCACTTCTTTTATTAGTACGCGTATGGTTTATGTGTACGTTGTTGGCCAGTCCGTTCCAGCGCTGGTTCAGTGCGGCGCTGTCAACGTTAGCTGTTGAGAAATAAACTTCCAGGAGTTTGTCTGGCATATTCGTTCAGTTAAAATAACAGTTTTTGTTTGAGAAGTCATCATTCTGTTCGCTTTGCTTCTTGAAAAAGCAACCATGACTTTTTCATTTTAACACCACGATGAACCACATTTCTTGTATCTTCACATGTTAACTACTTAAGATTAAGATGGTGGACTAAGGAAGAATTACAACATTAAACAGGAGAGATCAGGGGTTCACGGGGTCGGGGGTTGACTTGACTTCCTCTTTTTTGAAAATATTATATATATTTTTTTGCGCAATTCACTTCTTAATGTTTTTTGTTTATTGTTTTCTTTTTTAAAAATTCTTTTTATGCGGTGTTCTCCGCCGTGAAAAAAAAAAATGAAGGACATTCTCAGAGAAGCAATTGTAGAAAACATCACGACCATGTTCTGTCCTCTGATCACTATTGAAGGTGCATGTGATTGCGTCTGAGTGTGTGTGAGTGAGTGTTTGTGCGCATACATCAAGGTGTAAAATGGAACTACTTTTTGGCAAACGAAGGAGCATTTCGATTGCCTTTTTTTTTTTTCTTTTTTTTTTCTTTTTGGTACTGAAAAGATCACCCTGTTCCATTTTGGCTCATCTGCTCTTCTCCCCTGCCTCCCTCCCATTTCATATTTAGTTTGAATGAATTTGTGCTTCTCTGGATCCGACATGTTATTGTTTATATACAGTTGCTGCTCTGTAGTGGTGAACAGAGGGGGGTTTGGGCAGGGAACCAGAAATGGAACAGGGTCTGCTCCCAGTCGGTTCTGATACAGGACCTCAGTGCAGACAACACTGGCTGGCAGGAAAAGTCAAAAAGCTTGAACAAATTCAACAAGTGCAAAAACAAGTAGCCTGTTTGTTCAGCCTTCTTGCTGCAGCCTGTTTGACGTTCAGCACAGCAAGACACTTGAAGCAGAGGACTTCCTGATCCAGCCAGTAGTTCCTCTGTCAGACCATCTGGGACATGACATAAAACTACTGCTGGACACCAACACTGTAACTTTTTAACTTACAATAAAGCAATAAGTTATTTTTTACCTTACAAATGAAAATAGTACTATTATTGGTAATAGCAGACGACGTGTGGATAATTCTGCGGCTTATTTTCAGAAAAAAAAAGAAACTATATTTTTCTGTTTTGAGATCTTGCTCCCCTTGTATATTGATTTTAATGATGTCTTTTGTTGTGTTGATGTAAGGAAAAGGGCCAATGCTTTGAATGGAGCTTGTAGCTCTACATGAGCTCGGTTAAAGTTAAAGATTTGGGATGTCCCCCGCCAAGCTTTACAGCAATGCTTTTCTTTTTTCCTTGTTTTTTTTCTGATAATTTCAATTTTAAAATCCTAATAAATTATTCTAAAGCATTTGACTATGGTTTCTTTTCTTTCTTTTTTTTCTTTTTTTTTTTTAAACCATACTGAACAATGGCATTCAACATTTCTGATTTTCTGTTTTCTATTAGACATAACATAAAAAAGCTGTGTTGCAGCATGACATACATAGCAGTAGTTATTTTTCTACAAACAAAAACTTTAAAAAAGTAAAAGGAAGAACTTTATTGTGAAACCAACAATCGGCTTACTATGAGCAATGGAATCCAACATGAAGACTAACTTTTCTGTTGTTCAAGTTCAAACGGTTCACAAATAGCCTACAGATTTCTGTATTTGTGTTCTTGTCTGAGCCCTTTCACTGGTTTGAAGTGGGCAGTTGGAAAAATGTGATGTCATACATTTCTGTGTGTGTTACATTTGAAACAAACTGTGTCCACCATTGTTGGTTTGTTGGCATGTGTTTCCAGCACTGTTAATCAGTTCTGATAAAACCACACCACACAGTCCTGATGATGCACATTCGCTGAGATTTTGAGGGTTAAACTCTTGTTAAATAATATCTAACTTAAACTTAAACTTTGATCGTTGCACATTTAGTAAAGAACATCTAATGTTATATGGATACTTGGATTTGAAAACTGATTTTCAGGGCCTTTGAGATCTTCATCTTCCATGCACCATGGAAATAGCAGAAATTATGCCATGAATACCTCCTCTACAAACAAAAATTTGCCATCAGAGTAATTTGAAAGATGCTATGACACCATAAAATTTCCACACATAACAAAACGTGTGACAGATATCTTCTGTGCCTACAATCAGTGTCTTGTCTATGCTGCCATGTTTGTTTTTCATCTCTGCCCAGAAATTATCCACCTTATATACCACCATCCATTATACCAACAGAATCCAAAAATACAAATGAAGTCTTCAATATTCAGAAAAGGTACTGTTGCCTTCTCATCAGAGCTCTCTCACATCAAACAAGTGTGATCCTACTTTGTTTTGTGAAATACTGCCTAAAGAGAGATAGTGAAAATTAAAATGCCAGGTTTAAAAAGTGAAAAGCAACAAACAAAAGGGATGTAAAGAGGCAGTAAATGTTCTGGGAGGACATGTTTCCCGTATTTGATCATTTCATGATGACGTGCAACAAAGAGAGAGGGGTGCATGGTACAGCAGAACTTCTGACTCTTGTATACTCTTTGTACTCTTTGTGAACTGTGTTAACAGCACTCAAACATGACATCACACGGCACTCAACTGTTGAGGGTGATGGTTTTCATGTATCAGCATGTTATGTACTTCTGTGAAGTTGCCAGCAGTGGTAAACAGAGTCTGATCTCTCACACTTCATCTCAGGGCAGGGACCTGGATGAAGGCCACGGGGTTAGTGATCCTCTCCCCTCTCTCGCCTGCTCCCTCTCTCCCTACAAAGTCCATTTTTATGGCTTATAAAGGACTACCAACACACAACACATCAGACTTTGAATCCTCTGGCTTTAAATCTTTTCTGGTTAAAGTTGGATTTAAATTCCGCCATTGGATTTCTTTGTTCCTTTAAGATTTAGGTGTTTGGGTGTTTTGTTTTCCTCTGTGTTTCACTGCTGGCAGGTATAATGGCTCTGGGAGTGCTAAATTCGCAAGGGAAAAGTTCCCTTAGTGGGAGCGCATCTTTTGACCATAGTTCTATAGAGGAACAGGAACCTCCACCTCCACTCCGTAGCTACCTTTGTTTGACTATATTCACCTGTTTTTGTCCTGCGCACCCTGTCAACATTGTGGCTCTGGTCTTCTCTATCATGGTAAGCATGGACTGTGTATTTTGACTAAGCTGATATGTCGAGATGTAACAGTGTGTTTCATTAGGTAGAAAATGTCAGTGAGAATGAACATTTCTTGTGTTTTCAGGGGGTTATTAGTCACAAAGTGTTCTGACATGTTGTGTTATGAGTGAACATGTTGGACACTACGATGTAACCCAGTCACACACAGCTGCTCTGCCCATCAAACAAACCTACTTGAGCTTCTTTTTTGGAAAATGAAACAGGATTTCCATGTTGCACACTGATGATATAAACATTAAATTAGTGGCCAAACCACAGTCTAGACTTAACAGTGTATTCTGTTACCAAACTGTAGTTTTACCAATATTCAAAAGAACATAATTTAACCATGTGACAAAACACGTTAGTGTTTCCTGCCACAACTGTTCAGATGACACTTTCCAAAGTTTGGTTCTTTTTAAAGTCTCACAGTGGTTTCTTATTCCAGTCTAGGAGCAGCTATTACGACGGTGACTATGATGGCTCCCGGCGGCTGGGCAAGAACGCCCTCTATGTTGCTGTTGCCTCCATCATCATTGGCCTCATCATCGTTGCCATCACCTGCGTTGTGCATTTTACCACCGTAAGCCTTTCTTTCCTTTGCATGGCATCTCCGCTCTGCACTCACTCACACAATCGCAGTGTCATCTAAAGGCCTGCAGCAGTAGAGCTCTAAGGGCAAGTGCTTCTGTCCCCTCATAGATTTATCTGGGGATCAAACCGGCAACATTTTCTGTAACCTTCTCTCTCATCCCAGTGGTATTATCTCTCAGAGGTAGAGCCATTTGCTACAAAGCTGATTCTCTCCTGTTGTGAACAGGGTTGTGCCTCTTTGGTATTTTCCTGCAAAGGACAAAAGCGTTTCAAGTCATTTCCTAATAATCCTTATTTTGAGAAGAGTCAATAGTTCCTCCTGTTTTCTGACATTAAACAATCTTTCCTTGTGCTGCGAAGCAAAACAGCAATTTTGTGCTAAATTTGCCAACGTTACATGTATTATTATTATTGTTGTTGATTTTTATGCACTCAGTCAAGCGCAGAGGTGGAAAAGACAGCAAAAGAGAGTTGTGTTAAGTGGCATACACACTAACATACTTATGAAGACTTCATAATTATAATGAACTTACAATTATGTTAGACAAAGGACCTCAAACATCGTTTCTATTGACAGTAAACTGCAAATGATATTTTATTTCATGTGTTTCTCTTTGTCTTCAAGATGGAGTTTTAGTGTTGTAGAAGTGGAGAGAAGGGGAGAGACAAATTTCTTAGAGGACACGATGACAAGGGCTTATCTCTGGATGGGCTCAGACGGCTGCTTCAAACCATCTTAAAGGACTCGGACTTTACTCATGTTTACAGTTGTGCGATTCAGTTTGTGTGTCCTGACCTCCTATATTTCCTGTTCTTCATGCGGACAATCAAAGACTATATGATCTATGATCCATAAACACTTCAGTCATTAATTTTAGTGATTAAGAATTAAACTGGCAGCTTCTACAAATGTGTAGGGAAATCTACAGTTCAGAGCTATTTTTTGTTTTTGCTGTAAATCAGATGTATCAGAAAAATGTATTTTCACTGTTTTTGCTCAATTAAATGCTGCTAAACCTTAAATGATGACAAAAAACTGTCTACAACTCAATCAGAATACAAATTTTATTCATAACAATGACTTTTCTGCAGTAAATTAAAAAAAAAAACCCAACCACTTTTATTTACTGTTATTTGCCTACTATTCTTAAACTTTGTTGGAAATATTAGATTTAGATATCTGTGCTACAACATTTTTATTTGTGATTATGATATTGTGTCCGTCTGTGCTTACAAAATCTATTTTATTAAATATAAAACTATTTGTATTAAAAAAAACAACTTATTTTCTCATCTGTGACAAAAGAGATTTCAATGTTCTTTAATGACAACAGAAAAATTGTTAATTAGCTTTAAACACAATTTTTGGAAATTTTCCTGCTATACATGAAGAATTACTGTATAAACAAACCTGTCTATCATTCATGTTGTCCACTACTTTAATTTCTAGCAACATAATTAACACTCACTCAGACCTAATCTTGGTAACTGCAGGAAATATTTCACTTGTTAGATCATTTCTTCCTTGTTAATGACTGAACCATTGCTGCTGTCATGTTATCTGACTCATGCTGCGCTGACTGACATGGCTCCAGACTGAGCTGAATTTGGCATCAAAGCTATTACCTAAAAGTAAACACATATGAGAAGATCATGTTATGTGTTTATGAGATAGATCAACATACACCCCCCCCCCCCCACTCTTTTTAATCATTTACAATTTAAATTACAGCGTATTAACAATGAGACTTTCATGCAATTTTGATTTGTTATTATTTTTTATTACGGTTACTAGAATTATTTGCAGAAACAGACTTGTCACAAGCATATTTGAAATGATTCTTTTTCACATTAGTTCCCCTGGAAACCTCCTTTAAACCCTGAACGACAATCTGCAGTGCCAGGAAGTTTTTTGTAGTTTGATATGTAATAATATACCAGCAACTAAATATAGCAGATTTCCCCTCCATGTTGCAGATTGTCCCATCTGTCATATGTTCAAGCAGAAGTGACTCAGTTGTGAGTTGACTCAAAAGTGGTGTAAAAAGTGGGAGAAGATAAAGTGATGATTCAGATTCAGTTCAAGCAGGAGGGTCTTGATCTTGTTTGTCAGTTTCAATCTAATATCAGAACTCATCAGTTTTTTCATTGTTGCTACAGATCAACAACACTTTGAAGCTTTCCACAGCTCCAACAACGTCCTTCATGGACCCTGGCGGCCATACAAATGACACATACTGCACATGCTGCACACAAAACACAATAAAATGTACTATTTGTGTCCTCATATTTGATTTGCAGTCAAGTAATCTTCTGTATGCAGGTGTGATTCAAAGCATCTGATATAACAGGCCTGCTGCCAGGTTTCAGCCGTTATTTTAATGCACTTGGACAAATCAGTTTTGGCAGTAATCTTGCACCATTAACTCCCATTACTTGAAAGAGAAATACAGCGTGTTTGTAGTGCCACCTCTTTGATGTCACACCAAAGCAAAACTTGAGAGAACAAGAGATGAAAAATGAAATGAGTGCAGGGATTAGGCGACTTGAAAGCACTTAGTAAAATTATCAAGGGATCAAGGTAGACTCTCTGACAGGAAGCTGATTTCCGTACTGAATAATGAGGCTTGTATGTATTGTATTTGTTTCAAATGAAACAAATGAATGAAGTTTTTATTTAGTTTTTTTTTTCCCATGCTACGTTATAGAGACTCAGTTTTCCAGCTTTTATTGCTCTGCACCGGAGTAATGAATTGTATTCTTTTCCAGCTTATGTTCACAGCGTCAGCTCACCTGAAGCTGTGCTGTTGTGTTGCTGGCTGCACGCCAGCTAATGTGCATGTAGAGCACTCTGTGACTCACATGAAGTGCTCACAAATAGGCCACTCAAACCAGCTGCTTCCATTAGCGCCACATAGAGTCTCCATGCGAACATATCCCATGACACATTCTTACCAAGGAGCTGCAGTTTGATCCGGTCTGAATAAATGAAAGAGGATAACTGTGGGAATGATGCAGAGAAGACAGGGAAACATAAACATGCATTCATTCATGCATGCACCTGATACACAGGATACTAAAGGTCCCTCAAGATTCACTTTTAGGATTTATTCTACTTTTCACAAGGACATAATGTTTTTAAAACAGATTTGTTAGAATTACCTGAACTTTAAGATTTTCTATTGGATGCTATGCCACAGCCATTACAGTAGAACTGTATTGTGACACATGGGAACCAACAGGAAGAGTCAATAGTGATACAAGCTGTTGTTTTGTTGATGCAGTCATTTGAGAAACTGTCATCATGTATTTGTAGCTGTCTGCACACTGCATGCTTTTCACTTTATTCATAAAGGTGTTAACAGAGTATTTCGACACCATAGTCTACACTGACATCGCACATGTCGACCCATTTCTTTGACCTATTGAAATGCTACTGATTATTGTAGATGCTAATAATAGTTTCCCTGGATGGTTGTCCAGTCTGATGATTGTGTTGTGTTGTATAAAATAATTTCATTAGTTGTGGTGTGCTGCTATGCTCATAAAATGCTAAAAATGTTTGCGACAAACAGAATCAACTTTTATGTTGTAAAATAATCTTAATCATATGAATTTAGGAGATTTCTAACTATAATATAATACTTTCAGAGCCTCATTATGCATTTGCTAAAAGTTTGCTTAAATTGAGGATTATAAAAATAGGATAAGTCATTATATCAAGGTTATGAAACTCAAACAGTCTGAGAAGTCAGCTGGGTTGAAATGAATAAAGTTCTGGAAGTCAAAACCTGCTTTTCAACTCATTTTTGATTTGTTACTATTTCCAACACATTGCAGAATCAAATAAAATGATGTAGTCTGTATGCTTGTTTCCAACGCTATGTTTGAACACTTGTGTGACAACACTGACTGATTCTTCAAATCAGGAGGAATACATGACTTAATAGTGATTATAAAAATACATTCGCTGAGCATCCAGTGATAAGCTGCTGTCTTTTTCTGGTCAGCCCATCTAGGGACAGAGATTGCAAACAAGCTTTGGCTATAATTCTATGGTGTATGGCATTGTTTCATGCTATATACATGTCCCTATACAAGCAAACATTACATTAAATTATAAAAAGTGATGGCCAACAAGCTTCTCTATTATTATTAATTGTTTCTATATTCAGTGTATTTGGCATTTAAAGATCACCTCCACATATTTATTAAGACATCAAAATACTCTCCGTGGAACAATGTATGATGACAAACAAGCAAATGAATGTGAAAACATCCTTCTAGTTCCCAACTCTGCACATACATCATTCTGCACAGTGAAGCTCACACATCCAACTGTAAGAACGAGAAGAAAAACATATTTTTGAGAGGGGGCGGACTTTAAATAAGAAATTTGATTCAGTGTTGGCATATATTCTCTGTAGCTGCTTTGGCAAAGTGTAGCTTTTCCTTCATCTTGATATTTTTTTATGACCTTAAATAATGCATTATACCTATTCACCCTATTGTAGTCATAGTCTTCTATATTTAGAAATCAGTGTATCATAAAGAGTAACCTATAAAGAAATGTCCTTTTCTGGCTGTCTGCTGCAATTTGTCCTCTGTATTGAATGACCTTTTAAAACACGCATGTGGTAGAAACCTCATTGCAATAATCTGGGTCATGACTGTGTGGCCAATGCGCATTAGAAAAGAATGGACATTCAATATTTGTCATCACACAAATGACATCTGTGAACAAATGATCTCTTAATGACAATGTGATGATAGTTAATAATGTACAGTATGTAGTAATTGTTAATAATGTATGTAGTAATGGCATCGCTATCCATAACATGCTGTGAGAGTGTGCGAGACGGACTGAGCATGTATTCCTGCTGCCAAGTCAACAACACACTCCTTCCTTCTACCTCACCGACTTGCTTTCCACTTTACACCGAGGATAGCACAGGATAAAACTGAGCTCTGTTTTACATGTGAGCCACTAAGACTTTTATAAATACAAAATGGCATCCTTTCTGAAAAGATTTTGGGGATCTTTAGTTTCATTTTGACAAGTAATCCTTATCAACTTTACGTGTGTAGGTGTGTTTCATTCAAGTTCTCTTTGCAGCCATCACTGGTCCCTGTTAAATGTATATTAATCAACAATTGTTCTGTAGTGAGGTGGTTTAATTACAGGTTCACATTTAGTCAGGCTATGGATTACAGCTCCAACAGACCTTGATTCTGATTCATTTGAGTTCGGATATGATATGACACATGGCTTATGTGTTCTAAAATCCCTGAATAAATCTCCGGGATTTGCATGAGGAATTTTGCCATAATGAAATTCCGTATCAAGCTACGGTTGAAAGGAAATGAATCACAGCTGTCTGAAATAACAAGTAGCTTTTGAAACATGCACAAGAATGAAATTGTTAGAGTTAAGTATATGTGACTCAAGTTTTGGCCAGTTCAGACAAAAGTGGTGTAGAATTTCCCATATAGGTGAAAGTTATATTTTATTGTTGGTTTCATAGACAATGGGGAAACATCATTATGCACTTAATGTATATTTAAAAAAAAAAAAGCCAAGTAGTTGATGGTGAGAAGCCACAGCAGCAAGTTCCACTCTTCATCATGTTCCATCTATTCAGAATATATTTAATTAAGAAACAATTTATTCAAGAGGTTTAATGAGCATCTATTTGATATAACTGTTGGTAATGTAAAGTTCATGGAGGGGGTCATTGATCTGGTTGCAAAATGTGTTGCAGCCATTTAAGCAATGGCATCTTTTGATTGTGAAACTATTTGCCATGTTTTGATTAGGAGAAGGTCACAGTTAAAAATAAGTGAATCTTGCTGAGGCCTAGAATACATTTATTTAAAACAGTGAATGAAGTAAAGATAATTGTTTATTATAACAGATGATGTAGTGGTAATTAAGTCTTGGTCAGGAAAGTCTTTGGCGTTTAGACTCTATAGGGAGATTTTTAATTGAGTGGCATTATCTGGCATAATCTGCTAAGAGATGAAATGTAATAATGAGCATGACACATTAAAATTTAGAGCTTAAGTGGTGCAGTGGTTAGCACTGTTGCCCCACAGAAAGAGGGTTCTGAGTTCAAACCCACCAGCCAGCTGGGGCTGCTTCTCTCAGGCTTCCTCCCACAGACCAAAAACATGCAGGTTAGGTTAACTGGTGACTGTAAGTTGCCTGTAGGTGTTAATAGTTGTCTGTCTCTATACTATATATCAGCCCTGTGATTGACTAGTGACCTGTTCACCTGTTCCACTGCGTCTCTCTAGAGGATAATTGATAAAGAAGATGGATGATTATATATATGAAAAGTCAACAGTGTACAATAAATGAATAGACAGAAACAAAACACAGCCAACAATGACTTGAACAGCTATCAATTTTGAGCTTAGCTAGCAATGGCTAGTGTACAGGAATGACTTACAATGATTAGGTTTCGGCAGTAATAAGATATCAAAATTCAGCAAGGACTGGACCTGGCCAAAAGAGATCCGCAGTGACCATATATGTTATTGCTTACTATAAGCTGTTGAGGCTTTAGAGATCTCTGAGCTTTAATGACTGCAGTGATGCGCATAGGAAGCAGCATAGGCAGGAAGCTGTTGATAGACCTTGCGTGGCTGCAGACGTTTCTGCACCTATTCTAAGTGAATGACCTGATTAATGCTTTGGATGTATGTTACATCTCAGAAGAATCTGCTCTAAATGATAGCTAAACCGAGATTTGGACATGGAGTTGATATCTGTGGTGAGAAAGAGAGGGGCACCAGGGTTGGAGAAAGGCTTTTTTAAAATATTTACACATTTAAAAGAACAGAACTGAGAATGAGTGTGAATAATGATTATAGTGCAAGCACCTCCAGCTTTAGAGTGTTCAAGGAAAAACTAAAGACAACAATGCTAGAAGGGGAAACTTGAAATGTCTTTAAGTACAGAAAAGTAAAGAATAGGGTAGGGAAAGATGGATCACATCTAGCATTAAACTAAATTTTTGACCTTAAGCAGGGAGAGATGTTGGCTCCGAAGGGAACATAAGGCCTATCTATAGCAGAGGCCAGGGAATACTGTGGCAGGTCTGGGGTATTTACGGTGGAAATGAATGGCTGAGGTGCAGGTGCCGGCATATAAATCAACGGGATTTGAGAGGCAGTAAGCGTTGTAGAGGAAGATGATGAGGTTTGGGCATTCTCCAGACACTGGAGGCGAGCATCAATTGCATGAATACCATATACTAGAGACTGGAGAGCTGATGTGAAGGCATTATCTCATGGATGGAGGGCAGCGTTTGGTTGATCAGGTTGAGCAGAGCTGTCAGAGACATTCTTACGCTTGGCTTGAGGAGCTAGACGATGTGTTTTCTTTGTGCGTTTGTGATCAGGTGCTGCTGTAGGACCAGAGGTTGCACGGGGGCTCACCCTCAACTGGTGTTTCGCAAACCACTTCATTAGCCAAGTCATGAAGCTGCGAGAGCTCCAGACCAGGAGCTGGAGTAATAACCTGAGCTTTTGACATCTCTGGAATTTCTGAACCTGATTCTCCTTGACGAGTAGCAATCCGAGCACTGTGCCAAGTTGCTGATGATGTAGAAGATAGATGCTATGGGATAAATGTGAACAGCTAAATTGACTCCAGCCCCCGACAATGATATTGAGGGAAATTATAAGTGAGCATGCGTGAGAGATGTGTATGGCAGTATAAATGAGAAATATAACTACTGGCTTATGCATGCAAAAAATAAGTCTTGCTGACTGAACTTTTGTTAAAGCTTCATTTGTATGCAGGTCAACATCGAGTTTCTCCAGGTTTTCATTTGAATTCCATTTGCGGTCTCGGACAGGCTGCTGAGCTTTAAGTGACATCTCGATAGAAAGAAAGTCATAAACTCACTGGTCAAGTGGCGTCATATGAGGACTGCAGCAGACTGGATGAAAAAAGAACTTTCCTCTGCAGATCTGAATTTACTGTGAAGTACTTGAAGTCTCTGGATACCTTTCCTACCCAAGCCAAAGTTTGTCAAAGGAGTTGGTGCAATTTAAGTTGATCTCCCTGAAAACAAACCCCCCTGCTGATACTGTTTTCTGCAGTATTACCAAACTAAAGTTTGAGCAGCTGTCTAAATCTGGGAGTGAAACGAGTAAAGAAAGGCTTCCCTCTCACATATGTTTAGTTCTATTTTTGGTGATTTTAATAATCATTCTACAGGTGTGTGGAATTTATACTTATGACAAACAGATGACAGATGAAAGTTAGAAATTTCACGTTCGGCTGCTACAGGTGTGCACAGCTATTCTCTTTCTTTTCCTAGTCCTCTTGCCTCTTGCGCTCTGGGAAGAGCTGCTCTTAAGAATATGTTAGTGTGCTGTGAACATGTTTTGGGAGCTGAATGAGAGTTACAGTATGTCCTGCCTACGCACAGCCAAGGTGCCAATCTGTTTTGCATCAGTTTCTCTCTCTCTCAGTGATAACTGACTTCAAACTCAAATCCAAGCATTTTGAGCTATTTGCGATTGTGTATGTGTGAGAGTGTGAGAGATGGAGTGACAGTTTCCCCAGAAAAAATAGCCTTAACTGTAACATCAGTCTCAAACATGCTTATTTTAGCACTAGTGTGTGTCTTTTGGGTTACATTATGTTATTTAAGCTGCAGCGTGGAACTTATAAATGAATTCACACAATGCTTATTAAGCTTATCACTGCCAGATAAATCTCTCTGTAGTTCGCAGTATATGCAGTTTTTAAATCTCATGTGAGGCGCGACATTCCTGTGCTGGCCATTTGTCCATTAATGGTGCGGCTCTTCTAGACTTTCCAAAGGTTATTTGACTGAACGGATCAAATTCTGTTGGTGAAACGAGTCATTTCACAGGGGTCGTGTTATGTTCAAAACAATTGATCCACTGTTTTACAGCTGCAACAGTAGGTTACGACCAATATGTACTGGCCATTGGGTATACTGGGACAAATCCCAGTGGGCCTTCAAAAAATACATTTTTGGGGGCCAGATGGCCATCAACATATCTGTATTCACTAGTCCTCTCTGTGTGCTTGCCATTCAGGGTGTGCATGAGAGTGTGCTGCATGGTTGTGTCAGGCCGTATTCAGACCAAATCAGGCGTTGTGGGGCACCATCGCAGGGTTGAGCAGAGTGTGGGGGTGTGTGGGCGTGTTTGTGCTCTTGAACGTAACTGCTGCGAAACAATCAGAAAATAAAGTTTAATTGATCTTATTCACCTGCTTTTTTGCAACCTCTCTTCATTCACTCTCTAGCTCACTCGACCACAGCTGCTCTCTTTCTCTCGCTGGTGTTCTAAGCTGCTCTCTCTCTCTTTTTCTCATCTTTTTTAAAATGAGTCGGGAAGCTGACAGCAAGGTCTAACTTTACTCTTAACGTTATCAAATGAAGAGAAATGTCCTCCCCTCCTCCTAGTAACGTCTTTGTACTCAAGCAATGACAGCTGAGCGCCCACCTTTACTCTCACTGCCAGGAGGGGGAGACATAAGTCCCACACTCCAGCTTTAATCACAGTCTTGTTTTCAATATAATTGAAGGATATTGCTATTTAAGTCATATTTAACAGAACTTCTATCTTTGCTGCACTCCTACAGCACTACAGAGAAGCTTCAGATTCTTGACTATTCCTGTGAAGCCTGTTAGCCAAAGGAGTTTTTTTTTCCAGAGTCATTTCAAAATTGCACCATAAAACTCTTCTGCACCTGCCAGTAATAACATTTCTGGCCTGTAGAGGGGCCACAAGCAAAATGCTCCGAGGTGTGCCCCTAAGCAGTCAGCAATCATAAGTTTCAATAAGCAGATTGTGTATTTTCAATCTCATCACTAGGTCGTGACCTGTCTCTCTCAGAGAGGTACATCTCTCTGTCTACTGAGGCTGGCTAGGATAAGCAGTTGTCTTGATTAGGCTTACTGTGTCCTATGGCAACCAAAGTTGGGTGGAGACATTCTGTGCTTTGTGCAGACGGTCAGACTGGTTTTCTTGTAGAACGGATATGCATGCATACTTTTAGTCAGCATAGTGACTTGTTTATAGTTCAATACCCAATAGAGTCATAGATGAGTAAAGAATAACCTTATTTGGACTTGCAGTAAGGGTAAGGATTTGGTAAATACCCTTGCCCAGATGTAGACTGCAGAACTGAGTGGCACTGCACAGTGTTTTCACTTGTACTGTAACTCTGTTCTCCTCGATTGAGCTTCAGTAAATTGTTTTCCTGACACTTTCTTCACTTTGAGTTACACAGCTCTCCATCAGTTCCTTCACAAATAGAGGAACAAAAATATTAAGATAATTCTACAGACAGTCTAAACAGACAACAACAACCCATGGAGGATTTTTATGAAATAAAAAACAAACTCGGCAGGTTACTGCTGTTATTTGACATTTCATTGACATTTTAAAAGAAAACTACTACTACTTTGTCCACACTAGCCAGATATAGGTTTATGGCCTCACACAGAGAACACACTGTTCTGTCATTTTTTCCCCCCTCCAAATAACTTGGAGCAACTTGTACAAAATAAGATCCCATGAGAGAGATCATTGTGACAGACAGGGAGGAACCATAAATCTAAAACCTCAGATGAAAACATCCCAGAGCTTTCATTAGCGACAGAAAATCATCTCCTGTACTGTACATTGTTTCACTGTCTGCTTTGTCAGCTGCTCTTCAGTCTTGAATGTGTTGAAATCAAAGTGTATGGTATTACTTACTTACTGGAAACCAGTGCCACTGTGATGACTCTGCAGCTCACTTAAATCTGAAGTGGGCCTCATATCAGAGTATTGATCAGAGGAGTTAAAGGAAAGGCTTACTGCATGTTTTGACTTAAGAAAGTTTATAATGCAATCTAAGTTATTTCTAACCTGCAAGCTTGCATTAATGACACTTCCTTAATATCTGAAATCTCGCATAGCATTATAAAAATGTCTGCAAATTACCCCCATGAGGCTATCCGTTCATCATTAACATGCATCATTAACAGGACCAAAGGAGGTATTGTGGGACTGGAGAAAATAAAAACATAGCCACCACGGAAGAACAAAACAGAACCAATCATCATACTTGGCACGACAGGGAAAAGTTCTAATTTTAGAAAACACATGATCTTGCCTTTTCCTGGGTGTATCATTTGCAAAATTTGCAAGAAGTAGAAAAACAATTCCCTTGATTGAGCCTTAATTGAGGCTCCTCTCATAATAGCGCAGTATGCCTCCCTCTGTTCCCAGTCCTGTGCTGAACAGCTGAAATAATTTATTTGGCCATACTCTGCACTGCGATGCGAGGCGGAAGTCATTGTTTTGGCTGACAGGCAGCTTTGCTTGTTCTCCGTAACAACCTCTACCCCCCCTCTCTCCTGTCTGCAGCAGGAGCCCTGTGTAATTACATCCGAACTGTTCCCCTTCTCCCATACGCTTGATATCACCGCTGACATCCACTAACACAGCCCCTCCTATACTTCTCTCTCTCTCTCTCTGCTATTGGAGAGCTCTCTCACAAGCAAGTGTGCAGTCCTGCCTTGTCTTCAGTTGTGTGTGTAGTGCAGCAGAGCAGATGGGGAAAGAGAGGAAGAGAGGGAGTCAGAGGCACAGATGAGAGGAAAGGGGAAAGAGCATGGCAGACAGCTGAAGAAGGAACTTATATCCATGTGAACAGAACCACCACGACGGAGACTGTACAGCCGGATATTGATTCAAGAGGACAAACTGCTGAGTGTGTGGGGTAAGTGAGCAACTAGTATAAATCTACGACTCTGCTCTGGCATGTGATTATATGAACAGTATGATAAACAAAATTCAGTAGTTGTAGCATCGTGGTGATATGAAGTTAACAGTTATTAGAAGCATTACTGAGCCTCTTAAAATGTGACATAATTAGACAGTGAATGATGCACAAGGGAAATCTCTAGTTGTGACTGCTACGTCTTCAGACTCTCGGGGGAAGTTTTGCCATGAATAAAAATCCTCCTTAATCTCGTAAGAGCGAAAGAACGGAGGCTGCTTTCCACCTGAGGGTTGAAGGCTGTACCACAGCCAGATCAAACGCTCTGTGACTTTATCAAATCCACCTGTCACAGTTTGTGGGCAACCAGCTTTTCCATTACACCATGTCAGGGTATGGGAGGAAATCCCAGAGGGTTGGGGAATCTTATTAGCAGATCAGACTGATTGATAAGAGGTATGTTTGTGATTATGCTGTCACTTGCATTTGGATGTTGTTGTTTTTTTTAAGTAAAGCTTTTAAGCAAGGTTTAGCAACAGTTTGGTGGATCTTTTTGTGAGCATATGACAGCGTGTAACCCAGATAGGGAAAGAGACAAACGGATTAAAGACTGACTGATAGGAGGAGAGAGATTTAAGTGAGTCAAGTGAGTAATTCATTTGAGGTTATATCCTTGTGGTTCACAGGGCTTGTAGAGAGGATAGAGTGTCTTCTCACAGCAAGTAACTGCACTGTTTAAAACCTATTTTAGAATGAAGACCAAACCTCAGTTGAGAACTAGGGACGCCCTTTTTAAGTGCCAAAGATATTTAAGGTCCTTAAAAACTCACCAATATATTTGTCACAAACAAAAGCTCCTACTCCGAGCTGTGCTGCAGATCTCCTTTATAGTCGCTGATGCCAATTCTTCTTTATGAAGCCATGTTATTATAACAATCAATTACTCCAAAGTACACTGATGAGAATGCACATCACAGTAACATCTCAGATCATCCAATTAACCTAACCCAATAACTTCTTCAATAGAATACGAAACAGTCACATTATTATTGTTGTTATTACAGCATTTATTACAATATTACTACATCAATGTTGCCATTGTCAGCATAAAAAATCATTTGTCCTTTCTATCGCCAAAATCCAACTGGTCACAAAGAGCTAAACAGATATTTTTTCTGATGTTGTTTGCAACTGTAATGTGGGTTTTTTTTTTTTTTTTAATGAATTGAAAATGATGAGAATTGATAAGCACTCTCTTGCTCACTCACTGTGGCATAAGTTAATTGTTATTCACATTACGAGTGGTATTCTGATGTAAATTTATGGATATGCTAATTTACCAAATGGCAAAATAATAGCATTTAATTTTCAGTCTAGATCCTGATATTGTGCATCCACAATAGCATATGGCCCGCCTGTGCTGCAGATGTTAATTTGAAGGATTTTGTGAAGAAAAGGTGAGCTCATCAAGTACTGAGTGGCACGGTGCATGTAAAAACAAACCCTCGCAGCATCTGATTTGATGTAGAATTTGGGCTTATTTTGATTAATGTGTTAATGTGCACAGAACAAGGTGCAGTCACACTTTTGAGGTGTAGTTAAAGGCTTGCAGTACACCGGTGGCACACATGGAAAGTGGATGGGATAAGGAGGAATCTATTGTCATATTGTCATCATCTGTGGGCGCGTCAGGAACTGACTCAAGGCTAGTAACAATCACGCTCTGTTGATATCATCACTTTAAAAGCAATGCATCACAATGCCCCCATCGTACTGACAGTTATGGTAATATCGTCCAGATCAGCATCTTCCAAAATGAAAGCAATATTCTTGTCTGTCACAAAATACAGCAATCTAAATATGAATGTTATTTGGTTATTTTGCAGCAGCCAAAAGGTAGTTATGTCGAATTTAAAACAATGGATCTTGTTATTTAAATATGAGAACATTACACGCTGCAGATGGAGCACAAACTGTATCTCTGCCTTCATGTGACTGTGCAGTCAGTCAACCAAAAGTTAATCTGTTCATCTATACCAGTGGTGATCCAGCCAAAGACTCCACCCACTGATTAGTAGATCTTCAAGTGGGGGGGGGGAGAGCTCATTAGTAACGTCATCTGCTGTGGTGATCGGTTGGAATGAAACCCTGCAGACGTTTGGCTCAGCACGGCTTATGGTTTGCCTCCCCTCATCCGTACTCTGCTTTACTGTCCTTATTGCTACAATAAGAACATGAAAGGTGCTTGTGCAATTTTAAAGCTGTCTGTACGTAAGGCACAAATCGCAGTCACTGTAACCCTATTTCCCATGACACCCGCTACTTTGCCTGTACTTTTACATTGGTGCAGGGTGAGTTACTAAAACAGTACATAAGCGCAGAGACACAAAAAAAAAAAACTTTACTCAGGAAAGCAAAGTGCAAAGCGTCAGCACAAAGATGGGGCTGATACACTCATAAACATGTACATTTATTGGGGCGCCCTCATGACTTCATGGTTAAGAATCAGCTGATCATTAGCTGCAATGTCCCCTGTTATGAGTCCAGCTGGGGACCTGCGTTACATCTCTGTTCCCCCCTTCATTCATTATCTCTGTACACTGTCTGTAATAAAGACACAAAAATGTCCCAAAATTCTAAACCAACAAAAAATGAAATTAATAATATATATTTTTTAACTTCTTCATTTGGTCAATTTCTCTTTGACACAGAACACCAAAAATATATGCACTGAAAGATTTCTTCAAATTGATTTCTCATCACCAGCTCAGAGGCAGTCATGTGAACGACCAATGATGCTGCTCTCTCTCTGTGCATCTGATGAATGATTGTGTTGTGTTATGAAGAATGATATGTTAACTGGCTGACACACAGCTTGTTCCTAAATCCCATCTCACACTAAAATCATTCCTAATTGTTCTGTTTGTTCCTCTCTTACAGACACTGGCAGACACCCACTGGAATCAAAAGCAGTGTTTTGATAGTGCAGACTGCTGTGAAATCTACATTGCCAGAAAATGCTGCAAGGCTCATCTGTATGGTGAAGAGGTGACATGTCACCCTAAAGAAGCTAAAAAGAAAAAACAGAGCTTTGAGGAATAAATATTCGTCTCTGCGGTGAAAGAAACAGGAAGACTTTCCTGCTGTTGTCTAATCTTAATATGCAGCAAAACACGATGTGCACAGTGCCAAGGAACACTCCCCCTTTTGCACTCATAATACATATTGATTTTTATGCAAAACACTATAACTATAAAATGGAATTACAGTCCATAAAGTCCATCTCTGGACATAAGTAATCATAATCCAATGGATTCAAGATTAATTCTTGATTCTAGAAATACATCTGAATTCAAGACATACGTGATGCTAAGTATCACTCAGTCCCAATTAATGGACTAAATATTTAATGGAACCTACTTCGAGCTGGAGTGCAGGACTTTTACATTAAATGAATGTCCACTACATTCAAGCCCTTGCTGAACGAGTTCACACAATGCTGATCAAGCCCATCACTACCTAGTAAATCTCTCTGTATTTCATACTATACTGGCATATAGTAGTATAGTATACTACTATAGTAATATAGTATACCAGAGCTGAGGGGCACCCCTAGAAAATGCACACCAGAGACTTCAACCGGCCGAGCCGGCAAACTTTCAGTTTAGCCCTCTGCTAACCTGAAGGATAAAATGGGATAAAATAATTTAATGGTGCAGCTCTTCTAGACCTCTCAAATGTTATCAGACTGAATGGATCAAGTTCTGATGATAAAACAAGTCATTTTGTGTGGATTGTGATGCTCAAAACAATTTATCCACCATTTTACAGCCGCAACAGTAGTGATGGGGACCTGCTCACACATGAACTCATAGAATTGTAGTTCCAGACAACTACTATTTACTTTCACAGAAGGGGGAGACAGAAGTTCCTCACTGCAAGTTTAAAATTTAAAATATAAGCTGACAGACACTGGACATTATGGAATCTGAAGAGAGTCCGACAGGACTGTCCACAGCTGCATTGGTGGCCATAGCCTGCAACGCATTTGTTGCCATCCTTCTCCTTCTCCTGTGTCTTATCCTTTACCGAGCCTGCAGGGTCCCTTCCAGCCCAGAGAGGCTGCCGGTGCTGGCTCCGAGTGAAGGAGGAACCCAGCAGATGAACGAGCACAAGTACCTGTTGACCTGACTGCAGAGCGATGAGTCAAATGTAGCGATGAGTGATGGCCTAGGTGCACTCCCCCACAGAAGAGGGGACTGAGGAATTGACTGCAAGCAATAATCAGGCTTGTCCTTCATAGCTTTTAAAGTCAGCTGCTGATCTGATGGCAGAGCCATCGGGTGTGATGTCAGAAATGGCTGTGCCTTGCAGAGATAGCAAGGATGAATTGTGGCGGAGTGAGCAAACTATTTTTAAGCAGCCATCACTTGTCAGATCTTGTCCTTGGTTTTTGGCAAAGCGCATGGAAGAGTGCTGATGTGAATGTATACATTTAAGGCGCACAGACAGCTGGAGGAAGAGGACATGGGCACATGGATGGATGCAGGTTACACAGAAACAGAGAGAATGGAATGTTCAGTACACAAAGAGTGGTTGGTCTGTTGTTGGAGGTTTCTAAATATATCCTTTCATTTCATACTCTCTCCTGAAAACAGAGAAAGCCAGTCTATTGCTGAAAACAGGGACTTGAGCCTGTGCGGAGTGTGTGTGTGTGTCATTGTCACTCATAAATACCAGCGATCTGTGAGGCATAACGCCTTGCTGAGGGTGTTACATAAGGACTAGAGAGGCTTAGTTGAGATGTTGTGTCCTCTTCTATACTGACATCTGTTTGTGGCTGTTTGTAATGGCCCACTCACTCTGGACTGGTGAGAGGACTCATATGTAGAGGGGATTTATTCCATGGAATCCTACATATTGCAAACCAACTGCCAGGTTTCCACCACACATTAGTACCTAAACATTTAAATTGTATTGCTGGTTCTTCAACTTCAGACTCAACAAGGCATGCTGTAGAGTTCAAAAATTTATGATGTGTATTTTAAACTTTAGAGTACCTTTCAGGTGTTTAGCTGATGTCAGTGTAATCGGGTAAACAATAAAAAAGGTTAACAATTGTCAGTGAAGCCATTGTGCTCCCAACTGGTTGTATGAGGAGGATAAGGTGAAAGACCAAAAAAGAGGGCCTTGGTCTGCTTCCAAGTAGACTCTGTTGCAGTTCATTTATGGTGTTAACCACAGGATTTTGTGATTTTAGCATGAATTAAAAAGATGACCTACTATCAAATCTTCTAATCTAAATCTTCTGGCCTTGAACTCTCAAAGAAACAAACTTCTAACCATTTTTGTATAAGCCATGTACATGCAAATCATTTGGTCACTGTGGAAATATGCATGCTCATCAGTACATGAGAGTGAGGATTTTCCCTGATAAATCAGAACGCAAGCAAGAGTTAAAGCAGATGTGTATTGAGCTTGTGTTTTACTCTGTGTGTTTTGGCAGCTCCTTATTTAAAAGTAAGTGACACATCACACAGTAACTATCTAACACTTAATATTACAGTAAAATACACCTCTTTTTTTGTCCTCTATCGGGTTGCTACTATTCATATAATGAGGCTGAGACTCAAATAAAGGCTCATAATCAGTTATTTCTCTGTGAGTTCCTTGTGATACCAGAGAACATGAGTGCAGCATGACTTGTCAATATCTGGACCAAGTCAACCCAACTATGGGTGTGAAAGCACCCTTAGATCATCAGAATAATTTAAAATATGCTATATTGCTATATACATAAATATTCTACACATCGTGGCTCTATAAATAATATAAATAAATCACTGACACTGTTAGAATATTTTGTCAGGATTGTTTTTTCCTTTTCTAGGCTGATTTAATCCATTTGTCAGGTTTGAAAATGGCCAAAACATAATTTGAATAAAAGGTGACTTTCACTTTTCTCAAGAGGGAAAGTTTCATTTGACTTTATTGTGCTACTAATTGGATAGAAGAAGGTCATACCCCTCCAAAGAGGTTGTTGGAAGTGATTCTAGCAAATGCAGAGAATCCTGAAGTAGACCTCAACAATAATACAAAATAAATTATAACACTCCATCACAAAATAACTCCTGGTAAATTACATACTGATAATTCATTGCAGGAAGACTTTCCAATGCTGAAATTTCCTAAAACTGTAAACTTTGTTTTACTAGTGCTCTCTCTAACCATTAGACTGCTCTTCCACCAAACCCATAATGAGCTACATGTGGCTCCAACAATCTACAAAAGTGCAACATAAACATAAAGACATCTGACTAACCATAGAACAAACAGCTCTTTGGTCAACCCTGGAGTATGCTTCCAATTACTGCAGTAATGACATAACTGTCGCAGCTGTATTCTCATTACTATCACGGTCATTTGTTACGCGTTGTCTGTAAAAATGATGTTATTGAACAGCCCTCTCTTGCTAGACTTGTAGAGATGAAATAATGAATCACACTTACGGGAGAGAGTGCTGCATGTGTTCGTGGGAAGACATGAAGGGCAGAGAAGCTCTCTGTGGCAAAAAGAAAGAGAGCCCTAGACACGGTGGAAGCATTTGATTCCAGTAGAGTGACGGAGCAATGGGTGGTACTTTACTGAAGGACAAGATCGTTATGACAGAGAGGAATGGAGAAAAAGGCCAAATAAAGACAGACACCGCCATGACTCAAAGCAAAGTTCTCCACGTAGATGGGATATTAAATGGCTCCTAGCTCATCTCTGGATGGCTGCCCAGGACGACTGTGTGTGCCAGCCAAGATAAGTTGCCTGGATATGGTCCATAAATGCTCAATCTATTATGCTAATTTATCTCCTTGTTCACTTTCAGTAACTCTCCCCCCCTTCACTTTTTAACTTAATCAACTTGTACAATCCACACGGAATGAGTTTAATAAATCCCTGCAGACTTCTTCTTCTGAAGTCAGCCAATTCTAATGTTGCCTGTCTAATATGTATCAAATACTGCAGTATAATAAATGCATTATTAATTGAACATGAATGATTTATTAACAGCTAAAGAGAGAGCAGAGGAAAACATCTTTAATAAACATATACAAATTGTTTTCTTGTCATGTCGACATTGTTACTGATGCACAAACTGATTGACTGTGTGACTTTTATGGATGAGAGTAGAAGATTGTACCATTTTGCTGTGTTGGCGAGAGAAGCCATGGTGGCTACGTTAAACTGTGTTTTGCTCTGGTTCCCTCAGCAGACTGAGTAGCTTCTCCATCTTGGCTACTTCCACTTCCGGACCCTTAGGCAGCTCCTGACCCTTCTTCGCCTATACACAGACAGACATACAGAAATCAGGGTTTACTTGACCTTATGCTTACCAAGCACTGAAAGAGACCACAAACCCAGCAGGCAGGCAGTTAACATGAGGAGAACATGACTCAATCAGACAGAATTTGAAACGGATGCAAGGTCAGTAGTAGAACAGTTATATTACTGCATTATATAACCGTTTCTTTCCACCATATTGTGAAATGTGCCTTGAAGACACTGAGCTGCTGCCTAAATAGCAGCATTGCAAACAGCATATACAAAGGGATCTTCCAAAGTTGTGGTGTGAGAATGTTTAATACTCCTGTGCGTACAAAAGCACAGCTGCTTAAGAGTTATATTATGGCTTAAGATTTAAGTCTTGTGTAGCTGCAGGTGTTCACTCTGCTTCTGCGAGTGGATTTGACAGGTCTGTCCTTATCAAGGCTCACTCAATATTGTTGCAGGATTTCCTCAGACTGAATTTGACTTTGACTGAAGAGACCTGATATAATCTTGCAAATTTACTTGATTTAACCATTTTAATCAGGAAGGATGTAATGCACGTTAGGAGGGAACGTGCATTACATCTTATACCACTGAAAAAAAAAGAAAAAAGCACAGGTTTAACTAATAACATTAATGATGCACAATACCAGAGTCACAGTGGAACTAAAACAACACAATATAATGCAGCTATCATTTGTATTATTAGTTACATGTGTGCTTTTCCTGCTATGACATCACATATCATGTCTTTTGCAAAAAAGGTAAACATAAAGGATAAAAATGTTTTAAATGCCAGTCTGCATACTAAAAGCTATTGCATTTTTTAGTGTTGTGTTGATGGACACTATTTATCCCAACAATTCAAATATACGGCAACAAAAAACTAGACAGTCTGCTCAGTCACAATAAAACACTTGTTTGTACTGAATTTAGTTTGATGTCTATCTGTGCATCTTTCATCATATCCTGATAGTGCAAAACAATAAAATGCATTAACTAATCTTATGCTAACTACCAAACTAGGGCACTGTTAACATTAGTGCATCTGAATAATGTAGTTTTTATACTATTAGTATGGAAAAAAGGTGCCGCAACACTCTTGTACAAATGAGGGGTGACATGCTAACTCCTCCTTTGAAGATCAAAAAGTTTCAAGCGCTGCAGTATTCTTATATAACACTCACCTTCTATTTACATCTATATTTATATTTTGGTTAAGCTAATGTGAAGTCTGAAATGGATACAGCAAGGGGGCTGATCCAGACAGACAAGTGAGCACCAAATCCTGATGCAACATAATATCTCTGCGATGATGAATGGCTCAATAAAGCCTCCTACACAGCAGAGAGAAAAGCTGACTAGGCACAAACCTGCACTTAAAATGAATAAAAACTTCAAAGTTAATCAAAATCATATAAATTTGTTATATCTCAACATGTCAACTTGGGTTCTAAATTCCTGTGTTACCCTGCTAGTTTGCTTACTGCAGCAGTAAAATCCCAGACCAGCTCTGTCTATGTACTTCCTCTGTAATAAAGTCATGCATACAGATAGGAAGTCTTGGTTGTGTTTTAAGGCTCAGAATATTGTTCTTCCTCATGTTCTGGTGCTCTAATGTAAATGCAATGATAGAAGATTTCTGGGAGGCAATTGTGATAAATAGACTATTACAAAATAATGCATAATGCTGCTTTTAAATTGCATTCATTTGTGCTAATAAAGAATGAGGCAAATGACCAATCAGACTAACACAATCATGTTGCACACAGTTGAAGAGAACAGTGTACAGACAGGGGTCATTTACTGCCTAAGGCACTATTATGTGTGCACTTTTAGTTACCAAAACCTCAGACTTCCAAACACATAAAGTCAATGGATCATGATGTCAATGGAGAGCTCTATGAGATTTGGACACTTGGTCAAACACTGACCCTCCATAACAACACTACATACCTAAAGGCTTACACAATCCAATGTGTGCAGCATAACAGAACATAGACATATCATCACCTCATTACTGACTGTAGCGTTCAGGCTTACAACTGGGAAATAACTGCTAAGATCAGCACAACGGACAGCGCTCACGGCATTGTAGTGCACACTTCAGCAAGGTACAACCTGCAGTGATTTTCTGTTCCATACATGAGCTACAACTCCTTACCCCTCTGACCCTGGAAGCTCAAAACAATCAATTAAAAACTTTTTGATAAGCACTGCAAGACAAGAGAGAGGCCAAGTGGACTGGTTTAGTGAGAGTAAGGAAGCCAAGACGTTGGCTTGTATTGTCACAGTTGTTCAGTTTGGATTGCTAGGCCTCTGTGCTAGTGTTTTGGGTATATTAATGGGTCACCATGGCAATTGTGCTGGTTTTAGCAGGCTGCTGTGCCAATTTTATAGAACATATTGATAATATTTTGCAGTGGGTGTTTTTGCCTGATGCTTATTTGCCACATTGAGTTACAAAATGCTCTGAGCACTGTCAGTGGTGCTGAACTGTGCAATTATTCCCCAAATGTATGCTCTCGGGATACAGTCGCTAATGAGGCAGCAAAGGGTGTGTGTATGTGTTGTCATGCTGAACTCATACAAACTGCATTTATGCGTGTAGTTGAAGGAGAACGGTTCATGTGTGCAGCACCAAGGCCTGGCGATGACATGTATAATGCACAAAGACGTGTGGTGACAATAAATATGTGTTACTCCAGTTATTATAATTTCATCTAGTTTACATGCACTGACATGAACAACCTAAAGGACAACTGGAGAGCCTGCAGAGCAAAGCTGACTCTAAATGGGCCCTCATTAAAGTGTTGTGACTCGCTGTGCCATTTGGTTTCCTCCTGTGTTTAGTAAGGCCGGTGATTACGCCACAGCTCATTAACCATCATGTCATCAGTGGCAACAGTTATGTGGCAGACATCTTAAACCAGAGGGCCACTTGAACGCTCCATTTTATCTTAATTTTCAAATTGATTTTCAGTAAAATTTCCAATAAATAATCATTTCCATTCTGCTTCTCCTTCATGTGATATTTTCTAACAAGCTTATTTAATTACAAAGAACACTTGACTTTTCTGTGGCTAATTGTTAACTGGCCTAAATGAGAAAGGGAGAGAGAAATACAGGCAATTAATGATCCTGGTAATGAGCTGCTGAGGAGAGGGGGAGAACTGTGGCCTTCATTCCATTGTTATTTAGTGAAATTAGCTGGACTGAGTAAAGAATGAATCATCTGATTGGCTTTCATTGATGTGAAACATTAACAGATTGTTTACGGATAAAATGATACGTAAAGTGAAAGAACACACCAGGCTATACAAGTGGAGTGAAGGAGATGCTACTCCAAAGTGGTCAAAGATTTGTTACCTAATGTGTATAAACTGTATTTGTATGTGCCAGTAAAGCCTATTTAAAGACAAAGTGGCAAGAATGGCAAAGCAGTCGCATTTGAAAAAAACAGGTTTATCTACTCATCACTTACAGGCAGGCTTATAATGTACGTAACTCTGGAATAAATTAACTCAAATAATTGTTATGTAATTGAAACATAAAGTCCCTCTCTGGCAACTTGATAAGAATCTTACCTTGGGTTTCTTCCGGAGGTTAGGAGAGAGTTTGAGGCTGGTGACATAACCTCGGTCATCACCCACTATGATGATAGGATAAATGGGATTAAACTCAACGTGAGTCAGCTTGGTCTTCTTTTTGGACACCACTGGCTGCTGGCAGATAGCCTCATATTTGTTGACGTTGAGGTCAAAAACATGAACCTGAAAAAGATGAGTGATCACATCACTTAATGTGTTTATCAGTCTTTTTTTCCACATTTTTGGCTGGACGCAACAGCGGGGCCAGCCCTACACATGCAGTTGTCTATGTGTGTCTGACTGACTGAGTGCCGAAGTGAGTGATAAAGTTACACCATTAGTTGGCCGGGGTATTACCTGGGGACCTCAGGTGATTTAGAAACTACCTCCTCTCCCCCTACCTCTGTGTTTTGTGTGGTGCATTCACATGGGATAAGTGCAGTCTGTATTTTTCTCAGATCTACTGACATTATCCCGTTGGACATGTGTGACAACTTGACAGGCTACAAACTTTTACAGTATTGTCTCTAAATGACCTAAATACATAACTGTGATGGAAACAGAGGACAGCAGCGCGATGCAGAGCAACTGTTCCCTGCTCCGAGCTCTCAGCTCTGTTGTTAAATGCAGAGAAGTCGTCTAAACTCCTGTTTAAACAGGCACATACCAGTGTCTCTGCTGTCTCCTTCTCTACCTCCAGTGTGATCGACTTTTCGGCTGACAGCGCTGTCAGCAGTTGGCAGGAGAGATGCTCCCTGGTGCGTTTTGATTTTATAACTGAACTAAATACCAGGATGCAAATTTTTTATTTCTTTTGACACTTTCATATCACAAACGAAGAACAACAGCATTAAAATACAAGTCTTGTAGGTAACACATGAGACTCGTTTAGGCTGTTATATCACTTTAGTGCTGGTGCGCTTGCTGTAACTGCAGTAACTGGGCAGATATGAGCCTCCTGAATTTGTACCCAATGCTGTCAAAACTTTCATTTATAATTTCCACTGCGGCCTCCAGATGAATATTTAATATCCAGGAATTCACATTATGGACACAACAACTGATTATCCCTGTAAGAAACTGACCACAATTTTATACACCCATTCATAGTTGACCATGTACTAGGTTTTGACCTAGTCTCGTTTACATGTACAAACCTCAAATTGAACTGACATTTCAGGATTAGGGTAATAATACAACAGCACTCACAACAGTCACTAATGATGTAAATAAAAATGTAAAGGCTGACGCATCTCACTGATCATCACATTTGGGCTAGAGGATGTAAGTCTTCAAAATGTACCTCCAGAGTAAGTAAGTAAAGGCAAAATCTGCGGTAGACTTCCTTTTCTCATGCATTGAAGGTGACTTTGATGTGAGAAGAAGAATGGTGGAGCGCAAGCCTCTGCAAGGATGCAAGCCTGACCATCTGGCGCAAGAAGGATATTCCAAGTGATTCAATGAGTGTGCACTTCTGTCCGTATGTGTGTATGTATTTGTGTGTGTGTGTGTGTGTGTGTGTACTGGCAGCCCCAATAGACAACCACAGTCATCTTTATCCAGAAGGAACCAGATCACAGATATTCTTCTTTGTGCCTAAGTGCATTTAGACAATCTGTCAACAACAAATGAGCCCACTGCAAAGCGCAGCCCACTACTTTTATCAGAAAGATGACTGTGCCCAGGCCTCCAGGGTTCACACTGTCTATACCAGCATACACAAAGCATTGCAGCCATCTCTTGAAACTAATTATCATATTCTACCAGGGTATGACTTTTGGTAACCTCCATTACCATAGCCATTAGCTACAGTGTTTTGTTGTTGATATATAAGCCCTATTAGTCATGACTGATATCAGTACAGTGTGAGTACATCTGCAAATTGGGGCAGAGAGACATCTTAATGTATAAAATAATTCATCTATCAAAATGAATAAATTCAAGTTTTAAGTTTAAAAAATGTATTTAATCCATTGCAAACTGTTATGAGGTTATCAGGTTATAAGTTGTGCAAAGGGCACAGTCAAAAAATTATGAATACAATTTCTCTCAGCAAATTGAGTTACAAATGTAAGCATATATTTCACACCACCACAAAATTGTCTTGAGGCAGCTAAAACTGCAGTTATTATCAATTTAGATTGGTTAAGTGTCAGATCTTAATATCTCTCATGAGCTGATGAAGGCATACTAACTGAAATATGTGGCAGTCTAAGTGCAGAAGGTGAAGATAAGATGTACAAAGAGCATATATAGATTTAGAGACTAATCACAAGGGAATAAGCCTGGACTTCTCATTATTTCCTCCTGACACTTAAGTTCCTGTCAGCTCAGATGGAGATGCAAGGACAGAGAGAACAGAAAGATATTTGTATGCACTGCACAACTCCGTGTCAGTCTTACACCTCAGTCTGCCAGGCAAGTCATTATACTCATGAACACATGTACACATACACACTCACACACACACACGTAAAATATTGTGTCTTTGACATTTTGCAGTGTGGCAGCAGCAGCAGTAAATACACGTCAAGGAGCACACAACTCATGCTCAGTCACACAGTCTCTATCAGAAACTTGTCACAGAAAACGACAAATGTGTTGCAGAGAAGGGAAGATTATGCCGATTAATGATGAGTGATGAAGCCGGTTGAACTCCATCAGTGATATTCAACCGACTCATGAAGTTACGCCATTGGTCAGCCAAACGTCATCAGTTGGCTGAGTTTTGCCACTTCCTGTATTTATTGTTTCAAATTTAAAAGTCCTCTAACGTTTCATAAACTGTCCAGCCATACACTATGTTTTGACCTGGTCTTGTTTAAGAAAAAATGGACCAGTCACACTGACCTTGATCCACTCCACATTTAATATTCCTGTCCTTCCTGCTAATTTGAAAGTAGAGGATATTGTGCTTGTGGAATGTATGCCAACTGATGAGCTTTTAATGAGATTTTTAATAGCTGCTGAAAACTGCTTTTGATCCAGTTTCATAAAATAAATTACCATACACATGAGACCTAATATGCTTTCTAACAAAGTAATTTAATTGAATTTTATTTCTTTAGAAGATTTACAATTTACAATTATTTACAATTAAACAAAGTGCTGGTTTTATTCTGGGTTGAAGAAGCAGCTGTATGTGTTATCTGTTGTTTACTTAAACTTTATACACTATAAAAATGGGAAATTTGATTTATAGATGTGAATTTGCTGTGAAATCTGATATTTCCTTGCTTCCATGTCTTATCAAGACTGATATCTGGCTGCGTAATAATTTGCATAATGGTTGGTAAACTACCCACCATTATGCAACTGCCTGCGGTGACTGAAGACTGGCATTGGAGAGGATGGGGCACACATACACACACTATCCCATAAGGTGTCTCTCATATTGCTCAGCTCTCATTTCCTCTCTGTCACTCTCACTCGACTTCACTTGGCACACTGGACAGGAAATGTGACAGACACAACGCTGTGGACTTTTATAGCGTGGCACAGACTGGTGTGAAGACAAACAGATGGGGACAGCTTGCAGTCATACTAAGAAAATATGTAGAGATAAGCAAGGCGACATCCACTGAAATTACTTTTGGCTAGAATCAATAACCACTGGTGGGGCAGGAAGCTGCCTTTGTTACAAGAGACTGTGTTTGAACAAACTGCCTGAGGCTGTTCTGCATTAATCTGAGGTTTAGCCCATGACCATGACAAGGGTTTAGTCAGTTGAGTCCATAACTATATTATAAGGGTTATAATGAAGTAGGCAGCAGGTGGTAGATGGTGCAGCTGTTTGTCATTTCATGTGTTCTGTCAGGTAAATGTCATCCTTATGTTATCAAAGGTACACAGCAGATGTGTGGTGGTAATAATCACAGCCTTCACACAAAGCATTCAATAAATCCTATAAATCAGCCTATATCACCTGGAGCCATGAAAATATCTTATATTTCAAATGTCATGATGTAGACATGTATAATTATGTATAATCAATAAGTACACATGTAGACACTAAGATATGAAAACAAAGGAAAATCACTAATAAGGAAAAGCACTTCAATGTACAATCTATAATGTCAGATGTTTTATAAATCTCAGCACAGATTATGCACTGCAACCTTCACAAGACAGTCGCGGAAAGTTCTAAGCTACTAAACTACAAAGTCAAGCTGTGTGTTAGAAAAGATGACTCTTACTGTTCCATCTGTGGTGACAGCAGCAAATACAGTGGAGGAGTACGGAGACCAGGCAACATCACCAACAGCTGCATTCAGGTCAAAGGTGAACATGGGAGTGCTGGAAAAACACAGACACAAGGTCAGACATTAAATCTCTAAATGTTCATTTTACTGAATGAAATTCTACATGCTTCTGAAAATTCAATGTCATCCAAACTAAACAAGAACTCTTACTCATCAGACAAAGTTTGTGTTTTCAATCTAGTCTAGAGTCTAGTGGACGGCTATTCCATTATAAATTCAATAGGGCCAGATTTTAAAAACAGGAAATGTAGATGGGCTAGACATTTAAAACCTTTTTTTTAAAGAAGTCTCGTCCTGAATACTATTATAATAACAATCTGAGCCTGTCAGTGGCCAAACAAGCACTTTTAGTAATTGAGTCTTGAGGGTGTATGTGGTTTGTCCAAGTGGTGTTACTGTACCTAGCGGACCCGCTCACACATGCGCAACTCACATCCCTGTAGTAACAGGTAGAATATGATTCTCACAATGGTTTTGTTTCTTGACTGCTTACAGATTTTAGACTGAGCCCATGGTGCTGTAACTATCTAGACTACATAACATTTACAAATACTTTTGTAAATTAATATTACAATTAAAATATTAAAATCGCTATTAAAATAGCCTATTTAATTCAAGCTCGCTCGGCCACTCAGAGGTTGCTTCTGGGCCAGATGTGGCAAGCAGACCACTGAATGAATAGGTTGAGTCTTGAGTATAACTGTGACTGTTTGCACATTCAGTCTATCTTTTGTTTGATCCTGCATTACAGAAATAAAAAAACAGTACGCTTAATTTCTATGGTAATGGCATTGGTACATCTGTGAATTCTTCCTACAAGTTTCCAGTGCTGAAGAACCATCTTTAGACTCTCGTCCATGTTTATCAGTTACAAAATGTCCAGACACTGATGTCACATCAGGGCTTGGTAGAGAAAACATGTGGAGATGAAACAGAGGGTTCCTGCATACTGTTTCTTCATATTATTAACTTGTGAAATACCACTGAAAGCTATATGTAGATATGAAATATTTCTACCAAACACATACAGGTCTTCAACTATTAAGAAGGAAGGGTGTATGTGTATGTGTTTATGTGTGTATGTGTGTGTGTGTGAGAGAGAGAGAGAGAGAGAGAGAGAGAGAGAGACAGACAGACAGACAGACAGAGTAAACTATTTCGTTTGATAGGTTGTGACTTTGGTAACACAGGAGGCTCATAAGGCAACTTTCTATCCCCTCTCTGTTTGGTCTGGACACACATTGTGTTAATTTATCACGTTTTTGTGTTATTTATTGTTTGTGCTCACACTCCAACCACTGAGATTTCTACAGAATATTGGTGAGTTAAATTTCATACCTACTCAACACAATCTCTCTTAAATACAATATATACACATATTTGCACAAGACGTGGAGTATTTTCAGCACAAAATTGGATGAACCTTAGTAAACAATCAACCAACTCTTGCCATTATTTTCACCGGCCTCTCTTATTGATTTTGTGCAAGATGTGCCACAGATGACAGACAAACTGTGCTTCCATGCTGGTGAGCCTGTTTGATAAATAACATGCCCACTGGTAGGTGTAGGATATATCTGAAATTAGATGCAGAAGGCTGATAAATCTGGCCCGGGGTCTTTCAGTAGAGGGTTTTTATGGCAGAATGACACTGCACATACTGTAAATCCAGAGTCAGAGCAATTGGAATTCATAAATTGTGTCCAAGTTATCACTAGGCAGAGGTGCAGATTCGTCACGCTAACCTTTTCTGTGATTAATGGACTTGATGCAACTCTCTTCTATTACTAAAAGCCCTTCAGTTCATTCAACACTGGCTAACAACGTCTGACAGTTTTACAGGCTATAGCAGCCATAGCCATCAAACAAAAGAAGCAGTTACTGGTGTAAGATTTCATACTTCTGAACAGCATAGTAAAGAGTTTGTGAAAAGTTGTTTGATCCAGCCAGACCATCTCTGAGAAACAATATGTCTTGTATCTATAGGATGTAATGGATGATTCCTGATAACACTGCCTCTCATAATGGGTGGATGATTACTATCATTATTCAGTCAAGCTGTCTGTGCTGACAAGAAGTGGGAGGCACTGTGAGTTAGTCTAATAAGCCAGGAAAGTCATACTGGGTACATGATGAGAATGAGAAGGTAATGAAGATTAATATACTATATTATTTTGCAAAGATTATAAGAATTTTCAATTACCTTGTCCCTTCTTCACAGAATGTACAAACACATTTATACACAGAGCATTAGTAATGCTGCTAACCAAGGTTATATAAAATCAACAAACAGTCCATTAAATTGTTGATAAACTGAAATAACAATAAAAACTTCAAGTTGCTGGATATCCTTAAATGAACAATTAGCCAATGGACTCAGATCACTTTTTTTTACTATGTATTTGTATACATCTTTTCCCACTATTCGCCCAATTTGAAATGGAAAATTTCCTGTGCGCTGCGGTCATTGCCACAGCTGAACTCCCACTGTCACCCCGGGGAGTATACAGCCAGTCATATGTCAAGTTCAAAACACATGGAGCGATAAGCTTCTTTTTTGTCACCCACCAGAAAGGAGCTTCACAGGGAGACTGTAACACTCACAGAGACAGAGATCTCACCTTCCTCTGCAATGGGACCCAAGCCAACCAGTAGGACTCACATGTACAGCAACAAATACATGATCCCTCACCATCTTCCCACTGATCAACACTGCCAGTTAAGTCAGCGGCAGTGTTGCTGGAGATTAAACACTGGACTCTATGATGGTGGTTAAGTGTTATTACTGAACCTGGATAACAACATGCCACCAGAAAGCTACAGTTTTTTTTTGTAAACAGACTTCTAGATACAAAAAGTCCACAGACAAACACCAATGTAGAAATGCAATAAATGCACAAAGATGGAAATAAAAAAGAAGGTTTCTTTAGATGAAAAACTAACAATCATTTTTACAGCTGTAGTAAAATATATAGTATTAATATGAAGATGTAATTTCTAGCTGCAAGTATTCCCCCTCTCAGTCTATCAGTTGCCTTACTTGATGGTATGGTCCCAGATCTTGACGGTCCAGTCCGAACTGCAAGAGATGAAAACCTTCGGGTGGAAGTGGTTCCACTTTACTGCATCCACTGCCATGCTGTGGGCATTATAGGTCTCCAGGAACTGGCTAGAGTAGGTCTTGGAGCACTAGGGAATGACAGCAAAGTATTAATTTGGACCAAAGTAGACAGTGTAAACTCAAGCTTTCTCTTAATATTTTAAAGATAAGTCTTCAGTGACTGAATCCATTCATTATCTGCTTGTGGCAGCTGAAGTAAACAAGGTCTGAAACACCGATTAAAAGATTACTGGATTGTTTAGAAACTGTCCAGAAGAACTTATTGTATAACAAATACATCATGCGCATGACAGTACACATAGTAGATACTATGTTACTTGACTATTTCTAAATCAAAGGGTAATGCAGGTTTTCCTTAAGATTTCTCCTAAGGTGAATTACTTGAGGGTTTTAAAACACATCTCAAATAGATTCCTGACATAATGAATGATTTCTCACCAGCCCAGCAGGTACACAATAAAGTTACTTAACCACATTTTGCAATCCAAACTGTTATTGTTTTTGATGTTTTTATAGTAGGGTTAGTAAAAATGTTTTATGAAAATCAGAGAATAAGGAGTCCTAACTGTACTGAGAAGAAGAAACTTTTGTTAGATAATTATGCCAAATATACAGATATTAAAAACACACATATTTTCACTTCAAATCCAAAAATATTGTCTAGTTTAGTTACAACTGTGGCAGGATAAAATAGTACCCATGTTTTTTTCTGACTCATTTTTGTTGGGCAGGACATCTGGCACTGGAAAACTTTTTCAAGATATTTAAGTGATTTAATATTACACTTCCTTAAGGTTGGGGGGAAAAGGAATTGTCAACATTGGAGCAGCAGAAGCCGAGATGTCCTGACTTTTAGCCCCTGGAATGTGTCAAAAGTCAATGTTTGACACAAAGTGACTAAAATGAAGTAGCAGTCCCCAAGCAGAGATAACCTTGGTGACATCACTAGGACTTCCCTTACAGCACCACAGAAAAGAATATACAGTTGTTTTCACAGGTTGAGTTGTAGTGTTGATTATGATAAAATGTAAAAGAATGACAAGGACAACTTAAGTTTGTTCAACTGATTTTGATTTTGAGAGCTTTAAAAATAAAGAATGCTTAATGTATCTAGGCACATATAAATTGCCATTGGCAGCCGGCCAGAAGCTCAACATGCTTGATAGTTTCAAGACAAAGAGAGTAATAAAGTCCTCTGTGGTTCAATGTTGAATTGCCCTTTAAATTTCCATAGTTTGTATTGCAGTGTTAGATTGCAGGGATAAATTAACTGGACAATCTAGGACTAAACAAGCTTTATGGCTTGTGGGGACACCTGTTGCATTACTGAGCACTGGCAGTTGATTGCTGACCTGCAGCTACACAGGTGAAAGATTTTTAATTAGTCTTCCTCTCTGTGGGGATTGTGTGTCACAGAACCTTGAGGTGACAGACATCATATTTCACCATACACACAATGAGAGTGTGTCTGCCTACATTAGAGCTACGTGAGTATAGTGCAGCCAAAGTGTGCGTTCTCTTACACTCAGCATGTATCTAAGCCATAGGAAGTAAACATATCAGTCCTTTCTCCACTGATAACATTCAGCCCTAAGTTAAGAAGCCTAATGTCATATGTGTAATTTCTGTCTGATGCGAGAACAAACTGTGACACTGATATCACTGACAACACAAAAGTCATGTAAACAGAAACTAATGAGCATGTCAAGTCATTAAGTGCTGTTGATTTTAAGATGCAACACCAACACCACATGCATACACCATATACTCCTAACCATCATTAATGAAAAGAAAAAAAACACTGCTTATGCACCATGGTGTAAAGAAATCCACATTAGAATAATACCCACTTTATTTTTTAATGTAGTGAAAGGTCATCCAATGCAATTGGACTTCAATTGACTTCAATTGTTTTTGGGCAAACAGAGGTTGGATCTACACAGACAATACTTGTTTGCAGGTTGTAGGTCTCTGGTGGATCTTCAGGGTCAATTGTTGATCATGACAAAAGATTATACATTACTACCAGCCAAGAATGAACATAAATGCCTTATTATTTTTATGGCCACAGGAGAAAGACTTCCCTCCAGCACTAGGTTTACTTTTATAAAGATCAGCCAATTTCAGTGATGTGTGCATTAGCCAGTGAGCTATTTAAACACTTTTATGTAATTAAATCAATATAATGAGGGCACAGTAACTGCAAACGAATTAGACTTTTATGACTGTCTTTGTAGCTAACAGTAACAAGAACATGAAGAAGAAAAGCATAGAGAAGGTGGGAGGCCAGCCAAAAACCACCAGCTGTCTGATGTGGACAGAGAGAGTCTCTGCTTAAGGAGACTCATTAAACACGTAATGTCAAGACTGAGGGGCTCCCAACGGGCCACATGGACATGCACATATGGACAACCACACACGCACATGTGCACGCATGCACACACACAGACACAGACACACACACATCCACATACACACACTATTAATGGAGCACTATTAATGGGAACTTTCTTGCTTGTGTACCCTCTGGGGTGCAAGCCCAGCAGGAAATCTGTAAGTGCACCACAAACAAAATGAGCTTGTATTTTTCAGGGTAGATTACTGAGAGACAGCCCCAAGATAATCCTACAGTCATTAAGGGGTAGTACAGAGAGAAAACAACAACTGAACAACATCAGCAGCATTTTTACATCAAAAGTCATTCAAATAAACATAAACATAAACCTTCGTTTTGGCAATGTGTACCATTAATCATAGTCAAAACTGGTGAGTTAGACTGTAAAATAGGTTCAAATTTCCATATATATATTATCTGTTGTCACTCTTCGTTATTGAGGTTTTGGAAGACTTTATTGGCATTTTCAATCAGGCCAGATGTGACCTGTCATTTTTCAGTTTGTCCAACATAAAGATTGATGTCAATGATGATCAAATTATTGTCAACAAAACAGATGAACAATACTGCTACTCAATGGATTCAGGCAGAGGAAATGAGAAAAACACCTAATTAAGACACTTGTGTCCGAATGACTGAAAAGTTAAGTAATTTCTTGTATACTAGCTGCAGTAACTGTAGTATAGTAGTGGTGTATGTAGTATACAGAATACACAGAGTATTTGGTTTCAAGTATCTCCTGAGAAGACCTAAAATGTATATATTAATGTAAAATACACTGCACTTAAAGGGAACCTTTTGTATTTTTCAACCTGGACCATATTTCTCATCTTTTGGTGTCCAAGTGACTAATGAGGAATTTTTTAAATTGGCACGAATGCTTCAGCGAGCAACTGCGAAACGGGCTGCAATGTAATCTTTATACAGCCATTAAAAGTGCTAGTTTTTACCACTGACAGGCTCAGATTGTTATTAGTGTGTGACAGCATTATGGAAAGGACCATACAGAGAAATAAATGTCACACTGGGAGGAGTTTGTTGTGTTAGAGTACAGATAGAGTAGCCAAAGTCATGGCTGAATGAAGTGTTATTATAGATGATTGTGCTATATTTGTCTATGGCCATATATTTGTCCAAATGTAATATCATCTGTATTTTGTAAAATTAATTAATTATCTAATTAATTAACCTTCATAATCAATTAATTAAATATTTCTGTTATTGTATCACAAATAATGCTGTGGTCCCCTGCCCACTGGAGATTTGACTGCCTAAGTGGGACACATCAGCAACACACTTGATGTAATTTTAGATGTGACCTATGTCATCCAGCCAAATGTAGGACAGTGGAATACTTGATACATACCTTGTGTATTTTCCCCTCCTCAGTGCCAACTAGGAAGAGATAGTCGATCTGTTTATGGAAGTCAAACGATGTACCACATGCTGCAGACAAGAGGTATCAAGCACTTAAATTAGCCACACGTTGTTACAGACACTGGCCCGATGTACTGGACCAAAGAAAATCTGAAGAGATATAAGATAATATTTAAAGCGTAGGACATAAGATTACATAAGATTACACAACACCAAATGAGAGAGACCTTACCGATGCTGGGCTGCTGTGTACCTTCTGGCCCTTCGGGGACAGTACCATTCAGTGACAGTCTGATAATGTCTGTAAAGACCAGTTCATTCTGCAAGCAGGCAAACGCACTGTGATGCAGTTGTAGATATATACACATATACACAGTTAAAAACAAAGTATTGGATTAGCAAGCATCTTGAAAGTTTGGATATGTATTCTGTTGAGATAAAAGTAGATGAGGGCCACAGAGAGAATATCTGTAAATAAATATACTGTGTATATCAGTAGATTTTCTTGGCTAACCTTGACAAGTGTCCAAGACACAACTCGACCATCAGATGACACAGAATAGAAATTGTGATTGTTGTCCATGTCATCTTTCTGCCAGCGTACCTGAATGAAAAACAACAAAATAATAAATAAATCTACTGAAAACAGAAGAAAATGGTCGGTGTATATGTTTGAGTGGTGAAATGTGTTTGATGAAAATATTATCTGACATTATCTGACAAACAAGTTCATTTCATATGGTGTTTCCTTTATTAGCCAGCACATGAAATTATGTGTTGTATGCAGCATTGATGTCCACTTCCACTCAGAACTAACTGGTTTGGGATAGCTCTCAAAATGGCAAACCTACCATGAGAACACACAAATTTAGAGAAGACACTGGAAGGGTGGCATTGTTGGAATTGAATGAACAACACACACACACCCTGAACTCCAATCACTCTATCCACCTCTGCCTCTTCCCTCCTCCTCACCTGCCACACAGGGTCAGTGTGCTTGCCAGTCTTAGCAGTACTCTTATACACAGGCTCCAGTCCCTCCTCCTTCAAGTTGTAGACAGCCACACAGCCGTTGTAGAAACCTACCACCACCAGGTAGGAATGCTGCTCATGGATGTCGAGGCACAGGATGCTAGAATTGGTGGGGTAGATATACTCTGGGAAGGCAGAGTTCTTCAATGAGTAGAAGACAAGCATGCCATGCCCCTGTTTACTGAAGTCGTCTGGCCAGGAGAGGGACAGTGGATAAGGGAGAGTGGATGGGAGGAGGCAGAAGAAATCAGGTCAAATACCAACTATGCCTTATAGAAAGTGATAATTCAAAATCTGATTTAATTATGTAAAATTGATGGGATGCAATCAGATATTTACATAACTGCTGACTTATGAATCCTGAATTTTCCTGAATACTTACAGGATCCCATTCCTACAGCAAAAAGGTCCTGATATTTCTGATTCCTGTTGAAGAAAGATGCGTGTATCAGTCATCATCTTTCTTGTAACAACACGGGACACACAATGTCACACAGATGTATAGAATAGAGGTAGAGGTACACCATCACATTTAGTTTTAGAGTTGTTGAGCAAACATACCAGCAGAGGGCAGTGACGGACAATCTTTTGGCTTTGTCATATTGGAACTTCCACAAAGGAAGCAGGGTGCCCTCCTGGTCCCTGAACTCATCAGAGGCATCCTCAAAGTATTTGAAATCTAAAAGTAGGGCAGAGCGAAGAGAAGAGAAGAGAAGAGAAGAGAAGAGAAGAGAAGAGAAGAGAAGAGAAGAGAAGAGAAGAGTGTGACAGCTTAAATGATCAGTGATATTGTGGTTTATTATACTGTCATTTGATATGTTTAATTGAATATACCTTGAGCTATGTCATCAAATGTATTCTGATTGACCATCCGTTCAAAGATCTTGGTTGCCTTGGCCACTTTGGTGATGTCATCGCTCTATAAAGGAAACATGGCATAATATAATATAAAGAACAGGCTGTAACAAAGCTATATTCTTAATAAATTTTGAGTTCTCATCAATTAACCATAGAATACAACACTGTGATAGTAATATCAAGACTTCAAGGTAAATTTGACAGCCATGAGCAATGGATTGTATTGTACATGTGGCGTGCTTCTAATCTGTGATGCATGTCCTATCGGAAAGTCAAACACACGACGGCTTGAAGTGTAACATACTGAAATCGAATGTCACAGCAACACAACATATACAGATATGTAAATAATATACAGATTAATAATTGTATATATAATAAATACAACATAGGGGCAGCAACCTTAATATCAGATATAAATGTAGAATTGAAGGATACATATATTAGATACATGTGTACAAATACAGTCAGAGAAGTTGGTGAGCAGGCAAGTTACCTGAGTTTCTGTCATCATCATCTTCTTCTTACTTCTGTCACTGTCTTTCTTTGATGGTACAGCTTTCAGCTTCTCTTTGTTTTTTTCTTGTTTCTGCAGCTCCTCCACATACGCATCATGGATCTCCCACTGTAAAGAGAAAGTGGAGTTATTACAGTCATCCCATATAAGCACAAATATCCACTGATGCTCAACAGTGTAGAAACAAGTCTGACCTAAACATTTCTTTTAAACTAGTCAGGGAATTCACAGACCTGATTAGCTGTGGCAGAGAAAATGCTGCGTGGAGGAGGTTCTGTCTGGCAACTTCTCTCCTGCGGGAAAATAAAAATGACTCAGCTGAAGCTCCTGAGGCACTAGGTTATGAATATTTTATTATATGCACTTCAATATCAAAACTTCCCTTTTGTAAAAGTTAGATATCTCAGCCATTATGTAAAATACTGTATGTGTGTCACAAGACATAAGGTGCCCCTCTACTAGGTGACTAGCTACTCCCTCCTACCCTCAGTGGGTTATTGAGGGTCTGGGAGGCCCTTTCACTGAAGTTGAACTGGTTAGTAACTTTCGGCTCCTTCTTGTCTGTTTTGGAAGCAGCGCTGTCGGGTCTGTCTTCTTCCCCAGCTTCCTCGACGTCCCCTCCATCCTCTACAGGGGTAGCCTGTGGAAAAAGGAAGTTTTGTTGCTCAGATCACACTCTTGACCAACTGACCTTGGACAATGCAACGAAACATATTTTACCGGGGTTTCTGGTTTCTCCTCATCAGGTTCTGCTCCAGCGTCAACTGTTGCAGTCTCTGGACACATCAGAAACATCAAACCATAATTTGACAAATGAGGACATCACTTATAAGCACAGTTGTTAGAGTTTGTAAAAACAGGGCATTTCTTGAATTTGATGGCACATGTTTTAAGCGACACCTTGTGGTACCAGCTGTGCACTACACCAGAGGAAAAAAAAACAGACCTGCAACAAAAACACACAGTGGAACTGTAACATTGTGCAGATGTTATGAATGACATAACAATTTTGGGCATGAATATCAAACAAAAGCATTACAGTTCTCTGTAAACACAGAATATTATTGTAACATGTTGCATTAACTACCCTCAGGGAGACCCTCCTTGGCCCTCAGTCTTCGAGCCTCATCTGAGTCTTGATGCAGGAGACTGCCCTCCAAGACAAAGTGAACAGCCATCTGATCCACAACACTGATAGGCTTGTAGGAACGTTCCTGGGAAACCCAACAAGCAATGATGTGAGGAATAGTAAGCAGAGAAACCTGTTAGTTTTGTTTGTTTGTGGTTACGAGAGAGGAAAATATATATTAATTCAGACGATATCAAAGAAATCTTTATAAAAAGCACAGGAACTGTTTAAAGGTAACTGTTGTGTTTTAAATATGAGGGGCTGACAGGTACACAAGACCATCTGCCTTTCTCATTCTACAATATGAGTTGACTTCAGTATGGCAGCGATGCCTCTACCTACTGCCAGTGATGTGAAGTTATAAGCTTGGTTGTAACTTCCTTACCTTAAAGCTGTAGCGGACAATATTTTGGGGGGCATGTGGGTTGTTTGCAGTCAGGATCCTTGTGATTTCCTCTTTCAGCTCCTAGCTCCAATAGAAGTGTTGGTTGCAAAACAAAACCAATGACCAAGAGATGATAATGAACAATTCAAGTTGGAAAAAGGAATTAAGCAACAGCAACAAAGTCTAAGCCTTTTTTAGTTGTCTTGAACTTGAGAAATGGACATCTCCCTTTTTTCTCTTACAGCCTCAGTGAGCTCCAGTTGATCTGCAGGTTTAATGAGTGCTTTCCCATGAGACCACTCATCCCATCCATCACCATTGTCCGCACCCTCTTCCTCATCCTGGAACGTTACATAAAGAAGAGTTTCACGTAAGTTATTGGTCATATAAAAAAATGTCATCATGTTGTAATAGCACATGTTTTCTCATCAATCTACAGCCAGACAGATGCCAAAATTCAGAACTGTTGTCAGTTTATGGAGTTGTGTAACAGGCTTGTTGCGACAGGTACGTTACCCACCTTTTTCTTGCTTGCAGCTTTGGCTGGCTTCGCACCAGGTGCCTTCTGGACATTTGAGCCCTGTGTGAAAACAAATGACAATCAACTAAATGAGTAGCTCAAGCATTGTGGAAAAAACACCGTGAGCTTTCTTAAAGTCGATAGTACAACTTCTACTAACTAACGTTATTCAGTTATTGAGACGTAACGCTATCACTTGCTAACAACGTTGACATTTAGCTAATATTACCTTTTTCACAGATGCTGCAGCGTTACTGTTCGGCCCAGGCATTGCGAAAAGAGTCAATAGTTTAGGTGTTTAGCTTAGGCTAATATGTTTTTATACGACATAAAGTATTAAGGAAACTTTTAAATTGTTAAAAACAAAAGAGGAATCGCTTTCCAGCAGCTGCCTGCTGCTGTATATAGGTTGCCAAGACAACCAGCCGTCCAGGTTGGTACTCAAAGAGGATGTAGATGGTAGTAAAGTCAAGATGGTAGCCTACAGGTGGAGCTCACCCGTCGATTCCCGTCGTTTTCGGTGAATTATATGGCATTTGTATCGTATCTGAAAGCTACTTCCCAGATTTAACTTTTTAAAAAGCGCTTAATTCCTATTCTTCATAATGGGGCTATTCCTATGTTTTTGAGTAAGGGTGAACGTAGTGGAATGACACAAATATAAGACAGCTTGGAAGGCAAATAATGATAATTTCAATCGTAAAATTCAGTTTTCATTCATAATTTGAAAACAAGTAATGACTTGTCTAAATGTCTTTATTATATATTTACATAACGTACATGGATTTGCTTCAATACGCGTTTCAATATGATCTTCTCTGTGATTGGACAGATTTGTCATGAATATTCTATAGACCCGGAAGTGGGGCGGTGCTGCTGTTTTGCAGTGTCGAGTCACCTCTGTCAGGATGGAGGAAAACGAACTGCTACAATGCTGAATAATAACGACGGATCCCGTCAACGGAGCATCATAAACCGGGACACTTAGACAAAAGTCGGCGTTTATCTTCAGTGCTGCATCGTTTCCACTAACGCTTTGCCAAAATGATGGAAGAAATCGACAGGTTCCAAGTACCTCCAGTCAACGGAGAGACACAGCCTTTGGTAAGAAAGACAAAAACACATATGCAAATCATTTCTATTGAAGGCAACGGTTGTTGGTTTTTTATCTCGTCTGGCTGGTTTATCGTGACAGCTGTGCTACAAACGGCGTGTGAGCTGACCGACAGCAACCGACAGCTTTGGCTCAAACTGAATCTATGTGATGCGTTATATTGATTATCTGCGGATAAAATAATAACGGCTTAACCTCCCCATATAGAATGATTACATGAACAAGACGTTTAATTATTAAATATTACATAAACTTTCAGCTTACTGGATCACAGTAATTCAACTACGCACTTAACTGAAATATATATTTATAATAAACCCACGTCAGTATGCGCTTGTTTACATCAGTAGCAGGCATAGCTCACAGCTTTTACATTTCGTCATTTGGTGACGTGTTATTTGGGTTATTTGGGTGTTTCGGGATGCACTGCAAGCCTAAACGGTAGCGTGAGTAGGAGCCCTGTGTCCAAACCTCATACTGCAGGCTGCAGCACTGATTACTCAGGCTCAGGCAGGCCCACTGTAACAGAATATCCTTCCTCCCATGAAATGTCATATGACAAGTTTCACATGCTAGAATATTAGAACTGATATACTCCAACACTAGGAAGTCATCAGTGTTTTCTGTGCTTTATTCTTTATAAACTCATGGGTATATCTCTCTGTGTTTGGATGCTATTATTATACAGGCCTACTGAGCACACTCTTCAAGATCTGAAATTATATGTCACCAGAAATGAATAGTTCCGCTGCTCTTATTCCTTACATTTAACGTTGTGCTAATCTTTTATTTCAGCAATGCAGTTTATCATTACCATAGACCCTCCACACTTCAAACAAAGCAGCCTCAAACAGCTGTCCCTTTTTAAGTATTTGCCTTGAGGGGGCGGGGGGGTTAGGCAAAAGCAGGGCTCCAAGTTCTACTGTTCATATCACACCCATGCTTCTCCAGCCCTACTACCCTGGGGCTTAACTCCAGCAGATATCACAGAAGAAAATACTTTCTCCAGAACAGAAATTCTGTTTTATTATGCAGCAGCAATTGCCTCTCCTCCATAAAGATTTGATCAGTCTCCTCTCATGTGTCATCCAGTGAGATTGTATCCAATATCAGAGATACTTGGCTTTGAGAATTAAGTGGCTGCAGTGTGTCTGTTGTCAGCACAAAGCCTAAAACTCTTGGAAAAACCGCATAGTTTATTTTTGCCACTTCATGTAATTAGTGTGCTTGAGTCCAACAACACTGTTTGTCTCTTCACTATAGCCCTTTATCTTATTTGACACGCTTTACATTTAAAATAATATCTGATTATGTCAGAATCACAGTTGCTGTGGCACACATGGTTTTGCATTTTAATGCTAATAACTTCATTGTAATTCCATGCATCAACTTGGCACCTACCTCCTCATCGAGAATCAATTTCACACGAATCAAACCAGCTTTAAACAGACTTTTGAGTGACATAAATTATTGAGTTATCACCTATCATCAATGAAAGCTTAAGATCGAGCTTAAGATTATAAAATATATACACTTATATTTCAAATAGCAATTCATTCTTTGAAAGCAAAACAACATTGTGTCCTGACAACTACTTTTACAGAGCATCCCATTACATAACACATGGACAAGTGATCAGAAAATGATTGCTGCAGTCTAAACCTAATTATGACAGATTGCTTTGCAACATATTGAGACTGTAATATAGCCCAGTTGCCATTATTACGCATAAGTATTGCTCGCAAGTGTTTTAATGGTCACCTGATGTATCAGTCTTCACTGTGATTGGCCAGTGGGAGGCCATGATGTATAATCCTACCAATCACTTGGTGTCTGTGCTGTGTCAGCAACCTTGTGGCTCTTCATCATCAGAGGCAGTAAAGGAGTCGCTAACAGGAGGACAGGCTGATGAAACTGATACACAGAGAGGTCATTTCATTTATATGATGTTGTATGTATGTGTGTGTGAATGTACAGTATGTGTATGTGAATGCAGGTTGAAGGTCAGAGTGACGGACCATATTTTATGTTTAATACATAAAAAAATCTATATGGCACCCCACATGCCATAGGTCAGGTCTCAGTCATTTGTTAGTGACTGTCAGCACTCAGCACATGGCCATACCAAAAGTATGGTAATGACAATAAACCATACAGCTACAAGGATTTCATTTTAAAATTGTTTTCAGGTTTAGGAACTTTAAGTCGCTTTCATTCATGCCAAACTTCTGACTGATATATTTTAAGCTGCTATATTATACATGTAACGTGTTTATTGTGGGCTACCTGCTACTTGCTATCGGTAATTATGCTGTCTTCTACTTAAGAAGCGTCAGGGAATTCTGTCACAAACAGCTTAATTCTCAATCCCTTTCATTATTCACAGACAGTTTTGCATAACATTTCAAAGGGATGTATTTGACAGACGATATGACCCTGTCTCATCACAGAGTCTTTCAGTGGTGGAAGGAAAGTGTGAAAAACAAGAATGAAAAAAATCCTGCGGGTAAGCCTAATGATGCCAGGGAGGGGCCTGCCACAGAACAGAAAGAGCTCATGTTTGTGCTTGTTATGGTGGGAATACCTCATCTGTGTGTTGTGCTTTGCCACTGTATTCAGTGTTGCAGCTCACATTAATTATTCCAGCTAAGTGAATAATGCCTCGTGACCAGATGAGGATGAGACTGTTGTATCCAGTAAAGGTACACTTGGCCAATTCGGACTGCAGTCAAAGAAGAAAAAACCTCAGCCTGTCTTTTTTGTTTTTTACCTTTTATCTTTACAGCATGGCTGGGTGATATCACAATATTTTTGACCAAATACCTCGGTATAGACATTGCAACAATATTGTAGGGATTATTGTAGGGACTGTTGGTGCTTTCACAAAATATTTACACAATGAGATTTTAAATAAATAATCATCAGTCATGTGGATGTAATGACTAATATAATGACTAATATAATGTAGATATAAATACAACAGTCTGGTGAGTTTAGAAAATGACATCACTTTACTGTAACGCAGCCCTTAAAACCAGGAAAAGACAACACTTATCACATATCACAATATTGATATATTGCCCCGCCCTACTTCACAGTGAGTAGGCTACATGTGCAAACAGAATAGTGCATATCTATGCTGTTTTACAAGACTGAGTATTGGCAGCATGTTTTTAAAAGTGTTACATGAAAATCGATATGCAAAACAAGCTTCTCACTGTCCCCCGCTAAATACTCATGAATTTTTCATCAGGCCCTGTGAGATTGATGAACTCGTGGATTTGGCCTAAATTCCTGTAGTATTTCACAATAAAACCGTGAAAAGGTTTTGATCAAATAGATTCGTGCGTGTCTGTGTCTGGATCAATTTATCTTGTAATCCCTTCACACAGTCTTCAAAGACACTTCAGTATTCATTTTTTATCAGTTGCCAACATGCCCATGCCTGTTATGACACACAACATTTTGACTATAAAATCATTTTAAATGACTAAAATATTTAGACAGTTCAGTAGTGTACTTTACTGCAGTATACAGCTGCAGTCTGAACATAAATGGAACTTTTAACTGTAAGTTTCAGCTCCAGTCATTTAAGTACTTAGAGGATTCTTTAAAAATAGCAGCTTATTCTCTGGGGTGAATATAGGGTTATTGAAAGCCGACTGCCTGGTAGCCTTCGTCCATGTGGCCTGTGGAGTCCTACAGAATGCAACAAGGGGAGGCCTGTAGGATGAACATAATGTGGAGCTCTGTCAGCAGAGCAGGCCAAGCGCAACCCAGCTCCCCTCTCTCAATCTGGGGAAACCTTGGCTTCAACAGCAACCCCCTCTGTTCTCCCACGGCCTCCTCCCCATGCCATCACTGCTCACACATAAAAGAGACGGAGCCAGCGACATAGGAAGAACACTCAAGCCTATTGATGCCGCAAAATAGTAGTCTACAAGCAAGGGAAATCTCACTGGAGTATTGAACACAAGCATGATATAAAGGGAGCTGATTTTCTGGGCTTTCATTTGCCCAACGTCTACTGTTAGCCTGGTGATAAATCACAGGCACTTACAGTGCAGAGTTGATTGCGCCCCCAGGACTGTGTTCAATTTCAGGTTGCCAAAGGGAGTATAGCACAAGTTGACTGAAATTGTATTACTAGAAAATAACTTTGGGTCCAGGTTTATTAGCAAACACTGCAGCAGTGACACAACTAGGATCATGAAGACACAGGGACTATTGTATATACTGTACATCTCATTTTTGTGGAATGAGATTAGCCTATAATAAAATACTGGTTTGAATCAAAGCTAACATGCTTGGTTGTCTCTTCTCTTTTTTTAGGACCCAGCAGCATCCTCCACCTCAGAGGCGGACGCTGACACCAAAGGAGAGAGTGTGGCCATGAGCTACAAGCCCTCACCACTGCAAGTCCAAATAGGTACCACAACCATCACACTGCAAATCAGCATGTGACAGAATTCCAGACTAAGATTCAATGAGATAAGAGTAGTAAAAAATGGACAACAGTCACTGCAGGCCTGCCATAGCTACCACAGTGCAATGCAGGTTTGCTAAACTCCATCATGAGAGGTCAAAATAAGTACACAACATTCTGTTCAACATCAGTTTATATACAAAACTAAAAATATTCAGTGGAAGTATTGTATGACAGTGAAATTATATTCCCCAGCCTCCCAATATATCTGTTCTATCAGAGGTGTCGGAACATTTCTGAGCTGCCTCTGTTATTGTTCTGCCACCACACTGTGAACGCCTTTGTCGCACTCAGTATTCCTCATTTTTATTTAGTCCTAAGGGTTGTGTTCCAAAATAGCTGGCTGAAAAATATTGCTTCCTGAAACCCACCAAAACATAAATGGTTCCATCTTCCAAAACCTGTTTTGAAACTAAAATTTTAAAGACTCAACCACTGGCAGCATGCAGGGTAGAAGCCATACTGAAGTCATGTGATCATGTCTTTAATATGTATAGTTTCATGTGCCGGCTATATAAATTGTTTTTATTTTAAACATGTTTGGTAACTTTTTTCAGGAAACAAAATCAAATAAATATGTCATTGATGGTCATTAAGTTGAGTTTTATTGATGCTTTTACTGATGACCTCACATCCTGTGGTTGCCCAGAGAAACAGAGGGACCTTGCCAGGAAGGGATCAGTGAAGAATGGCACTGTGGGCAGTCCTGTCAATCAACAACCTAAGAAGAATGCCAGGACAAGGTAACAGCCTCAACCGCCTGTTTGTTTCTCTGTTATGTTGACCAACTCAACCACAAATGTTACACTTTGCATTAATTAGCATCACAAGCAATATGTTTTTGTATCTTCTGCTTTCCATTCGATGCAAAACACCACAGCCAACTGAAATGCAAAACATAAGGACAGCAAAGCCGCTACTGAAAGTTTTACTTACTGCCAGCCTTCTGTGGACGCCATTAGACTTTATAACGCAAACAGTGTGCAACAAGGCTTCTTCGAGAAGGGGAATTTGTTGTTTTCCATGAGTGTGGATGGTGATAATGGAGTCAAAGCACTGAGCAAAAACCCAGGACAACCTCACAGTATTGACAACTGGCTCATCTGTCTAATCCCACTCCCTGCTGGATTAGTGGAAATATATGAAAGGCTACCAACTGGTCTGAACCCCGAGTCTCTGAAGCAGAAAGATAATCTGGCCACGCCTGCAGTCTGAAGGGCACAGATTTGCCCCATTTTTTTTTTCCTATTTTTGTGGCCTTTAAGGAGAATACCATACTCAGGACAATAATCAAGCACATGCCCTCCATGATGTGAAATATTTTTGTAAGAATATAGTATGCTACGTTGTGGAAATTATAATAGACATGTACTGTGTTGTAAGGGTTTATCCATGTTTTGATACTATTGACGATTTGCGCTTTTTCAACAATGGTCATTCAATGTATTTGGAGTCTGTTGTTAACTCTATAAAGTAGTTCTTATTGTTAGTGGCAGGGTCCGCCATTCCCACACAGGATTCAAATTGTCTTCACACGCACAAGTTATTCACAGGAAATAATGCAGCATGTAATCCAGTGATCACAGTCAGTGCTATTTCCTGTGACTAGCTTCATCTTGTCCTTACTCTCAAAAATCTGCAATGGCATCAGAAACCTGTAGGTGAAAGCACAAACAGCTCTTGCAGTCCCATTTCTTAGGAGATGAATGTCTGCTACCTCATAGACTACAGTGTAGCTAGTATAAAAACTGTTATTTCTGTTCTTTTTCAGGTTGGTGGTACCAAACAAAGGCTACTCCTCCTTGGACCAGAGCCCAGATGAGAAGCCCCTCGTAGCACTGGACACTGACAGGTATGTGCAGTTCATAATTTCTTCGCATCAGCTTCTACAACACTAAAAGATACTTCAGAAACAGACAAGCTTGCCTAAAAGCAGGGGAAAAGCAGAAATTGGCTAACTTACTTCTGTCATGATGGTATATTAATCCATCGAGCAACTTGAGAGAGTTCTTAACAGACGGGATCCTAAAAAGGGGCAAAGCCTCTACCAGGGCACGGGATTAGCGGATAGCGGGGTGAGGATTTGGACGGGGAAAAGCGGCTCAGAGGGAGCGCTTGCTTCCACCCTATACCAGCAGGTCTGCATTTGACACAGATGAGTCCCACCCTTTGTGCCCTTTGTGCTACATGAGGGAGACTCTCTCGTGTGAAATGAGCCCTCTGGTAACCAGTCAAGCTTACATCATGGATTGCATCATATAGTTTCTGTGACAGGATTTCTGACTCACAGCCACACAGGACACCCGTTTGTTTATTGTCCACATTTAGCTCCACATGCACACACATTGCACAGTGTTACTCTGTTCTATGTGCTTTGACTGCATGAAAGGCTGATTAATTATTTAGGAACCAAGAGACTGCAGCAGATTGTTTTTACAAGCTAAAATGTTAAATCTGTTTACCTTGGAAATGTCAACACTTTATGTTCACAAATTACCCCGTCTACCAAATCGAATATGACATGCAATTGTTAAATAATAGGAGCAATTTTATAGTGTATTACTATTGTTTCAACCCTCGTCTTTTGAGGTCCTTCTGTCTAACTGCTGATGTCTCCATTTTTTACAGTGACGATGACTTTGACATGTCCAGATATTCGTCATCAGGATACTCCTCAGCCGAGGTGAGATGTCTGAGGGACCAGGTATCTATACACACATTATATTGTAGTTGATACAGTGTCATTTGGTGAAACCACAAACATCAGCACCTGATCACCCAATCCCATCGTCACATCGGTTCCACGAGGTACATGTGCACCCATTGCACCATTGTGATACCCAAATATTTATAATCACTGAGTGTCATCTGTAATGATTTAGCTATAATTGTCATCCGAAGAGGTTGTTCCTTGTTATTTTTTTCCTCTTGGAATGTTTTTTTTGTTTTTCTTGCCTCATTCCATTATCACCAAAGACCTGATTGTACTCTATGTTGCTTTTCTGTTTAATTATAAAAATATAATTAATTGGGCTCTCACCGTGTTTTTGAACATATATGATGAATGTTTTAGAATCAGAATTCTTAATAATTTCATTAACGAGCTCATTCCTAGCTTTTGGATTTGGCAAAAGCTTCCTGAAGCTCTGCTGATACTCTGTCTCCTCTTTTGCTCCTGCAGCAGATCAACCAGGACCTGAACATCCAGCTCCTGAAGGATGGGTACCGGCTTGATGAGATCCCAGATGACGAAGACCTGGATCTGATCCCCCCAAAAGCAGTCAACCCCACCTGCATGTGCTGCCAGGCTGCTCCCTCCACAGCCTGTCAAATCCAGTAGCACCGCCAACCCTCAACCCCCTTCAAAAAAAAAAAAAAAAAATCTCCTGTCTGCCACCTGCACTGAAGCCAACTTCCTACTAGAGTGGCAGTAAGAAGGAGTTAAAAAACTATCGGCTGGCACAAAGGAAAACAAGGGTTTGTAAATGTTACAGTAAAGGATGGAAACAGGTCAAGTCTCGAGAAAAGAGTCAATATGTACAGCATCTTGTGCACGTTCCTCCTATGGTAGGATCTGCGCATCTTACTTCTGCGTTGTTGGTTCAGTGGAGGGCTCGACTGATGGCCGAAACATTACCTCCAAGGAAAACATGTTACTTTTGCTTCTCCTTCGCTTGAATTCCATCCCATGGTTGTGGATATTTTGGTTTACAAGGACCATGAAGGATCGTGTGACGTCGCAGAAGAATGGAACTAACAAAATGGCATGACGGGAACTCGATGGTGACGAAGTGTGATTAGTGCTGCGCCATTCAAGGAGTCTATTACTCTACTGCTGGTGTAACACCGATGGTCAGATTCAATGGACTAGAAGCTTAGGAGATAGGAAGTTTCTTAGTGGCCATTGTCTTTTGTCTTCTCTCTTTTCTTTCAGCCAGTCTGCTTTGTCTTCCTGTGTATATACGTGGTCAAACATGAAAATGATGTGTGCGTGAGTGCGTTTGTGTGTGTGTGTGTGTGTCTGAAATTATGTCCAGGAACGTAGTGCTAAACCATCAAGCTGCTGATAAAACACTAGCGCATACAGTCACGACACTAAGGTAGTCAATTCCAGATTTTTTTGTAATGTCTGTCTGTTTCACCAAGGTTGTACTGCTTATCGTTTGATATTCGGTTAAAAGAAACTGAAAACAAATTGTTTTGCATGTTGCCTGTTAACACTGTGTTCAAATGACCAGCCTGTGCAGATAATTTACCAGTTTTTATTGACCCCTAAACACATCCTTGTGCCGATGAGACATTATGTGAGGTGTGCTTTAAAAAAAACAAACATAAAATTAGCAATATTTAGGTTCACCTACTGTAATATCAGAAGATGTAGAGAAACAATTATTTAGAAATAGTGGCAGAACAGCTCATGGGGTAGTGTGTACTTCTTTTGTGTTTGTCCACGTAAGCCCCAGACATGAGTGGATCACAAAGGATGTTGCGCCAGTGAATGTGGTTACAGAATAGTGAATGAATAAAATATAGATGGTTGTACCTGGTATGGATTCTAAAGAATGTCTTTAAAGTGATTCCATATTGCCTGGATGGGAATGAAATAGGACTTTTTTCATATCAAGGGAAGTAAAACATGTTTTCATTTCTTTAAGTTTTTTTATTAAGTGTATTTGTTTTTTATGGTTATATATTTGCGCATACCTAATTTGGGGCCTGTATATGTAGCACCTGACACAGCTGTGTATTGTCGAGGCTTTATACTAATGGATGTTTTCCATGATGGTGAAAACGAAGTAGTTCTTGCTGTTTAGAAGTACTGAATTCATATGATTTATTGGTCATGTTTACATCACTCTAAAGACATCTGTGGAGCTTCACAGACATCAGCTATTTTCACACACATGCGTGATGCATCTGCTCTGAAACAGTGGAAGGTCAGTGGTGGGTTTCCCAGAAACACTTTAACAATGAGAGTTGTTTTTGAGAGCAATGAGAGCACATTTTGACACTTGGAAAACATTTTTTTTCTTTATTCAGCCTGTATGTGCACTTTACACTGGTATAAGTTATTCTCTCAGTGTAACATTCAGATCATTCTGTTGACTCAAGTACAAAGGGATTTGTAATCAGGATGTGAGGATACTTCTGAAATACAGTGTGCATATCTAATTTAGAATGTTATTTTGATGATATTTGTAGATATATTGCACCTTTTTGGGAAATCTTGCATTCATTCTTCAACTGTTATTATGATTTTGTTACCATATTTACAACGTTTACATTTTTATGAAAGTCCATACAGAAACAACATGTTTTTGTGATTCACTGAATAGAGTAACAGTGTGTAATCTATGACTCTAAAAAGACCCAATTTCTTATAGTTTTTTTAAAAAAAATTATTATTTGGAGAGGTGCCAGATCTGTAAGCATATGTGTGGTCAAGAGGAGAAGACGTGTTTTTTCTCTTGTTAGATGAATGAATTAATGGTACTGTGTGTAGAGAGTAAACCAAACTAAAAAAGAGAAAACAAAATGTTAATTATAAATGTCAAATCATTGTTGGCTAAGCAAACCATCCAGACAAATCTGTGAATCTGTAAGAAAAAAAGCTCCTTTTTCTCATCACTAATATTCATGATACAGCCTGAATGTTTCTACAGCATTTGAGTTACAAAAGCACACAAACATGAAAAAATCTACATTTCTTTTGCAAATGAGGTGCCATGTGCGTAGTAATTATTTGTATTAAGTTAAAAAATACACAAGTAGAAAAGTGGTCAGGACAGCTATTTGCTGGGGTGAGAGTTGGACCAGTAGCTGTGTACAGCTAACATTTGCATTTAAGGACTAACTGTGTGACTGACTATGGTGCTGGATTTTTTTTCCTCTATCATATGCATCATTCTAATAGATTCACACAGCCGTCTTCTATTGAGTGCACTATATCTGGCAAATGTCGTTTAGCTTCACTAACCTCTTGAGTTAAAAGTCCAAAAGTAATGCATTGTAACAAAAGATATTTATTTGCAGTCGTGTGTTTTAACTTATTTTTCAAGTATGGGAAATAATTCATATACAGACAGATGGTTTTTGTTTGTCAGATGCTTATTATGATGATTGTGAATTGGTCCCATTTAGATTTTAACAGTGTTAAAAGTTCTGTGTATAGTGCCGAAATATCAAAAAATAAATATTAGATATCTGAAATTTGATGTTCCCATGTGTTTCTATGATTATACTTTTTTTGCTTGGTGTCATAAAACTGACATTTATTTTTAAACAATATTTTTCTCCCATGACCGTATTTATCTATCTCTCCGTGTTCTGTCTCCTCTCATTTCTCGGGGTCAGTGGGTGCATGGGGCCTTTATCAGTTATGGATCATGAGACAGTAAACATGTTCACACCTACAGTGTGTGCAGTCCACAGTTCCTAATTCAAATTTATATCTTTGGGAGAAAACCTGAACATCAAGAAGAAACTTATATTAACACAGATTATCACTACAGTTGATTGGAAGGCTTTTTTAAAAAAAAAATATATATATATATATATATAAAATTGCTGTTTTTCATCAACCAGAAATACTGAAGCCCAGAAAAATATTTGTCACATTATGTCTTCAGTTTCAACATCATCCTCTTGTTTTTCTCAAATGCTCCCAGTCCAGCACTTCTTCAGACTGCTTCCAACTGTTGTCCCTGTGGGAGATGAAACAAATAGCTGCTGTATGAAACAGTTTGCCTGCCTCCCACACAGAATCTCTGCTGGGGATGTGTTATTAGCCACTGAAGTGGCCAGGCAGGGATAGATAGATAGATAGATAGAGGAATAGTGAGTGTGAAGGGTGGGGGGTTGGGTGTTTGTGATTAGCCTTGAGTTGATCCTTTGGGAGCAGATGGTGAATGGTGGCTTACGACTCAAGTCCCAGGAGCTAGTTTGTGTCCACGCTGCAAGGAGTAGCATTGAAGTTGAGAAACACGTAGTAAAAAAGACAGAGAGACAGGACGGCAGGAAGACAGGAAACAGGTGAGGAGCAATTTCATACCTCAGAATGATGCAGGTTGAGCATGGTGAACTTCATGGTTATAGGAATGTTTTATTGTAAAGTGTTCCTCCTTCTGGACAGGTGGTTGAGATTATGTTACAATTGCATCTAGAAAAAGGATGGCAGATCTTCAGTAACCAATTCCTAATGTTTCTATTTCCAAAGGATATCTGCAATGGGGTCTGCAAAAATGAGAGATGACGCAATAAGCTATTTTAACATATAACATTAGGGTGGACATCATCATCTTAACTGCTTTCCCTCGTAGTCTGTCTATCTAGTCTGATGTATGAAGCCTAACATCCATCTTCCTTCACGGACTTACAGCATAATAAAATCCAGGCAGGACGTGACATCATGTTTCTGAGGGACCTGAGCTTTGCTGCTGTTCTACTGCTGCTGCTCTCTGTCCAGTCTCTGCATGGCTCTGCTCTTTCTGCTGTATCCTCCTATGAGTTCACTGCCTACAGGATGCAACAGTTCAACCTGGCACAACAAAAGCATGGTGAGTTCAGTGATAGATTTTCCCCATAAGCTGTCCTGCTGCACAGTTGGACACGTTTTAATTCTGAGAAAGTTACACTCTCAGTTTCAAGTCAGTTCGGATATCATTTGCATTTCATTATGTCATTTATAAATCATAACCATAATTTCAAAACCAATGATCGGATAATTAGCTTTGTATTAGAAGAAACACCAACAAATCACATTGGCCTGTTTAAGTTGGATCAGTGACTGAAGAAGGTTGGATTTTCTGTATTAACACATATCACTCTGACACCACATGCTAAACACAGTTGTGTAATCATTTTAACGGTAATGAAGTTTATACGTTCTAGTGACCTCTTGAGATTTTCATTTGTCCCATGTCATTTTTTTCGGATGATGAGGTTGCCGTGGGGCCATTGTTGTGGCTGAGGCACGCTCAGCCGAAGAGCCGGTGCTGACCCGCCGCTGTGTCATCATGAAGGTCCCGGACTTCACTACAGAAAAATACCTTGAGGCCCAGAGACAAAATGCTGCTGCCATACTGATCCTGCTGCCCAAAAATATCTCCAGCATCCCACATGATACAGTACAGGTAACAGATTTATCCCAAAACATTCATTGTGTTCTAGGGTAAGCTATGAGCGAACAAAGAAAAGAATTACAGCATCTTTTATCAGACACTAATCATATAATATTATATCAGTGCTCCAGGGAATCAGTTAGCAGCTTGCATGATTATTCTCATAGAAATCTTTGTCCCACATAAAATAATTTTACCTAGACAATTGATTCTCTTCACCCAGTTGTTTCAACAATCCCTTTTTCTCTCCCAGTCCTTCATGGTAAGTGAGAACGAGGCCTTGCTGAAGGAGACCCTCATGCCTGTGTATGTGGTGCCTGAGGATGAACAACTGCTTTACATGTATGAGGAGGTCAAGCAGGCTGCTGCCACCCGGACCTCCTCAATATTTATCCGAGGTGAGAGATAAAAGGGGATAAATTAATGTACTGTGTGCTACTATAGATGGATGGACAATTCAGAGTGGGTGGTGTGATTATTTGAATGAAAGAGACAATTATGTTAAAAAGAATAGATAAAAAAGGATGGATATGGATATGCAAGGAAGGTACATGTAAAAACAAATATGAAAAAAATCTAGAAATAAAAGTTGCACGATGGATACAAAAGGCTGAAGAGATTGTAAAAAGCAGGAAGAAACACTGAAAAAATAATGCAGCATGGCTGTTTTATTCAACTTTTTATGGTGTTTTTGTTTTTATTTTTGACAGTCCTTCGAAGTATGGTCACAGCTACAGCCTTTCAGATCTTAGTGAGCAACAATGCCCCTATTAAGGCCATCACGGACAATGCTATAGTCACACTGGAGGTGAGTGTGAAAACTCAAGACTTTTTTATGCTGTAAAGAGAAGTTAAAACCCTATAATGACATTCTCAAAATTTCAGTAAAGCCTGATTATTTTGACTTGGGCTTTAACCGGCTATTACGCGCTATATCTGGTGATGTGTATTACAGGGAGTGCTTCCTGGAACAGGGGAGGATGCACCCACTATTGTCATCACTGCCCACTATGATTCCAATGGGCTGGCACCAGTGAGTCATAAAAATGAGAAATCACTTCATTATGATGTTTCTGTGACAGTTTCCAAAGCTTTACTCTGCTTAACCCATTCCCTTCTCCTCATGTTCATGTTCATTCGGTGTTAATGTATATGTTTGTTTTTGTGTGTAACACAGTGGTTGTCTTATGGAGCAGACTCCAACGGCAGTGGGGTCACCATCCTGCTAGAGTTGGCACGTCTCTTCCAGAAGCTTTACAGTAGCCGAAGTACCAGACCACCGTGAGTTACAGGTCCCCTATACAATAATGGACAAAATATGTTATTCAATGAATATTTTGTAGTGCTCGCTAATTATCATGATATAACCACTTAATGATATGCTATGCACCAGACTGATTTAATAAACTAACATATACCATGCCTTGACTATCTCATTATCTGAAAAAAAGGCTCCTATCTGGTTGATTGGTTGATCTATTGATTAAAATGGTTGATTGATTTTCAGATTTCTTTTTGGTGTTCTAGATATCATTTAATGTTCTCCCTAACCGGAGGAGGAAAACACAACTTCCTAGGCACAAAAAGATGGATTGAAGAAAATCTGGACCATGCTGGTGAGTTTGGAGTTTATGCTGTGTCAAAACATGTGAAAAGTAGTCTAAACTAACATAGGCCTAACTAAACATGAGAAGCCCAGTTTGATTTATTTATCCACACTTTTTCTAACCAGAGTCCAGCCTGCTACATGACAATGTGGCGTTTGTTTTGTGTTTGGATACGCTGGCCAATGGCGATGAGCTGTACATGCATGTGTCCCGCCCTCCAAAACCTGACACTCCCATGCACTCCTTCATTCAACAGCTGGAGGAGGTAAACAACTTCACATATTGGTGAAAAATATGGATATATTTTATCAGTCTGCATGGCCTTTTGCACTTATGTTTTTGGGATCTTCCGCAGGTGGTTTCCTCCAGATTTCCCTGGGTGAAGACTGGGTTGGTCCATAAGAAGATCAATCTTGTGGAGTCCACAGTAGCCTGGGAGCATGAGCGCTACAGCCTGCGCAGGATCCCGGGTTTCACTCTGTCTCATCTGGAAGACCCCAAATCTGAGCTCCGTGGCTCTGTACTAGACACCATGTGGGTAGATATTTGAATTATTTAAAAGCCTCATTCACTGTGAGAGAATATAGAAACATAATTTGAGGAGATAGATCTAAGTTGCCTTAGTTTCCTGATTATTCTCATGTGAATATCTCCTCCAGGTCACAAGTGGACTTCAGGAAACTTAAGCGTAATGGCATCCTCATAGCAGAAGCACTGGCGCGGTACATGTACAATCTCTCAGACAAGGTGCATGGAAACTTAGTACACATATGCTGTATTTTTTTTTTTTTATCATTTGTTCTTTTGTTCTTTTATAGCATATTAATGTGTGATTACTCTGTGTTATCTTCCACAAGGGTTCACCAAAAGATGTGCAGGTTTTCAGGGGCCAAATGGTAAGATCCTGGTTATATTGTCATTTGGTGAAGATTAGTGCTGACCTCTGGTGTTAGTTTATAGGTATTACATAGTGTTTGTGTCTTTAGAATTTGATTTGCTTGGAGATTTATTTAAAAAGAAAAACAACAAATGCCTTTAATTTAAGATATATTTTGGGAGTGTAAAAGTTAATCACATAGTTGCCTATTTATGGCAAAGATTTTAAAAGATTAGTTTCTACTAGTACTCATAATAGTGATCTGAATTCTAGTTTTAGTCATTTATGCTTAACTAGAAATGGACTCATTTAAAAAGTCAGGTCAGGTGGACAGTAACTTTTATTTGTATATGATGCTACAGATGATTCCCAAGTTTTTATTTCTGTGAATCCACATCCAAATCCTTGATACAGGACTTCCAGGACAGTCGTATGTCCAGTCTGATGGCCTTCCTGACGTCAGTCCCTCGGGCCACCCAGCTGCTGGATAAGGAGCCCAGTCACATCTTACTTGTCAACTCACTGGAGCACGAGTTCAAACGCTACTTACAGCAGGTCCACAGACACACCTTCCGACAGGACAAGAGGTAACATTTAGTGGTAGAAGTATTAAACACATATAGTATCTTACCAGCTCTCATCTGTGTGCGACCTGTGTGCTTTTGCTATTGATTAACTACATTTAACACTTTTCCACACAGGGACCCTGATATTACCTTTTTTGATCAAATGAACCAACCGGTAGTGATGTACAGGTAAATATCTGTTTTCATATGACCTATTGTATGTGTGGTAATTTCAAAAGACACTTGGACACTGATGTTTTTTTCTTTCAGAGTGAAACCTGCAGCTTTTGATCTTTTCCTGGGTGGCTGCATTGCTGCGTATTTGGGCATCGTTTACTACGCAATCCAGGTTTGTCAATATAGTGTTGCATTACTTCCTGGCATAGAATGTTGCCTTGTATGCTGTCATTCTTGAGCAAAGCACAGACACACACACACTAGGTAGACGACACTTGATACATCAGGCTTGTTTTCTTGAAGATTCTGTCTGTTCTGTCTTACAGAATTTTGGCTATCTCTACACAAAGCTGAAAGCGGCAGTGAAATCCAAGCACCAGTAAATAAAACTCTGAATACTGATTCTCTGACAAGGCCTTTGAAGTCTGCCTTGCACATGTTAGACTTCTGCTTCACTGGCTGTGCAGCACATGAAAGCAATGTGAGAAGAAGACTGATCATATGCACAACTTATAAACAGTGCATTTGCTTTGAAATGTATATTGTTTTAAAGATGTTTGTACCTTTCATTATTCATAAATCCACTGTATTGTAAATCATCTCTTACTAGAACAGACTGGACTTTGTTGTTTGGAGGACATGTAAACAAAATAAATAAAGGACGAGTTTGAGGATGTGTCTTGCTTCAAAGTATACTGAGGAAGGGAACACAAACCACAGCTTGGATTTGATTTGAGCATCTGTGAAGGACGTTCCTGCCACATCATTACTATGATTCCCTGTCCTCTGCTTTGCATCTGTTGACATGGATTTGACTGGGCTTAACATGGCTGTCAAACAAGGACCAGTCATTGCAGAGAGATGAACAGCCAGTTCCTGTCACAGACAACTCAGTGCGATCGGTTGAGACACAAAGGCATCCTACAGCGTTTGGTAAATTATTGATGCTCATGTGGAATGCTGACAGTGAATAGAGGTGACCCTGGATGGTGGTGGGATATTCTGAGAAATCCCATCCCTTCAGCGGTTTGTTCCAGTTCTGTAGATCTGATAAGACTGAGTCTGTTTTAACTACAAGGAGGCTAAACAGCAAGGAGCTGAGCATAGTGTTTGAGATCAGTGCTGCCTAGTTTGCAAAAGGCCCCTGGGAGGGAAGTAGGTCATGGATAGTGACCCCAGGTATGTGTGTCTCTGCAGGGGGTTTAGGAGGATTAGTGGCTGAGTGCTCAGGTAGCACAAAGAGTTGTTCTGGTTCAGCAAGGATGCTCTTAACCTGCCTGTATTTCCAATATGCTAGATTCACCACAATAGTTGCAGGTTAAACAAAATGTTTTTACTGTCTATTCGGTCATCAACTATGATCTATGCAGGATTTGTAGCTACTGATGTGTGGAGAAATACTGTAACGGGACACATGAACACACAGAAACAGTAAATTATGTCAGCAAAGTTGCATGCTCAAGGTGGTGACAATTTTGAGCAGAGAAAACCAAACCACACATACTGGGTAACATTTCCATAAAAGGAAAATGTGACAATAAAAGAAGAACAGGTACACATGTGTGAAAGGGAGGAGCCAGCAGGTGACAGGGGAGGAGAAAGATGCTCATAACTTTCAGGCAGACTGCAGAGAAGCAGTGGAAAATAAGTACCCTTAAAGCGAAGATGGCTCCCCAGCTCTACATCACTATGTACAAAGAGCAGTTTGCCTCTCCTGGCAGAGCAAAACGGGCACAACTTCGACCCTCGTCTGCGCACCGCAGGAATAACCCCCAGCCGCGGCCGGTAAGATGCAAAGCCTGCTGTACCACACACATAAACTGAAAGATTTTAAGGTCAGAGTAATTATTTATCATGGTGCATACTGGCTGGAAAAGATGTAGAATTTCTTCAGTAAAAATTAGTCTCCAATTCATGAAAGTGGTTGTCTTTCAATCTGTTCACAGATAATGAAAAATGACTTAACAAATAAGACTAAACATTTCAATGTGATGCATTTAATGTCTGACTTGAGTCACTTATTATTGGCATTCTCTTTATTGCTTCACATTTAGCTGTCTAAAGTGTCTTACACTAATTGGCAGCTGGTTGTTTACATTTTGCTATGCTTGGTGAAAGCTGTATCCCATCTATTATTCAGTGCTTCCTCCATGCCTATTTATTTATCCAGACATAGAGTAAACAGAGCTGACAGGAGTGTTATATTGTACAGTCACCCTACTGTAAAAGAAAAAAAAAAGCCTAATGACTGTACAACAGTGATGACCATAATGCATTGAATAAGCAGGAAAAATACAATTTATAGTTTGAGCAATACTGCCTCACTTAGTATATCAATGGTACTGGTAATAATGTATGCAATGGTAATAACACGAAGATAAGAAAAAAACCCTCTAGGAGGAATTTTGATGGCATTTTGAATTCTTAATGTTTTTTTATTTTTATTTTTGCTGTACAGTAAAGTTGTAATGACAAAGAAATAAGAGAGGAATAATCTTGGATGAGGTGAACTGAATGAGGATAAAAAAGATATACAGTGCAAATAAACAGAAATGTTCAATCTAGCTAACAGTGAGGAGCAGAGATGATCTGTAACAGGGATATCCAGTTTCTTTTTCTTCTTATCTTCTACTTCTTCCTCTTGTATTTCTATTCATGCTTGTCCTATTGTCTTCCCAGGACTTTCTATTTCCCCGGAGTCCCCAGCCCAGCTACAATTCATCCCATAGAGTGGACACTGGTCGTCCTCTCTTCCCCCCTGTCAGGCATTTGTCATTCCATTGTCCAGTTAAGACTGACAACTCTTTAAACACCATGGACACAAGCAAAGTACAGCACATGCCCCCTGTCAACATATCCACAGCACAAGCTCTGCCCTCTGCTGATGGACTGCACAAACTACAGCTCACTGAGCCTCCTGCTGTTGCTGGCACTCAGCTCCGTGCAGCATTGAAGAACCTACCAAGGTGATGATTGATCAGATCAATCAATGGCTCAAAGATAACTGCAAATAAATACTCATTCTGTTTTTTTTTTAATCTGCATTAGAATGGATAATCAGAGGAATGTCCACCCACTTTCAGCACAGCAGCTCAGGTGAGAGACTGGCCTCTGACCTCTTCTTGTGGCCTTTGAACTTTATTTCATCACTGAGACACAGAGAAAATTCAATCAGGTTGACTTTATAAGTTACTCTGCTCATACAGAGATAAAGGAAATGTTGTCCTAAAAATAAGAAGTGAGTGATTTTATAAGTCCTGTGGTGCTATTGTGATAATAATTATTTTTGACAGGCAACATGCAGGTGCTCAGCTTCAGACAAGACCCCAAACCAGCAACCCTTCTGCAGCTCAACACCACCTTCCTCGAGCACAGTACAGGAGGTCTTGTTCTAACAGCATTCTGGATTATGGGTGCATATTGAACTTCCTCTAATAAAAAATCTTGTCTTGATGAATCACTGCAACACATGACAGAACAGAACAGATGAATGGTAAAGATGTCTGTGTGCCATAAATAGTAACCACTTTTACTCCTACAATTTCTCAACAGCGGGTGCTACAGCTGTTTCCATGTGGTGAAGCCCTACCAAGCTGGACACTACATCATACACCCAGAGTTTGTGTCTGAATGCCTTCGTTAGGACTATTAGTGCACTGTCTTCTGAAGTGGGGAACTGAGGACCTGCAGTAGATCTGGGGATTCAGGGGTTTGCCAGCAAAATGAGGGCTCATTAACCACACTTTTGTTTAATTCTCTAATAATTAACCCAGTGAGAGAAGCTGTATGAATGAATAATGTAACTGTAGGCTGCACTCTCGCCACTACTATCTCCCTACATACAGCACAGACACTTTTACAATTCAGTACTAAATCAGCAGCAAGAAATCTTCCATTAAGGGGCTTGTGGTGATCAAATCAAATGAGGCACTTTGGCCCAAATGTGTGTCTGTCTGTGACATAAATTTTTTATTTTACTATTAGAGAGGTAATTTTCCACATGTGATATATGAATTCTTTATTACCTGTAGGGAGAGTTAAACCGAAACAGTATTGCAAACAATGAAACTTTACTCAGGGGTATTACAGACTTATTGTAGTCATTATTATCATGATACCATATGGTAGACACAATATACCACAAGTGCAAACAAAGGTCATTATCAACACCATATAGCATATACAAGTCCCCATAGAGATATCTTTTTTTCTGCTATTTTTTCATTCCTTAAAAATCTATATCTATCTATATAATCTATATTTCCTCAACAGTATGCCACCAGTGTGTTATGTAAAGTTAATCAACCAGTGTGGTTTGTTATGTCAAACTGTAATCTGTGCAGAGTGAGAGAATAAAGAATATTACTCCTTCTGGACTACATTTCCCAGGCTGTGGTGGGCGTAGACAAGGCGGATACGCAACAACATGCCTTGATGCCGTTTTTTTTCTTCTGTAAACTGTGACAAACAAGTTGTGCTTGGATCTGCTGAGAGGTAGGGTGAAACTTTTTTTTAAAATGAACTAACACCTGAAAAGAAAACGGAATAAGCATAAGCAATAATTTTAAGTGGCTTTGCATGTTATTTCCACTCCGTTAACTTTCTTGTACCACCCACCCACAACAACGACGTGTCTATACATCGGACTATATGTAGCTTAGAAGTTGTAGAGACTTGTTCTGCACGGTTCTTGTCTTGTAAATATGTGTTTGTCTGCATTAATTATGCGTCAGTATATTATAAACAAAAATATACGAAGTAAAAAGTGTAACATCTTAATACAGTCTCCAATAAAGTCGTCCACAATAGCCACACCAAATGTAAAGATCGTGACTGTATTGCGTTACTGTTCGCTCACTTACCTACATTTAGCCATTATCAGCACGTTGCCACGCGCCACTCACGCACGCGCACACATTTTTGAGGTAGTGAGCCTTTCTCAGACTTCTGTTCTAACTGTATCAGCATTTCTGTGTTTATTTTTCACCATGTCAGAATAGATAGTGAATCGGCTGAAATGGCAGATATTAAACCCCTCTGATCACACATAAACAAAGAAATGCCTTAGTCTGAAAATGTTCTGCCCTTTTCACACTCTCTCAATGACAAAAACATGGTTGAGTAAGAGCTTTTTTCTGTTGAGAAATGCCACTATATAGGTGAAAAGCACACTTCCACTTTTTAATCTGTTTGTGTCAAGGAATTGTGCTGAAACCTAACTGAATAGTCGAAATTTTTATAACCAATTAAATCATTTTTTTAATGCAAAAATTCATCTTTGCTTCCAGCTTTTGTTCTAGTTCCAAATGTGAATATTTGCTGGTTTTCTAAGTCCTTCATGATAATGAATTGAATATTTTTGGGCTGTTGGTTGAACAAGAGAAGTAATTTTCAGACATCACTCTAGGCTCTAGAAAACTGTAGAAGAAATAACATTTTAGAATAAATGTGTTATCAATTTATAAAGAAAATAATCATAGAGTAAATTAATAATGAAAATGATCATAGTTATTTGCAGAACAGCCCTATATTGTGATAACTGTAATAATACAATAATAGAAATTTATTGGTTAAGTTCCTCCATTCCTGTGTCTTGCACTTTTCCATAAGAAAAAAAACCAACAGTATTTGGAATATGCCTAATATACAGTAAATCTTCTCCTGACTTTCCCAGTCAATTTCCCTTCCTAAGTCCAGCAACTGGAGTGCATCTCCAAGAAACCAACAGTTAGTTCTCTGTTAATTAATGATGGGCTGATGTTATCATTCGTTGTTGGGGGAAATCTATACTAAGGGTAGTTGAACACAGAATTAGTCAATTAGATTGCTAATTAATAGCAATCATTTTTTATTATCGACTGTTGCTGCTAGGGCAGACCATGAGGGTCAATTGCAGTTAGGGCCAGTCATCAAACAGGGAAGCTGGAGAGGACTCAACTCCCTTCGGTCTGCTGTGCATTTTAATCTAATCTATTCTGATCAACTAAAGCCACAATAACTAACATCAACCAGTTAATTATCCATAAGATTAAGTTTCTTCTGTCTCCCTACTTGGAGGGACGGTAATAGATATGCAATAGATATGGATGCAATAGATATGGATACGCTCTCTGTTTCTGTTTGATTCCTTGCCAGGGTTGTCAAAATGTCTGTTTTTTTGGCTAGAATGAAACAGGTTACTTCCAGCTTTGGTTAGTCTTGCTTGATGGAGCACAAAGTTTAGTATGCTTCCCTCTTCCTCTTCACATTGGCAGAGCTCTAAGGCCAAAATCCCCTTTTCTGCTTCCCTTCTTCCTTACATACAAATGAGTATTCTTTCAGTCGAACTCATATGTTAGAATTACTTCTGTGAAAGTCCACTTTATCCTCTTATGGGTAATTGGCAGTAGATTTGTTTTGTTAAGTCTCAAACACATCTTTAAAGTTTACATCCTGACAGCATAATACCTCTAACTGCTGTGAAATCACTTTGTGCAGCAATGCAGAACACGTAAGAAAATGCTTGAAATGTAATGGAGGCTTTGAACTGACAAGGAAACAATATTGACAGTGAGACATTGACACCTTGAATGCCTGCAGATCTTGCGTGGGCTATTTTCTGGACTGTCTCTGATACTTAAGTGAGTTTAAGTCCAATTTATTCCAACTAACCAGAACTGGTAAACAATATATAAAGGCTCCAGCAACAAGGAAACTTATTGTATTAACTAAAATCATTAAAAGAAGTGTCACTGTAATATAAGAAGAGAAAAAAAATGGCAAGAGCTAGAAACAGAATTTTGAAATTTTGTTATCTCTCTCAGGCAGGCAAACAGACAACGGTGGGGCCGGAGTGCAACAGAAGAGATTCCCTGGAAGATATTTCTATGTAGAACATCAGCTGAAGTATTTGCTCAGTGAACAGCAAGTCATGTACCAAGTTGTACCAGGAGGAGCGGGAGGCACAATTACAGATGTTATCCCCAAGCAGAAACACACCAAGGACACTCGACCCTTAGTCGGAGCTGGAGTAATCGGCCTTGTGCTGGTGATTGCAGCAGTGACTGCATGGTGTTATTACATAGCCTCTTTACGCAAAGCTGAGCTGCTTAAGACTCAGCTGCTGGATCTGAATAAAGATGGCTACATTATCCGCAACCAGGGAGGGTCTATTGTTTTCAGAATGGATTTCAGGTTGGTATTCTTGCTGTTTCTTGTAATTGCAACCTGATTTATATGCATGTATATGTATTTTAGAAACATCATACAATTAATATAAAATGTGAAAATAAAAATTCCAGTAGCTCCAATGTGCAATAATATAAAGGTTTTTGTTTTTTATCATTCAACTAATGTTCAACACAAATACTTATTTTAAACATGTCTTGATCTACTATTATTTAACTGTAACAAAACAGAAATGTGAGGTGTGTGTTGAGAGTAATAGCATGACATTGTAATGATGTTTGAATCTCATCAGGTCAGGGACATTGGATTTGGATTCTTGCTCTAAAGAAGGTGAGATTCTGAGCTGTGGACGCACCACTGACAGAAAACTGAATTTCTTCATTGAGACAGTGCGACCCAAAGATACGGTACAATGCTATCGTGTTCGTTGGGAGGAACTGGTTCCTGACATTCCTGTTGAGCATGCCATGACATACAAGTTTGCACACTGGTATGGTGGTGCAGTGTCAGCAATTCAACACTGGCCTATTTCCATCTCTGGCCAACAGGCTCCCAAACCTTTTGTTACCAGTGATATCTACTCAAACCGCAATGAATTTGGTGGAATATTGGAGAGTTATTGGCTTTCATCGAATGCTACGGCCATCAAGATCAATAATTCTGTGCCCTTCCACCTGGGCTGGAATGACACAGAGAAGACTATGTACTTCCAGGCGCGATACAATGATAGTCCCTTCAAACCAGACCCAGGGGAGGCTCCGTGTGCTGAACTTAGCTACAGAGTATGTGTGGGCTTGGATGTGACATCCATACACAAGTACATGGTCCGCAGATACTTCAACAAACCAAACAAAGTGCCTGCCAAAGCCATGTTTCGCCATCCTATTTGGTCCACTTGGGCACTACATAAGACTGACATTGATCAAGAGAAACTTTTGACGTATGCTGCCAACATACGAAAGTATAACTTTAACTGCAGCCACCTGGAACTAGATGACCGCTACACCAGCCACTATGGGGAATTTGAGTTTGACACAACAAAGTTCCCAAATGCCTCAGCCATGTTCCAAAAGCTGAAATCAGATGGATTTCTCACGTCACTCTGGATTCACCCTTTTGTTAACTATGACTCAGAAAACTTCCACAACTGTGTAGAGAGGGGGCTGTTTGTCCGGGAGCCTACAGGCCGGCTGCCGGCTTTGGTGCGCTGGTGGAATGGCATTGGCGGCCTTTTGGACTTCACAAATCCAGAAGCACGTGATTGGTTTTCTTCCCACCTACGTTCCCTGCGCTCAAAGTATGGGGTCTCATCTTTTAAATTTGACGCAGGTGAGACCAACTACTTACCATGGAAATTTAGTACCAAATATCCCATTCGGGACCCAAGTTTTTTCACAAGGCGTTACACGGAGATGGCCATTCCCTACAATGATAGAGCTGAGCTGCGTAGTGGCTACCAATCTCAGAACATCTCCTGCTTCTTCAGACCTATTGACAGGGACTCTGTGTGGGGCTATGAGTTGGGGCTCAAATCTCTTATTCCCACAGTACTCACCATTAGCATTCTTGGCTATCAGTTTATTCTACCTGACATGATCGGGGGGAATGCCTATCAGAACCGCACAGATGGAGATCGTGCATTGCCTGATCGAGAGCTCTATATCCGCTGGCTGGAGCTGTCAGCCTTCATGCCCTCTATGCAGTTTTCTATTCCACCATGGGAATATGACAATGAGGTGGTTGAAATTGCTCGGAAATACACAGCACTCCATCAGAGCCTTGTGGCGCCAAGGGTCCTGGAGCTGGCTGGTGAAGTGCTAGACACTGGGGACCCAATCATACGGCCCCTGTGGTGGATTGCCACAGGTGATGAGACAGCCTATAAAATAGACTCCCAGTTCCTGATTGGGGATGACCTCATGGTAGCACCTGTTTTAGAGCCTGGAAAGCAAGAGCGTGATATTTACCTTCCTGCTGGCAGTTGGAAAAGCTACAAGGGGGAGAGCTATGAAATCAAGGAACCACTGCACCTCACAGACTATCCTGTAGACCTGGATGAAATTGCTTACTTTCTTTGGGCATAGCAGGAATAGATTGTAAAGCTGAACAGGCTCCAATCTGCTTATGAGACAAGCTCCACAAATTTTGTTTTTATGCTTGACAGAGGAGACATTGGAAATGGCTGTTTTTATGGAGCTTTTTTGTAACAAAATATGGAGACTTATAAAGTAGATTTGAATTTTAGCACCGAATTGCATAACAAATGTGAAATTGTGTAGCTTAAAAATGCTGAAAACCTCATCTTAACTTTTTAAATTGTCATTTCATTAACTAATTGATGCTGTGTTTCTTTTGCATATTTTGTGGTTTAATGGAAAGATAGCTATGTAATGTCATGTATGAAAGCCATGCAAGTCATATATGAATTATTTGTCAAAAAGGGAAGAGGCAAACTGTGAATCAAATAAGGCATAATTGCTATAAAGTATACATAAAATGTTTATAAAAACGTGCATATTTAAAGTGTCACAGCACTTTGAACTTAAATTTAAGCCAAATGGGAGGATTGTAGAGGTGATGTCATTATTGTCATAAGGCAGCCAGTAGGCTACATAAAACCCTCTCTTCATATAGTATGTATATATCAATCAGTTCTCAGTTTAAATGAGCTGTCCTACTTTTCCTTTGACACTGATGAGTCTTCTTCTCTGCGCCGAGTTGCTTTTCAGGAAGTCAGGTTTTATGCTTCACTTATCAGGATGAATGCTGGAAGTTTAATCATTACATACTCCATGTGCTCTCATTTGTGAAACACAGTGTCATGTAACTACTCTTAGCCTAGAAGAAGATGGATTTTATTGGGCACTAAATATTTTATGCTCACCCTCAGGTAACAGCTCTCTCAGGCTGTAGAGTGTTCGACGTGTCTGACAACTATTTTCATTGTGCTTTGCTGACTCCAAATGCAGCTAAATAACTAGTGATACTGTAATATCTAATGACCACATCCAAAATATGGAGCATCTCTTTAGGGTTTTTTTTTTTTTAATTTTGGATTTCTGAAACACAATAAACTAATGGTTTTGTTTCTTTATATCTACTTGATATGCAATATGGAAGTCTAAAAATGCAGTTAATTTAGCAGCATTTAATTATCAAATTAAATTGTGCAGTGTATTTTGTCATTTTGTGTTTTGTTAATGTGAATATTATGTAACTGCAGTGATATCTCAATGTGCCATGTGTTACTGCCACATAATGTATGTGATATGTTGTTATGCTACACATTTCTTACTGTTGTTAATTATTATTTAATATTATTGATGAGTTAACCCTTAAATGACAGAGTGTACCACAAATGCCACAGAATTGAATCTCCTGTTAACATCTTTAACCATAACCGTTATTTAAAATGTTCTATTGCTGCACAAAAAACACTTAAAAACACTTTTTCCACAGTTGTAGATCAAAGTACATGAGCTAAATCATGTATCTTGTTATCTTGAGATGAAACTGATATTGATCTCCTCATCAAACTCTGGGAAAGGCAGCAAGCATATTTCTTTGAGTGACATCTCACAAAGTAAATTCAGGAAAGAAAATTATTGGTAACATGGTCCAATAATTGGGTTACAAATTTAAAAATTATACCATTATGACATGTAATTTGTTTGTTTATTTTGTTGTGAAATTGGTGAGTTTGATTGTGGTGCAGTGAAGCCCATGAGCTCATATTTTTCTTTAAGTCTTTACACATTTTTGAAACAAAAAAAGATTCTGAATCCCTTTAATTCCAACATGAAAATGAATAAATGTTTATTTATTTTATTGCATCAAATTCTATTCAATTTTAAGTTCCTGTGGTTCCTGTGTTAGCATTTTTTTTAATTGTTGATATGGATTCTGGTTGCTTTTGAAGCTGCAATGGAAAAATATTACATCCTTGTGAAGTAAGGATCAGGTGACGTCCACTAATGGTGCAATGTTCTAATTTGTCCATTTGTTTTTAATGCTATCTCACCCGTTATGGAGTTGCATGTTGACTGTTTGCTTTGACATGTAGCTTCATGTTGACCTCAGTGGATTTTGTTTGTGCCTTTTGACATAGTTTCATCATAACAACATTACCTATTTATAGCAGTTCTCACTCAGCATCTTGGCCAGGCTAACCTCTAAGGTTATTCCTGTCTCAGAGGGTCATGCTCTATGACAAGACTGAGAGGCTGTATCTTGGACTGAATGTTTCTTTGCTTTTGGCTCTTTTGACCCTGTGTGTGCTGCTTCCCTCAAGTTATTATAACTGAAGAATGGCAACATTTGCATGTGACTAAAGGACAGCATTCATTTTTACCAAGTATGCATATTTTATATGTCATTTTGTATGAATGTATTAAAAGAAATCTGGTTTGAATTTTGTCTGTTTCTTAGCATTTCTGTTCTGTTTAGTTTGCAAAAAACATAGTGATCTTTGTTTTAAAAGTAAATGTCACATAGCACATAAAGCTCATTTACTGCATTGTCATCACAGCTACCATTGCCAGACAGCTGAATTGTAAATTCTCCACTCTAAAAGCAGTCAATAATACCTGACTGTCTTTTTACACACACCAAAAAATAAAAACAAGAAAAACAAAAAACAAGGATATGAAATTCAGGTCAGTAAGCTGACCATGCAATCAGTGAGCCAATAACAACCTGTAACCTTTCATGAGTCTGCATCATATGAAAACTAATGTGCCTATCAAATCAGTATTGAAAGATACACCCTTGAGGGACTTTTCCAACTTTTTGGTGCCTAGCTCATCACAGGGCAATAATGACAAGGTGATGAAACAATTGTGCAGGTTATTTGGAGGCTGCATTGAGATCAATAAATCATCTGGTGGTTCATGATGTGAGGCCAGAGAGCAACTGATATAAAAGTGTAAGACTAGACACCAAGAATAAAAAATATAACGGACTACGTAGGCAATAATAACAATATATATTAGAATTACAGCATTAAGCGTGATTGTTCTTTTTGAGTTCAATTGACCTGGCAGGACCATTTCTTACAGCTATAGTCGATCTTTCATATGTTTGGGGAATTTATTCCATTACACAGCAGCGGGATATGCTTCAGAACTACTTCACTTTATTTGCCAATGCCTCATCTTTCTTCAAAATTGATCTTGACTTGCAGCCTGTGCGGGGAGGACATACATTCATTGATTAGCTGTCTGTGTGTTGCTGGGATCAATAATATTTGTCGGTTTGCTTTCTGCAATCATATCGTTTGGTTCTACCCATCTTTACATAGACTGGACAAATAATTTATGTAGGAGTTTTAGGAGGAAATGGGAGATTTATAAATGGAGAGTTGGAAAACAGGATAGAATTAAAAAAGAAGATTGCTTTATGCCAAGACAATAGTTGATTAATTATATTAACACCTAGTTCAGTGTGTGAAGGCACACACACTATTAATTTCACTATTTGATGAATTTGTTGGTTTAAAAAAGGAGAAAATGCAAATTTAACTGGGAAGATAACAGTATCACACTATTTGAGATACATAAAAGGTAAAAATCCTTCAGTGGTTATCAAAAATAAATATGAAAATTTGTACATAGATTTGTCCAAGAGCTGATATTTAAATTTTCACAAATATTGGAAACTAACTAAGACAATCTATGGTTGTTCACGTGGTGCTGCAGACGTCCAGGAGGGTGCAGTGTAGCTTCATTGATGAATTCTTTCTCTGACATGTCAGTGGACCATGGTCCAGATGTTATGTGCACAAGACACACACACACACACACACACACACACACACACACACACACACACACACACACACACACACACACACACACACCAAGCAGGCCACAAAACTGGCAGAGCACTTCCCCCTTCCTTCCCCACCTGTGAGCCCACCTGTGTGTCCATCTGCAGAGGAGAGACGCCAGTTGTTGTGGTTAGGAGCCAGTGTGTCTCAAGTACTGTAACTTCCTATATCCTCCATCTATGAGCCTGTCTGCTGTCTGTCCTCGCCTTTAAGGCATATGCATTATGAAGAGAGAACAAAGAGGTGCTTTGAAGAACAACCTTAAAAACACTGTTGACTTAAATATATAAAAAATAGATGCATCATCTGCAATTTCCCACTTACTTTCTCAACCAAACTAATGGTTAACATCCTCAGTCATGATTTGCATGATCAAGAGTGAGTGTAAAAAAGAATTATAGGCACCATATGTACAAAAACATTTGACATTACACTGAATACATAGAAACAAGATAGTATTTTTTTTTCCTAATGCGAATTTTGTACAGCTAATTAATGTGGAGTTGAATTAACAACTGCCACACATAATTAATGAAAGATATATATTACAAACACCTTTTTTATACTTACATATAAGTGTGATAACTTAAGTGTGATCACACAAAATTACTGAATACATCATCTGGACTGTTGTTGGATCACAAATATAAACCAAAATGAGAAGCAGACAAACAATGATGAATAAGCTCCAGTGTTATTAAAAAAGATTTCTGGCTCTTTGGAACTAAGTATGAGCATTTATTGTAGGTAACCACAGGGGAAATAAAACCCCATGGCCGTCTTGTGTGGAGTGAGAATCTTTGTCCTTAACCCAAGATTTTTGCTCCGTAACTAGAATGACCTTGCATCTGGTGCTGCCATGGCTTGTCTGACAGGAATATGTCTGTCCTCGCTAGGTAACAAATGAACCCAACCAAGCCAGGAGCATGCCTCTGGCATTACAGAGACAGAGATAGTCGGTGCTGACTGGTAGAAGCATTTGTTAACTTTGGAACTGGAAATTATAGGATGTTGAGATGATATAGTACAGTGTCTAAGTCCACTAACATATTTGTTTTTATCACTTATGACTGCATGTTTTTTTCTCTTGGTATATACTATTGCTTCTTTCTTTCTATTTTGTTATTTTTGCATATTTCTTGTACCTCTGCTGACTTTGCACCTGTAATTGCAAATTTGTTGTTGGAGATAATGGCAATTAAGGTCTCTTGATTCTTGAATCTAAAATGGTGGCAGATATGCAGACACAATCAAATTTTAAAATTAAAGACTGAGGTGAGCAACTTAGGAGGACAACAGGGAGGGCACTTCCTCTGTGCCTTGGGAGGGGGGAGGGTAAAAGGTTGAACGGAATGTCAGGCACGGAGGAGCAGATGCATAATTGAAACATTGCGTTGCGGCTGCAACCGTGCACAAGGTTGTTTGATTGATACCGTTTTAGAACACTCCTGTCCCCTCATGCTCATGGGGTTTACCTGGGGAGAAACCAGGGGAGGGGGAAAGGTGCTTAGGTGGCTCATCTGGGTTTTGGAGGAAAATTGGTGCCATCCATCAAACACTGCATTTAACAAACGCTAACGCAGGCCTGGCCAACAAAGGATTCGTATATAAGGCAGCGAACCGGGAAACATGTGAGGTGCAGGGACTGGTGAGGGTCTATCAATCAGCCAGTCAGCTCCTTTATTTAACAAGTGAGGGCCACAGACCCCGAGGGCCACACTCCATATTCTGGCTGGTTGGGCTTGCAGTCTTCCCCTGTAAAAAGTAGAAAAAAAGGGAGGAGAGGGATGAAGAGAGGAAGGAAAGAGGGGCATGAAGGGATTGGGGTTGGGGGGTGATGGAGGTGTAGAAGGGTTTGGCCCGTGTCCCCTGGCGTGCCGGTGCGCTTCATCTTCTCAGTGCAAGGGCCTGGAACTGCAGCTTGATGGGATTTTCAGCCCTGTGGCCTCCACTGTCCCAGCATCCATCTGGAGGGCTGCCGTGTGCACAGCGGAAAGCCAGCCACTCAGCGACACAGCCATAAAGAACAACCCGTAGGCCAGCCAATGCCACTGATCTGAGGCTCGCAGCTCTGTTCAGTGGACAGGCCAACACTCAGTGGCACACACTCCTGTCAGGGACACAGGCTGATCCCTAAGCTACTGTGTGCTCAGTGGAACAGAAGACACGCTCTGTGAGGCAGCCCACATCCGACCACTGACTCCTTCAAAGCTTAGAAAATTGGAATGGAACAAGCACTTCACTATTCAGCAGCCTTAATGGTGTGGAGAGGACTATCTCCCCCTCTCTCATTTTTTCTGTCTGTGTGTGTCACAGCAATTGAATATACACTTTTCCTTATTTTTGAATTACGCGACTTTTGGCTTTTTATCACAATATTAGAGTACATTCAGTATCTGATCAAGAAAAGCAGAGTGGCCTCTTGTAGAAAATGTAAATGTCAGAGGTCACACGGATTTCACAATCTATGGTTTGTCATAATAAAGCCTTGCCTTAAAACAAAGCTTCCTTTGCATGTTCAATATGACACAGATTCCATTTCTATGGAGAAGTTCAATTTAATACCACAACGCACTGCAACCAGAACAATAATATCAGCGATATATAATTGAAAATCAAGACCAAATATGCAAAGACAATCATTACTGTCTCTCATTATTGGATCCAATTTATGTATGCCCCAGGGGACAGAGTAGCAAATAATGGATTTGTACTGTGGAGTGCTGAGATACTGTATGCTCCATATTGGTGGTGAATGTGCACGAGATTCAGCTTGATATAACTGATACAACTGTGAAAAGATTGGATTGAAAATGTTTTTGTTTCTCCTCAGGGCGACGTGGCATCATTAGCATATTTTTTCTCTCTTGATGACTGTAAATTCAGTGAATGTAGCCCTGTGGTGGGTAAGGTGGGCAGACGGCAGACTGTATAAATAAACAGTCTGTGTGAGGGCAGCACTGTGGCCCCCACCTGCCCACCATCAATCAATATTACAGCGGCCACTGGCAGCCCAATCGCCCTTTTATAGGCTTGTGAAATGATCAAACATCTGCTCATAACCATGCTTCATATATAGATGGATCATACATACAATATCAAATCCTGCATGATGTCATCCTGCACAACAGGACGTAACAATGACAATACAGTACATTTATCCAAAAGTGTGTACAAAGAGTGGCGGATTAACGGTGGATAGGTAGAGAAGGGATAAGCAGCCTTGAGGCAGATCACATCAATATCAGGATTGACAGTGTACTTTTTAAGGCTCACCAAATACTGTGGGTCAATAAAACCAAAAAGGACAACACATTTCTGATGCTGTTCGTCATCTTGTTTCATGTTTCCCAGTAATTACATGCTGTCCTGTTTTTGTGGTCCTAAAAGACTTTGTGGGAAAGCAAAAGTCATTGTCATCTATTTCCTTGCTTACTTTTTAAAATTTGGCCATGTTGATGGAAGCTTGGTGAACATGATAAAAGTTGAGGCCAGTAACTAGTTTGGCAGCTGTAGTAGACAAAGATGGCAAGGGCCTGGTCCATGGAGAGGGGGAATGAATCCAAGTGGTCCAAGGTTAATGGTGGCTTGGAACAAAATGGATTCAGTGCCAGGGGCATGCTGACAGGTGATTTGACGTGAGTGAAGGCGGGCCATCAATCTCCCGTTGGCCCCTCTGACCCTCCCCCGCCCAGCCGTAGCAGCTAGGGGGCGCCAGGTGTCATGGTGCCCTGACCTGTGCAGGTCTCCAGATAGCCCACCTGCTGTCTGCCTAAAGCTCCCCCTACGGCTAGAGGAGTCTCCCATCACTTCACGCTTGGCTGGCATGATGAAACTGTGATTGGAAGATAGTGAACTGTGACAAGCAGTGGTAGACTCAAAGTCTTCTAGCCAAATTCAAACCATTCGCTCCAGGTTTCCTCTTACAGCCCACTTTTCTCTTGAATTGTTCTGACAATTTAATGGTGCAAAAATGATAATCTGCCAGCCTGTCTTTAATATGCTTTCATGCCCCTTGTGGCTATTGTCTCGTGTACTGCAGAATAAAGGGATTTTGTAACTCATTCAACCTGAGAAGAAATATCAAGTAAGGTATGCTGAGACAAAAAATACTTTGTGTAGGATGAGTGTCATTATGTGGATGTGTATCTTAGTGTTTGTACATGCTCTCCACCTGGCAATGCCCCCATCCACCCCTCCTCCCACCACCCCACCCCCCAGGGAGACTCGGCTTCACGTTTAAACCTGACATAAATTCCCTGTCACAAATCCCTGGGGCAGCCAGGCTTGTAGGCACAAAAGCAAATATTTCCGCTCCTGATCATGGCCAATCCCTTTTAACATCCCCACCCACTGCAGCCTCCTCCCCACCCTCCCCTGAACCTACCCTAGCACCGCAAGCCAGCCATTTGTCACAAAGTAATTATAGAATTATCGATTGGCAAGCAATTAACACCTTTCTTCTCTTTTTCCACCCTCTTCGCTGCCCCACCCAATCCCACCCCCCTCCATGCCATTCTTTAATTTGAACTCGGAGAGAGAAAGAATAAGAAGGGGGTGGGGGGGGGGGAGCCGTGGGAGTAACACATTTAATCCTGTTGGCATTTCCTAGTTCTCCTCAAATTAATAGGACGACAGGGACAAAATGGCTTTTCTCTTTCTTCCTCTGTTTCCTCTGTTATTCCTCTCCTTGTCTTGCCTGCTGATCTATTTTTAACAGACAGGGAGCTGCTTAGAGTAGAGCCAAAAACTATATTCTAGCTGGGATGAATGAATCCGCCATTAAACCTCATTTCAAAAAGAACACCTTACATTCTTCATAACAACCACATACTGTAGCTCCTGATATGATCGCAGCTTCACTACTGTTGAACTCTAACCAGTGCAGACTATTCTTTTCATGTTTGGCAGCCTTTACTTTTACTCTCTTCTTCTTCTTGCCCTGTTCTCCAGCTGCCACTGGTAGTAGTGGTCCAGATGGACATGCGGGGGAACAGTGCTAGAACCTCCGGCTGGCAGGCGTCTGAGTCAGGATGGATGTCATGGAACATCACCATAGTAACATATGGATAGGGACAGGGGAGTTGATTCCCCTTCTGGCAAGTTTGATAACACATCTTCCCTTTTGGTTTATCCATCCCTGTCTCCCCACATCTCGCCTGACTTTCAGATTCTGCTGGTGTTTCTTGTCGTGTCCACTAAAAGAGATTTAATGTCATTGAGATACTTCATTTTTTCTTTTACAGTTTATTTCCTATTTTTATACTAGTATATTTTGTCTCAATGGAGCATAATATGTATTCTTAAACTATGGAGCAGATCCAAAATGGGTCACAGCTCTACTTTTAGTGCGTTCCCACAAAGTAAAAGTACCAATAAATATTAATGAGTCTGTATCCTTGGATGAGAGACTAAATTTCTAATTTGGGTCCTGCACTGAAAAAGAACCCCTCAGTTACAGGATTTCATTTTCCTCTGCTTTTTCCAATTTGGGGGCAAAGCTACATCTAAATTGCTATTTGTTTGTCATCACACCAGCATTAGTTGTAATTGTTATTTTTCCTGTTGTGAGCAGATGAGATAGAGCTTCTGTTGTCACCCATCACATCAGTTTTGACAAAATGAGTCATAATACAAATTATAGAAATTAAGTGAAGTTTTATTTTTGTAAAGACTGTGTGCATGGAGCTGATAAGAGTAAGTATTCCTCAGTTTTAAGCTGGCTTGCACTAGATTTTTTTTATTTTGGGTTCTGAATACCCCTATACATATTAAGACAAATACAAAAAAAAAATTGCAAATGCAGCCATACAGTTTCACCCGAGGCCTTCTCTTCCCCTCTAAAAATTCTGCTAACCTAATGTGAGTGGCATTCATTTGACAGCAATTTAGGAACAATTTGAAGTCATTGAGGGACCTTTCTCTTTCATGCTGTAGTGTTGATCAATAACTCCCCTCAGGATGTTATTCAAACACGCATAGAGCAATATTCCTTCCTGAAAAACACTGTGATATTGACCTGTTTTTCCTGCCCTGCAGCCCTTCTTATTTTCTCAAAGAAGGTGTAACCCAGGAGACAGACATTCTTGTGGCCATGTGCTCTATGCAGGTTTTCTGGCTTTTATGGCTCTAACATCATGACTCGCTGTCACCGTTTCTTCAAAGCCTCCTCACACTTTTGCGATGCATTCTTGTACTGTTGATATTTAAGAGAGTTTCAAAGGAAATGCAGGGCATTTGCCTTTGTAGATGTTTTTACCTTGGCTTGTTTGTCCATCCGTATTAGTTTTTGCATTAGACATTAATTGCATTTAGGAATTTTGGGATTATTTGAATAAACAAATATGTTATCATCATTATATTTGCATTATAAACTGTACAGAAATGTACTGGAGCCATTCAAAATCCAACAAATACAGACACTTTAACTTTTTTTAAATTTCTGACTCAAAAGTAACAGAAATATAAAGGGAATCCACAATCCCAAATTTAGTCATCCATGTATAATCAGTACTGGTGTAAATGGTTTGCTAACTTTGCTTAAAGCTACACTGATCAATATTTTTCCTAATTTTATAACAATGGAAAAAATGACTATGTATAATGTGAAAGGGGTCACGTTGTGAACCTCAAATAATTACTATTCTGTCCTCGTATGATGAGTGAGGGTCAAACTAGACAGATAGTTAACAATAGATTCAAGAAAAACTTGAAGCTTGGATACGTTTAAGTTCTTTACTCAGTTTTGTATTTTTCCAGCTTGCTTGTTTTCATCAAAGCTTTCTTTTTTGTAAAACTGAAACAAAAAATAGAAACAAATACATCTGAATACAATTACTGCAACCACATTATAAAATAAACTATACAAATATTCAAACAATGAAATACAATGTTTCCAGTATACAATTTGACGCATTTAGCTTCACTATGCTTTGGATATTTCATTCGTTGGTGGACTCCAAAACAGAGCTGAAAGGAGAGTGAATTTTGGACTTATATGGCCAGAAACATCAGTGATCACTCCAAATAATTGCTAATGTCACTCCATGTTTGCTGAATGTGTAAAAATGCAAACATTTGTTATCATGCCAAAAAATATTTTAAAGCTTGTTTAAAGCTGCATCAGGCAAGTTTGGCCACTCTCATCATAAAGCCTTTAGCCTCTGACATTCTATGGCTAAGGCATAAAAACAACAAATCATTTTTGAGGCAGAAATTTTGTCTTATCATAGCAGGAAAAGGACATTTTTGTCTTGACAATATTACTAATAACATTAGCTATTACCATTCAAGTATCCCAGAATCCTTGACAGAGTACAGGTGAGCCAGCATGCTCTATACTAGGACCCTGAAACTGAAGCAGCAAAATGGATCATTAATGTTATAAATTGAGAATAGGAAGGAACATGCTTTACTTGTTGCCTTAATATCAACAGAGTTTTAAGACAATGAGCCATAAAATTGACAAATAATTAGGGCAAGCACTCACAAATTTCGTCTTTCATTTTTCTGACCAAAAAAGAAGGACATTTTTGAGTGCTTGCCCCACTTATTTGTAAATGCTCTTTTCTTTGGCTCCTGTACTTTCATGCTGGGCAGGAAGTGTGCAGTTGGCTTGCGTGAGCTTGCCAGTAGTGATCAGCAGATCGATATCAAAAGTATTGATCTATGCAATACCCGTGCCATTTTTCAAAGGATTACGATCAATATAATAAATATAAACTATGAAGTCTCCCATCTCTCATTCCTCATTTTATTTCACTTACTGTGAAATTGTTACCAAACCACATGATAGCCATCACCATATATTCAAAGAAGAGATTAGCTCTTGTAGTCTACCAAATTACCTTCCACTCACAGAATCACCACAGTCAGCCCTTAGTGGTAGAGGTAAAACAAACAAAAAATACTCAAACGATTATTCAGGAGTTTGAGCATACCAACAAACAAAAGAGAAAGGAGGGGAAAGAAGACCCATTATGTCAAGCAAATGTTTACCAATGTATGCCTCTCAGAAAGGCACAGAGGATTCTGGTAGGCTTAATGTGTGAAATCATCCCGTTCTTCAAGGTAACACAATGTCAAATCCAAATTAACCTATCCACAGGACTGTTGTTGTAGAGTTGAAGACAATTTGCGACTCATCCCAGGCCTTCAAACCTCTGTGATTTGTTCATACTGTGATGTCACATGAAAAAGGCTGAGGTCACATGATAGTAGTAAGGTCACATGGCAGTCATTTGTGAACCGCTGGAGTAAGTATTTCAGACTGAAAACAGCCCTGGATTAAAACAATGCAGGTGGCTGCGTTGGTGGGAGCATGTTGTTTTAAGGGAACCTATTACGCTCATTTCAAGCTCTACATTTTTATTTTGGGACTCCACTAGAGAAGCTTTGCATGATTCATAGTTAAAAAAAATCCTTATTTACCTTATACTGGTCTTTATGCAGCCCCTCAGTTCAGCCTCTGTCTGAAATAGGCCGTTTTATCTCCTGTCTCTTTAAGGCCTCCCTCCTAATGAGCCCACTCTGTTCTGATTGGTTAGCTTCCGGAAGCTGCGTCATGGGTGATTTCTGCCGGCTCCGGAGGCTACACAAACAAACCAGAGTAGCTGGATTTCACTTCTTTTCTTCTTCTTTACTCCTTTACTCAACTTTTCAAATCCATCTGTTCATGTTTGAGCACAAATCCGATCCAGAATATGAGAGTGGACAGCACAAAGACCCACAACTACAAATATTACAGCAAGATATCTCTAAATGCCAGTAAATATCATGCTTATTATCTGCTTGTTGTGTCACATAACATTATAAGTTACGTGTGGGAAATGTGCTAAAATGGAAAACGTCTGTCGTCGGTACATAACAAAAGTAACGTGTCTAGTAAAATGTTCTGTTGCCAAATGACTGTACAGAACCTCCCTGTACCATGTGCACTGTTCCTGAAGCAGATGACCTTATAAAAACTCCATTATGAGTTGATGTCAGCTCATGCCAAAAGTAGAAAAAAATGTAGGAAACTGAGTGTTTAGAGCTGTCTGAAGCCTGAGCTTTTTGCTCACAGGGATAACTACTACATACTGTATGTATACCCCTGAAATTTTGGCAAAATTTAATATGAACCTATGACATTGTAACATTATATATATGACAGAAAATAAGGAAAAGCATAATAGGTCTGCCCTTTTAAGATACTGGTGAGACAATAAAATATGATTCAGGAAGTATAGTTGGAGTAACTGATCAATGTGTTTAAAGGTTTATCAGACACTAAAACACTGCACAACACCTTGTAATACACACAGACAAGATTTTACAACTCTTGGAAGTTAAGATGATTGCAGGCTAAACAGTACAAACTAATCCATCAGGAGTGTGCGCTTGCATGTATATGATTGGGCAATTCAGCGCCTTGACAAATTTGTCACCAAATTTTTGCCTGACAATCCTACGTTGTTTTGCTGGAGCATCCTGCTTTGGCATGTCTGCTGCATCGACAAACTGCCCCCATTTCAACAAATGAGAAGGTTGTGATTTTCCACGCAGGGCTAATGTTGGTCTGAACATGGCCTAAGTCTTCACTTTTGCTTAGTGGTGCAAGATGAGTTACATCCAATTTATTTATGCTGCTCTGCATGGGTGGGTTTTTACCCACCCATCTCAATTTCAAGGCTCCCCTTTTTTCAGGGAGACAATACAGTCAAGGACTGCCTGCTTGTAAAATTGATGTGTTTTGTGAAAGCCATCACATTGCAGGTTTATAAGTGAAAACAAATATGTGTCATTCAGTGGTGGAGGAAGCAGTGAGATGTTTCACTTAAGTAAAAGTAGAAATATTGGCAGCAAAATGTACTTTAAGTATCAAAAATAAAAGTACTCATTATGCAAAATTGCACCATTCAGTATTATTTTTTATAATACATATACTGTATATACTGTGTACAGTATATCAGTGGAATTACTATTCACTGGTATCTACACATAAGCAGCATTTTAATGTCAATGCATATCTAATGTTAGCAACTAATACTATTGGCTAATCAAATTAATACTTACCTAAAAAAATATTGATCAGAAAAGTAGCTTGTAACTATAGGCGTCAAATAAATGTAGTGGAGTAACAAGTACAAATTTCCCACTTAAATGTAATAGAGTAGAATTGCAAAGTAAAATAAAATGGAACTACTCAAGTTAACTACAAGTACCTCAAAGCTGTACAGTACTTGAGTAAATGTTCTTTGTTACATTCCACCACTGGTGTCATTTGCATGTCTGAGCCAGTGGCTTAAAGCCTCTGGCCTATCTCTAATGTCTTTCTCTTAAATATTAAAAGATATTCCTTTATCTAACTGTATTCCACAACTGTTTTAATTTTTCAAACCTTGCAGTAATCCACACTGAAAAGTTTAATCAACTCATATTATGAGCCGCTGTTACAAAAATAGGTATAAAGTGAGACTATGCAACTTTTGAAACTGGGAAAATCACATATTCCTACAAAACCTCTCTATTAGACAATGATAAAGCTCTAACTAAAAACAGTTCAGAAGCAGTTAGCTGAACTGTGAGGGTTAAGCATCAATACTGTTGATCAGTCTGCCATTGTATACTGTGTGGGCTTTGTATAATGACTTGTTTATTTGTTTTATGTAATGGACAATGGGAGAATACGGTATTAGTGCACTGACCAGACAGGTGGTTAGAATATCATTCATCCTCTTTATTTCATTATAATGAGTTAGTGCCTTGTGAATTTGTTTAATGAGGATAAGAAAGGGCTAGTCAAGCAACAGGTTGGCCTTCAGGAGGCAGATACACTGAATGGATAATAGAGTTGTGGGATCGTTGGGTGGAAAGGGGGCTCACTGGCAGAATGGAGGACCACGGTGCTGGTCCTGTTCCCAGTCAGGCCAGGACCTGTGAGCACAAGGTGGACACCCCTCATCAGCCCCCATCCCCACCCCTACACTTGCCTTCCAGGCTCTCATTTTCCACATGATTAGCTTGCCACCTGTCCTCCGGCTGGCCCTTGGCCTCCAGGCCGTCCACGTCACGGCACCATTTAGCACTGGCAAGATTTTCACTGAGACATGCTTCGTCACTGTGGAGCTGAGGGAAAGAACGTCTCAAAATTATGCATGAATTTATGTTTTTATACTTGTGTGTGTTGAGTAAAAAGTTATGTTAAAACTTTTTAATCAAGTAACTGATCAGTTTTCCTCCGTGTTTTTATTTTTTACACATATTATCTCTCCTCAGATGTTTCACTCATGAAACTTGAGGTTTATAGATTTCATTAGAAGTCAACCAACAGCAAAGTTTGAGCAGAAAAAAACAAGACTATACTGCACACTGATGATCACACGATGATTGATGATTGGTAACATTTACCTGCAGTTACTTCAGTTTTAGATGACAGTCATGTCAGTGTAGTTCTTTTATGAATCAGCGGAAGGCACTGTTTACTACAGAATATCTGCTCTATAAGCTCCATAGCTGAGCTGACTGTTGAACAGTCATACCTCTTCACGCTTCTGCTGCACAGATGACAAATGTAAATGGATCATTGGCCCAGTATCACCATGTTGTAATGCATAACGGATTGTATTGTGAAGCAAGAAAAAGAAAGATTCACCAACAGTTGTCTAAATTGTGTCTAAATCATTCTCAAATCAAATTAATTAGTATCACTAATTATCTCTCATTAATTCAATACTTCTTATTACTTGAGCTATGAGACTAATCATAGTCTTTGTCTCTAATCTTCAAACCACTGGTCAAAGTTGGTGTCCCAGTAGGAAATACAGTTGAATCCTGATTATGTTAAAGGTGTGTTTCTTGTGCAAACTGACAGAAGGTGATTTTATTCCTCTCCTCTGAATACATTTTCCACCTGTTTGAACCTGTTGTGTGATGCACAGTGGCACCGTGCGACACACTGTGTTATCCCTTGGTAATTCAGCCCGCTGGTAATACATTTATGCTCCGCCAGAGCAGGGGATTGGCCCTGACCCATGTTGGCCTTGCCTCTGATGTTGGTGGCTTTAGACAGCAGGTACAAAGAGGGGGTTACTAAAGAGGGATGGAGGTCATTGTGTGTTAAAAGAGAAACCTCCTCCATTTAAAATTATGTCAAGCCAGTACATTAATACACTGTGGATCTCCATGTTCGTTCTCAGGCCTGCATGATCTTACGTAATAACCCACTGAAATCTCATTACCACAGTTTGGGTTAAAAAGATGGATCTTTATGAATATTTGACAAGGTTAATTCTAGTGTTTGCTTTTTGACAAAAGTTTCACCAACCATTTAAAATTATTCATAGTTTAGAATTTAACAAATTGTGGAAAAGATGGTTGCTATACCACAACTGATGAAATGGTATCAGTATCAATTAAAATACATTTATGTACTGTATGTTGTTGACATCATGCCAATGGGTCTGTGAGTTTGTGTGCAGTTTGCTAATTAGAGTCTTCATATTTGGAGACATGACACAAATCCTCACATCAGCCTATTCAATACAAATTCAGGCTTAATTGAACACAGGTGGGAGTTTCACAGCAGGGAACATGAGAGAGAAAGAAAGGAAAAAAAGGGAGGAGGAGGGCGTCAGACAGAGTAAAGTTTTTCAAGTCTTTGTCCCTCCTCAATTTGCATGCCTAATGAAGCTGAGCAGGAGTTAATAGCGGGTGTAATGACTTCTGACTGGCTGGGCTGTGGGCTGCTGGAACAGGAAAGGGCTCCGAATGGCTAACTGTGGAGCAAGATGGGCAGAGGCAGGTAAGGAAACACTGTTTGGGTGACAGACAGGAAACTGGACTCACTTCTTGTGCAAACTCTGAGGAACTTTACTCAGCAATTCATATGTGTGTTGATGTTTTTGTCAAAGATTTGAATCATTATATATTATACTATATATATCATACAGAATGAGCAGGTATGGGAGATTTTTTTAAGGAAAGAAAGTGAGTAAAGTTTATTTATCAACTTTCTGAAGCAGATGCCTACTTCAGAAATAAAATACAGACACAACAGGGAAGCTAAGACATACTTAAATGTTTTAGAAGATGAAAATCAGTGAGTCAAAGTAGGCATAAGTATTCTATCAAGGTAAAGAAACAATCTTACTGTACCTGACTGAGTGTAACACTTTACAACATGAATACATTTCATGTTATCATTGCTCTTTTATTACATCTCCTACTTGCAGTATGATGTACCTCTTAATACAGTTCATACTCTTTTATAAATTCATACTCTACAGTATTTTGAAACATGGATACTCCCTCCTGTACACCCACCTGTAGTATTTTCATTGCTTGTAATTTATAACAGTAATATTTAGCTTAGTGACATTTGCATATGTATATTTTCATCTCCTATATTCTCTCTCTCTCTCTCTATCCACAAGTCCACACTTGACACATTTCCTTAATTTGCCATGCTGTAAATACTGTAAAATGCAATTTATTACTTGATGTTGAAAACTAAATACATTTCCACCATAATAGAAAGCTTCTACACCCTGATATTTCTTTCTCTATTGCCTAGCCCAGCCTTGTTGTTAGTTGAAGGGCTCTGTTTCAACCAAAGACAACATAAAAAATTAATATGGCAGACACTAGATGGCAAACCAGACATTTCTTCTCAGTGTGATTACTCCAATAGGTGAGGAAGCCATTGCAAAAGTTCAAGTATTTTAGCTTTCTCCCATCTCAATTATCCAAATTCACCTCCTATTTTAACAAGAACACTACAGGTTCTTATGAAAAGCCTTTTTTTTTCTTACATATTACTGTACTATGTCCGAGTACATCTGAGAGCTTTTATTTAATTGGATACCAGTTACATATAACAATTTAATACAGTGCCTGGAATTTCTAGGGACACAGTACAGAGACAAAACTGGGAGGAAATGAAAAACTTTTAAAGAGCAAAATTTGGCAAACGAGACAGCAAATATTTCCACAGCTGTCAGAATCTTTTTTTTCTTCTTTTGCATCTTCAAGCTGATGTGTTTTCCTGCTTTTTTGGCGCATCTCACAGAGGATTCAGGTTGGCACCATCACCCACACTGGCCACAGCGTGCCAACACTTTTGCTGGCCGTAGGACACACACACACATGCACAAGTGCGCACACACGCACACACACACCCAGTCCTGATGGCCACAGATGTAGCGGTGACCAGCCCATCTCCACCAGGTGTTGCTTTATAGCTGTGTCACTTTGAGCCTGACTCCATCTGCCACACACAGCAGGCAAAAAAAAAAAATCCAAAAACAAACTGCTTTTCACACCATGTGCACATGCACATATAAACATTAATAATCTCATAGTGGATCATGTGTGTAGATTATGTGTATTCCAACATTCATTCTTTCATTACATCACATGCCATGTGCTTGCACATACAGTATATGAACAAAGAAATGCATGATCTGTTTGGCACAGATTAAACTGCAATTCACTCTATATTCATTTTTCTTTCAAACATGGATGCGGTTGAATTTCATGATGGTTGTCTCTTCATTGTGTTTCTGTTTATCTTGGTTCCATTCATTTCCTTCCTGTAATATTGCAAAGATCCCCAGCCACATATCAGTCTTTGCTGTTTGACTGGTGGTTGTTAGTGATCTATTTTGACCATAAAACATTCCTGTTCAACAAGCTACATATACATCAGTCATTTTTATTAAGCTTCAGTGCAAGAAAAGCACAGATCTGAAGATGATTTTTAGGTCACATAACTGTACATGCCACAGATTTCATTAAAAAGGCAGTTTTTCTCAGAAAATGTTTTTTTTTATGATTATGGATTCAAGATACCAGAAGTTCACTGAGGCATTGGCATAGCATTGCCTGTTTTATTATCATAATTGTATAATCATAATTAATCACACTCTCCAGTATCACAATAATGTTGTTTACTTGCAAAAACCGAATCTGGGATCTGAGTCACAAACATCCTATCCTAATAGCATTGTTTAGGCTCAGCGATCTGTCATCCCACCAACAGGTAATATGATAGTAGAGGAAACAGGCAGCACAATTAGATTTGTGTTGAACAGTGGGGCGTGTTTTTCTCCACCGCATGCTTGAATTTTTAATCACAGTTGTTCTATTTTGGAAAACACCTGCCTTGAAACAGCATTCAGCAGTCTGCGAAAGAGCAAAAGGTCGACCCCTAAAAGTGATCAAGAGATGGAGATACTCATCACTGACTCATGCATATTTATACTTTATTTAATTATATGTAATGAGAGGGTGTATTTGATCTGCACAGTGCTCTTAATCAAAGGCTTGGGATGATTTTCTAGTCTACCAGAGACAGACATCTTCCAAGTGCTTATGGTAATTTGATATTTGCTATGTGGGCTTGAGGCTTCTCTGGGTCTAACTGTTCAGATTCCTCACTAGTAACCTTATATATATAATACAGCTCCAAATATTTGCTAATTTATACAATCAATTCTGTTACTGTATGTATATTTTTTATTATTGTATCTTTCATTGTCTCTCATAAAGATTTTGCACAGAAAATTGATCTAAAGCAGGATTCATAATGTTTTAAATACATTTTAAATGACTATGAATTGCCAAGTAACTAAATAAATAAATAAAATCAAGAAATTTAAGATGCAAAAGTTTCTCCCAGTTTATAGTGAATATATTGGTTGCATTTTGTTACCAACAAAAACAAAACTTACAGAAAAACTGACATGAAACCATATGTAAACTGTTTTCTGTTGGAACTGGAGTAACCCTTTATTTCAACAAACAGTAGAAATGTCTTTGTCAAGACAGTCATTCAGTGTTCAAAAACACCTGAAGTGTTTACTGAAGTGTTTTAGCTATCTGTGAATGTATCCCTGTTTTGACCTACAGTGAAAGTGTCATTTTACAATGGAAAATTTGGAGGGTTCAGAGAGGTTGGCACAGTTTATGACAAATCAACAAACAGACTTACTTTTCAAAAGGCAATTATCATCCTACAGTAACTGCTTCATTTAAACTTAAAAAGCAATTATCATCCTACAGTAACTGCTTCATTTAAACTTAAAAGTATTTTTGTTAGTCCAGTTTAACCTGCAGGAGTTTCTGAAGGCTCGTGCAACGTGTTTTTCTGCCACAGAGGAAATAAATTCATGACAGGTGAAAACGAGTCCAAAGCGTCCAATGTCTCTACTGCAGAAAGACAATTATGTAATTATAATTATAATCAGGGTTGCCTTATATTTGGGCCAATACAATATTTAGGAGCCATTATTTTATAACATCTGAGGTTTAAATAATTTTTTTTATGGTGGTTACTGTGACGGTCTGAATGACTTCACTAATTTGTGTGGTAAGGAAAAAATCAATACTAAGCACCCAGTTCTAATCCCAGTTGTCATGTATTAACTTGACAACTTTGTGAGGTTGATGTTCTGACTTATACACAGTGGGACTATTGGGCCTTCCGAAAACCTCGAGCTATTTGAACCTCACATTCAATTGTTTCCATACACTGCAGAATACTGTACATAACTGTTGACCATAATGGCAGATTTTCTTAGTTCTTGAAAAGTTGACATCATGAAATAAAGTTTTTCACCTGATAGCAGCATCACATTTGTTCCAGACAAGCTGTCATTGCTCTTTCTGTAAACAAAAAATGCTTCCCTCCTGTGCCCTGGATGATTTCTCTCAGAAAAGTCCTTGCGTTGTGTTTAGAACAAGTATAAAAACTTTCATAAGATGGGTAAAGGCTGGATGACTATTGTATTGATCAAAGATAGAAAGTAGTAAAAAAACCCCCAAAACAACAATATCAAAACATGCTGATTATTGGTTTACTTAATGGTTCATCTGGCACTGAGCTGTTTGGCACATCAGAAAGAGACGAAGGACATGTGCCTGTCCCATCTGTGATAGCCAGTTCATCTTTCTTACACTCTTTTATCTCTTACCTGCTTCCACTGTTAGAAGTGTTCCTTAATCTAGCCTTGCTTGCAACCTGTCTCTGTCTCTTTCTTCCCCTGCATCTGTCCCCATGTCTGTCTGCCAGCCCTACCTCCCGCTTTCACCCTACCCCCCATCCTCCGTCATGAGGAGATGAATGGTGCTCTGTCACTCGCCAGGCTCTTCAGAGGGCCGGCGCTCCGTATGAGGAAAGTGCCAGTCATTAACAGGAGGGGGAGGAGGGAGAGAGGCAGGATGAAAAATGAGTTCATTTACGGGCAAGTCCTGTGAGCCGCGTAACGTCAGCAGCAGCAGCAGCAACCCCCCTTCACTTTCTCCTCCCTTCTTCCTCCCATCACTTTCTGTAGGTGCCCAGTGGGGGAGTGTGGAGGGTGAGGGGTGGGAGTGTGGAGGAAGGAGGAGGAGGAGGAGGAGAGAAGTTACTCAGCAGATTTTCAGCCCAGTAAAAAAGGTGGCCACTATGTGAGAAGCGGCAGACACAAGATTAAGGAAGGTAAATTCGTGAGGGAAGAGTCCAAGCGCAAAGGAAACGAGGGGAGGCATTAGCAGGTGGGGGATTAGATGTGGCCTCATTATTCAGACTGGAAGGGCCAGGAGGATTTTTAGCCAAAGATTAATGCCTCTGGTCACAGCTAAGTACAGCATGAAATCTAAAATGCTAGGTCAAACTGTCTTTAACCATATGTAGAGGTTTAGAAGTCAACTGTTACCTGTTGGAACTGTAAAAATCATTTAATGCAGAAATCGTATTTAGGTGTTATATAAAACACTAATGTAGGGGGGTGCTGCTGATGGAATAGGACGCGTGTTTAGAGTCTCCTGCATATTCCAATTAAAATTGTTATTCATCAGTGCTTTTTTGAAAAAAAATTGAGGGAAGGTATTTCAGTGAGTTTTGTGCTGGCTATTTGAACTTTTTATGGTGAGTAAAAATGGCAAAGCTGGTGTTTCAGCCCAACAACAGAGAACTAGTCCGCAGGTAATGATCATGACTACAGGTACCTGACTTCATCCAATGGCTTTCCCTTGCCAAAGGCAGGACATTATCGGCGCAGAGATCTTGAAGCTAGAATTATTACCCTCTTTGAGGCAGGACATTGCAGAGATTTTTTAAAACTTTGTGTGACATTGGGGGATGATTTGTCCACAATCAGAGCTGACCTACAATCAGTGAAAACACAACTAGTGAATGGTAAAGCTGCTCTGGATGCTGTGTTGGCCACACTCAAAGGTACTGTGGGGGGAATAGAGGAGTTGTTAAGCTGAAGAAGTTTGAACATTTAGCTGCTGAGTTTTCTAACTTGGAAAGTATGTGTGAGGACCTTGAAGGCAACAACATAAAAATAGTGAGGGTTCTTGAGGAGACGGTTGTCAATACCACTGCTGTCGCCACCCTGCTTAAGGACACATTCAAGCTGGACAAAGAACCTCTGCATGACAGGGCACACAAAACTGCCCAGCTGAAGCCGAGACCTGATGAGTAACTGTGACCCATCATCACCAGGTTCCATTACTACAACAACTGTGCAGATGTTTTACGGCATGCAATGACATTCGTCAGATCGATATACTAAGGTGACCATATTGGTAAGGTGGCCTGGGTCCTGGCAGCCTTCATCAAAGTCAGGAAACAGCTGTGTGGCATGGAGGGGGCTCACAATGGTCTTTTCTACCTGACACAACTCTGGATCAGCTCTAAAGGTGTCAAAAAAGGCCTTGATTCACCAGAGGATGCCAAGGCCTATGTTAAGATGTCTCTACACAATATGTTGCAATAATGCCTTCAGTCATGCCTTCAGTCAGTTTATATTTAAATACTTGTTTACATTTGATGTATCTTTACATTTAGTTATTTGTTTACTCTTGTTTATTAGTTGCTCCTATGTGAGATTTTTATCTCTACAAGCAGGGTTAATTGAAACTGATGTCTGATAATGCCTTATTTTGCATTATTATGCCTCCAAAGATATATTTTACATTTTGAATTGTTCATTTCATGCACATCCTTATATTACATTCTATTATATTTATGTCTAAGCCGATATGAAGTACTTTAGTATTAGTTGTGCCTATTACTACACATTTTGGAGTCTGGGAGTTATCTCTTTGGTTTAGCTCAGTTTACTCTCCAAGCTGGTACCATGGTTATGTGGTTTTCCCTTTTCTTACACTGCTGTCTTCCTTTTGGAGACTTTTTTGGTGTGTGTGTGTGTGTGTATATGTGTGTGTGTGTGTGTGTGTGTGTGTGTGTGTGTGTGTGTGTGTATGTGTGTGTGTGTGTGGGTGGGGGTATAGGAGAACCATCCTGGCTCTTTGTGGATGTATTTGGTTTCTTAATTTACACATAAATGTGGTCTGCTAATTTGAATCCCAGCATTCTTTGTGCAGGAACCCCTAGGGGTTGCTATTTTAATCAATAAAAGAATACAGTTTTTTCTACTGATGTTATTGTTGATAAAAATGACAGATATCTTATAGTTGCAGGTACATTAATGAAAACAAAGGTATTGCAAGTAAATGTCTATGCACTTAACTTCGATTATGTTGAAATTTAAGTTTGTGAAATTTTGGGAGGTGATCTGAATTGTGTTTGACACAATATTAGATCCCTGTCAGCTATGTCTAAATCTTTCACTGATTTCATGACCCAGAATAGTTTGGTTGACCCTTGGAGACTTCATAATCAGCCAAAAAGTTCTCTTTACTTTTTTCGAGGTACATCAGTCATAGGTGCTCTTCTAATCAAAACACTACCTCTTATTCACTACTTTGGGAGTTACTGAAAGCTTTTCTTAGAGGAGAGATTATTACATTGCATTACATATTCCTTCTATTCTAATAAAAAATGTAATACCAGGCTTATAGAACTTACATCTGCTATTAGAAGCCTTGATCAAAAATGCACATTTGATTCTTCTCCAGAACTATTTAAGAGGCGTCTTTATCTTTAGATGGAGATTGATCTTATTTCTCCCAGGAGCACTGAGTGACTGTTGTTACAAACTCGTTGTACTTATTGTGAACATGGTGACAAAGAAAATTGATTACTGGCACACCAGTTGAAACATCAATTCATCTCATGTCTTATACCTCAAATTAATAATGATTGTAACATAACTGTTATGGATCCTGTGGAAATGAATTAAATAATTGTATTCTTCCCTGTAAAAATCAGAATTTCCTACAGATACTACCAAAATGAATCAGTTCCTGGCTAATCTTTGAAATCTTACCATTGATTCTGACCATGTAAAAGCATTGGATGCCCCACTTTCCCTTGAAGAATTACGTTTTTCAATTAAAGCAATGCAATCTAATAAAGCCCCAGGTCTTGATGGATTTCCAATAGAGTTTTTAAAGAAATTTATTGATAAGTTGGCACCTTTACTTCTGTTGATGTTTAATGAATCTTTGGAATGGTTTGTTACCTCCAACACTGACTCAAGCTTCAATAGCTCTTCTTTTGAAGGATGTCTATTGAATGCTGATGTAAAAGTTCTGGCCAAAACTATCAATCCCCATTTAGAGAGGTTTTGCCCAGTATTATCTCTGAAGAACAGAATGATTTAATTAACATTGTTTTTTAACAATTGTACTCTTTTAAATATAATTCATTCAACACATTCTGATCGTTTACCTTTGTTGTAATCTCATTAGATGCTGGAATTTGATAGGGGAGAGTTGGGGTACCTACTGACAGTATTAAAGAAATGTGATTTTAGGGAAAAGTCACGTGAAATTAGAATACAAATCGCCACAAGCTAGTGTTCAAACAAATTATTATTTGTTCTGCATACTTTGCACGAGAACATGGTACACATAAAGGCTGCCCTTTATCATATCTCACTTCACTTTCACTATTGAACCACTGGTCATCTCATTAAGGTCCTCCTCTTTTGTTAAAGGTCTAATTTGTAAAGGTGTTGAATATCCATTATCATTGTATGTGGATAACTCATTGCTGTCTGTGAATGATCCTGCATCTTGTCTTCTGTGTATTCTGTCTGGTCTGGTTACTTTCAGTTCTTTTTCAGGATATAAACTAATTCTTCAAGAGTGAATACTACCCCATTATTGCAGCAGATTTGCAACTTCAGCAAGCTGACTTGCCTTTTTAATGTCTCTCGTTCTGGATTAAAGTATCTTGGTACAATGTGACATGTACATTCTCAGGTCTTTTGTCTGCCAACTGTACCCCACTCATAACCAAAGTGAAATCTGATTTTCAGAGATGGAATAATCTGCCTCTGTCTTTGACTGGGAAGACTAATGTTGTTAAAATGTTTTGCCAAAATTTCTTTCAATAAATTCACCGATTCTTACCTAAACATTACGCATTACTCCAAAGAGTTCAGTAGGGAGAGCTTTCAACTTATAACTCCATTACTTGTCTACACACATTCATAAAATACATTGCTTAGTTGATTTCCTTATTTATTTTGGTGCAGACTGGAAGCCCAGTCTTGCTGTCCTTTACCCTCCATATCTGCATATCTGTATATCAAAAATCCTGTTGTGTACTTTAAAGATTTGGTATTAATTTAGGAAACACTTCAAATTTGCAGCTGCATCTCCTTTAGGTCCAATAATAACAATCTAACAATCATCATCATATTTGGATTCCACTTTTTCAGTATGGCATTGTAAAGGTACACATCTTTCCTAGATTTGTACTCAGGTGGCATTTTTTAACAGCTTTACCAGTTTGTTATCACTGTATGGATTGCATAAAAACTGTTGTTTAGGTACTTCCAAGTTAGACACCACAAATCCACAAAGCATGGATTGTGCCTGCTAATAGCACTGTGAATTGTGTAGCATTTGTACCTGTAATCTGCCCCATTTTAAGGACCTATTCACAAATGATTTTGTGCTAATTATATGCCAGCACAAACATGCTCATAAAGTTTTGCAGTTGAGTGCCATTTGCCCATGTTTTGCGTCCGTTTGAGTGAGCAGAGCGGTTTCCAGTGTTTCAGAATTTTCTCCACATTTCAGCACACAGCATAATCCATAATGAAAACTACAGAGAAAGCAAAAGCCTCAAATTGCAATTTATTATCAAAGGTGTGTAACACAGAGCTGACAAACCAACAATGACAAACCAACTTTAATGTATTTTGTTTCTTTTACTTGTCTAGTATTTTCTGTCTATAACATAATCTACTGAAATGTCAAAACAGCTATTAATGTGACTCAGGCAGGTCTGAAATGTGTTGGATTAATGTCTGAATCCTACAATAATGTTGTTCAGGTGTCACTGAATGTATTTGGGATTTCGCAGAAAGATCAGTACTGATGTTCTGTTTGTTGCCCAAAGCTGGCTGTAAGATAAGCGCATTTCCAAACTGAGACAGTGACTGTGTGCATTTACGCACACGGCACACACAGTAACTTCATTAACACCAGATCGGTCAGGATCTGATAGTAATTAATGTTCTGTGTTTTGCTACACATCTACACAGGTCAGCTGTTACACACAGATTCCAGGTTTATACAGTGAAACAGTGTGTAATAAAGCAGCCCTTATGGATAAATCCTGAGCTCCATCAAAGCTGTCGGGATTTTTTTTTTTTAAGTAGCTGAAAGTCCAAGATAAGCCTAAAACCCCATACCCACTTGATCCCCCCAATGTCTGACTGAAGATTTTGCCCTTGATATCATTCAATATCAATTCAATATCATTCGAGCCTCACAACCTTGAAGATTTGAAGAGAGAGAGAGAGAGAGAGAGAGAGAGAGAGAGAGAGAAGTGAGTGTGCATGCAGTTAACACTAACTATCTGACAACGCAAATAACTCCACCCTAATTGCGTGTGGCAATTAGTGCTGGTCTTTGTGAATTAGACTGTTTTTGCAATGAGGCTTATTTGCATAGAAAGAATTTATAAACATTAACTAATTTACATACATGTAAATGGCACAGGCGCACCATGACGCTATTTTTTTGGCAGTGCATTTTATGACGCATTTCAATCTTTGTGAGTTCTTTGTGAATTACATGCTGTCTTTTTGTCTCATTTGCACAGGTTTAGTGGCTGCAAAAACCATGCAATCTTTTTGTGGATTTGGCCCTTTGTTTCTGAATGTTTTTGTAATTTTTCCTCTTCATCCCTTCAATAATGATGGCATGGTTTGTTTACTTTCAAGTTTCAGAAATCTATAACCATATCTGACATCTGGACCTTTGTGATCATTCCAACTCTAATGCAAGGGTTGCTTGGGAGGAATAGTTGTGACTTCAACTCGGTGAGGAGTGGTGGAAGGAAGTTGTAGTTGGGCTATGTCTCATCATGTGCTTGTCTTGCAATCATTCAGTTTAAGGCTATACACAGGGTCCATTTTCCTAAATCAAGACTAAATTTACCCAAGGGTTGAGGATAAATGTTTGAACCTACATTGTCATTTGACCTATATGTTTTTCTTCTGTCCATGGTTACATAAATTTTGGTCCAGTTATTGTAATATAATGTCTGCTGTAATGGGAACACATCTACAGCCCTGTCCATTGATTCCCGTCTTTGGGACCCCAGATGAGTCAGGTGGATTAAATTCTGTACAAAAAGAAATTATTAATTTCATATCTTCACTAGCCAGATGTCGTCTGCTCCTACCGTGGAAATCTCCTAACACTCCCTCCATTTCACAGTGGCTCAAAGATAGTGTGTTCTTTCTCAAACTTGAGAAAATTAAATATACAATGAAAGGATATACTGATAAGTTTTTCCACAAATGGCAACCTTTTTTTATCATACTTTACAGACGTGCAGGTCCTGTCAGACTATGGGCTGGTTTATTAAATTCTGATATGTGTATTTGTACTCTTCACTCTAATGAGGGTGGGGTGTATGAATCTTGGTACGTTTAGGTTTGTGGGGTTTTGTACTTTGGTTCTTTTGGTTTTCTTTCTCTTTATCTTTGATGTGTACAATTTGAGTTCTTCTTAATAAATTTTTCTTTTCTATGTTAAAAACAAAATCTAAAATGTGCATTCACATGGTCATTGTTATGTCATCCAATACTGTTTTCATTAAAAATGTTTTGCAAACCCCCCCCCCCACCGATGTATGTCTTTAGTTGATATGTTGTAAAATAACACTAGATCTGAACAACATTACAGAATGTATTTGTACATGTACGATAACAATAATGCAACAGGTGGTCAAAAGACTCAATTGAGGCATTTTTGTGTTTTAGCTATAATGCAATGCAAACAAATGCCTTTCAAAAGATGGTAGATTAAACATCAAATACAGCAAAGAGAGGAAATATGTTAAACTATAAAATATATGTTAAACTGTGAAATATGACTTGTATGCAGTCATAAAATCAGTAACAGCTTCTCTAAAAATCTTTCCTCACTGCTTACTCTGGCCTTGTGTATCCAGAAGAAAACAGCATATTAAAGCAAGAAACATCATAGGCCTATTAGATTGTATCTTTCTTCACAGCCATCAGTTCCTTGAATTGGTGTTTCCAAATGTACACAAAATAAACCAACAATGGTAAATTAGTTTATTTGACAGAAACAAATGAAGTTAAGTCATTAATGAAACATTGTCCAATTTTCTTTCACTACTAATGCTTTTCAGCAAATTTTATTTGAAGTTATGGATGTAATTACTGTGTGTGTGCAGATGTGTAACAGGCTGTCTACATTGGCAGGTTTCCATGGTGTTTTTTGACCTTTAGAACAAATACGCTTCAGTTTTTATCAATGTGGTGCCTATAACAGCTGTGTAACAGCTTGCACTTTACTCACATTTTATGTGCGTAGCTGTCCACTGAGGTGTCTTTAGTCTTTCCTGTTTGGCTACATTGATGGGGGAAAATACTTCTGGACACTTTGTACTTTATATTTACAATGCAACATTTAATTTCAAATAGTGATATATTATATGTATTTCAAGTCCAAATTCAAACCACCTCACTATTAATGGATAAGAGTGCCTGATCATAGCCCCTTTAGGCTTGGGCCAAGTTGTTGACCTCTAAGGTATTTCTTAGAATTTAATCTAGAAATTGTCATATCTTCACAACTTCATAAATGCAGTCTTGGACATGGAATCTTGATCCATATTGGTCCATGGCAACCAAACCACAGATACAGAACTCACAACTTTGAATACTTAATTATCTGGAGCTAGTAAAAAAAAATCTAGATTGTTCTCATATTTCCCCCATATCTTGTAAAACTGTTATTTCCTACAGTCAACTGAAGGCAGCATAACATTTAATTTGTTAGGGTGACTCTATTACAAATTTATGCCTAGCAGAAGCAGTATGTCACTGTCAGCTCAGCATATGAAAGGCAGGTCTTGCCTTCGTGAGCTCCTCGTAAACTCGTGACTTTGGAAGTCATAATTATGACTGGCCGTGCATTCAAGTGCTTCAGGCCAACATAAACAAAGAAGATGGATGCAGATGTTTTGTTGTTGTGGAGATGGGTGCTGGAAAAAGAGACAACAATGTATCAGGTAGAACATGTGCAGTAACAGAATGACATTAATGTAATTTGCTGTTTAAAATCACTAAAAGGGGGCGTAGAGTGATGGCAACGAATACCTCTGCAACGTCATAACTGAGGCAGTGTAACAGCTGGTGGTTTTATGACCACCAACTCTGCATCCTGGGCAGCATGGAAAATTTCATTAATGTATTTATGAGTGACACCCACCACTGCTGATGTGCATCACTTCTAAATATATTTCTAGCAGTGGACACATAGAGAATGTACTGTTGACGGAGAAAGACAAACTTCTGACATGTGACAGCCATGTCAAGCTTTAGCTTCTAGGCACTACAGCACTTTGAGCTAGTTAGCTTTGAGCAGCTATAAAGTTTGTCATGTTACCCATAGTAGCATACTAACATCTGCTAGTTAGCACTACACAACAAGTAAAGCTGAGACTAATGGGGATGTTATTAGTTTCGCAGGTATTTGATTGTTTAGTAGTATTGAAAGTTATTACAATTCATCCTGAGGGAACATGAATGTCTGAACAAAAAAACAGGGCAATCCATCCCATTTTGTTGAGACATTCATTCTCTCATGGTAGTGCCATTACAAAAATCAAGGGATCACCAAAGTCATTAGTATTCATTGTCTAGAAAACCATAGAAAATGTTGTGTAATCCACCTTGTATGTGTTATAAAGGGGAAACTTTGACCTGGTAGCACTAGAGTAAAAGTCAGGATAACCAAAGTCCTTAGGATGCATCCTCTAGGGACCTGAACATCTATTCAATATCATTGCCCTAAAGAGAGGTCAATCCATATTGAAGAACAGTCCACTAACAATATCAAACCAAAGATTAACTTTGTCAATCATGAAACATGGAAATATATCTAATATGCAAATTATTAATCAAAAGTAATGCTAATAACTTACAGTTTAGCAACAGGCAAACCTTAATACTTTCACCATTCAAACTGTGCGTTTGGTAGACTTACAGTGTAACAAAGCAAATGAACAACCCTCTGAGTATTTACCAGTTGTATTGGCACTGAACTGTAGCTGACCCCCTGCTCTGTGGCACCTGGAAGGGGAGAGCATAAAGAGAATCTCTCAGTTGGGATCCATTAAGTGTCACATCATTATTTTTGTAGAAGTTCTAGTTTTTACTGCATGTTGCCTTCCCTTTCACCACTGTTGCATTGGTCACTGGTAAGAGAATTGAAATGATATTCTCTCTTCATCGGTCAGATTATTGCACAACCATTTTTTGTACTATTGTAGATATTCAAAGCGAAAGTGTACAGCTTCGTAATGCACTAATGAAGGATATCAAAATGTTTTAAGGTGGCTGTGGCTGTACTAATAATGACACTCTCTTGATAGTGATATCTGGACAGCTGTTGAACATAAGGAACACTTTTGCATCATTTCAACACATCAACTATAAATCTATCAATTTTGATACTTGCCCATAATACCTCTCATATAAACAATCTGAAGATAATGTTGATCCATATCAAATGAAGGCCCTAAAATATGACTGTTTGATTACAAGCCTAATAAAGATTTGATTTGCTTTCTTGTTATGTTCTGTAGACAGTGAAGAAATAGGGAAAAAAGGAGATAAATGGAGAGAGACTTATTGCGCACAAGGAAATGAAGGGCCTTTTCAGTGAAGTCGCTGAGGTGAGAACACATTGCAGGTGTGTTGTGCTTTGTGTGTGGTGGTGTTCCTCCGTAATTTAATTTCATACATCATAAATGCCACTTTGACACTTAGTCAGGCGTGTGGCGACATGAAAGTGGAATCCATAAATTAAATCAAAGCCATTTCCACTTTTTTCTCTGTCCAACTTCTTCCTGATTTACACTGCTTGGCCGGAAAAGACCGAGGTGTTGGAGCGCTGATTAATGCTGCTCTTTGAATTTTGAGCTCAGTCATGGTAGTTTGTGTTAGTTAGAGCTCACACATATGCCTGCATGTAGCCAGACAGACTTACAGATGAAGATGAAGACAGACCGAATCTACAAAAAAAAAAGGAAACAAAGAAGAGAAGATCAAGCCTTGATCTACTGACTTAAAACTGCATTTCCAAAAAACTTCTCTGTGTCCAACTAGCCCTGTACCAACCTGAATAATATACTTTTCTTGAAAATTCTGTTTCATTCCCATATCTTCTCTCACTAAGAAGACTCCCTTCATCAAATGTAAATGCAATACAAAGTTTGGAACACTGGGACTTGTGGATACTGGGAGAGTACAATATCTCTTTTTCTGTATCTCCTTTCATCAGCATCATGCTGCTGTGATACATAAGCCTTTGCACTTCAATAGGCTACACTACTGTGAATGATTGTGAATGCTTCATGGTGCTTGACTAATAGCACTAAGCTTTTTGACAATGGTCTTAAGTGCATCATAGATCTTCAGTTTATCACCGCTGTGTTCAGAATGAATTTTTGCCACTCACAAGCCAATACTCCTCCTCTGCAGGAACGGTGAACCTGTGTTTATGAGTGAATCTCCCCTCAGGGCTCTGCCATTAGGTGCTGTTGATTTCCTCCAGCACTGTTTAATTTCAGGCTCCAATTGGAAGTAAACATTAAAAGTTAATGGGTAGGGTGGCTATTGATTTTAAGATAAATAACACACATAACAATACAGGCCACCTTTTGATTTTCATTTACCTTTTCATTACTTCATACCCCTCTGTCTTGGTTTACGGCATAGTTCAGTCTTTCTCATCGGGTGGGTTGTCTGCTCGGCTCTTCATTGTAAATGTCCTCTTTCTGTTTTTCTTTTTCACAAATCACAAGTCATCCTGTGTCTTCACAATTTTATAGTTTCCTCTTTTTGCTTATTTCGCTGGTATATCAGCGAAATAGACCTGCTGTGAAGAAAACCTGCCCCAGAGCATTGAGGCCACATGTGCGTTGTGGCCGGTGCAGCTGCGCCTCGGCTTGTGCTGCTGGCTGCTCCCAGCCTGTACCCAGTGGTCTGTCAGGCAGCGAAGCAGGGGAAACGGTGGGATAAATGATTATTTATGATCTGCCACCTCCCATCCTCTCAGCTATCCCCAGGCCCCATTCATTACTGCTGCAGGCTGCCACTGTGTGGGAGAAAACACACACATACACACACACGCATGCACGCACGCACGCACACACACACACACATAAATGCTAAGTAGCGTGTGCACACATATAGTGTGCACAGTGGATACTGTGCTCAAGCAAACAAAAACACATGCTGTCTTTTTCCCACATCTCATTCTTTCCAGTTAAAAGCAACATATCTCAGACACAGTTTGTTATCGTGTCGTTTTCGCCATCATCCACAACAGAAGCATGTATGCAACTCGCCAAACTTTCCCCCAGCAGTGTGCTGTCCTTTGAGAAGCAAAGATATCATCCCATTCGCTGCATTGAAAATCACATCTTACACTCCTCACGTTCCCTGCTTGGCATTAAGTGGCGCATGGCTGATGAGTCTCAGTGGTATTTGTCTTTCTCTCCATGCATCATGTTTTTCATTGTGCCAAACTTCCAGCAGCTGGACCTAATAAATCCTGGGAAAACCCAGAGAGCTCAAGGTAGCCTAAATAATTGATCAGACTGAGCATGCGGCCTGGCAGGCAGCTTGCCTAATATACAAGGAAATCACAATAAGACAGAGAACACTATATGTCCATGTTTGCTTGTGTGTTTGCCTGCACATGTGCGTGCGTGAGTTTGTGTTTATTCTTTGTGAGGCTTCACCACAAAATCAATAACGCAGGAGGATTTTTGTAATACAAATGTTAAAGCAAAATGGACGCATGAAAGCACACCCAAACACACACAGAATGAAGCAACCATGCTCTCGTTCCCTGCCTTACAGATGCAAACACACACACAGTCAGTGTACATATACAGACACACACAGCCTTGCTTCTCTGTACAGTGATTTTCCCTCCTCTTTAAGGAAAATGAGCGAGTGAATGCAAGGCAGTCCCTGAGAGGAGCTTTGACATGTCAGTGTATTAGGCTGTGAGACCTACAGAACACAGGCTATTTCATGTTTTAAAAGCTCCGCGTGACGTCTTGTCTATAAAGAAGAGAGTTAGGGCGTGCTTTAAATGGAATATACATCACATACATCAAGAACTTGTTAAGAGAATGTATATATAAGTCCCAGGGCTAAAGTGATATGTTACAGCAAGTCCATTTAGCTCAAAATACATTGTTGCACACTGGACACTGTAATTGTCCACTGGGCATTGGAGACCATAGTCTGTTGAGCTTATAGGTGGAACCTTACCATGATAACTCACATTAACTGTCCACAGCTGACCATTTAAAAGGGGGAGGGAGAGGGGAGTCTCGGAGCATGGTGCGTACAGATGATGAATCAATATATCGGATGATAATATATGAAAGGGAGAAGACGTGTGCAAAATGACGCTCCATTAGGGGGCCATCAGAAGGGTCTTTCCCAGGGAGGAGGAATTGGACAACATTTGTCAGGGTGTGAAGATGGATGGATGCTTTCTACATAAGCCCCCTGACTCACCTACTGCCTCTTTATTACTCCTCAGAATAAACCTCCCGATGATCTGTGAAGTTCCAGGGGAACTCTGGGCCTGTGAAAACAGTGGTAAACTTTCCAAAGTTAAAAAATGCCTTGGACTTCAGGAAGTAGTGTGTCCCTTGTAGGGGGTAGAGGTTGGGGTTGGTGTATGCACAGTATTTATGACTTTTGCCTTTTTATCAAAGGATTATGAGAGTATAGTATTGAACTTTTCATCTAACTCTCAGCAAGAAAGCAAATAAGGATATTTCCACAAATGTCAATGGAACAATAACCACAATCTTTCCCTAACATTAACCATGATGTCGTTGCCATGTGCAGTTACAGCAGAAAGTACAATTTTCAGAAGTATTGGCATTGAACGTAAAAACAAACCTGAGGTTTTGCAGAATCATTCAATACTGACGTTTGTACATGGTGATAGTGTTGCTTGGTTGAAAACCGGTAAATTAGTTACCATAGTTAATTCAAGGGAATGCAAAGGGAGTGTGTAATGTCACACACACACACACATATATATGTATATGCATGTATGTATGCATGTATGTATGTATATGTATGTATATGTATGTGTGTGTATATGTATGTATATATATATATATATATATATATATATATATATATATATATATATATATATATATATATATATATATATAGATAGATAGATAGATAGATAGATAGATAGATAGATCTCAACTGAGATCTTACCAGAAACTCCAGTTCTTTCTATTATTTACCTCCAGTCTCTATCTTTTTTAATTCTCATATGTTTACATTTATGCAGCAGTTCATGAAGTCCCTAGATTGGCAAAAACTTTTTGCTGAAGTTGAAACATTTTCAGACTTGTCTGTGTAATGTAAATTGTGTCTTTCTGCTTACTTTGTATACAATCACACCACCACTAAAATTTGCTGTACTGTTTAAATGCACAGTTATCCAGCAAATATTGTTGCTGTGCCCCCGGCCAAAAATGGTTTCAGTCAGATGCCAAAAACAGCAACATGCACATGAAACATGTTGGGTAAGTTTACTTTTATGTTGCCGTGTATGTTCTATAATGCTCATGTTGATGAAGAGATCAGTGATTTAAAGCCTCTGTTTTCCTCACAGTTCTGATAAGGACTGTTAAGCTATTTACATCCTGGAGTTAGCATTAGCATTAGCCTGCTTCAGTGCCTTGATGGAAACACAGTCTATGGATGAAAACTTGAAAAAAGTGAATTAGATGGAATTAAAAGAGTTAAGAATTCAAATTGTTAGATTATCTACAAGAAGCTGTACTTTTAATGATATTTTTTTTCTGTGTCGTTTATCCTAATAAAATACTGTTGCCTGTCAATAGTGTGTTTCTATTAAAAAATGTGCATATGTCTTGCATTAACTAAAACACTTAATGTGTTTGCTGTGTGTTTATTTTATATATCATTTATTATCATGATTATCTTGAAAGTGACATGTTGTTAACAGACATCTGGGTCAGACAGGATATTGGTTAATCTGGACATATAGGATATATAAAGCTGCTGAATGCACAATGTTTTTATAAACTTTAGTAGAATAGCTGAACAGGCCCATTCCCTATAACAACATATTTCAACGTTGTGATAACAACGTCCCAGATGTTGGCACAATTTCCACGTCTTGTTTGGACTTTCAAACAACGGTCAATCAACGTCTAAATGTTTGCTGGATATGCCTTCATGCAATTGTAAAACTGATGTTTCCTCAAAATTATGCTATTAGAAAGTCGACATAATTGCCCATTTATGATATGCCTCCAAACTTAACTGTGCTCCCTCCCTCCTGTTGAGAACACCTGGCAGTGAGTGATACAGTAAAGCAATAGGCTGCAGGAGAAAAGACTCATTGTCACCTTGTTTATATCCTCTTTCCCACCAGGACGACCCATTAATAATTACACGCAAACTCCCTCTGGCTTAAAATCTTTCTTGCTCTCTCCTTCCCCTCTCACTTTCCGTCTCTCCTTTGATTTTCTCTCCTCTGCATGTCAACACAGTCAGGTCCCTTGGCACCGACAGAGCTATCCGCTGTCGCATCCTCCCTCCCTCTGCCCTGTCCCATTACAATGACAATAACAGATAAGAATATTTATTATGTTGGCTCACCACTCCCCGTTCTTCCAAACATCTCTCAGGGGAGCGGCTCCTCACTATCACCCTCAAAAGCCTCATTCAGTTAACAGAAAAAAAAAACACATCCACCCCTGGCCTTGATGCTTTCCTTTATCAGTCCAATGAAAGGAGAGCCAGAGCATGAAGGCGTCTCATCTCCACTGCTCCTTTTCTTCTCTCTCAACTCTCCCTCCCCACTTTTAATTTTCATCTCTCTTTTCCTACTCATTTCAGAAAAAAAGGGAGGGAAAAGAAGGAGGGAGGGAGTGAGGGAGAGCAAATGAGAGTGGGACGCTGGCTTGTGATAACTGCCATGCAGAATGGACATCTCCCTTGTTTATTGGCTTTTGAAATTCAATCCATTGTCTGGGACGGGAAGTGATAAAGGGAGTGGAAATACAGACGCTCTTATCATGCCAGCTCAGTGAAAGAAACTTTTTTTCCCTCCTCCAGATGCCTCCGTTTGTTGTGGGGTACGTTTGTTGTGTGCGCATCGCCACATCTGAATAATGGTTTCTGAAAAATGCATTCATTCAGCTGATTATTTGGACCCGGCTATGCCACTTACTATTGTATCGCATCGTTGTGTGTAGTCATCACATTTAGAAGAGGCACACAATTGAGAGTGGTCACACTTGTCTCATAGGCTTTTCCCTGGATGTGTCATATTTAAAGGTTGAAAATGCTCTTGTTCCCCAGATACTGAGTATGTCGAACAGTCCGCGAATGTTGTGGCCATTTTGTTGACCACACTGACCTTTCAGTGCTTTTATAGTCCTGACTTATCATGTCAATGAAGTCCGTTGTCATTGTGGTTGACTTTTATTCTAAAGTGTACCAATTTGGATATTACCTTCAACAGGTTTAACTGGTTCTGACTAGTCTAGGAGCTTCATCCACATGCAAGTTGTTGCTGCCTAGGTGGATAGGGGAAATCAACAATATCATTTGGCATGAAATATGACAAATCTGTGTATTACTGAGTATATTCACTCCTGAATAGTGAAAAGTTACAACACAGCTTTTCTAAGATGGCAGCAATTAAAAATTTCACATCATTGTAATGGGATTAATGTGTAAAATATGGTTGCTGCTGGAATTGTGAATGTATACTGTAATAGTGATGTCATTTACTCTATGTACTCTACTCAGAATTGAGTCCAACTGCTTGTCTCTGTCAGTGTTGTCAGTCTGGTGAGGGTGAGTGACACACGCCTGTCTGTTCTTACCTCCAAGTAAACAAACCTTTTTATATTCATTTGCTGAATATACTGGTTTTCTATAAGGAAAGTTGAGAAAATTCACCAAAAACCCCACCAAAAACTGCTTGCATGGAAAGACTTTTATTTATTTTAATTTGGAAATATGTATAAATGTGGCAGTACTTCTCAAGCAGCATCTTATTAAATATAAGATGAATAAAAATAAATAAATCACCAGCATGAGATGTCATACGGAGAGTCCCTGCTTAGCCCCTTCACCTGCTGCCAGCAATGAAAAGCAGATCATTATGGTCTTTCATGCTGCAGTTCTTCATGGTTAATTGATTACTGAAGAGTTTTGTTGAATTCAAATTGAACTTTGTTGACATTCCAACACACACACACACACACATTAGATAACCTGATTATCAAATAATGAATGCCATTTAATTACTCCCTAAAATAATGATTGGTTTATTTATTATTTGATTGATTAGGACTGATAAAGATCCTTAGAGCCTGTTGGGTTTTTAAATTAATGCATTATATTGCATTAAGACAGGTCTAAATCAATATTAAACATAAAATACAATACAAAATAATATAAAATAAATATAAAATATATAAAATATAAATAGGGCACAGTTGTTGATTTGATGCCCACCCACAATATCTTTAAACATATCTATGAGTTTTATATGATGCAGTTACTATGCAGCAATAAATATTTAATCACTCACCTGTGGGGATTATAAACAACAGAACAATACTCAATACAATATTCATGAATACTTTTAAATAGACACTCTAAGAACTGCGTTTGTATATTATATGAGCAATATCCAGATTGCATTGCATAGAAAGGAATAAAAAGAATGTAAAATAGCCACAAAGATAGTCACCGAGAGAGCTCCTATCAGTTTAAATCAAGTAGGATTTAAAGCATTACCAAAGGCTTAGCTTTATTACCAAGCATCCCTCTCTGCTTCTTTTAGAAGACAATAGTGAAATTGTGTTTTTTTCCCCCCCCATCCCAGTGGCTTTAATCCCATTGATAGGAAGTTTGTTTATGTTCGGCAGCGATTCATAATTTTGCATTGAGTGTGTTTGCCCCGCTTGGCACCTGCTGGTCGCAGCAAAGTCTCAGAGGAATCCCAGCAGGCGACATCAGTCATTAAACTCCCTTGTAGGCCAAAACAGTTGCCTGCTATTTTTAATATAAATGACCTTAAACAAGGAGCTGAAGACAAAACTACTTTCACAAAAAATGTCTTTTCAGGGGTCACATTGGATCGAACAATGTGACAAAACTAAAATGTATCACTTTCTTTAAGCCTCTCTTCATAGCCTGGTTACCTGCTATTCCCTCCATGTCTGCTGTGGGGCTCTGTCGCACAGGAAATCACACCATACTTTCTCTCTCTCCATTTCTCCTTCCCTCTCTCGCTCGCATTCTTCCTCTCTCTTCTCCACTCCCCATTTCCTTTGTCACACATGCCTCTGATCCTTTCTCAGTCAACAGGGAGACTTTTAGCTCCTTTTTCTTCGCGCAAGTCCTCGATATGCCGCAGATATGTCTCCAGACTGACTGGATACGAGACTAGAACACATGACGTGATGGTATTAATGTGAAATATTTTTGAGCTGTCATTCATTTTCAATTAAAACTTGTTAAAACTTCACTGCTGAAAATGTACACAATTACTGCGGTGATGAGTTGCAGCGGCACATCTTCAACCAGCGAAAAACAGTTCATGTCACTCCACTTTTCACTACCCTCCAGTGGCTTCCTGTTGCTGCTCGCATTAAATTCAAGTGAGCAATGCTCTCCTGTAGAGTGGCCACTAGCACGACACCAACCTGAATTCCCTCATTCAGGTTTATGGGCCTGCTAGTTTACTACGATCTGCAAATGAAGACAACTAGTCCTTCTGTCACTGCAAGGAAGGAAATCTCAATCAAACTCTTGGTGGTGAAACAAGGTACCTCAGTCATAAGAAGCCCTTTCTGTCTTCAAAAACTGCTTGAAAACCTACCTCTTCTGAGAGCACTAATCGCCTATTATGCTTATATATGCTTCTATCTCTCTTCTAAAAAAAAGAAAAAAAAATATCTATGCACTTATGTCTTAATGGATCTGCAACCTTGTGGCACTTGTGTCAGGGGGAACATGAAACTGAGTGTTGCAGCACTTATTCAGGGAAGCTTCTTGGTCCATAGTGACTTGGATTGTACCTCATTTGTAAGTCACTTTGGACAAAACCGTCTGTCAAATGAATAAATGTAAATGTAAAGTGATAACCCTGTTTTGCATAATAATTATAGTAATATTACTGCTAATAAACATAATTTGTATAGCTCTTTTTTCAAAGAACACTTAACTACACCTAACAGCCAAATATAGTAATAAGAGTGTTGATGAGGTCTTTAATTGGATGGTTAAGAGGAGATTTGTTCCAAAATCCCTGGACACTGCTCATGGGCACAAGGTGTTGCGTTACGGTTCCATAGAAAATGGTACAGTGTTAAGAAGACTTAAGTATTAATTACCCTATTAACTACATAGGATTCACTGTCTATATCGGGTCAGCCTCTTGTGCTGAAGCAAGCTGTGGAATTAACAGAGGGCTGCATTAATCCCCTCTTATTTTCCACATCAGCACTGGCGCATCTGAAAAACATGGTCCATTCAGACGTTAATTACATAAAGTTCAGCGATGTGTGCGTGTGTGTGTGTAAGTCTGTGTGCGTGTGTGAGAGAGAGAGTGTGGGGAAGGCCATTTGTTTTCTAGACGACATCAGCAGTGAAACACATTAATCAATTAGTCTTAGGTGATAAACACACAAAGCGCACCGTCACGTTTCACATGGGATTCCCGGGTTTCAAGGTTGCTGCTGTCCACTGACAAGCGCACACTTTCTACGCACACAAACACATACTGTAGTGTACATGCAGACACACTCACAGATCTAATTAAAAGCATTGTCCTGAATATATCTGATTCCAGTTCAGTGTGGTTAACAGTCCTTCATGGATAAATAATGAGCTGCTGCCGACGGAGGAAGAACACTTCAACCCTTTAACTCCCCAGCTCTGCTGCTGGGCTGCAGCAGGACTCCTTCAGGAGTTACTATGGTGATTGGTACTGTATCGCTCCATGACAGCAGGAGTAAGTGTAACTGTAATGAATTACCTCAGGTACAGAGTTAGGGGTGATCTGACATTCAGTGTTGCAATTATGAGTTGCATGACAAAGTAAAATTTAAATTTCAGAAATACTGTAAGTGATTACTTTGATTATAATTCACACTGCTGTACATATAGAGTAGAAGTAGAGATGGAATTCTCCAGTAATAATAGACATCACCCTCTCAGTTGACTTGAGCACACACTGAGTTTCCAATATGGCAGAAAAGTTGTTTTTCTCTAGTGAAAGTGTTCCTGTACTACCATTTATCAAGCCAAAAGGAAAAAGAAATACAGCAGTTCCATTTGGTGACCCAGGTTAGCCGAGAGGAAAAGACATCCAATATCTGAAGGTAAGGCAGGATACAAATGCCAGCATACAGCTAATACAATGAGTAGGCTACAGTAACTGAATAAATACTATGTATATAATACAAATAAAGAAATTGTATTACTAATGTTATGAGAAACCACAAAAAACAACTTTATTTGTATGTCACCTTTTATGCAGAAATCCAGCCCAAGGTGCATCACAAAACAGGATTAAAAATAATGTTACACAGGAATCAAAATGTTGATGACAATACCATAAAACATCATCAGTTAAAGCTGATTTATGATGGTGCTATATGTAAGGCTGTATAGACGAGTAAAAGGAATTTAAAAACATAATTCAGTGTAACGAGCAGAGGGCTAATGGAATCTCTTTTTTTAATATTATTCTGAATTAGCTGTAATTTTTTGAAGGTAGCAAGGTAAAAAGAAAATTGCAGTTATTTCTGTGACTCATAATAAAAGCATGTACCGGAATTTCAGCATCACATTTTAAACTTTAAACTTTAGTTTAAAGAGACGTTTTTGTGATTTTGTTAAAAATCTTTTTGGACAGACAGCCAAACATTGATCATGGCACATGTATAATTTATTCGACACAATATTTGTTTATTTCAGCACTGATGCTCAAATTACTATTAAGTTACTACTATGTGTCACTGAAAAGTCAACAGAGTCAATGATACACCACACCCACACAGGTGTTGTCTAGGGATGTGCAGAGGGCCCAGCATTTGCATTTGCATCTGCATCTATATTTGTTGAGGCAGCAAAATTATTTATATTTGTATTTGTATTCAAATAAAAGTGGAAACAGATGTAAAAATCCAATTTTTGTTTTTATTACACTTTTCATTTTAGGATATTAAGATGTTAAAATAAGTGTTAATGAATCTTATGAAGGAGGTCCCCACACCGCATCTTGAACTCAAGTCTCCCAAATCATAGATGGCTGCACTTACTACTGAGCTAAACCAAATGCATTGCTGGCATGCAAACAGACCTCTACTTATTTATACATTCATAACACACAGACAGCACAGCGTGTAACATGCTCAGCTTTATCTCTGGGGAACACCCCCAGTTCTGGCAGTGATGTCCAAATAAGGAAATGTGCGTCATGCAGCAGGTGGATGCAACTTCCTTAGTTGAGACCTGCTGATACACGTAACAGCAGAGCAGAGGAGAGAGACAGATAGCAATGTAACCTTCCTGCATGCTGGTATTTGAAATGTTTTTTTTCTTCCCAAAATAAATTATAAATCAGCTATTTGTGCTTTGCCGAATAATGTATTTGTATTCGGGCACACCCTTAGTGCTGTCAATACCCTGGCTGATTAGACCTCTAGTCAGTTGGAAGCTGGGTAGGGCTATTCTATGCTGCTAATTGTGTTTTGTGTCACTGAAGACGTTCTGACAGTAGGAAAATTCACAGCTGTGAATCATGAAACTAATAGTGACTTTGGTTTTGCAGTTCTACTTTTTTGCATACTGGCTCACTGTCACACTATCATGGCTTACTGAGACACTTGCCATTGTTAATGTTATTAGCAACACCTGTGCTTTTCCTACTGTTACAAGTCAAAACATCTGCTGTGAAAGAGGCTTATATTACAGGGTGTGCCCCCCTAACATGCAAAAACCAACAGAGGGGTGAGGGAGGTGTCAATCAAGTGGAGTTTGTATGTGCCCACTCAGTCCTGAGAAGAGCTCTAATCAGGTAACATGAGTGAAAACACATAGTTAACGCACACTGTGCGTTAACTATGGTTGCGTGGGGGTTTAAGGGTTACAGTCTGTAGAGGTGCAAAAAACAGTGAAGTCACACTTTTTATAACCTGATAATTAGTTCAACATCAACACTGGATTATCCAAACACATTTTTGACTGTAACAGTGGTGTACACACTGATCAGTGTTGCCTGTGATTCTGTGCTGACTTATAAACTCCCTTTATCACTGTTGGTTAGAATAGAAGAATGATAAGACTGTAAAATGAAGACAATAAGAAAGAAAAGCAGAGAGAGTGACTGAGTGTGCCCTATTAGGGAAGAAGGGCATTTGGTTATTGGTCTCAGCAACCCTGGGGATGGACCCTGCCCGCAGTGATTGGAGTGAATTTTCTGCCTAGGCTATCGACAGCAGAGCCCTCGGAAAATAGGAAAATAAAACAGGACAATCTCCACCTGTCTGTTTGTCTGTCTGTTAGTGGAGATAAAAAACGTGTGACTCGGGCTGTGTGTGCAGTGCCTCTTCCTTTAACATATTTTCCTCTCTGTGCCTGTCGGAGCAGCAGGGCCACTTTGATCAGAGTGTTATCTGCACCGCTGCGGCCTAATCCGTGTATTTGCTCCGAGTCTTAGCTGGATCACCGCGCTCAAATCAAAGCACTACAGAGTCAGACCAGGGGAGGACGGAGACATGCTGGAACACACACTTTCCAACACTCACAGTCATACTGTATGCACACACACTCTCAAACACACTTTAGAAAATCAACAGAGGGCCACAAACCACCTCATGTGGTCATCAGATTCAATAGGCCTATTGATAACTGAATTTGTGTGATCAAAGCCACAAACACATTCAAGTACATGCACATACAGGTACATGAATAGGGAAATCACAGTCACTGAACAAAAGTAGAAGCTTTGTGGTTGAGCAAAAGCAAACAGTTAAGCTTTAACTGCATAAATAATGTTATGGTAACATATCTGAAACTGTTAACTACAGTAATGCTGGATGCAAGGTTGTATCAAGAAACACTTGAGGAAAAATGTTTTGCTTACCCGAAATTATAATGTATCGCTAATTACAACACAACTGCCTATACTACATTATAAGACAATCAAAGGATGATTTTGCATAGCACACAGAACAGTGTGAGGAGCTCTCTTTGCATCTTAATGACAGTCAAAAGTCATTAAACCATCTCCCACTAAAGAGTCCTGCAGATTATTTTGCAATAAAATAACAAAGTATCTAAATATCTGGAGTCCTATGAAGATTTAATGAATATTTTAGCTAAACTCCAGTTGTGTCATTGACCATTTCACACTTGTAACCATTTGACTATTATATATTTCACAGACAGTGTTCAGCATTTTCTTTTAGCAGACATTAACCTGCACTACAACCTTGAATTAACTTCATGCAAAGCAAATTTAGTTTTCTGACTTGTGATAATAGCATAAATGAAAGAAACAAACAAGAAAATCAAGGGTACAGTATTTCTACATCATAAATTAAAGAGCAATGACCAAAACAAACTCATTTAGCAAATAGTCTATAAATGGAGTCGACATGTGGCAGCTCAGATTATTATATCAAACACTTTGACTGCCAAATCATTTCTAGAATGCCCTTTATTTAGTAGATAATCCCATACCCTTCTGTGTGACCTCCCAGAGGAAGAAATACACACAGTGATAGAAAAACAAAAGCAGAGAGGGAGAAAGCAGAGCTAGTGAGATAATGAAATAACTTATGGAGATGCACCTCCCTCTTGGAAAGAGAGTGAGGTTGAGAGAGAGGTAATTGCTCTGGGCTCATACTACCTGGAGTTCAGTTTGGGCTGAGGGCAAGGGATGCTTTATAAGACCTCCTCCTGTTGGACACAAGTTAGTGGAAATATAGATGAGATGGAGGCCATTACTTCCAGGATGCAAGGGTGGAGTTAGGGATTTTCTGCTACAGTTAAATATTCAATTTGTGTCCTAGTCTCAATCTAATTACAAGTTAAACCTCATGTGGTCAAAAGCTCAAATTGGTCCACTCATGCAGAGGAAGTCTGGCAAAAGTGATACATTTACTTTTAGTCCTGCATTACCTGGGCTACACTGCATTATTGTTATTGTCAACAAATTCTATAAAAATACTAAACTTGACTTTAAATACCGTGTAGAATACTCTGTGTGGAATATTGCTGGACTTATACCTTAAAGCTATAATATGTAACTATTCCGCATTAAAATGTCTAAAAACAACAGGACCTATGTTATACATTTCGTTGAGGTGTGTACGTACATTATCCCAAATGTTTCCAACAATGTTCAAACCCAGAGAAATCCATAATTTTAATCAAGGTCCATTTCTTTTTGTCGCCTGTTAATGGCGTCATACCCCCTCTACCAAGGAGTATACATATACAAGATGATACATCAGTGTTGTGGTTATCCACCAGAAACTGTCGTAAATGGACTTTTCTTCAGTTTTAAGCCACATGTTTATGAGATTTTAGATTTTTTTTAGATTTTAGTCGTTTTAAACTATATCTTTTAACCGGATGAAGGATTTTAGTCATTGGACATCTGGATCTTAAGTTGTCAGAGAAACAAGCTGAGCAAATGTTGGAAGCAGCTCAGCTTGCATCCCCTCCTTATGTCCAGTGTCTGCCAAACCATGTCAGAGAAACACTGACTTTTTACGTGAAACTGCTTTATTCAGTGTTTTTGTTTTAATCACTGTTTGTTTTGGAGAGGAGACATCTGCAGATAATTCAGCTCCTAGTAAAAACATTGTGAACGATGAACACTGAAATAACCCTAACCCGGAGAAGCTGGTTGTTTAACAATGAAGACAACAACTCTCATGATCCCACGCTACTTCACAATGTCATCAAACTCCATCTTTTGTTATGGTTTGAATTGACAGACCCATAATGGCAGAAATTGCGTTCAAGGTTTGCTTAGTTTTAAGCATAACTACTTGGTTAAGGTTAGGGAAAGATTGCGGTCATGGTTAAAAGAAAGCAATGCTCAATGTTGGTAGGACACAGGATTTAAACAGAGGTCTCTCATGTCAAAGTCACCCAACCATCCAACCTGACCTCCTCCCCATGAGGTTTTATGGTACAATAACATGCTACAGTATATTTCACCTTTGCTTCTGACAGACAAGAATTATAATTCACATGGCTAAAAGAAGGTCTTGTCAGGAAAATGTTAATACGGTCCATCTCAGGCGTTTGAACAAACCACCAATGCTGGTTTTATAGTGAGGACAGTCTGACAATTAAGTTTAAATTAATACAGTAATTAAATACTGATAATAATTCTACCCACACCTGTTGGTGGAAATCCCAAGTGCTTCCTGGTGATGATGAGAGCAGCGCTGAGGCAAACTTTGATGCTGAGCTTTCTGATCCCCGCGAGACTTCCATGTTAATAAATGAGATCTCCTGCAAAGCAATGCTTCTTTAACCCTATGTATTATGTATGAGGCAAAAGGAGAACGGCACTAAAAAGGAGGAATCATCTAGGCACACATAAGTGCCAGAATCCAATCTCAGCTCCATTAGTGCAGGACAAATCCTATACAGTGAGAAGGGGTCTCCATATGTTTCCATGAGGGAGCTCAGGAAGCCATTATGGAAATGAAAGGGGACAAATCACACGATACAGATCACTGAGTAAAGCAGGAACAAAATCATGGTGCAGTATACTTTGGATGGGTAGGCTCAACAAAAGAAGGCTGAAACCTGAACTGTTTCCTCTGCAGACTTCTAATAAACTCTCACAGCAAAGAGGACAGTGTGAGAATTCCATTAGTTCACATTTGTGTCATCTTGTATCTACAAATGATGCTGTTTTGTTGTTCTGCAGATCAGAGATAACAGCCCTTCCCTTACTTTTTCATAGCGCTGGCATCTTCCACATGACATACTAAGGTTTAGCAGCACGGCGTCTTATTTGATCATGTGTCAACACATTATCACCATCTCTTCATCTTGGCAACGCATAGAACTCATTCTAAGTATGCTCAGAGTCACAACTACTGCAGAAGTTTATGGTGGGAAACAATTTATCTGTGTTTTCCAATGAGTTAGCATCCCCTCCGAGAGTATGCTCCATCACTGTAGATACAGATCCTTACAAACAATCTCCCAAATGCTAATTGAGGTAATTAAAGCCGCAGCATCCAGAGGAAACAGGTGCAGGTGGTAGGCATTATTCATGTCCCCTTGCCCTTGGAGGTAACCCTCTCAATCTATTGAGGAAAACAAGACAGACAATGGTGCAGTTTTTGCACTATTTTCTTTGTTAAGGCGAGCACACAAGAAGGTATATTTCCCACTAGTGTTAGAGAGTCACTGTTAGTGTGTATGACAATGACAGATAAGTAATTTTCCCGCTTCAATATCAATGGGCCTCATTCATAAACAGTGCATATGTACAAGTCTATACTTAAACCATGTGTACAAACATTTTAAGCACAAATTTGGGATTCATCAATATGTTCTTACCTGAATTTGTTCTTATTCTGTGAACAAATTTAGAATTGCCTTGGACCATGAGTATGCACAAATCATAAACGTCCCATGATATAGTCAATACCAATTCAATTGGGCCTAAACTATTGTTTGCATTTCACTATCAGTAAATTTTTCTACATTTTTACCATCACGGCCCTCTTTGTAATGAGTGACAGCTCTCTGCACTGCTGCACCACTCCATCAGAGCTTTCCTTACACAGAGAAATTGGGTTGCGACAGTATGCTAATTATGATCATTCAATTTAGGATGATTCTGATTCACGAACATATGCACAGTGGTAAGAAAAAAAATTGGCCAGTGTGCATGTGTCATGAATCTGACAATAATTTTGTGTGCACACTTATTTTATGTGCAAAGTAAGAACATTTCTATGCAGGTATTAGTGAATTAGGCCCAATATCTTTGGAAACACACATTTTCCTTGAGCTCTGTGTGCAATAACTTCATCAACATTAATGCTGACTTTCTGAAAATAATGTACTTTCTTTGGTTGCTGCACTGTAGGTATTACAAGCATCTAAATATGGCAAAGCCAGCAGCACATTCAGTTCCCAAGGAAACAATTACATAATTAAGAAAATGACAAGTTGCTCCTTTAAGAGTCAAATACTTTTTGAAAAGAAATGGGAGAGGTGATTTTCATGGCTATCATTATCCCCCACCTCCTCAGCTCCCACCTCAAAAATGTCCTTCAATTTGTCAGGACTTTTTATTTTTTTATTTTTAGAAAATGCAAATGCCCTCGTCCTAAATGTCAGAGTTAGGTAGCGATGGCAGTGGGGGTCTGACATCATTACAGAGGCCTTGTTTATATCAGACAGTGATTAGATTAATACTCATTAGAGAATATTTGTGTCTGCACCCTTCCTGTCCCCCCCAGGCAACCAGGCAACAGGAACCATAGCAATTAAAAATGGGAAACTGTCATCCTCCATCACCCTGCAGATGTGTTGGCCCTCAAAGAAAACACACATATACAATATACACACGAGTAGGAGAATAGAAACAAACTTCCTGATCAAACATATATTAGATTTAACATAAACTCACTAACTAAAACCAATAGTGCCATCAAGTTCTTCTGTCACTACTGCTATTTGTTTCTTGATTACATTTTACATCTCTGCAGTAAAAATATGTGGTCCAAAAAAAAACAACAACAAAAAAACGATATTGCAACATTATCAGAAACTGCTACATGACCTACAGTCCTGAATAATTGGAATAATCATGCCTGTTACAATTTCACCAGCCTGGTGTTGTAGGCAGTAATAGAGAATTTATCAAGCATTTATTTCCTTTCTGTTCCAATTTCTCCATGGAAAGCTTTTTTCTTTTTTTTTTTTGTCTTCCTTGGCATGAAGAGGGCTTTCATTTCCTGCATTCACACCCCTTCCCCAAATCCATATCACTCTAATTTGAACTAAGATGTAAAAATGGAAGCTAATTTAAATTTTGTCACAGTTCCCTTTGCTTTTGGGGCATTTTTGTTGCATCTTCATGGTGAAATGCCAAGCAAACAAATGAGATACACAGTTTTAAAATCCATAATTTTGTTCAGATGAAATCTTTGTGCTGAGTCTGAACTGAATGCCACTGTAGCTTGCATGTCAAGTTTATTGTGTGCCTTAAAAGTGCCTTAAGCATGCAAATAGATCACGGAACTATGCTTGCACTTTATGTGCATTTGATCCTCATTATGTCCTGTTTTCCATCTCCTGAGACGCTAGTGAAAAATAATGATCTTGATGACCGCTGCATAATTAGGGCTTGGAAAGTCACCATTGCCTCTGTGACACCATCGCTAACTCTATCATTATAATTGAATATATTCAAGACACTTTTGAATCATTTTAGCTGGCGTTTGGTGCTCCATTAGCTATGGGTTATGATGATCATTAGGATAAAAGGAGGTTACTTTAACATGCCCGTGTTCTGAGTGTTTGGCCTAAAGGGACGAACTTCAGAAAATTGTCACTCATTCAAAGACTAAGGGAAACTTTGTGCTCAGTCTGAGGCGACTTTAATTATGCCTGTCGTAAAGCCCCCACTTCTCTTCACTACGGAGGAGACGAAACTCTGATCTCATCTGTCTGGAAAAAGGTTCCTCAGATGTTTGTCATGAGATGGCTGCTGGCTGCTGCTGCTGCTTCCTGTGAGCATATGTGAATCAGCCGGTCTCTGTCTGTCTCCCATTCTGTCTGTCAGTCTCCCCTCTCTGCCTAATTATCCAAGGTGCCAGCATCTCTGCTGTGCATTCCCCTACGTTTTTCCACTTCTCCTTCCCTCTCTTTACACCCTGCCTCTTCTGCAAAGCCTCTGAAACAAACCGAGCTGAAGGGAAAACAGTGGAGGTATTGTGTTGAGACAGATTCAGCTCTTGTAAAAAGACAGCAGATACAGTGAAACATGAAAGTGATGGAGACAAAATTTAAAATGTAATATTCCAACAGCTGAGAGTTTTCACTTATAACAAGAAGGACCAGACTTGATTGGTTGATTGGCAATTTGAAAACCTGCAATGACAGTTTCTCTTTGATGACATGGCTATGGGCTGATATGGCTCGATGTAAATAAAACTCCAAAAGGGCTTAAATGGAGTAATTTCCTTGAGTTGTTGCTGGTAATGAGAGAAATGACTTTTGGCTTTCATCAAAGGTTATTGTGTAGTCATTTAGTGTAACAGCTTTGTTTATAAGGGTACTGAAGTTTTTATTGTTGTTATACGGTAAAGTGCTGTCATTAGTGCCTCTTGGATCAATATGCTCTTAACACAATGTCCATATTTACCTGAGTACAAGGGGGTTTAAGAGAGGTGTTACTGGAGTAATAACAGCCAAAAAGACACTTGTGACCAACTGCATGTCTTTTTTGGACACTACAATCAAATCCTCCACAAAATTGGCTCGGTCAAAATGATATCGAGTGAGTTAACTGCAAACCAGGCAATTTCAGACCCATGAATAATTAAGAAAGAAAAACTAAGAGAAGAAACACGTAACATGATGTGGGATTTACACTCAGAGCACTGCATAGATGCATAGAAATATACTGTGAGTAGGAGCTTGGATGTTTTATCAAAGCTTTGTTTTTTTTCTACTTCATTTGTTGCTGGCAGTCTTAAGGCAGTGATTCCCTCTTTCCAAGAGTGAATTAGGTTGAAAGTCACAGAGGCTCAGGTTGTTGTCCATAGTCATTAGAGCTAGTTGTTGGCCCTGGGTTAAGACCTGTCCCACTCTGCTGACAGGGTCAATACCAGGCGGACACATGTGTACATATCAGTTTTTCTGCAGCTCAAAATTGCCACCGCTTCTGGTAAAAATTTTCTTCTGTAACCAAGCTCATGGTAAAAAAAAAATCTAAAAATAATATGTACAAAGCTCGGTTGTGTCCTTTTGTTCGCTCTTTATGTGACATTTAGGCAGATGTAATTATTGTAGGAGTGCAAACGGCCATGGGGAATAAAACACTCAGTGATAAAATTGAAGTCATTTTAAAAAAAGTGTAAGTTGTGGTGCAGATTGTAGAAACATAAGTACACTTGTTGTTTTCAAGGAGTTCACTTGTGTTTCTGTCACATGCACAAAGAGCAACTTTTGTGTCTTGTTGGGTGTGTCACACACTTACACACACACACACACACCTCACAGTAGGTTTAGATTTAGGTTTGCCTCTTTTACACTGATATTCATTTTTCCTCTGGTGGAGATTCAAATAATTTTTTGATCTGGCTTAGGGTGCCAGCTAGCACTGCATTTATGATTTCATACAGTCTGGCTATCAACACTACTTAAGTCTCAGATAAAATAACTACAATGTAGAGGGGAAACTTTAGAGGGCAAATGTGAACTGGACTTGTCTTATCAGACCTGCAGACATAAGACAGTGATAGAGATCTTGATACCAGCTCTGAGGTGGGTCTACTGGGCATAACAAAACCTTCCACCTGCTTCAGCAGATATAATTAGCTTTGGGTTTGGGATAAACTGGCAAACCGTGTTCTTTAAGGTCTTTTCTTCTTGTGTCCTTCCCCTTCTCTTCCTCCCACCCCTTTCTCCTCTACTTTTTCCTCTGAATTGCTGCCAAGCTCTGTTTGCCTCGGTAATTAGGAGCCAGAGCGTGCTTTCACGACTCCATTATGAAAACAGCAAACGGTCCAGTGGTTTATTGATAAAGCATTACACTCTGCTGCAATACTGTATGGAGATGTACAGGGAGCCTGCAGCCTTTTCAGGTGGACCACCAGTACAGGCTCCCCCACTACCAGATGAAATATCATAATGCTATAATAGCGCTATCACACACCCCATAGAATACAAGACTGAAATGCTGGAATACAGCACGGCAGCTGCATTAGTGAAATTTAATGCAAAAAAACAACAGCTACAACAACATGAGCCACGCCATGCTCTTTCAAATGGAGAAAATGACCACAGAAAAAATACAGCCAATCTAATCTGCAGCAGAAAGAGACAGTCGAAGAGGTAATTTCGCTCAGCAATATGCGAGGACAGCTATTTAAATGTGTTGTTGGCGCTCCAATCAGGTTTCCCAGGGTGCCGTGATATTTAAAAGTGACACGGGTGACCCTCCACATTTGCGGGGTGTCATCATGCATCAATCGGCAAGGTGTATATCAAAGCTGCCCGTAATGGTGTGTGCATTGGGATTTATATTTCCAATTAAATCTGCAAATTATATGATTATCCGCTGCACCGTGCCGAGGCCATTTTGGAAACGGACTGTGCTGTTCATTTTGTTTTCATACAAAGATAATAGTGCCAGTGGCAAACCTGCTTGTGCAGTGAGAATATTAATGCCCGTGGCCTTGTCACACACCTGCACGTGTGTTCACAGGCAGGCTCAAGGCTCCCACACACACATATACAAAAACATATACACAAGCCATCGTAGTCCTGCAGAAACACACAGACATTCTCTTGTGATGAACTAACAGCTCTTTATTTTTTTTTACTCTTTTTCTGTCAATTAACCTTGTAGAGAGACAGTATGTAAGTCCTTATTAGCTGAGATCCAGCACCTGCTGCAGACTTTAATTGCCTGTGAAAATGATATCAGACCAAGGATCTGCCTGATAAACCTACATGTCGATCTGTCAGACACCGAGGCCTCTCTGATGGCCGATACGGGTCTCAAAAACAATCACATGCATGTAGACTCACTCACACACCCCCACAGAAACACACATACACACACGCATTCACACATGCACACATACACACACAAACACCACCACTCATTGGGTGTGAATTATTGATTTGAACATGTCAGCTAAGAGACAGCGCAGACCGCCACTGTGGGAAAAGGAAGGATATTTTGCTATTGCTTTGCTATGCTTGACTGCCAAGACCGTGTTCACCAGAAAGTTTCCACTTTCTGAATGTTTACAGAGCAATGCCTAACAATGCCCTAAGACAGAAAGAACTGCAAGAGTTTAAGGATGCTGGATGAGTTGTACAATCATGAAGGAGGAAGGATATTGAAAGGCACAGGAGACTGTGAGAGTTGGAAAAGAGAAAGAGAGAGAGAGAGAGAGAGAGAGAGAGAGAGAGAGAGAGAGAGAGAGAGAGAGAGAGAAATGAGACTAAAGAGGAAGGGGAAAGCGAGAAGGAGAGAGAAAAAGTGAAAACTTTTCCTCACAGGCTATTTGTATATGCATCTCTGGGGTGCCATTTTAGCTTCCAATATTTTATCCTGAGTAAAATGCTGTGGGAGTATTAACTGAGTTGCCATTGCATTCCCCTCTTTTATTACTTTTCAGCATTGCACCATAAGAAAGGAACCAGTTATGGCTATAATTTGGTAAGGCTGAGGAATGCTTTAAAAGCAAAATGTAGTCCTATCACTTTAAGATGCAGTTTCCATTGGACTATTTCATTCCAAAATGCAATATTCACTATCTGAAAAAACTGAAACATATTTATACCAAGTAAATGCTGGCCGAGAGTAATCCATGTCATGGTCACAATTCAGGATACAAGGATATGAGACTTGTTTTGGAAGATAGACCTATCTGTGTTTTACAAATAATGACAGCTGAATTCCAGTTATCAGAGCTTTGTAAAACACAGCGAGTCCTTTTGGAATAAAAATTTAAAATGTTCCAATTTCTAATTCCATGTCTTACCTAAACCTAACCACACCTTGGGCTCTGTGTGAACCCCAGTTTCTAATTCTCTGTGGATTACATGAAACACCTTTCACATTACACATCATGATTTGACCCATTGGTAATAGATTGATTAATACAGCGTTGATCTGCACATGCATCTCTCTTTGAGTTCTGACTCCACAAGTTTGTTTACTGCTGCTGAATCTCTACATTTTATTGAGTTGAGTCACTTCACCAGACGCATCGTAAACACATGGATGCACACAAAGTGCAAAGAGTGTGTGTTGGAAGTCCCACTGATGAGATGTTGAAGTGAAAAGCCTCATTCAGAACTTTCTGGAGAGCACTTCAACATACCTCTTGTTTATGCAACAGAAGTGATTTATGAAGCAGAAAATTTGAATGTGCAAGTAACTAAATGAGAGAATGGAGGAGAGAAACAGCTTGCCGTCCTTCCTGATGATAATCTCCTCCGTGCTAATGCACATCTCAATATCCCAGGCAACACAAGTCAGATTGTAGTTTCTGACAAGTATGGATTGCATAACAGCAGCTGGCTAATCCTCACCCTACAGGCGCATGAGCATATCTCCCCTCTAATTAGATTTATTTGCTGGTTTCATGGGACTTGTCTTTACCATTACCATTAGGTTCTCTGGTGAAAGATGTCATTGAAATTCTCTCCTAAGTTTAGTGGATTTCTACCGATTTCCATGGGCACAAATGAAGATGAGTGAGATGACTGGAAGATGAAGAGGAGGAGGTATATTATATATATATGGTATATTGTTGGTATGTGGTACCTATTCATTTGTCTTAGCTAACCAAGACACTTCAAAATAGTGTCCTTGTTTCTGTAATACAGTACACCTCACAGTAGACTGTATGTTGCTGTTCTTGGATCGGCGTAATAGCAGTATATAGTGCAGTGTGAAAGAGTTGGTACAGTGACATGGGTTTTATTGTTTTGGCTTTACTCCAATGCTAGATTTGAAATGAAACATTGATTTTAAGGTTAAAGTGCTGACTTTCAGCTTTTTAAAGGTGTTTTAGGGTGTACACATCTACATCTGGTGACCAGCCCTTTTTAAATATGTATGAAAAGGGCTCCCATTTCTACATGGTTCATCAGATGTGGATGTAAACACCGTCAAAATAAAGCTGGAAATCAGCCCTTTAACCCCACAGTTATTGGTTCATTTCAAGTGGCTCATCTAAGGTGCTGGAGTCCAGAGCCAAAACAATACTGTCCTATCCCATACACACTGCACTGTGTGTTATCAATATTTGATCTTATATTAACTACATTGATAGAGCTATATACAGATATGGTATAGCAGTTTATTTGCACTTTGCGATAGAGAATCTTTTACCAAGGTCAGTGAGGTTAGAGAGAAAATTAAGACAATATGACATTCTTACAAACACTGCAATGAGAGATGAGACCCTGTAAGTAAATGGCTGCATTTATATAGCAATGTTATCTTTTACAATGTTTCACCCATTCACACACACACTGATGGCAGTTACCATGCAAGGTGCTGGCACAACCATTGTGATCAATATCTGTATTAAAAGGTATAATATGTAATTAAAATATCTAAAACAACTAAGCCTACGTTATATATGTTGTTGAGTTGTGTCACATTGTCTGGATCTTAAGTTATAAGAGAAATGAACCAATCAAGTTAGTAGCAGCTCGGCTAACAGCTCTCCGGTGGTCACCAAACATCACTGAAGAAACACACATAACGTTTATACACACACACACACACACACACACACACACACACACACACACACACGTAAAACAGCTTTAAATAGTAATTTAATTTTAATTAATATTTTTAATTTGTATTTTGTTAATATTAATGAATAATTTTAATTTTTTAATCTTTGTGTACGTTTGTTTGTGGAGAGGAGGAGACCTCTGCGGATAATTCGGCTCCTGGGAGAAACCGGAAGAACGAACAGCTAACAGCCCATACAGGACGTCCGGCCGTCACCAAACTTTGGAGGAGAAACACTGATTCTGACTGAAGGTAAAACTGTTTTAATTAGTATTTTTGCGACTATAATCTGCGTGTGCGTTTCTTTTTGGAGAGGAAGAGACCTATGCAGATAATTTGGTTTCCGGGAGAAACCGGACGAACGTCTCGATGTAAAGTTAAATTAAAGAGAAATAAACCGAAAAGGTGTTAGCAGCAGCTCGGCTAACAGCCCATATCTGATGTCCGTGGGTCGCCATACATCGTCGGAGAAACACCGATCTTTTAGGTGAAACAGCTTTATTCAGTGTTTTTACCTGTAATCACCGTTTGTTCCGTTTGTTCTGGAGAGACCTCTGTTGGAAATTCCGCTCCCGGTAAAAACATCCTGAACGATTAACACCGGAGTAATCGTATCCCGGTGAAGCTGGTTATTTAACGACAATTCCCATGATCCCTTGCTACTTCACACCGTCATCACACGCTGTCATCACACTCTATTGTTTTGATTGAGAGACCCCTAGCGGCTGAAGGACAGTTTGACAGGTGGAGTTGGGGCCCAAATCACCAACCAACCTTTTGATTAATGGACGACTCTCTATGTCCATGTACAAGTTACTAATATGTACTCCTCTCAAAACTTTTACTTCATTCACTTACCGCAGTTTTTTTTTTTTTTTTTTTTTTTTTTTTTTTTTGCCATGAAGTCTTTTCAGGCAAACAGCAGATACTCCAGGAAGTTACTATTATAATCCTGTACATGACATAAAACCAGAACTTGTCATATATGGGTTGGACAAATAGGATATAGCGTGCTGATTCGTGAGCTTTAGAGGTGTTGGTATAGGTATACAGACAGACAGTAACATACAGACATCACAGTGGTATCAATCTTCTCATCTATTTTTTTGGCAAGAATACAAACAATCATATTTACAAGCATATCAAGCTAAATGTTGTGGCTAGTCTTGGTGAGGATGATCCTGTGTTAGCGGCAAGCTAGAAACTTTGTTTTAGTGTAGAGGTGCCCTTCAAATTATTGAATGAATTCCCTCAAATTAACAATTTTAAGTTGACAGATTTATCCCATCGTTGTGTGTATCTTTGTTCCTTTCTTTCTCATGCAGGCTTGCTATGCTTGACTTACCCATGTTCCCATATTATATTAGTAAACAAACATTTGCTGCTGCTCTTAATATTATACTATTTTGGCATTTATGCAAGACATTGGAAGACTTCAGTAAGTTATACTGGAATGATGAAATGAACAGGAGTTGGTACAAGACATGCGCCAATGAATGTCACTCAAACTGACTTTGTAGAGCTACGGTATGATAATTGAACTTCACAAAGAGAGAACAAAATGTTTTTCCAAAGATTTAATTCTTTGTTTGTTTCTGGAGCTGTCTCACCAGTGTTTAGTTTGTTTCAATTTTATTTCAACTGTGAGTAGCATTTCCATTTCTATCTGCATTACTTTGTAGGAGAATGTCCATCAACGAGACGTTTAAAAAATCAAGTGAATTTAGTATGCATGCAGACATCTTTCAGGATGATTTTGTCATTTCAATGTGAACTACAGAATTAGTGTGTTGTGTGGAATTGATACACAATATTACGTACACCATCTACCTGTCTTTGACACTCCCCTATTATGTAATTAAGGGTTAGTGTTAGGGTATAATTTTACCAATGATGCCTGCTGGGCAGTTCAGAGTACCCTGTAATATTAGGACTGGGGTAAGTGATTTGCTACAGCCCCTGCAGCCTTCTAATGTATAGTGTTCTACACAAAGCTGGAAAGCACTTTCCTTAGCTTGTTCATTTTGAGCCTGCAGTTCACCATATTTGGGCAGCAGAAGTGATGTCAGGTATGTGAAGTCAAAACGATTTTACTTCAGCGGTGAGTGCAGAGAGCAAATGCTATTCAAACATGCACCTTTCAAAACCTTCTTTCCATGGAAACATCTTCGAAAAGTGTTTTGGAAGAAATATAGTGCTGTGGACTTCGCAATTAGAGCTAACCCTGGCCCCGCAGTGAGTGAAAAGCAGTTTTAGCCTTGCACTGACCTTCCAGTGGGGATTAGTCTGTACGGAGTCTGGCTAGATAAGCTAGATCTGTCAAAACAGGGCATATCTAGCTCATGTTTCAGGGCAAGGCAAGTTTATTTGTATAGTACGTTTCAACAATGTCAAGGCCATTCAAAGAGTTTACATAAAACATTAAAATCATTATGACAAAATGTAAAAGAAACACATAATAAAAGGACAATTAAATACAATTAAAAATAGCTTTAATAGAGTTAAGAGAGTTAAGAATAGAGAATAAAAATAAGCTGAATAGAATGATACAGATATAAAATACCAGAATAAAAGTTGCAGTGCAGTGAAAGAAATGAATCCAAAGCCTCAAATTTAATTTAATAAAAGGCAGCAGAAAACTTCATCTTCATCTTCAGCCTTAATTTAAAAGAAGTGAAGGTTTTCTGCAGTATTCTGGGAGTTTGTTACAGATATGTGGTGGCAGCACATCTTCCCAATATAGTACCACTGTACCTGTAATAGTCCTCTCTTGTTTTTGTAGAATTAAAGTAAACTAGTATTATATGAGGTCATTTTAGGTAAAGCCAGAGTCATTTTTCCTTTATCTAAATCTCTCCCAAAGATAATCTAACCATCCCAACTCACGGCTGAACAGGAGGACTCAGATTGTGCAAAATGATAAAACTCAAGGGAGGAGAGGTTCGGAGTGAGAAATGTAGAGGGCAGGGGCTGCGCTGGAGACTTGATAGATTCAATTTTATGGCTAAGAGGAATTTGAAAATTCATCACATATGGGGTAGAGATCATTGCAAACCTGCCATCTGCACCTTTTTTCTTCTGACTCGAATAAGTAGCAGCAAAGAAAAAAAAAAAAGACACGGCTCCACCCTTCTGCAAAAGCCTGACGGCGTACAGGAAAAATAAGCACATTTACAGCAACAAATTTCACACGTTTGGTTGTGGCGTTAAAGGATTAGGATCTGCAGATGAACTAACTGACTGGATTAGTGCTCTTGTTGCCAATGCTTGCTTTTTACTTCTAATCTGGAAGGCATTGTGAGTGAGGAAGCAGAAATGCTCAAAAAAACAGAGCAAGGCAGCCGTGCTTCAGATCCCATCACAGTACGCTGTGATACGAAACATGACTTTCTGCGATTAAGCAGTCATGGAGCATGCTGTTGTATCTCTCCAACACTCTGCCAGGAATAAATAGACCACCAGAGCTATAGTTATTACCACCAAAGCATGTAATGTAGCATATGAAAAGAGTGCAGGGCTCATATGTATTTAAGGCCAGGTAGTACACAGCTTGAACAATATGAATCTGCACTCAGTGTGATCGGTATAGACGAGGTATGTGTGCGTACGTGTGACCGCATGTGAAGATAATTGTTAACTGAAGGGTAAACATCATTTCAGCAGAGAGAAGCCGATGAGAGCGTCATCCGACGATTGTCATCTGCCTCTATTTCACTTCATCTCCATCTCAACCTGTTGGTGTGACTTCTGCCCTCTCGCCTGTGTAGCCATGCAGATCCGGTGTGTAATTAAAAATATCCTCCCTCCTCTGGCTATTCACTTACAGCTCTCAATTAGCAGCTGTTGAATCTGGCTGGGTTGATGTTGGGTGTTGCACGCTGCAACACTGAGCTTTACATGTTTGCTTTCGTGTGTGTTTTGTACAGTGCGTGACAAAGACTGTGAACAAATTTGGAAATAGAATCAAAGAGTGTTTCTATGAACTATGTGTACATTGTGGATAGATTTGAGCCAGTAATGCTGCAATTGAATCACAGTTGTAGTGTGTTATTTTTTGTTAACAGAGCAGGATAGTTTGTTTTTATTTCTATTCCTGGTCTTTCAAGTTTTACAGGAAGTGTTCCATGGTTTTTACTTTTCAGCCCCTTTGGAAGAAATTTTGTGCAGTTCAGGTCCAAAATTGCCCTCTTCTCCATTTACAGGAGGCTGTGTAGCATGCAGTCCCTGCTTCGTTAAAGCAAAGTAAATGAGCAAGCACTCGCTCAGATTGCTCCCCAGTGTATTTGGCCTCCCTTGTTATGAAGAATGAATCAGTCTATCGCAGAAACGTTGCCTGCATTTATTAAACATTATCACCTGGATCAGGGATATCATTTTTCACTGTGTCAAAGCAGTCTCTTTGTGTTTAAAAATGCTCGTTCTGTTTAAAAAACCTGATTGACACTACATTTCCAATTAAACTTGAATTCCATGCTCTGCAAATCTACGTTTTACTCCATGTAGGTCTATTTATCTCCAAATCTCTCCAAACTCTTTCCTGTGATCGTCACTCAGGTGCACTCTGGGACAGAAAGCCTGTCAGAGTCAAAACGTTTTGGTGTAAGCTAATCGCTGTGGGAGTTTCATACGTCAGTCACAGCACCCTCGACGCTATTGTTGGTGTGTCTAATTAACACTCCTGTGTGGTGCTGATGCTCCACACTACCTGTGCTGAGACACCTGTCCTGTGACAAACATTGCGTACAGCAGCGGATGATTGTCAACAGACATTTTATTCGGCATGCAATTTTAAAAAACGCCAATGCTCAACACTTGTTTTGTTCATGTTAGGATGAGAGGCAGCAGGTGTTTGAGGGAACTCAGCAGGTATGACACAGTGCTGCCTAGGGGTGCTGCTGGTGTTGATAGGTCCACATGCATAATACTACACAGAAACAGATGGATGAGGGTATGACAAAGTCTGGCGGATGACAGAAATGAAATTGGTAATGTCGGAGATTTAATATATTTTCTTTAAAAAATGTTCCTCTCCTTCTGCCGAAAGAATATAATGATGCTTTCTTGCCAAGAGGTTTGTCAGGGAAGACGCCTCTGAATTTGCATTTATATTTTACAGCAAGACTTATCATAATCATCATGCTGCTGAACAAGATTAACCACAAGCGTACAACGAAGGGAGGAGGGCAAAGATGTTCTGCATGTGTGCTCATATAAATAGTCGGGAATGTTATCAGTTCCACAATGTTTTTAATCATGTTTTTTAATCACACGTTTTGTGTGTTGTGGGTGATGGGTGTATCTGTGATTGTGCATGCTTGCTTGTGTGCCCTGTTGTGTGCCTTTACCAGTCATGCCAGCTTGCTCTGACCCCAGTGACCCAGTGTCCCTGGCTCTGTTCCAGGTAGCCTGCAGTCCCATCCTCTCTGCCTGCATAGTCTCACACAACACCTCAACTCATTGCTCAGCAATGGCCATTTTTTCTGTTGGCACAACTTAAATTGAGGCATAGCAGCTACATGTACCATTCTCAATCTCACTTGTCATTTTAAGATCTTGCTGTCTAGAAAGGAGTTAACAACTGCTTACATGCTGCGTCGCTGTCTGCTGATGTGTTATTTTGCACTGAGTCTGGATGCTTTAATATTATTTTTATGATATCTGATCTGTCTGCCATCTTTAATTTATCTGCTGCTACATTTTCTCTACACACACTGGTGGTGCCTTCACTATTGTTTATGTAATACCTGTAAATGGCACACAACCTTGTCTTTTTGTATGCTTATTTTCATGAATGCATTTATGAACCAACACTTACTCTTTTAAATGGCACTGACTGACAGATGTTTTAAAGTCATGCCCAGTGATTACAGTTTAAAGACGTAAAGATGCAAGATGGCACATTTTACGGAAATGTTTATTAATATTGCATGACTCTAAAGGATACATCTGGAGTTATTCTATGTCTCCATTACTGTCAGAAAATCTCATGGAAAGACCCAAACCAATGTGTTAGTCTGTCTTCCGATACTTTCCCATTTCCTCAGCCTGTCAGTGGCTCTTCTATTCTCCTGTGGTCTGCCTAGACAAATCACAACTCAGCTTGATGCAGGACTGTGCTTGACCACATTTATAATGCAAACAGTTTCGGTTGCTGCAACTTGAAATGTTGTTGTATAACTGAGCTAACAGTACCGTTAAGCAAAGTGAGCTAACTTTAGCTTTGTCTGGCCCTGTGGAAGCTGTGACCACACATGGCATCTTGACGCCTGTTGACCCTCCAGAAAAGCACCAGATTTATCACACTTGCTCCCAGGATTGACACATGTCTGCTACTTTGCCTTGACTGTCTTTATTTATTTATCAATTGGGACCATGTATAGTGTTAAATATGAATGTTATCATTTGATGTACCTTACCAGAGTTTTTATTAGCTTATGGCTGATTTTCATTTGCAGTCCCTTTAGGCAGGTCACAATTAAAACATATAACAGCACAATAACAAACAGTATAGAGCAAAAAACACACAGGACACATAATACAAAATACAAACCTACACACAATAGCATATCACAAACACTCACAATGTCAACTAAAATGACTGATGTAAGATTGTGTACCAAAGCAGCAATGTATGTTACAGGTATTGCTAAATGACACAATGCTTTCATGCAGTCAGTGGAGTTTTGGTCTCAGGCATCTTGAAGTGCAGCAGAGAGAGGTCATGGTTTCAGAGCTGACAATGTTTTCATCCCACAATTGCCCATGTTCATTGTATTGACAGACCATGTCATCCAGTAGTCCCAATAGTTTAACAATAAAAAGAGTGATATCAGGCTTTTTTTATACAGACAATACTTGTTAGTAGGATCAATTCATTGTTGGTTTTGGTCTTTTCATGTTATTCATGAGATTTGTCGACAGAAAAACATAAAGGACTTATTCTTGAAAAGTCTACTATAGAATGGCTGGCCACAGAGTAGCTACCACGACCTTTAAATATATCTCTTCCACAGACACAACTATTCGCCACCCTCTAAACCCTGCCAACTACTTTTAACGCCTCCAGATTGGTTGGAATCATGAGTATCAGAGTGGCAAGTTGCTCTCTTTTGGTGACAGCCAAAGATGAATCATTTAAAGTGGTTGTGTGCGGCCTCACAGAGCAGTGTTTTCTGGACTATTAGCTACACAAGCAGCATTAGGCAGATGAGGCAGACTCTCCTCATATCTCACCACACGCCTGAGGCAACAGACAGAGGGAGAGACTTCAAAGTCTTCAGATAGGCAGATAAACACCTCATGCTGAACTTGAGGAACCTTGACAGATTTAATAGAGCAAAAGGACCTGTGCCTGGTCACTGATGGACAATTTGCTTCTAGCTTAATTTGGTCAACAATTTATTGATTATGATTAAATAGACAGATGAATATGCATTGAACTTTTTTGGGCAAAAACTTGTCAACATAATAAACTATACTTATGTTTTTGCCAAAGGTTTTACAGTCAACTCCTATTCACATACTTTGTCCTTTCTCTCAAGACCTGAGCTGTGTTTGTGTGTTTTGCAGATTTGAGGGGCAGATGCTGTGCTGCTAAACATGGGATGTGGGGTTGTATGTAGGGAAGGTATGGTGAAGGGGGAAGGGTGAAGAGGTTAGTCTGTTTATGTGAGTGGATGTGTGGAAGTGCGTGTGTGTGCATGGGTAGTTGTTGCTGGGGGGTTGGTTGCCTGTGGGACCTGCCTCTCAGTGTAATTGAAAAATGTGACCTGGAAAATGTTTGCCCAGCGGAGCATGAAAGTTACCTCCACAGCGACGGTGGCGTGCTCAGAGGCGGCTCACCTGGCCCCTGACAGGGAGAGCCCTGTATTGGGTGGGAGCTCACGTTAAGAGCCACTTTATCCCTCCACCACAAGCAGAAAAATGAATTATTTAATAGTATTAAAGAATCCCAGATTGACGAGAAAAAATGCAAAAAATTCATGCAGAATCTCCATCTATAAGCTGTGAAAAGACTGACCTCAACAAGGACGCTTGGTGAGCCCCTCTTAAAGTGGTGTGTAAAGTGGCGCATGTGTAATTTAAGGTGCATATTTCAAGTAATCGTCACAGAAAATAAAAAATATCAATACTCAAAACATTTTCATTGAAAAACGTGACCCTCACATCCTCTGAATTTAAAAGTGTTACTGTATAATCTGTACAGGAAAAGAGGTGGAGAACATTCTTGTGTCTTAGCGTATCTGACAGTTATTAAGGTGGTGATGAAATGCAATCAAAAACCCAACCTCCATCCTGCACACTCAGGGTCCTCTGAGTCATTTTCATTAACCTAACCTACATTATTTCAACAAACATGCATCTTCATACCTCGACAGGTATGAAGATGCATGAGTGTGGCCAATGTGTACTTCAGCAATGTAGACAGACTAAATGAATATATTGAAGTGTAGAGTCAGCACAGGATGGAGGCATGATGTACATTGTAAGTAGTGTTGAGACTGGCCAGCAGCTGAGCATAGTTTTGTGTAATAAAGTGAATGAGTAAAGTAAGAGTGTACCTGGGGATTGAAACTGAACAGGGACAAGGGAACAGCAGAGGTAAACAAGGATATTGTCAGTGAGCAATCTAAAGTGTCTTAGTAGATGAGCATTCACCCCAATCACCCAACAGCTTGTGAGGATACATACCAAGCAGATGTAAACAGTGGTAGAGTCTTCAAACAAAAACATGCAGATAGCCTATAATAGGAAGCCAGTTGTTTAAAACTGCAATGAAGAAGCGTCTGTTTATATTCTCTGTCTTGGTTGATGCGTTTTTTTTAAATCAGTGACCCAAAATGTGAGTACAGTTCTGCAACTGAAGCACAAATTTAGGATAATGTTAGTACTTCAGAATGCCTTGGGGACAGTTTTACCTCATTGTTGTTGGTCTCCAGTGAAAATGTCATCAGCTGACTAGGTAACAGGATTGTGAATGTATTATTTACCGAGATGAAAATTTAAAATGGGATTGCCAACAAATGTGTTCCATAAACCTGATCAGCCTCTCAACAGTGATGGATGGAGATGGAATGTCTCCAACTATGGTAAAACCACTATTTCTTTGTTTCAGTATTATGGGAAGACAGGAATAACAATACAAATTTTAGCTTAAAGGGTGGGTACATTATTTTTGGAGTTTTTGAGGTTTTCATATCATTATGTAGCTTGTCATTAGTGTTCCACATGTATTCATATCCAAAAATTAGCTTCAAAATGCTATTTCCCAAGCCCTTCTATAAGATTTAATCTACTTTAATAAATATATAAACAAATTTAATGGGCACCACCTCCATAGGGGACTCTTTAATGTCTGGAGGAAAAATTAAACCATGAATTCAATTCTCAATTCGATTAATAAATCAGTCTCGAAATTGTAAGCTCTTTCAAAGCAGTGTGCTCTGTCTACTCTGCTCTCTCTATCCAACTTCTTAGGATAAATGAAGACCTTGATTAATAGCTAAACGTCTTGAGGATGCATAATAAAACAAAGGTAATAAAGAAAAAAATATTAAAGCCTTTGAATGATAGTAAAATAAAACTATACAGAGAAATAAAGAAAAATAAAATAAAGAAATTTGTTTATAAATAATGGCTTAAACTTTGTGACTCGAGGTTAGTGTATTGCAATGGGGAATGCTAAGGGAAATCTAACTCAACTCAACAAGAAATTATCTATTTAATCTTAGCGTTATTTGACATCAACCCTTGGTCACAAAGCCATGTTATATCTTATTGTTGACAAAGATACGTTGTAGCTAGTGTTGTCTCAGCAGGTTTGGGTTTGTGCTGGTTGAGCTGTGGTTATATATACTGTAGAGTCACCAGCGAGGTTTGGTAGTTGCGCAGCGCGGATCGAGCTGTGGGATGTGGACAAGTCTTTGTGGATGCAGCGGTGTTGAACCTCCGGTGAAGTGGGTCAGCCTTGTTTAAGACTGACTGGGGAAGAGTCTCTGTTGGCTTAACACCCATTTTGGCTGCACTGCTGTCAGCAAGCAGGCCGAGATCCAGTTTAAGCGTTAAGCTGTCTTCTTCAAAGCAACGATTCAGGCTTTTGCTGGCTTCTTGTAATCTTAGTTTAATGCCGAATAAACTTTCCTGATTACAGTCAAATCTTCATTCAGTCGCGGATACTTTAAAGATCGGTGTGACTTGAAAAGCAAACACTATTCATGGAAACATGAGACTTACAGATAAAACAAAACAAGCTGAACTTGTTTTAATAAGAATATAACATACTGTGCTTACTTGGTCAAAAAAAGAGAAAAGAAACATCTCAGCAGGAGAATTATGTCTTGGCTCATGAATTTTCGGAGACCAGCTCAACTGAGCTCAGTCAAACTTTCTATTTATAATTTTAGTCAAAACAGGCAGAGTTTTGGGTGTGTTATAAACATTTTTGCACCGAAATCGCGATCAATATTCATTTTCTTTGTTTTGGGACTTTAAGGTGTGTCTGACTTTGACTTGAGATCATACATTTTCTACACAGGGGAATTGAGTTTTGAGTTTTACACTTAAAATTCACTCTGCAGAGCCACGATTGTCAGAATACCTCATGTCACATTGTAAACTGTCTCTTGTAAAACCAGAAAAACAGTTCAGCATTATACATTCATTTCATGATAAGTTAATCCTTCCTATCAATATACCAAACATTAACATTCATATTAACACATCTCCTGATGTTTAGACATTCAGCCTTCATTGATTCAACCTTCTCAAATCATCTATATGTCTGGTAGTAACATAAAGGTTTAAAGCAGCAATAATGTGACTACAAGCATAACATTTGAAGTGATTAGATAAAATTTTCATAAACATACTTTCAAATATAAATTTAGCATAACTTTTAATTCATAAAAACATTAAAATCTGAAAATTTTAACAGGTGAAGAAAATTCTTCACACATTATTTTTTACATTCCTATTACTTCAGTAACCTATTTTTTTCAATGCAACTACTTATCTAATTTAACTATTAAAACATGATTGTCTATAAGGTTTATTGTTACATGTTGTAAAATATAATAAAATCAAAAATTAATATTTCCTCACTATATTTTAGCATAATTATCAAAGTTATACCAATAACGATTAGACACTAACCCACATCACTGCTTTTTGCTAACAGCTGAGTGGGCATTTAGCTTACTGTAATTTAACATGAAGACTGACAATGAAGAAATGAAACAGCTTGCATGGCTCGTGCATGCTAGCACTAGTATATTCTTATCTTTGTGTTAACTAACAGTGCCCTTGCTGTAGATTCATATTTTTTGTAGCCTACAAATATTGTAGGTATAAATATTGTTGTATTATTTCAAGGTTTTCATTTAACTCTTGACAAGAAGAAATAACACACATATCCCAAAATGTGGAACAACTACCTTAATAGTTAGATAAATGTAACTGCGGTGAAATTATTTCCCCAATCCCCGGAAGCTCAGTGTCAAATAGGTGTAGTTGTTGTTGTATGAATCACAACCCTTTTAGGCAGGATAGAAAAACTCTCCTTTTTGGTGGCTGATCTTAATGTTTTTCTGAACAGTTTTGATGCCCCCCCATCCCTCCTCCCTTTGGCAAGTCCTCATATTCTCTTATTATCTAGAATAATAAGAGCTGTTCACAGGTGGTGTGGTGATAATGGCTGTGACTTTGATTTTGTTTTAAAAAATGAGACTATAAGTCAAAAAACAGAAAAGGAGAAAACTATTTTCACCTGCTTGGAACACTAGGGACACCTCTGTCCCTAATATGTCTTATGAAATACATATCTTAAATTGCCATATCTTTTAAAGTGTAACTTTCCAACTTTGCAACATTTGTAATATTATACAGGGCCCTGAGACAGAGGCTAACTGAGCTTGTTGGCCTCAGACAGTAATGCTTCAGGGCCAGTGAGGGGAACAAGCTAATTATGAATAGGCTCTGTGTAAGAGGGACTCGTGCTTCTGTCTTTAATGAGGAAATTTGCATCTTCCATTAAATTGATGTATGTGTGCATACATCACATTAAAGAATATTTCACATGGACTGGAGGAGTGAATTTGTAAAGTTTTTCTGTCTACATAAGCTACTTCTCAGAAAGATCAATTGGTCTTCCTTGTGCTGTATCCGGTGTTTCCTCTTTTAGAGCAATCAGATTGTAAAAAATCACTTGAGTTGCACTGAAGTTATCATTCACTTATTTAGTTGGTATGCAAAATAGAAGCTAGAAGCTGTGTGAAAAGGTTTAGTTATATTAGACAAAATGTAGCATGAGTGTTGCTTCTTCACTGTCTCTACATCACCACAAACGCCATCATCGTCTTCAACTTCTACAACCCCTACATAAAGAAAAGGCCATATCAGGTAATGTATAAATGAAAGTACAAAACAAGCTAGTAAACAGTGTGAATCTAATTAAAAGATAATGTCAGCCATTTTGTCACAAATGTTTCTCCTGCTATGGCCCTATCTCCTAGCCCTAGGGCTCTCTATCTGTTGAGTGCTATTGCTCTCTACTTGCAGGCTGTATCTATAGTTACGCTGCTATCTCCACTTCCTCACCCCGGACTGTATCTTCCTGACTTGGTGGTATTTGTGCTGGCCGTCATGCTTGACTGTGCTGACCCAGTATTTCTCTCTATCAAAGATCAAATATCCTGTTTAGTTTCTCGTAGCGCATGAGGTTCAGAATATTCCGCTGGAAAGCAAATGTGAACTAGAATCAGATAAACTCATAGGTTTATATACTGTATAAATATATACTGTAGGTTTGATGAGCTTTGGTGTACTGAATTTCCCAATGTGCACAAAATAATTTAATTTTGTGTTTTTTCAAACTCTTTCTCAATATGGAAACTAGTAAATACAAAAAATACAGTACATTAAAATTCTGTGTCTGGAAACCCTGTGTTTTGCACCCCACTGAATACGCCTCCAGACTTCCATTCTCTTTGAGGATGGCTAGACTTAACGCAAACATGTCTTGCTAGGAGGATGATATTTCTGACAGGAGGACTGACCAGCCCTATCTCCATAGCAGCAACTGCACATTCAGAATGAACATCACCCCACAAACTGGCCGCTGGAGGGGAACTTGAAAGAACAGGAGGGAGAGCACTGACGCACCTCTGAAGATGGTTCAGCATCGACCACTGACAGCCGACTTCAAAGACCCAGTTATGAACATGACAGGCAGCCAGCGCAACAGCCTTTGAATCCAGTGCACATTTTTATCAAGAATTTATGGTCTATTTGGAAGTGATTTTTTTGCAGCACCGGTAATTTGATTTGACTGTACATCTCATCGCTGACACGGTAACTCTCGCAGGTCTCTTCTTGATGTTGATATATATGGGACTTGCATTTTCATGAGTGCCTGATGTTATTCCACATGGCAGCCGTTGATATTAACGCCTTTGATTCCTGAAGAGTTCTAAAGAAATGCTGCACAGAAAGCCCCCCAAGGCACAAGTTGTTTATTTGCCCAGATATATATTAATCCAATCAATTTGCCTCAACTCACACCTTGTGGAGAATTGTAATGGACCAGATGGGTGCAGAATAATCTTTAAAAAAATCAAATGCCCTCAGACAAAATCCTGGCAAGTTTTATGTACCGACATAATTTTGTATTCATGCATTCATAGTACCTGCAGTTTTGTGGTATGATGCTCATTTGCTTTTCAGTATTGCTGATGATGAAATGCACTGAAAATTGTCATTGTAGTTAAAGTGTAAATTAATAGGGAATGTTGAAATTTCTGCTCAATTTCTATGGGTTACTTATACTTAGAACAAAATCACTGTTTGCATTTAACTTAACTGTTAACCAGAGGAGTATACAAGAAGCAAGGAAAGGTAAGAGCTAAATGTAAGAGGTATAAAAGAAAAGAAAGAAAAATCCATATTTTCTTTTACTTTAATTAACTCCGATGTCCACATTGCATTTTGTTTTTTACTGATGGTCGATTAAACAATATACAAATACAATGAAAACACTGCGACAGAATGTTGTATAACCTTTTCAATCATGTTTCCATTTCATATGTATTGCCCTTGTCTCAAACTAAAGTCACTCTCAAGATCACTGGCGGTGTATCCAATTCTTTCACTCCATAAAATATCAACCTCCAAGACATGGTCACACAGTCTTGTTTGTATTAGAGGGTGGTGATACGTCTGAGTGTGAGGCCATGTGTGAGTGTGTATGTGTGTGTGCTCAAGCATGTGTAGTTGCCCGTGTTGCAGTGTCATCCCACCCTGGAAAATGACTTATTAAAATGAAATTACGCAGTGCCCTGACCCATGGCAAACGGCATGAGCTGCAATTTGTCTAGCAGTTGAGCTGTGAATAAAATCTGATTGGCAATAATTTGGCTTTGCTGTTGATATAGCATCCCATCCTCCACATCTTTTCTTCTATCTCCCATTCTCTCACCCCCTGCCTTATCATGGATGTGTTGATCTAAGGGTGAAATATTACTGATAGAGTGATCTGGGGTCAGTGAGCAGACCACTGTGATGATGGTAAGTGGGTGGTTGTGAGGTTAGGGATGGGTTATAGGAAGCAGGAAGAGCTCATGGTAATGTGAAATGCCAAAACCGACTACTGATCTCCAGTAAAAGGGTGACCGGGCATGTGTGTGTGTGTGTGGGTGGTTTGCTTAGAGTGTGTGTGGGAGTGTGAAGCTACACAGGCTGACCAGAGTGCACTTGGCTATTTAAGCAGTTGTCTTATCCCCTTGTTTTGTGTCATATCAGTGTGTGTGAGTATGCATACGGTAGTGTGTGTGTGAATACATTTGTGTGTGTATATACTGTATGTCTGTGTGTTGTTATGAGGACTGGCTCATTTGTTTTATATAGGCCATTTGCTATGGTCATCTCTTTTAGCATAAAATGGAAAACAATTACAAGCAGCACTTTCCAATTTATCTCATTTGCCCAGTTTAATAAATGTCTCTTTCTTTCTGTGAAAATACACAAACACAGACTGGGAGAAAAAAAAATAAGGAGCTAGGCCTACTGTATATGATAGAGGAAATGATAGAGGTGGGTAATGGAGGAAAGGTGTTAAAGACCCCGGTGCAGTGGTGGCCTTGGACAGGTTGATGTAGTTCCAGCAATGAGTAGCTCATAAAAAGTGCTATCTGTAGGCCTTAGGAAGATATTCTATCTCTCTGCTGCTAACGGCACAGCCTAAAATCACCTGCTCCATCAAAGTCAGGCCCCCCTCTATTACATAAAATGCACTGGGAGAACAACAGAGGAAACAATAGGACGGTGTGTGCATGTACTGTACTATTTGTGGCAAGACATTAGCTTTATTTAGCAGGGAACTGGGAGGCTCAATGCAAGGCAGGTGGTTGTAGAAGAATTTCAAGGTGCATTCAAAAACTTGAGTCCTCTGCACATTTGTGACAGTCACATGGATGTGTTTTCTTACATTAAAAAAGCAGTCCACTTTCAAATACTTGGAGAATCACAAAGACAGTCAGGTTACATCAAACTCAAGAATTAAGAGGGGATTAAGAAATGTGCAGAAATGCAAATGAATTATATAATTTAAATATGGAAAAATACTGTATGTAACAACAACAGCAACAGAAAAAGGCCCAGCTCAAAGCTCAAAACTACTATACAGATGAGCACAGAGGTACACAAATCCACTGAGTCTCTGTTTATGTGGGCTCCTGGGAACACAGTGCTGTCAAACTAATGGTAACACATGGGCAGAAGTACTGTGCCAATTACACAAAACGTTAAAAAAAAAAAAATCTAAAACCAGTGTAGCAGAAAGTAAAAGAACATATATTCATACATAAATATATGCACACATGCATGTACAGTATACAAGCATTTACGTAAACACACTAAGCATATTGTATTATATACATACACATGCATATAAAACCATTTACACAAAATATGTATATTTACAGTACATTAACACACATGCAGTATAGGTTTGTAGATGCATACTGGTTATACAATACAAATGTACACTAATATACATAAATATGTACATTACAAATACATTACACATAAAAAACACAAATTAAGAGCAAGGAACACACATTATAGTCACATTTTAACAAACTCAGTTATACATGGTTATTATCAGGCTTTAAACAACATTCTTAGTCATGCAACATGTATAAGCTTCTTTCCCTGCTACTGTTTTAAGTCAAGATGTTTTATCTTTTTCTGGAATGCCTTTGGGCAACACAGCAGGGAGAAGAGGAAGGAGATGCATGTGGTTTGTGCCATCAACAACAATGAATTCTCCAAAAATAACAATTTTCCTCAACTGCTGTGTACCCAGTTATTTAAAGAAAAACAAGAAATGCACAGGTGGCGATGGTGAACTTTTTTAAAATAAAAAATGCTGGTAGAAATAAAGTGTTTAATGATACTCTGAAATCTTGGAGGGAAAAATTCCTCCTACATGATGACAGAATGTCCTTTATCTTAATTCACCACACTCGACAGGTTGGAACTAAGAGGAACTCAACCCACGTAATGATTCCTTTGATCGAGCCTCTTGAGAAGGGATGAGTAATCATTTTGACCCATAGTTCACTTATGTGTCTCTCTATATTATGGTGTTTGGGGAGGATCATAACACTAACAGCTGCAGAATGTCAATCAGAAATGGCTATGTAAGTGTCTAATTGTGAAACTATGAGCTGTAAAGCCCACAGAATAATCACAGCCATTATTGAAACCATTGTTATCATTACTGTGCCCACTGTCAGGTGTCAGTAGCTCCTGGGAATGAAACTTACCATCAACAGTTGATATCTATATTGACCTATGTGCACAAATTGCTTTCTTTAAAGCTCTGGAAGCTCATTGCCTTAAATTAAGACATCGTGCTCTTAAATGTCTTCCAAACCATTTTCACTGACAGTAACTACTTAGGGTGAACCTCGTGACTCGTTTTAAGATTGCGTTGTTGTCATCCGTCACATGACAATGGGGGTACTTTGCGTCTCCACTCAAGTCTTCCTCCAGAGACAGAGAACTTAAATTTCCTCTCAGAGTTAATAGAAATTTAACTCTGCCCATAACTCCGCTGAGTCCTCGAGGCTCGACACTAGGCAGGGCCCTGGAGGAAATAGCTTCAGATGTCATTTACTTTACTGTTCTCTTCTTATCTTTTTCATTTCTTCCCCCTTCCCTGCTCCCATATCTTTTCATGATGTTTGCTGTCATTGGCAGTGGCTTGAGTGGCCACGTCGTGGAAATATTGATTTCTTCCCTCCCTTCTTTTTTTCTTTCTTTCTCCCCTCCTCTACATTCCCTCCTCCTTCTCCTTTCCTGTGTTGCATCTGAGGCTCTGGGTTGATGCACGACCAACCCACTTCACTGGCAGCTCATCCTGCTTCACTCTTTCGCTCTTTCCCTTTTTGTTCTTCTGTCTCCTGATTTTTTTTCGGAGACTCGATTCTGACGTCACGCTGTGGCTTCGCTGTCTTCGACAGCACTGTCTGTTATGGGGTAGCTGAGAGTAGCAGTAGGGGGTGTGGAGTGGTGGGGGAGTTTTTCTCTGCCATCACTTCACTGTATTCTTCCCTACATCCATCAAAGCAGCAGAGGCCTGTGTTCAGGCACTTGGCTTGCTGTCGACCTCAGCCACTGACAACTTATTCCCCCTGACAACACACAAATAACTGTAAACTTTTGCTATTAGTGAGGTCACTGTGAAGTGAAATGTCTTTTTCAAAAAGGGTTGACACAGATCTCTTTTGCAAGAGAGAAAAGGACCAGGATTCCCAATATTTGTTTCAAACAAGGAGAGAGTGGAGGTTGTTACAATATTTTTTTTGCTATCACAGTACGCTAACATTGGTTACGGAGTGGCATTTCTATATAGTATAGCATTTCTCAAAATTTTTGAGGAGCTAGATGTTTCAAATTTTAAAAACTGACAATGGTTCCTTGTAAGACTGATCAATGGGCTCAGTACACCTAGAGCTCTATTGTTATTGCTTGTTAGATTCAACAAAGGTCCACAGCTGGTCTCATACTGTAGTTAAGGGTCAATGTCTATACTGATGTTACATTTAAAAACATTTGAACTGACAGGCCATTTCAATAAGGAGAGATAAATTAGAAGTGTATAACAATATTTATCTGTGTTAGTGACAGAAAGAGTTTTAGTGAAGAATCAAAATGTAGGCCAATATGAAGATAGGAAATAGGACAGGATAGTTGAGGAGTCTAGACATCGGTGGTGGTGGTGGTGGTGGAGCGGAGCTAGCAGGTGGTTAATGGAAACCTTTGGACGAGTCTCCCTGGATACAGTGGCAATAGTAGCAACACTGACAATAGTATGTCAGAATTGCAGAATTGAAGTGATATTTAACAACAGCATCTGGGGACTGACTGGCTTGAGGAATGGGGGCAGAAAGATCATTGGTCAGGTATGGTGATGTCAGAATTGTGAATGAAAAGATTTCACTGAAACAGGAAGTGACAGAGAGCAATAGAACAAGGGGAAATAAATTCACCCATAACAGAATAAAGCTGGAGGGAAGAGATCTTCCTTGAACTTTCGGCAAAGCTTCATTTGTTTTATGGCTTGAGAGCTGAGCAAGGCAAGTAAAAATAATATTAAAGGATAAATACAGTATGCTTTATTACAATTTGGGTCTCATTTTTGTAGCTTTCACCTTTGTTTCTATTGGTCTTAATGGCATTGTACTCACCAGGGTAATTGCTGAGATTTGGGAACACAGCATCATCCTAACAACAAAGTCTAACAGGGCAAGAAATGAGCAGTCAGAAGTGAACAAGAAGAAAGGTTATAAACAGTTTAGTCGGATTATCTGAACCATTTTATTTGGAGGTAAAACCAAAAGTGGGTGCATTGGAAATGTCAGCAATAATCCCTTGCTGTGCATGCACAACCATGGTAAGTACGATAGGTCAAAGTTGGGCCTATAAACCGCAATGGATGTTTTCTTCCTTTTTAAAGACATGTTTTTGGGCATTTTTTTGCCTTTATTTGACAGTTGACATTGGGGAAGCAGACAAGAAACAAGGGGGAGAGAGGGGGATATGACATGCAACAAGGGTCCCCAGGCGGATTTGAACCAGGGATGTTGCTGTAATTCAACCACCATGGCACAGTTTGGGTAATAATTTCACCATTTGCCTTTGTTTTCTCTTTCAAATAGGTTTGTCCAACCTAGGAGTTTGTTTAATATCAGCATGATCATCTGACTGCTGATGTTTTTTGTTCTGCCAAATATCTTTATAGCAATCTCACTGCATACCCAGATCTCAGCAATAACATGGTTAGCACAATGTTATCATTTCTGCTGGGAATCATGGCCAACACTAAAAAAATAAGACCCAAGAATTATACTTGAAAATCAGTTCTGTGTCGGCAAAGAATAATTGAGAATATTGACAACTGACACTGGTCCCCTGGGGGCCAACGCAACCAAACGTTTCAATGCTTATGAATACACATGCTTAATATACAAATGCATATTGACAATAATGACTTCCCACCAAGCAGATGCCCAGAGTCTGCTACTGAAGAGGACATTAGCATTGTAGCTTTACTAGCTCCCATTAGCAGTAAACAAATGCACCTGTCTCTGTTTACCATCTCTGCTATATTGCCTCTGACAACACACTTACGCCAAGTCATAAACACAGAGGAGGAGCAATTCATCTTTATTGCATGTAATCATTCTAAACATCCACATGGGCTATCTGTCCCTCTAAGACAGGTAGGGAGGTAGCCAAATAATATCCCTCCTGTGGCTGAGGTTCATCATTTCGCCTGAGTGATCCCATTGTTCCAGAGTCAGGAAGTGTGTCAAGTTTACTATGTAAGTTTTGTAGTTTTTCTCTCTTTCTGTTGAAGCTGCCTATGTGTCATTCACCATGTTAACAGCAGGTGTGGTGCAATACAGGTTACAGTAGTTGTGTGATATACTGTAATGGCTTTTATTAGTGAGCATGATTAAAGTAAGCCAGGAGGGGGAGCGGGCAGGTGTTGGGCTGATGAGCAGAGTGACAGTGTTAATAGACTGAGGCTCCAGGGAGGTGGCCCCCGTTTGCAGCACCGATCCGTCTTGATTTCTGCACATTGCCTTCTTCAATTATACTAAGTGTTTAGCTCTAGTCACCAGCAACCTGGGTAGGCACAGCCCATTGCTGAGGATACAGCAGCAAACGTTACATTATACACAGTACATTATGCATGGAAATAAGAGAACTAAAAGTCAGTCATGTCATCAATTTGAAATGTTATCAAGTAACACTCAAACTTTTCTTTTACCTGAATTTGTTAGCAGCTCATATAGTGTCTATGGTAGCCTGATTGGGTATGAAGTGCTTGCCTGTAATCTGTGGTTGCTGTGCTATCTCTAAGATGTGTCCAGGCTCTTCGTTCAGCGAGAAGAGAGAGATGATGCAGAGATAAGACATTGAGGGATACTCTCTCTTCACAGGGGCACAGAGGGAATTAAAGGTGTCCTCTCCCATCTAAAAAAAGGTTATTATCTTCATCACCTAGCCTCTGCACCTGACACCACGCAGCACCTTTACTCAAGATAAGACCTAATCTGGACTCTTGCTTATGTCTTTATTTACTTGTGTCAAGGTTATGAGCTACAGCACACAGAACACGCTGTCCTTATTCAATCCAAGCCGACAACACTGGGTTGGATGAAAAGAAAAATAAATTGATGCTTTCTATATATTATGTGAGTGTATAATGGCGTTACTGCTCAAAAAGAAAAAAGTAAACACTGTTTGGTTTCAAAGAGCCTCTCGAATTCAGGTTATTGACTTTCAGAAAGTGAAAGCAAGGGGAATGCAACTGCACATTAATTAGGACATGCTGTAGGAACCAAATTCTCTAGTGAAACTAATGTAAATGAAGCTTATATTTTCTGGGTGACAGAATGAGAAAGACTTCAACAAAGAGTCTTTTGATGATTCTTTGCTCAAGCACTGAGTGATCGTACTGTGTTCTTCTTGACATAGTAAACAGCCATCAAGGAAACAGCTGTCAACAGAAATGTACATTCTACCTGGCAATGATACACATTAACCAAAATGGCCTAAGCAGCATATTGTCTTCTCTCTGGGAGTGAATGTGAATTTCTCCTCAGGAGAGACTGGCTTGTTATGTGGAATGCTGATGACAGGCAGTGAATCTAAATTCCTATAGATTGTTTCTATAACCTTTCTCAACTGAGGAATAACAGAGACGTGATTCCAGCACCACTGCTCTTTAGATTGCTCCCTTGCTGTCACTTGACACAAATAAGACAGTGACGCCTGGGATGTGGCACCGCTTACCTCTGCATCGAGCGAGGGGAACGTGCCATCTTTTGACCCCCTGATGCATTTCAGAAAAGGTCAAGCTGACAGTCGTCATCTCATCAATCCTGTTGTGACTCTGTCAATCTTCTCTGGGACCCCCCGGAGGTGGGGTGGTGGGTGGAGAGTGTTTGAGAACAAATTTCACCATCCTGATTCTCCACCACCCACCCTTCGCTTGCTTTAGAGAGATGGGGCAGAGGGGGGGGAGTGACCTTCGTGACCACCTTATCTTGTGGAAAGGTCACAGCAAGGCCTCTTGAAAACCAGAGGGGTGGGGAGGATCGATCTGCAGGCTTTCTTTTATTTATCTCAGTAGACATGCTGCTCCTGGTGTTCTTCCAGGCCAATGGTGAGGGGGAGAGATAACGATCTATTAGTGTTGCAGATATCCTCCCCCTTACCTCTCTCTCCCCGCAGCCCCCTCTGTCCCTCGGCTTCCCTGTCAGACACCCTAACTCTATAGAAGCCCCTGGCCCTGAGCCAGAGGCATTTGTTGGAAGGAAACTTGGAGGTCATCAGAATGGGTTGGTTGACATCCTGGGGTCAACACGATCAAGCCATGTCATTGCTTAATACAGTGAATGGAAGGGTGAGAAATCAGGCCGCCCTGATAGAAGCTGCAGAGCTATTAGAAATGTAGGAGCAAAAGGGGGGAGAGGAGAACATCACATACACTTTTCTGTCCCGTCCCCTTTGACTTTTGCAGTGCAGTGTATTAATGGCCCACTCTTATCACCATTTATCATTTGAACAGTGCAATATATAGGAAGTGGTTGCATCAGTAGAGGGAAAACAAAGGCAAGATAGAGATGTTACACGGTGAGATGAGTGTGTCGCTGAAAGCTCGGATGATTTAATTAAAGAGTTTCTTTCCCGCTGTTTTTAGGGCTGTATTTTGTTTGGAGGGGAAGATGGAAAATGAAACAAATGAGTCATTGACATTGCTGCTGACTTACACATAGCTCAAGATGTCTTAAGCCCCTAACACTGACGATATTTGAGCAGTAATCCTGTTGTGTAGCATGCGCAAATGCTAGTGCACAAACACACAATCATAAGTCTATTTTATTTACTAAAACACCACTTAACACTTCTGCACGTAGTAAAGTCTCCCGCATTTGCCCGACCCAAACATATTCTAAATATTTCTCCATTACCCAGCCATCATGGTCAATTAGGCCCCACTTTCTCCACCTTTTATCTCCTTAACCAGGGTCCTCATCTGCTGCTTGTGTCACAGGGCCTGCAGATAAATAATTCAGTGGAGTGGGGGGGATTTACAGCTCCCGTCTTACCCAGTCAGGCCGTAAATTCTGAATGAGGGAAAACGGGAGAATATAGTAGGGGAGAAGAGAAAAAGGGAGAAGGGGAAAGGAGATGAGGGAAGAGAAGGGCTGTAGGGAAGTGGTCCCCCGGGGGCCATAGTCTCACACAGGCAACATCATAAAGTCACCATTAGAATGCTGTATTTATAACAGTGGGTTTGCCCCAGGCTACAGCTGCGATACTGAGTCCCCCCTCCAAACACACACACACGCTGCCTCTCTTACTTTCTCTATGGAACACACTAATCACACAAGTTCACTCACACAAACACACACACTGACACATGCACATACTACGCAGTGCCCATATCCACATGGTAATGTCATTTTCCTTGGTATTAGTAGAGTCTCTCCATAAAACACACACTGTGTCCTTCTCCTGGCACTGCTGTCCCTATATATGGTGTTCAGCAGGGCGCCGGCATCACAGAATATCAATGGCTTAATGAGGCGAGGGCTCTTTCTGATGTGCCGCAACATTGACTCTTTGGGGGTAACACGGAGAGTGAAACGACTCTGTGAAGAGATAACAACGCCCCCCGATGGACTGCTGGCCTGCACAGAGCATGCTCAGTAGTGCCTGACATAATGGCTGCCTATAATGATACTAAACATCTCAGCGTACAAGAACTCTTTCCCCCTTTTTCAGAAAGGCCCTCTTTTCAAAGGCTACTGAGCATATTTGCTTCAGGGTTATTCTTGTTCAAGATCTAATAAATCTTACAGATTTTATTAAAAGGGAAAATGCCAGTGTTTATACTTCTTGGATCATTTATTGCACCATTTTTCCCTCTTGCATTATCCCTGGGCAATTTGCTGCTTTGTTAAAGTAATTTGAATCAGATCCATTAAATTGACATTGTTAAGGACATTTGATCCATGGCTACATCTACTCATGAATTTTCTGCAAAATTATGGCTAAATTAGAAGTTTTCAATCGATACACATGGGTAGAGTATTGTAAGATTATTGTCTCCAGTGTGAATTATAATGTTGTTGGTAAATGGACTTTCGTTCAATTTATGTGTTTTGAGAATCATTAGTGACTGCTCTCAAAGTCCAAGAAGCCATTTTTATAGTAATAAAAGGAATCTGCTGATATTACTGATGAATTGTGTCCTTATTTCTTCCTATAGCAGATTTAAAAAGAATGAGATTCTATTAACAAATTAGGTTAATTAAATTTGAATTACAGATCTATGACATGCTAGTCATTAAACAACATATGGTTGAGTCAGATGTAGCAGAAGAATGCCAAAGGTGAGCAGAAATATTCAGTTGAATCAGTAAACATAGCACTGCAAGCACACCGAATCCCCAGTGCCTTTTCATACACTTTGTTGAAAAGCAATAAGAGGAAGTACAGTACCTTTTATTTATCTGTCCCACTCATGCGTTTATTGTCAAACCTTGTTTAGGAATATAATTTCCCTTTAACTGGCCTTTTGCTTTCCTGGCAATCTTCAGGCGCTTTCATGTCAGCGGTCTACAGTGGGGCTGGTGCCTTGGAATAAACTCCTTTTATTTAAAGCTAGCCAGAGGGGTCAGGGAGCCTGATCTGTCATTGGCAGTGTAATAAACAGAGAAAGAGAGTTCCACATAAACACCTCCAACCAATATGAACAGCCCACTACAGGAAATGAAAATGTGGCCACAGGAAGTTAACCCTTTACAGTTCTGTAGAGTGGTGGAAGGAAAGGTGTAAACTATGCTGCAATCCTGTGTTTAGCTGAATGCCTCTGCATCCTTTGTCTGGGTTATTGTAGGGGGCATTTCCTGAGGGTGTCTGAACATGCATTAATTGGTTGTCATGGAGAGATACGGCTAAATGCGAATGGGATGGCAGTGTCGAATCCCATTTAATGAGAGAATAAAACAGTCCCCCATTGAAGGCAGATAGGGAGAACCGTATTGACCCGCAGTGGTGCTCGTGAATAACCAGTTGTCTCCCTCAATCGATCACAACACAATGAGGGACAACACGGAAGGAAGGGTGTCATGATTTGTGAATGACACAGAAGGTCAAAACACATGTACATTGTAGTGTACATTCCTCCTTTGCCATTTATCTGTAATTTTCTCTTTAACATCCCACGCACTTGACTCCGGTTTTCTTCTCTGTGACAGCGTCCTTTCTGTGGCATTGCTCCGGCCTCCACCGCTCATCCATGCATGGTCATTAAGCTCAACGTTGCGCGATTCTCAATGAGGCAGCACCAGCGACCGAGTTGACCCTCCGAGGGCACCACTCTGACTTGTTTCTCTTTCCCCTTCGTCTTCTTCTGTTCTCACTCGTCTTATTCCCCACAGTCTGCCTGTCAAAGGGCCAAAGCCTTGGCTGCTTGTTGCGCATGCTAACATACCAGGCTGAAAGATGGGACGGAGAGCGGGAGAGAGAGGGAGACAGACCGAGGCCAAGACCGTTATAGCTATGGCCGCCAACCACCGACAGACTCTGAGAGTTGAGTGAATAAATGCCCTGTCTACTTGGGACAGGGTGCACTCACTCTCAGAACCCAGCACGCATGCATAAAACCCTAGGGGTCGGGGGCTGGGGAGTGGAGAGATTCTCTGCAGAGAGATTGATAACGCCCCCTGCTTCAAACAGCGGACAATCCAAGCAAGCCCAATGTGACTTTTAAAAACCCCAATGAATAGTGCATGGAGACGGGTCAAGGGCAAGATGGGTGGAGGGAGGGCTAGGGAGTTTTTCTTATCAATCAGGGAGTCATGGGGGGAATGTGAGAAGACAAGCGCCAAGCTGGGCTTGTTGGGGGGTGGGGGGTGGTGGCAGGATAAAGCTCCTTTGATAGCTGTGAAATGGAGAAACAGATGCAGAGAGGTGGAAAGAGCATTATGGCTGGTGATAGTAAATACTCCAGGGTATTGAGCCTTTTAGGTTTATGTCACTGGTGTCATGTTGAGCTAGCCTGACTGAAGTTAATCTGAGAGTTTTCAGAGGTGAGGAAATAGCAGAAACATATCATGTCTGAGGCCATTTATCAAAAAATTTGACTAAGGCATTTAGCTTGTGTTTAGCTTGATTATGGTCAACATATTTTTGCTTTATTGTAACAAACAGGTAATGCGAAACTAAAGTTGTTACTTTAACAGAGTCGTTCATGTCGGGCAAGAAAGGTATGAATAATAATACTAAATATAATATACATTTTTATATTCTTGAATTCACTACTATCAGTTTTCCAAGTTTCATCATAGCCTGCTGAACTGAAGTAAAAAGAACAAACTCATGAGCCACTGACTTGGATCAACTTGATAGGAAATGATGCCTTCTATTCAAAGAACCACAGAAAAGAATAACAGGTGGGAAGGGCTTTCATAATGGCAAATCAATACAGCGAATCTACAGCACAGTTCAGCCTAAATGCCACCCCGCCCTTTGGCCTCTTATCAGCACCCAATCATAGGCAATCAAGCTCTTTTAAAGGCTGATTTAACCCTGATGAGCCCTAAGCTGGATGAACCTCACACACAGACAGCACCAGTCACTCTGGCACACACACACTCACACATACACACAAAACACTGTCTGCAATATTGCGGCAGAGATTAAAGCCACATGAAAGGGGTAGAGACAAAGGTGACGTCTCCTCTTTTCAAATGGCAAGAGCGTGGCTTGACATGAAGCGAGTGGGTGAGTGCCTGGGTGAACAAAAGCCTGGCTCCATGTGAGAAAAGGGCAGAGGCGGGAGCAGGGCAGCGGTGGTGGGGGGGCAGGCCTTTAATTAAAAGGATTATATTGAGGTGCACAGTGCTGCAGAGGAGCTGTCCACTGGGCCCAGATTGACTACAGTAATGAAACCTATCCCTGTCGAAGGGAGAAGGAGAGAGAGGAGGGAAGGATGTAACGCTGAGTGGGAGTCCAGAACTTACAGAAGACTGGGTTTAGAAAAAGTAAACATTAAGAATAAATGCATGTAATGAGGGTTCATCAACTGGGATTGGAAGATGGGAGCTTAAAGTAATAAATATACAAGGTCATAAAGAATAATAACAATGAATGAACTATGGCATTAAATTAGAAGTTCTCGTAGATTAAAGTCATTACAGATATGCTTCCGGCCAAGTGAGAGTTTCCCTCTTTAATGTAAATGAATGCTAAGTTTGGCATATCCATCCAGTGCCTCTGCTTCTCATTAATTTTTATCTCTGCAGATATAATGAAGTCATAATAGCAGGGAGTCTGATGAGTTGTCAATTAGAAACTTGAATGATCCCCGTCCTGAAATAAAAAAGACCCAGAGAGAAGGTTATTGATTCTAGTGCTCTCTTTAACTCAGTGGTAGGCATCACCTATCAGCTCGCACTCAATCTTACCTGCGTTTGTCCTTCACTCTCACTGTGAAGCCTCGGATGGCATCTTTATTTCATGCAATGAGGATGAACTCCTGACATCAAAAAAAGGATTTAGTGTTTTGTCCTATAAGCCTGTTTTTTTTTTCTTTTTTCCAGGGTAGATCTATTTAGTGTCAGATTATGACATGCAATGAAATCAACATAACAGACTAACTCAATGAATGTATTGTCACACATGGCCACTTGCAAACTTTTCACTGAGGAGATAAGTCCCCTGTGTCTGCCTCTGACTGTATTTGTGTTATCATTCCAATCCGTTGTGTTGTGTGGAACTGCATGGCTTCCCACTGCTGCTGACCAAGATTAACATTATCTCTGACCACCCTGCCAGAAAACCAGACTCTGCTGTAAATGAATTAGATATAGAAGGAAGACAGTAAAAGTATAACTTTTGGCACTGACAGTCTGTTACATTCCTCGGTTTGCCATTTTCATTATGCTTGTATCTTGCACGCTATGAACCATCAGCCTGACTGAGCATGTAAACAAAGTTCGTTCCTGAAACTGTCATTCTGGATGTTTGTGTTTCAGCCATGAAAAGCAGCAATTGTATGTTTTAGCTCATTTATAATTCACGCTCACCTTAAATTACCATTGCTCATTTTCTCTGGCATATTGTTGCATATCACATTTTCATACCATGTAAAAATCCACCTTTTACCTAAGTACCTAATCATCACAGCGTCTTGCTGAAGGACCCTCCAGCAACACTGAGGGAAAACATAATTTAAACCCAAAACATTTGTTAGTGAGATTACTTTATGCACGTAATTTGAGTGCTGGGATGATGCTGTAATATGAGACCATATGTTATATTATATGTCAGCTGTAAATAAGTTGGATTCAATTGTTTTCCAAATGTTGGACAGAAGCTCACACATTGCCCAGAATTATTTATGGATGCAACACATCTGTGTCAGTGCTATTACCATAATTTTCTTAGGTCAAAATTTATATCTTACCTCGACAGTGTCAGCATGGACCATGAAACAAATTGCGAGTGTTGAATGCTTGACTTCAAGTTTTGAAAATATTCTTTAAGTAGAACAGTAAATCAATACAGCTTTAAAGTTTGTGTCTTTGTCTTCATAAAACTAAAATACACTTACACAGAGAAGATTATTTTTTTCCACAGATTGTGGCGAGTATGCGGCACAAACTACACCACACTGGTCATGCTGCAATACAGACTTAATATAGAACAATGTGTAATATTACCTTACATCTTTTGCATTTAAAAAGGTCAGCTGCAAAAAGGCAAGCCTGTCACAGACAAGATCATATTATGTAATAAAAGACATGAATACATTTTAAGATGTACGGTACTGCCAGACACAGTATCTTCTATAGGCTATTATTTTTTTTTGTAATCAAATGTTTATTGAAATAAAACATAGCTCATAGGAAACTCCACACAGGGAACATGAATGAAAAAATACAAGCAAAATAAATAATATAATAAGAATAATAAGTATAAAAATAATAAATAAATAATGCAGAAAAAGCGATGAATACAAAGAGTAATAATAATACAAACAAAAGCTTGTATGATTTGTTCTTGGATATGTGCTGTCAATGCCTGGGGTGGTTATTTCTGTTGTGATAGGATATTTCAGTTATACACATCCTCAGACAGTATAATAAGTCACAGATCAGATCCTTCACGGTGCAACTCAGAAATTCAGAAAAGTATTGATAAACACAAATGGCAATTTATATTATTTTAAATCAATATTACAAAAACTCCCTGTGCATTAGAGGTTAAATATCTCTATCCCACAGATATGACCTATTACTTCCCTTAAGCTGCAACACATTGACTTCCCATCAGTTACCTGCTTTGTGGATAAAAATAACATTTCCAGTTATTAAGAAAATATTCTCCACATTATGATAATTTAATACCTTCTACGCTTGTTCTGTTAATTCTAAATGACTTGTAAGAAAAGTCTAACACTTAAATTGCATAAGTGTTAAAACATGTAAAACATTTAGATGGAACCTTAGGTAGTACATTCAATTTGTGTACATTTTATCTATATTGAGGGCTTCATCTCTATAGACGTTCATTACGCTCTGCAATAATTAATAGATAATTATGTGGTTACAGATCTTCTATATATGCAGTGGAATAATGCCATTGTGTTGCCAGAAAAGATGAAAGAATGAAAGCACTGCATTGTAACTTCTTCAGGTAGCATTAAATAACCTGAAAACTGCTCTAAAGTGTCTTAAAAGTTGCTTATGTGTTGGCCTAGCATTGCGAAAAGGCACTCCTCAAGTGAGTGTGCCTGAAGAGGTATGAAATGAATTTCATACCTTCTTCCCCTCCCTCATTTGCCCAACGTTTTTTAGCTGGTCTCCTCCGCTCAAGCTATGTGTCTCACCATTACAGAGCTAATCCATCCATGACAATGTTCAATTTCCTCTGGGGAATATGGAGTGCAGTGGGGAAAATTTGCAACTCTGTGGCCCATCTAAGTAGCATTAACGACAGCGCCCACATCGCTCAGAGCCTGAGCTTTGTCTGAAAAGAGAACCTCATTTGAACTGAGTGGTTCGATTTGGAAATCTGGCAATGATGTGATATAATCTTCTATAGCAGACAATTTTTCTGATGTGATGAAGACCAAAATTCTTTTGTCAACAGCTGCTACAGGTGCTAGGACATTTTGCAAAAATTCACATTTGCATTGTTATTGAAAGAAAGTACATTTTGTGTTCAGATATAATTGAGCGATTAACTTTTGCAAATCCTCATCACACCAGGAAAATTAGAATGCTTTGCTTTTCTCCTGCTGCTTATACTTGCAGATCCAACAAGTCGTCACCAGAATTAACTCATTTTAGAGACTGAAGACCTAAAAGTCCACAGTTTGATACTTTCTCTCATGTGCGAAAGGCATTTGTTGTAGAATACTCAAGTGGAATTTTTGTTTTCTCATTCTCATCTGATTTTCATACTCAGTCACAATGCAAAGCATATTTTGGACTGACATTTAAAAAAAAAACAAAAACAAACTAAAATAAATTTTTTTTGTTTTAGTGTAGCTTTGTGATTGGAGAGACTGTCCTGATACAACAAAAGTCAGTAAAGTACAGTACACCACAATATGTGAAGGATGCTCTCATACATACAAATGGCAGCATAGCAAACATTTTTTTCCATTTTTGATGTGGTTAGTCTCAGTGGTAATGGAAACTCTGGCCTGGCATTAAATGCCTGACCCTATTAGAACACAGGATAACAACGTGATCTGACCCCCTCCCATGACAGATAGTATTGTCTCTGTCAGTATATCTGAATATCTAATGTTTGTCTTAATAACAGCTATGTGGGCTCTTACTTTAAACACATTACAATAGTCTATATAGTCTCCATCCAGCAGTGTTTTAGTGTTTTTATTGCCCTAATACAACTGCCATATTTCTAACCATGCTGTGCTGCATTTCAGCTGCTTCCAAAATGTGCATCTGTCTGGCCTTCGATGTGTCTGCTCAATACCGTATCGACAGACCAATCATTCCACAATCATGCTCAGCACACCATCTTTATTACTGATTATTGACCAGGTCATCACTGCCTGCGTGGCACCTCTCACTGACATCAGGTGCCAAGAGAGAAAGAGAGAACCTGGAGCGAGAGAGAAGCTGAAAGTCTGTCAGCACTCTGATGAGCTGATCTACCGCTGGGTTTTGGATTGCTAAGCCAGTGACCTACAGGTGGCAATTAAATGTCAAGACATTTGGATTCCAATTCTGGTCTGTTGCTGAGTCACATAAGTCATGCGGTAAATTCACATGTCAAAGAAGCTAGATAGTTTCTATCAGCTCTAAGTTGTTGTCTACATCAGGTCTCAACCTGGGCCAGAAAGAAATGCCCTTCACTTATTTGTCACACAGCATCTAAAAGACTGGCAAAAAGTGATAAACACTTCAAGAAACTGCAAACTTTTTGCAGTGGATCCACTGACTGTGCTTGCTGCAGAGGCTGATGTGGTTTAAATGCATAAATGCTCTAAAATTAAAAAAGAGAACTCTTATTTGACTGTGATAGGAACTGAAAAAGCTACATATACATGAAAAAGATAATTTTCACCCTAATATGCAATATGTGCACACATGTACATACATGTGTACCGTGGCTGAATCATCTTTTGGCGATGTGGAATTAAATCATAAAATAGCATATTTTCTCACTTTGCCATAGCAAATGTTTAATTATACAGACAGCACATTATTCATGATGCTAAAACAGTAAAAATTTGCATTTGAAAAAAATCAACAGCAGTGAAATGTTATTCAAGAAAATCCACAGATCAGCTATGGCCAATAATAGTTGTCAACTTTTGGCACTGGCATGTCAAAACATGTCAACGCCAGTATGTCATTTTTTAGTTACTGTATCCTATTTCCTTATTACAAATGATATATGTTAGTAAATATATGTTATATGTATGATCAAAATGTTTGCTCTCTGAGTTGTTCCTGCACACTTAACCGAAGGAATTTCTCATACTGACAATTGTGTCACTTTTCCAGTGTGAATAAACCATATACTCAATGCTGCTGAATGATTGCTTACAAAAAAATGCATCTTTTTTTTGTGGCCCACACTTTTCCAAAAAGTATCAGCACAATAACGTAGTTGTTATATTTTTAAAAACTTTTTTATCAATATAAATGAAATCCCACCTGTTGTTTTTGGGGTTGCAGAATCTCAGAACCTTGACAAAATAACAAAACTACCTGAATTTCTACACCACCAGGGGTAAGGGAGCATTTTCATTTCTTGATTTAAGTGAATTGCAGTATAATGAGTACACAAATTATATTTCAGTGGGGATTAATCCCTGATCTTTTCATTGAAGGTATATTCTCAGCATGTTATGAGTTGTTTATTCTGGGAGTGTTGCTACCATACAGAGAAAACCATTTCAACTATTTCAGTGTTTACTGCGGTGCAGTGCCATTAATTCAAAGACCGTCCAATAAACAGACATGTACACGCACACACACATACACACACACACACACACACACACACACACACACACACACACACACACACACACACACACACACACAGACAGATACACACAGGCATATTTCAGATATTGATATTGTGTATTTTTCCATTCTCATCACATATCATGTGTGTGCTGTTGGTGGTATAAGCTGAATGTCAATGAGCATGTGTGAGACATCCTGACATCTGCAGCATCTCCAAGGTCAGTATCTGAATCAGCACTACACTTCAGTCAGTGAATATCCATCAAGCCTTTTCTTGAAGGCAGATCCCTAACTGTTTGTTTCTGCCAGTCAAACAAGTCACCTCTGAATCAATGATATCACACTAACTCGTCTTTAATATACCCTGGTGACACAGGAGAGTCTATTTTAATGATATTTTGTCCAGAATCATTTGAGGATGACACATCCATCCCCTATAGGTTTCAAATGCGGTCATAAAATGTTGTAGTTAGGTCTTTCATGTAGAACAGAGGTTATTGTCAGCATGTCAAAGCTATTAAAGTGACTTCCAATAGAGACAAGTTTATTTTTCTTTTACAGAGGAATCACTCCAGCTGCACAATCCACTTCTCTGCAAAATAAATAGTAGCTAAACACTGCGCTCTGCTTCCTGCTCAATTCTCATGTAAATCCTCACATGGACATGTCAAGCTTGCAAGCAGGTTGCTC